>JAZDUH010000040.1:5267500-6467500 GCA_036419115.1 Scarus forsteni | reverse complement strand
TTTCACCTTATCATGAACAACGAAAGCAGCAGCAGAATCAGCTCCATGCATCCAAACTTATTCCCGGAGGAAACTGAAGTGTTGGTCTGGGAGGTCCAAGCTCGCAGTACCAGAATATATGGTAATGCGAACAGACCTCCACTGGCTGATGATACAAAAACAGCCTGGGAGGAAGTTACTAATATTGTCAATCAAGTTTGCCCAGATTTTCTGAGAACCGCTGTCCAATTTAAAATACAGTTCAATTACGTAAGGAGAAGGGCCAAAAGAAAGCCGTCACATCAAACAAGGCACACGGTGACCACTGGGGGCGGCCCCTCCACCGGCCCTCACAACAAGCTCAGCGGGGAACATTGTGTCCCCCACCCTCTCCATGATAAGCATTGAGGGCTTTGGTGGGACTGAAGTTGGGATAACGGTTAAGGCAAAAATATTTTTCTACTAAAGCAAGGGAGGACGGCTCTTCTCAGGCTCCCTCCCTCTTCTCCAACCAGCAGCTAAAGTTCAGGTGGAGGAAGGAGACACATTGAAATACAATTTCTCATGAATGATTTTGTCTGTCTTTAATGTGACTGAGTAAATTGTGGACAAAAATATACATAAACGGTAGGCATATAAGCATATTTAGGGATAGAGCTGTGCAGCCAGGTGGTCCCTCCTCTCCCGTGTGCACTGTGCGCCTGTCAGCCAAGTTACCACTGCACTGGCGCGCTATGCCTGCGCCGAGAATAGACCAGGCCAGTGCTGGTGTATTCAGCACACTTTCCACACAGTATTTTAGCACAAAATTGTCACTGTGCCAACCTGAATCTGTCGACACCTCCCCCTGGTGTGCCACCACACCCATCTCAGTGCAGCTGGTCTACCAAATTGGCTGTGCACGGCGGTGCAGCAGACGAGTTACAATCCTGCGCTGTACCAGGGAATTAGGGCCCAGAAGGTTTATCATGCCTTTTAAATGTGCCTGAAAACAGCCATTGCTGTTGATAAGTCTTCCCCTTCATCTTTCGAGTTTGACCCAGGTGACTCCCCTCCAGTAGACGAAAGAGTACTTTCCAGTGTTAAGAGTGAGCCAAACACTGACAATCTTCTGTTGAGTGTCATCTGTGTGAAAACAAAACAGTAAACAATGGCAGCAAATTACTGTCAACCCATTGTAATCTTCAACTTTATATGCTTGAAGGACTCAAACCGAGCCGGGACACCTATTGTTCAAACCTCAGGCCAAGGCAGATGTGCAAAAAAACATTTTTTTGATTACCCTCTTGAGGCAAAAGAAATGGAAATACCGCCTATAAAAAACTTCCATGGTCGAACCTACCAAACAAACAAACAAACAAAGTTTTGGCCTGAATATTTGATTTCTTCATAAAAGTGGTGGAGGGATAGATTGTTTTTTTTTGGGCCAAAGCGGAAGTTTTCATTGTGCTGGTTAAGGGATTTTTCACTTTATTTTAGATGATTGCTGTTAATGAGCTCTCTAGCAAACAAACATAATGGAACAAACATTTGTTCTTTAAAATAATCTTGAATTTTAAACAAATCTAACCTTGTGATTTTCCCTATAAAGGGAAGCTCAAACAAAATTGACTAGAGAATTTGCATTTCCTTGCAGCAAATGCATTGAAATGCTGAGTCTGAATGCTGGAACTGTGAAATGAAATTTCTAAAGCCAGTGCAAATAAAGCTGAAAATGTGACATAAGCAGTTGGAAACAGTAAAACAAAGCTCACAACTGGCTATGCTAAATAAAAATGTTAAAAGTTGTGAAAGTAAGCTAGAAACCGAATAAAGGTGAGCCAAATTTGCATAAGGCCACTGATATGTTTGCCCACCCTGAAGGAGTGACAATTGTTAAAAGGGGTAAATGGATAAGACCTAAAATGACAAGGACTGTAATCAGTAGCAGAAGTTTTAATTATGTTCTGAAATAAGCATTCTAAAGAAAGAAATAGAGTATGGATATATTTCTGTTCATGTACATATGTGTGCATATGTGTGAATAAATGATCATGGTCATAAGTCTATATGTGCATTTGTGCATGTATGTTTGCATGATGGATCTATGCATATATCAGAGTATGTGCATATGTAAATGAAAAGGTATCTTTCATTATGGGTATATTTCTGTTTATGTGTGTATGTCTGAATTAAATGATGCATATGTATGTATGTATGCATCTGTAAAATGACTGAGAGTGACATCCATGTGTTAAAGCAAAAATGCAGTATGTAGGTGAAACTATGCCAAATGAGTAGAGCTCAGAAGTTGAAGCAGTTTTAGCAGGACTGTATAAATCTCCCATCTATTTAAGTATATTTAAGTATACCAAATCTGTAAAGCTTGAAAGATGAAGCAGGTTCAGCAGAACTGCATAAATGTCCAATTCATTTCAATGTGAAAAAAATCAGTCAAAGTATTTTTGTCTTTTAAAACTATCACAGTTATGAATTTGAGAAAAAAACAGGAGACTTCTGTTCAACAATCTGATTTGTGCAACTTTTTTCCTCTGAACATTACGTGCAAGAGTCCGTACATTGTGTTTTAATTTGAAACTTCTGGTCACTCCACACGGTGACTTCCTGTGAATTTACGATGTTTGGAAGCGGCCGTGCTGTAAACAGACCTTTACTCACATGCAGCGAGCACGGAGCTGTTGACATCCCCCCCTCGTGTCTCACCAAAACCTCCGCTGAATGTCTCGGTTTCACAGAGGCTTTGTACGTCAGCTGCGGGTCTGTTCCTCAGTGCTGAGCCGAAGCCGCTAAGCTAAGCTAAGCTAAGCTCCACCTTTCACAGCCAATGTATGGAGGAGCTGAGGGAAAAAAGCTGGGTACTTCCGGGTAAACGAAGGCTCGCTGTGCCAAAACCGTGATAGATATCAGAAAAGGGATTGCACTGTGAGCATCCCAAGAACATGCTGAAGCTATGGGTGTAATTTTTATGTCCACAAAGTAAAGAATGTTGACATAGTGGCGAGTTAAAAACAGGCTTCAAAGTGAAGCGCCCAGCTGTCCGGAGGTGAATTTTTGCATTACCGCAGTTGAGAAGATTCTGACTCATACCGCAAAAGCTGAAGCTCACTGAGACAAAACGATGTCAGATTAAACTTTGAAGCGGATTTCACGTATAAGACGAGAAGGTTAGCGACGTTTTGATGCATAAATCATGTCTGTGGACGACAGTTTGACGAAGTTATAACAGGATAATTCTGCTGAGTCCGCGAGAATTTTTCTGTGTCTGTCCACTCTGAGATGACGTCACACTTGCTCTGAGGACATTGATTGCCTCAAAAGTTGGTGTTGCTTAAAAATTCATATTTAAAAAACCGTAGAAGCCAGCAAAAAGATGAAGATATGTAAAAATGGCTGAGAAGTCAGTGCAGCTTTTAAAGTACGAATGAAGTCTGTAGGTGAAAGCATGCCCAAGCTGTGGAGCTTCAAAGTTGGTGAACTGTTCTGCAGAGCTACGGAGATGTCCCATTGATTTCAATGTAAAAATACATGCAGAAATTATTTTTTTACTGTAAAAAGTATAACTGTTAAAGCTGTGAAAAATACAAGCGCACTTCTCATGAACATGCTGCATATGTCAATTTTTTTCTGTGAAAATCTGTGCAAATTTGAAGCCTGTGAAAGGTGCTAAAGTCCCAGAACAAAATGTCACAAAATGGCGCTAGGGAGAACAGTATGTTGAAATGCTGACACAGCATTTCAACATAACAAGAGAAAATTATGAGCTATTATAGAACTACAATGTGTTTTGGTTAAAACTTTATAGATTCTGGGGACCCTCTGTGATGAATCTTTGTAGTTTTTGGAGTATACAGACCATGGCAAGTTAAATGAGTAGTTTGTAGTCAGTGAATGCATTGGTAGTGGCTGCTATGTTGGTTAGATCTTGATATTGTTAAGATAGAAAGATAGATCAATCAATAAGTTCTCAGTGTATTTACATAAAATTTCAGGGAATGCTGGTCATGGCACAAGGAAGAAACAATAAAATATGATGGTGATTTGATCCATGGGGAGATTTACTTTTTTTTTAACAATTTCTAAATGACGCAAGACAGTATTGCACATTGTTGACAATAACTCACCCAGCACCAAATGATGAAAATGTCTTGACAGAGGTTTGTGTTATCGAAGGTCAAGAACCGCCATTCAGCATTCCTGATGACTAAAGTACAGCACCAGCAACGTTAACCCTACTTCATCCATTGGTGTTTACTTGTGATTAAGTTTAATTGCACAAATGTGTCAAACCCTATGCCTCAAGGCTCTGGAGGCAAGAGACGCCAACCCCTTCAGCTCGGTTACCAACTGCCATAAGCACATCACTGCATCTTTCCAGCTACCAAACCAACTTACAAGTACGGCTTAACCAGGACTTAAAACAGCCACCATCTTGTCTAAACTCAAGTACTTATGGGCAGAGTCACACTTTAGAGCACTTCAAGTTTTACTGATATATTGTTGGCTTGTTATTGGTGTGGTAGTACAGAGTTTCAGGTTCATTTACGTGTGCTCATCTAGAGGCCAATCATTGGCTTCAGCCCCTAGATTCATTGTGACTGTGGAGACGTCACAAATTTACATAGTCAGCGTGACCCTCTCCTCCCGGCTCATCCCCGACCTCAAGTGAAGGTACAGCTGACTCTGGAGACGCAAACAAGACCAGAGTTTACCGCTCCATACTGTCTTGACCTGTATTGAACCAAACCAGGCGACTCAATGGAAACAAAGCTTTTGCTGCCGCTGTCATTCTCAGACAGACCGATTCATTGTGTTCTTCTAATAAAACTGCAAATGGCTTACCGATGGCATCAACGTTAACCTTCACTTGTCCTTGCCTGTTCCCTGCATTGTTAATGGTTGCCTTGGCTAAAGTGAGAAAAACAAGGGCTGCTGCTTCATGTCTTGAGCAAAAATTGACTTTGATGCAGCCTCCAAAAGAGATGGAAAACCATTTGAACAGCAGAGAACGCAGTGAGGTGTGCTGAACCGAAAGAAAACAAGCACTTGTTTGGCATTGTTTTTTTTAGCAATGACTGGTATGATTCCCCATCATGTAATTTCAAGCATAAATATTGTACGTGATAACACTGTCATATGTCTGTGTGGTTCAGTTTTAGTAAAAGATCAACTCAAAAAGCTTCGTCCTCCTGGATCATGACAGAGTTGTTCAGTCATTTAGTATCAGATCATTACACAGAAGGAGAAGCAGAAAGGTGCAGATTCCTGCACAATATCTGCTTTTTTAAGCTGTCTTTGTCACAGGATAACCTCCTCTCCCTAACAGACCTGATGTAGGAGAGCTGGGGGGTGAGAGCAGGACAAGAAGAAACAGCAGAGAGGAGAGCCTGGAGGACATAAAAAGATTGTTTGATGGGGACAGAGGGAAAGGAAGAGGAGGACAAACAGGGACATGGAGGAGTGCTAAGGAACTGAGTGAGAACATTACAGGGGTTAACAATTTAAGAGCAGAGAAGAAGATGGGGGTAGTTCAGCCAGGGGGGGTGGTGTGTGTGTCTCTGTGTGTGTCTGTGTGACGCATGGTAGCAGGCAACAGATGTCAATGTAGGGGGTAAAGCCTACTCTAATGTGGACAGCCCCCCCAGGAACATCACTTACCAAAAGGAGAGGAGGTGGGGGTATGAATCAGGGAGTAGGGAAGAAGAGGAAGATGTGGAGGTGGAGAAAAGAGGAGTTTTAAGAGGCTTGGGGGTGTAAGTGAAAGGTGAAAAGAGTGTAAAGGGAGAAGGGAAGGAAAGGAGACATTAAAACAGGAGATCAGAGGAGAGGATGTGGCCTCAAATGTGGGGCAAAAGTCAAAGGGTTAATCCGAAGATCCTTGAAGGCTGAAGTATCTATTAAAGAGTAAAAAGGTTCTCCGTAAATACTACACCCAATCCCTCTAGTAAAACCTTAACCCCAGATTTAACCCAGAAAAGAAGATGGTACGCTCCTGTAATTATCCCAGACGCACAACAAATCAGAACTATAGGCCCAATTTTCAATTACACCATATTGTATTTCATGGCATGGGCCTTCGCTAAACGTGGCATATAGTTTTGAGCATGGCCTTTAGGACTTATCCCTCTGCGGTGGCATAACGTTGAGTTAGCAGTGTCCGTTTTAACAATTAGGACTACGCCACATGAGAAAAGTTTGAAGGCTTATCGATATGGAAGAGTTCTGGGAGAAGTCTCTCATTTTTAGTGAAGTTAGAGTTTGTATTTTTCCTTTGACAGTCTGACCAGTTGATGGTAGAGGAACACAAAGCCCTACGTCCCAACGTACAAAAGTTCTAAACGTGGGGGATTTGTTGAGGAAAAATTAAAATCTGTGTAGAATCTTGCTATTACATATTGTCAAGCCAACATAGTTTCTTGGAGAAGTTTTAAAAGGTACAGTGTGTAGTTTTTAGCGACATCTAAAGGTGATGTTTGAGATTGCAGCACTCCGGCGCTCCCCCCTCCCTGATGGAGAACCCCGCAGCTACGGTGGCCTTCCAAGGACAAGAAGTGTTTTTTCAACATGACGTCGTCTACAAGTGCTTCCAGCTACCAGGCTATCAAATATCTCTGTTGATTCACCACATTTGAAAGTTCAGAGAGCATTTTAGGCGAGAAAGTCACCACGTAGAATACCAAAATGTGGTCATTTGAGCCATAAAACGCACAGATACAAACTTCATTTCGGTATTTCGGACATTCTGTTATGCGTGCCAGTATGCTATTGAAGACACTTCCGGTCAGCTCCAAAACAAGAGCCTAATTTACAAAAGCATTAAAGAACTAATAGGAGATAATGAAGAATGCTTTTATTTTGAAAATGGGAAGTTTGCTAGTTGCTGATTTTTAGCTGAATGCCGTCTCAAGACGACTTGACATTTATGATATTAAGATGATTATGATATTGTTACGACCTGACGCTGTTTTTTTTATTTGAGTCCGTTTTTCCAGTATTTTGTCTGATGACTTTCATTTTTAAGCCTGAGGCCGTATTATCTGACGGAGGTTTTATTGAGGGGGGTTTTTCTGATGCCGTTTGGTCTGAGAAATGACACAGAGGTTTTCCTGAGACCGAGGATGTCCTAAAATGTTCACCTTACCAATGTGTACATGTGCTACTAAATGACAAATTAGGAGCAAACAATAAGATTAAGGAGTACGGTGAAAATTTTTATATTTGTCTCATCAACAGCGCTATATAGCTTAGTTATCAGCCTGTGTTTTCTGTCCACAGAAAATTGCTTGTGGCCGTGAAATAAGCCTCTCATAGCAGATACATTCTCTGCGTCTTACTCCGACTTCTCCCGAAAGTAAACAAATAAATTCGGCTCCATATAAGAGTACAATTCGACACTTAGTCTTACCTGTCCAGCAAAAAACAGGCAACTTCTGCGTCTGTCTGCAAACTTATCCTTCAGGGACTTCCATTTGGGAAAGGCAGCGCCGATGTTGACCCTGTTTTTTTTGTCGTAGTCTTTCTCGATTGCGTTTGACTTCATCCCGTTTTTGTTTCTTTGACAATGATTCATGCTCCACTGATGGCAAATTGTACGTGTGGTCCTCCATGTTTGTTTGTATTAGCACAGCTGCTTGGTAATCACTCTCCCTTCTTCGTCTATTTCACAACTGTGCATTTCCGGTAGGCGTCAACAAAAAAACGCGAAAGCGTTTCGTTTGTCCGTTCTGGGTTACGGTAGAAAAGATGGCAACGCAAGATGGTAGCCCCCATAAAGAGAGGACCCGCTCCTATGTAGATATAAATGACTTATTCTAAGGTAACGAAAACAAAACATTAATTATTTAAGGCTGATTAGAAACTAATTTAAACATAATTTTAAGTAATCTATTCCATTTCTACCAAGTCTGTTATTTTATTATTTTAGCATTTAATAATACACACTGTACCTTTCAACTGAAAAGTGAGTTAATTTCAGTTTTCTGTGGCACCATGCACTGCTATAAACTGACTACTGTCTGTGCCCTGATACCTCCCCCAAGGGACAAAATTGTCATTTGCTCTAATGGTACTTATATTTACTAGAGCCATGAGCCTCAAGCAACCCCATTTCAAAAACCTGAGACCTCTGATCAACACTATTATGTCGTGTTTTGAATGCACTCTCTCAAAGTATGTCTTTTTGTTTTCACACTTTAAAGATGTTATGAGGAGTTTCTAAGTAATTACAATAAAGTCTCACTTTTAGATATATGCCTGATTGAAATACACACTTTAAGATGAGTTTTATAGCATCAAAATACGTTGTCTATAAATGCTATTCCTAGCTTCGTGGTCGGGTCGGACAGGTCTGGACTGGCCTGGATACTCAACTTTGGAAACAAGACAATTAAAACGAGAGCAACAGGCTGGAAGTAGCGATATATAGCCGGCTACAAAACTACGATACTAAATTTTCCAAAAATTGCTTGTTGTCACACATCAAAAACTACCGCTACGTAACTAGAAAGAGATACATTACCTCGTCGCTTTGCATCCTGTAAGTTGTTGAAAACAGAAGTTGTAAAGCAATGCAGAGTTCTGAGGAAGGTCCGAGCTGCATTTATTAGCATCACAACAAACACACGCTTTGGCTTGGTTCACGTCTTCATGACAGTCGCTGTGTGTGCTCATGGGTAGCAGAGTCCTTATGCCACCGGAAGCCAGATTCTCCTCATAGCAACTTTAAGTGTTAAATCTATATTAATGCTGCAAAATGTCAATGTTCTGTCATTTTATGCAGATATTAATGAGGAAAATTTGCTGAAATAAAGATACCATGTTTGGTTTGAACATGTATATTAAAAGTATGTCTGCATTGCATGATGCAGGCTTGTGGCTATAGCTTGTTCTTGTCCAAAAATGGTGGACAGGTGGGATGATTGACTCTGCAACTGTCACTAGTAGGCCCAGAGGTCAGAGTGAAAATTACAGAGTTAAAGGTCCTATAGTAACTCCTATGGATCTGATATACTGAAATATCATTGTCGAACACTGAACAACAACTCTTACTCAACACAGAGTAAGTTGTCAGGGATTTGACTCTATCCAGGGTATAATAAGCACAGCACATTTTGCCAAGTTTGTTGGCACCAAATTTTTAAAATTCTACTTATTTGAATGCTAGTAGGCACAGTTAAGTACAAATGCAGTGTTTTTTTTGTACAAATGGATATTTTTTAATTTATATCCAAGTCTTGGATAGAGAAAGAGTATGTGAGCGTGCATGTGTCATTTCATTACAAAGTCATGTTTTTACACCTAACAACTTTTCACGCAGTTTTGAAGTCACAAATTACCAAAACCCTAGGAATCACAAGTCAATCAGAACAACAAGTGTGTTTATGAAAATCAGAAGTGTGTAGAGTTAAGCAAACTAGAATGAATAAGTTATGCAAACTAGGCTTAACCATGTAAAGTGGTATTAAAGGAAAAGTTCGGTTCCTGCAGCTTTTACATTGTTTATAGAATGAAGAACAACAATATACTCACCCAGAAGGCTTTCCTGATGCAAACGGTGCTTCGGGAGATATTTAGATCCAAAATCGAGCAGCAGACACCAATATAATGGTAGCCTGTAGGGCATAGATCGCCGCTCCTAAAAACTGCATTAATCGTCCAAAAACTCATGTTTTTCACCAATATTCCATCATGATTTGCTCCGAAAGGACCGCCATTGCAGCCTGTGTCTCTCCACACAGCGCTGTGTGGCTGAACTAACCTCTGAACTGACGAGCTGTTTACATGCCCTTTGCGCATGCGCAGTACTCTCTGGAGCGCGATCGCTTCCTTATCTGTATATCTGTATACTGTGGCTCCAAACTGTAAGGACGCCCATCATATTCAAAGTCCTCCCCACAACATCTTCATCCCATAGACATTCGTCCATTTTGCACAAAACTGGAAGAAGAAAGTCGATTTGTAGCTGCCGATCTTCCCCTGAAACAGTGAGCCGCACTGCGCATGCGCAAAGGGCATGTAAACAGCTCGTCAGTTCAGAGGTGAGTTCAGCCACACAGCGCTGTGTGGAGAGACACAGGCTGCAATGGCGGTCCTTTCGGAGCAAATCATGATGGAATATTGGTGAAAAACATGAGTTTTTGGACGATTAATGCAGTTTTTAGGAGCGGCGATCTATGCCCTACAGGCTACATTATATCGGTGTCCGCTGCTCGATTTTGGATCTAAATATCTCCCGAAGCACCGTTTGCATCAGGAAAGCCTTCTGGGTGAGTATATTGTTGTTCTTCATTCTATAAACAATGTAAAAGCTGCAGGAACCGAACTTTTCCTTTAAGACCTCATATCATGCTTACTGAGGCTTAAAGTGTGTTCTACATGTCTTCTTGTCATGACTGAGTATACTTCTATGCACAGGACAAAAAGTCCACGGCATCAGGTTTGTGATGCACCTGTTTACAATTCCAGAAGCTGCCTAGCGCTGCCCCCAGACTGGGTCCACATGGGTCAGAGGGTCTCAAAGGGACAGGAGAACCTGTAGAGTGTCTCAAACAGGGATCAAAAAATGTCTTTTCAGTCTGAGTTAAGAAAATAGCTTATTTGTTTAAGGTTTCGGGTACAAATTGGTGTACAATGTAGTTTAAAGTTTTGTCTCATTAATCCTGTAAAATCTAAACATCACTGTTAGAAAGGTAGAATGTGCATATCACTGCTGTTAGGAACAAAATTCTTATCTCCATTTTTAATGATTATCATTTTTGACATTCAACTGTGTTATTGGTCACCTTCCATGTAGGAGAGTAGGTTTTAGAAACGTTTAACCAAATCAAAGTACAAAAAGCAGTTTGCAGTCAAGACAATGCAATATTTATTAATTCATTAGTGGGCCATTTTTTATTTCATGGAAAATCACAATTTTGCACATAAGAGATTTGTGTCTGACAGCAGCAATATTCTGAGAGGAATTTAACGTTAACCTTTGACTTTAGGTCTCAAAAGAAATTATTCAATTGCAAGTTGCTTTCACATCTAAATTTCAGCCATACTTGTTTTAGGCTGAGGTTGGATTACAGTATTGTTTCATTCTTCACTGGGTTTGTTTTGGTTTTTTTAATGCATTTATCAAGCATCCCCACTAGTTTGGACTGTAGTTTTGGTCTCTGTTCCTGCCATTCAGCCTTCTGTTGAACTATAACCCAACAATACACAGCCAGGTAAGTGTAAAAACATTGTCTAGCATGAAGCAGCTAAACAGTATTTTGAGTGATAAATAAAGATGAAGTAGTGGACTAGTAAGTCTTTAGATTTTAAGAGATTGGAAGGATGTCAGTGCTAGCAATGCTAACATTAGCCTTTCTCTGCTTAATAGGGTTGGTAATCTGATTTAGATACACTTTTTGTAATACTGGTTAAAATTATCTTTATGGCAATCCATTCATAACGTGTTCCTAAAATAGAGCGAAAAAAATCCTCTATCTACAGCAGGAGTTAAACAGGGAAAACACTAACCAATCACATCTTTGTAGCCAACATTTTTAAAACAATCAAATCCTGTCGCTGTTATGCCCACCTCCTGCGCGTACACTTTGCCGGCGTGCACAGACTCTGATTCAGTGCGTGAAACCGAGCTGAGAGGGCTCCAAGTCCAGTGGAGAATGCTTACCTTTGAAGTTTTGGCTTTGAAAATAAGGAAAGCCTTGCTATGAGCCGTTTAAGATAGGTGCACAAGAAATCTAAAATAAACACTTTGTATTTCTTGGTGTGTTCCGCTGTTGGCAGTTCTCGCGACAGCTTTTTCTTCTTCTTTGGTTTCACGGCGGTTGGCATCCATCAGTTTAGAGCATTACCGCCCCATTCAGGCTAGAGACAGAGTTCAGTTTAGAGAGGCAGAGGAATGTTTTGATTATTATTTTGTCACATGGGAGATTTACGGGAGAATACTAATACAGGAGGACATCAGGAAAGAGGGTAAAATACACAAAATACGGTAGTTTCATGGCCAAAACGGGAGACTTGACAGCTACGTGGAGAATGGCAGAGGAACTACCTATATCCCGATCAACATCGGGCTGTGAGTACTAACTAACTTTCCATGTTTGTTTGTTTTTTAACTTTACTATGATAATGTTTCAGTGTTTTCTTACCGCTGACTGAGACATGACTTGGTGTAATGTAAAACATAAACATTGTGCTGGGGCCAGTTTGGAGTTGAATCAGTTTTCTGGTTGTTAATCAGCAGTGCTCGTGCATGTGAACGGGGGTCATTTTGGAGGAGGGGTGGGAGGGGCTAAGCGGAGCCCTGAGGAGATGATACATTCAAATTCATGCTAGTTTTCCAAAATTATCGACCCTAACTTTAATATTGTCAGTAAAATTCAAGCCACAATGCCCAGCCTTTTGGTTGACTTGCCAAAATCAGTCATTTTGCTTTGACATTACGATGAATCAACCCTATTTCCAAACCAGAGTTTTTTTAGTCTTGGTCAAATTAGGTGTGAAAATGCCCTCAGAGACAGGCATGACAGCGGTGCAAAGTTCGATACAAATCCCTCAAAGCATTTCTGAAATATTGTTCTGATAAGAATTCAATGAATGTACAGTAAGTACAGATGGAAAACTTGAAATGCTAATGCCTCTGTCCTCAGGTGATGTCTGCATGAAGGCATGAAAAAGGAATTAGAAATCCAACAACTGGAAAGAAAAATGTTGGCTCAGTTTAATGGCTATTTTTTGTGCTAACATTTGTTATGAAAATATTACAAATACTCATAATAATGTTTTCGGGCTATAATTCATGTCTATTAGAGATTTTGGAAAGAAAATCATGATTGCTGGTCCTGATTTTCTCAGGCAACCTCAAGTTACACAACAGCAACAATTAAGTCAAACCGTCACCAAATATGTTGGGTTATTATGAAACTCTCAGCTTGTGGTGAATAAATAAATCAAGATCCAAAATTGGTGCTTAAAAAGACAGTTCAAACAAGAAATCTGACTTTTTAAGTTCTAATTATGTGGTGTACTGGTCTCTGTTACACAACTTTTCACTTACAGAAAATCCCTGAGATAAATTTACGTACAAGTCTCAAAAATTGTGAAAGGATCAGTTTCATTTCAGCCTATTTACATCAACCCCCCTAACAATACAATAAAAGTCTTTTGTGGACAATTCTGGCTCAAAGAAAGTGTATTCATCAGATTTCCAAACTGCCGTTCCCCATCATATGCCATTTCTGTGGGGGCACAAATAAAATGAGTGTCTTTGGAAACTAAAAACAAAACATATGGGTCTGCTGACAGCTTCTTTCTGAGAAAAAAAATGTGTCAATCTGCTATGAACACATTGCAATGCTGACTGAACAGACTGACCATGCTCCCCACAAGCATACCCTGTTAGCGATCAACAACCATGCAGAAGAAGAGTCCCTTCAGAGGTTTCCTAGAAGCTCTGAATAATGAAGCTTTCTCAGAATTTTTAAGCCTTTAGGCTCTCTCACATTATTTCAACATCACTCTTCATAATGTGTGCACTGGCAATCACACTGATACGTAAACAAATATGTTTTCCATACAGCACATTTGGCCCTTCCTCTAACAGTGAATCATATGTCTGTTATCAGCAGCCTCACTGCAGTGTTCTGGTGATCAAGAAGATGTTCAGGACCACAATGCCAATTCAATATGACTGAAGACTGATGTTTGTGTGAGCTGACAGTTTCAAATCAGTGCCTGCAGCTCTATCAGCAGCTCACACGCTGAGGAATAATGGTGGATATGCTCCCAGTGATCACTCATCAGATATAATTGTTCAACTGCCTTTTATCACAAACAACTTATTGGCCAATCACATGGCAGGGACTAATGCCATTAAGACATGGAGACATGGGCAAGAAGCTCTAAATTTCAACCAAGCATCAAAATGCCAAGGAATGGGAGAGATATATTACTTGGAAAATACATTTTAGGGATGGCTTTTACATACAAGACTGCTGTCCATACAGATTTATTGAACATAAACACTTTTCAGTCTTTCTTCTTCAATCTTCTCCCCTCCTGTATACACCCAGCGCTTCCTCTGATCAAACAGTGCAGTAGGTCTTCCCTGGACAGTTGACTCTGAACCTCTGTCATTCTTCTCTTAAAGGGACTGTGAGGAGTTTCTAAGTAATTAAAAAAAAGTCTCACTTTTAGATATATGCCTGATGGAAATACACACTTTAAGCTTGGTTTTATAGCATCAAAATAGGTTATCTATAAGTGCTATTCCGTAGCCTTCCGGTTGGGTCGGTCAGGGCTGGACTGGCCTGGTAACTCAACTTCAGGAACAAGACAATTAAAACGAGAGCAAATTTATATTATTTTATTATTTATATTACATGTCTTAGAGCACCGGGCTGTAAGTAGCGATATATAGCGGGCTACAAAACTACGATACTAAGTTTTCCAAAATGTGCTTGTTGTCACACATCAAAAACTACCGCTATGTAACTAGAAAGAGATACATTACCTTGTCACTTTGCATCCTGTAAGTTGTTGAAAAAAGAAGTTGTAAAGCAATGCAGAGTTCTGAGCAAGGTCCGAGCTGCATTCATTAGCAAGACAACAAATACACGCTTTGGATAGCACACGTCTTGTGGTGCGTTCCAGTTGCAGTCAGAAGTAGGAATTTTGAGTTCCAAGAAGTAAACTGCAACTGGAACGTCCCCCAAAGTCAGAATTTCCTCCTGGGAACGAGGTAAAACCTCGCCACCCCCGAGTTGACAATCAAAGATGGATGCCCCCAGTGTGAACAGTTATTTAGCTCCTGTAACAATCAATTTATTTGCACTTCTGACTGGGGTGTGTCGCTCTAGATCAGCTGTATACATAGTATTGTTAGACTTATATTTACAAAAATGCTGCCATGGTGATAATCACATTCTTCATGTGATATTTTTGAACAACAACACAGGGCGTGCTAACAGCTAACAATAGCCTGGTAGATAGGCATTTTTTTTTCCGACTTCAACTGGAACGCTGATAAGTCGGAGGTGATGTCACTCCTAGTTCCGAGGTTACTGGAATGCAGCATTACGACAGTCGCCGCACATGCGAGCAGACGCTGTTATACTCTTGGATCGTAGGCAGTGTGAGTGGAAGAAACAAAAATCAAAGAAAGTTGAAATTCTCAAGATGAGAACATTTATTGTGCCACAACAACAACAACAAAAAACAACCAAAGACCAAATTGAGAATCAAACTTTTTCCCCAAAAAATGTCCCCTGCAGAGGAAAACAAAAATGGAGAAATTAGTCAACATGAAGTGAATCAATGGCCCTCCTCAAACCCATGTGCCACACACCATCAGAGTGCCACTCTCCCACACCTTTTATGCCTGCAGCTCTAATTAGCCTCACTGAGAGCAGGTGTGAACACTCACCTGCAGACAATGCAGGTGAGGGTAGATTTAACAAAGCCAGAAAAGGAGCTAGAGGAATGTGCACCTTCCTCTAGCCTCAGTAAAATACTCTACAGCCTCAATAAAACACTCTACAGCCTCATAACAGACACATTGTTTTGATGAAGAATAAAAATGTTTTTTCACAGTTGTGATCTCTCTCTCTTCAGTTTTTACCACACAGTTTTTCTAAAACTTTTTCAAATGTTTTTGATTCCCTGTTGACTCTTCTGGAACCTACTCCACCAAAATTGCACGCTTAATGTCAAAAAAAGCAAACAACATGGCCTTAAATCTAGCCTTGCTTTGTCAGCTTTCTTCAGCCTTGGTGACAATGTTTGTTTCCAGTGCACTGACTGCCGTTTTGTTCCAGGATTATGTTGGAAGATTTAGGTTTCTGATATCATGTGAGATGTTTCATGAATGAAGGATTCTTAATACCAGACTGGGGATCACCACACTTTATTATATAGCAAGTACAGAGAGTAGAGACATGGATGCAAGTGGATGCTGACGAGCAGTGTCATGGTGAGTGCGTGTGTGTGTCTGGTCCTGTGGGGGTCTGTGCATAACTGTGGCGTCACTGAGCTTATATCTTCACATACATTCCCAACATAGTAAGAATAACTTGTCGGACATATGGTTATGAATCCATGTACACTTGTTTATGTTTATGCTAATTTAAGCTTATTTCCAAACACTGTGTGAAGACAAACTTTGAAGAATGGATTCATACACGTGGCAATAACTTAAAGATATGACTTCAACAATAGGTCCACGACCCAAATGATACGTGGAAAACAAAAAAGAATAGACTGATTACTCAAAAATCATCAACAGTTTCATTGCATGTGGTGATTCTTTCTTCAAGAGTTTCCCTCAGATTGTCCCAAAATGTCTTGGGTTTTTTCATTATATCAGGAGTTACAACTTTTGGGACAATGACAGCAAACACTTCTCTTTTTCAAATTTTCATGCAAAACTTACCGGACTGTCTCTTTATCAATGGAGACCATTTTTGATATCATTGTTATCCTGTGTTGTAAATTATTTTGAACAATTTGCAAGTTTTTGATCTTTTTGATATTCCGCCATTTAATATATGAAAAGATTTAGCCGCTGTTTGTCCATTTTCGTCCAAAATGTTAGGTTAATGTGTTGCTAAACTTTTAAGATAATCATTTCCCAGCGCCTCAGCAAGAACATGTGCTTCAATCAGTAGCGGGCAGTGAACTGTAGACATCACTTTTTGTAAACTTAGAGCAGTTGTGCATGGAACCACAACATGTAATGTTTAACACTCAATTTGACTGTAAATTACATGGTTTCATTCTACAAAATATACTCATTTTCACTTTTTAACACTGCTCACTCTTTTCTAGGTCAGTCTCTCTCAACAGGGGTTGTGTGATACCCTGATGCTGCGTTCCCACCGCAAGCGACCCAGCTACCAAAGTCGCGTCGCCCACTGATGTAGCGTCACGCGTCCATAAATACCTCATTTTGGTAACTGCTGCCGTCTGCCGTCACTCGGTGACGTCACGTCCGCTCGAGTTTCACTGCGATCATATCATGTATTATATAACAGGATGTATAAGCGGACATTATTCCAGCTGTATCCTTTTCATTCACTTATCAACCACAAAACACTGCAGCTGATGCCCTACCATCACATGTACACACACCGCTGATTGGCTGATGCTGCACAGCCACACACGACATCGCCTGAATGGATCAACTTTTTTTTACTTTGACATCGCACGACGAGTGAAGTGGTCGTCTTGTACGTGTCTGTCGCATCGCGGGAGGGTTAGCCCCGCCCCATTGTGGCTGTACATTGACTTTGAATTGAGAGTGATCGCCGAGGTAGTACAAGTAGTGTCCGGTGTGACGCACCTTTTAGGCTGCCTCCTTGCTTTGTCAAGGGTGCCTACAAATTATACCAAAACTCACTCAGGTGTTATTATGAGTATACAGATTTTTAGTGTACAACTTGGAACAACAGTCTTATATGCCATATCCTGGAAACAAAAAATGTAACTCTGGGTTTGTTAATGGATAGGTCAATATTCACGTGCATCATACAAGAAACATGTCTTAGTTTTAAGTTGGTAAGTGTTTGTGGAATGTGCAAAATACACTTCAGATAAACAAACTATTTTTCTGAAAGACACCAGTGTTGTCTGTTACCAACCACTCTATTAGATACAACTTTTTAATTTTTCATTTAAACTGAAAGCACAGTGGCCAGTAGTATGGCAGTAAATCAGTGCATCACAGCATCTGGACATGACCAAGAGCACCTGCCGAGGTTAAAACAAGCATCAGAAGGGGAAAGAAAGGTGGTTTAAGGGACTTTGAACATGGTTATTGGTGCCACACAGGCTTGTTTGAGTATTTTTTTTTAACAAACTGCTGATCCACTGGGATTTTGGCACAGTCTTCTCAAGGAAGAAGAGAAAAAGAGAAACTATCCAGTAAGTGGCTGTTCTTTGGGAGAAAGTGGCTTATTGTTGCCAGATGTTACAGGATAATGAGCAGAGCGATTCAAGATGATAGAAAGGGATCAGCATCTCAAAAAAAAAAAAACTTAATCCGGGTCTGCAGAGGACCAATTCTTAACATGTAAAAAGTACAACTTCGAAGCAGATGAGCTACGGTGGCAAAATTCACACTGGGTGCCACTCCTGTCTTTGACGAAGAGGAATTTAAGGCTACAATTTACACAAAGTTACTTAAATTAGACAATAAAAAGCACTGTTTTATGCTTCCCGGTGTCAGTGGTTCAGGCTGATAGTGACGATGTGACTGTGCAGGGGACATTTTCTCTGCACACTTTAGGCCCTTTAGTGCCAAATAAAGATTGTTAAAACATCACAGTCCACTCAAGAATTGTTGGTGACACGTCCACTCCCTTTAGTGTTCCCATCTTCCGATGGTCTTATAACAGGATAATGCGAAGTGTCAGAAAGCTCAGATCATTTCAAAGTGCTTTTGTGAACATGACAATCAGTTCATTGTGTTCCAGTGGCCTCCACAGTCACCAGGTACCAATCCAAAGGTTACCTTTAGGTTCCAGTGGATGTAGGAGATTTGTGGATGTGCAGTCAACTCTGTGTGATGCCAACAGGTAAGTATGGATTATTATTTCTGATGAATGTTCACAGCACCCCCTTGAATCTGAGGCAGGCAGTTCTGAGGGCCAAAGGGGGGTACAACCCAGTACTAGCATGGTGTGCCTAGTAGAGCGGTCAGTGAGTTTATCTAAAGGTTGCAAAATGATTCTATGTCCTACTGCTTGTTTGACATATTAAGATTTTGAGGCAGGACAGGAGACTGTACCCTCTGGATACATTATTTGAGGCAGGACAGGAGACTGTACCCTCTGGATACATTAATAAGTGAGGCATATTCGCTATCTCCACCTGGAGCTCAGTCTAAGGTGTGTTTCACTGGCTCTGACAAAGTAGTCTCCAAGGGTCTCTTCTCTGTCTCTCAGTATCTGGGGAGCTGTTTGAAAGCCAATTCAAAAACATCTCTGTAAAGCTGCCAGGGTGACAGGGTGATGATATAAGTGACAAAAACATCACTTCAGTTCTCACAGCTCATTTTTAGTCCGAATGTAGCTGTAGATTTCCATGACTTCATAAATAATCAATGCACACATGGCCAAAATATGGTACAGAAAATTAAATTTAAGGGTCAAATAATGCGGTAATCACACCCCCTGAATTTTATTACTACATAAAATGTTCTTTAAAGGTCATTTGTGAACTCTGGAAAATAAAACCCTCTAATCAAACAACGCACAGCTCAGCTGACCTGAAATAAACTCATCCTCATTATATTAGGGTATATGGTGTCAACTCATTTGAGACGTGATTGCAGTCTCAAATGTAATTCAGATGACTTACAAATTGTTTTTCTTGCACAGAACACACAGAAATGGACCTACTGAGATGATCAGATATGACAGGGTGAGTCAGTGATGATTGATGATGATTGCTGATCAAAATAAACACCACTTTGTCCATAGTAACAATAGTCTGAAGAGTCGGATTGTATTTAGTGATCTTTATGAAAAGCCAATTTAGGACAGCTTTTCCAGGTTTTCATCTTGAGTGTTTTTTTGTACAGTGAAAACAGTATAGAACTCTAAGGAACTGCACACTTTTATGAAATGGATGCTTTTTATTTTTCTTAAAGTTATGACAGCAGGTTTTGATTAAATTTGAGTGGCAATTACGTGGCAATTAAGTAGCTATAATTAGATTATAACAGGGCTGAAGAAAAACACATCATACTCTATTATGAATGAGGATTAATTGATATTTTTCTTGAATTCCAAATGGACTTGAGCTTATAAAGCCCTTTTTTAAATCTTTGACTATTCAAAGCAGCTTTACGTAGTAGGTCCTATTTACCCATGCATTCTCACATTGACTCCCTGATGGTTGGAGTTTCTATGATAGTTGTCCATGAATGTGTGTGACATTCATGCCTTTTCATACCCATTTACATGCCACTGATGCAGCAGTGGGAGCATCTTGGGATTAAGTTCCTTGCCTAAGAATACATCACCTGAATCTGTATGAAGTATGAATCTGTATGAATAACACAAATCTGTATGAATCTGTTAAAATTGTCTAGAATTTGAACTTTAGTGGTCATTCTCACTGGAGAATGACCTAAGTGACGTTTTCTAATATGAGTAATATACATTTTTTTAATAATATAATTATTTAAACCACACCAGATATTAGTCAGTATTAGCTGGCTGGTCAGTGAACCAATCAGAGAGCCTACAAAGGCCTCTTTTTAGTGATGGCTTATGATCTGTTATACAGCAGACCAACGACTGAGTACCATATGCCATAATCTCTGCAGCTGTTAACAATCTGATAATGAACTGGGCGGAGACACACAATGTTACTCACAGACACAGCACAAGATTTGAACCTGCATCTTGGGTTGATGTTAGTTCTTGTTCTAATATCTAAAAATCAGGATTTTGGGGATATGTCAACATGATAATGCTTCCTTTTGTGTTCTGAGCTGACACACTTTCTATGCACACTCACACAGCTATGTTGACTTCTGGAAGAGTCCATTGAAAATGCTTTGTGCTCTTTCCTGTTCCTTGTGGTCCTCTGCTGCAGCGGCATATCTGCTTTGCAGTTTGGCATGTTGTACATTTAGAAACAGTCTACTAAATACGTGGCTGTGTCACTTGGTTATTTGAATTTCTGTTGCCTGTCCACCATCTTTAAACACACTGATTATCCACATCTGGTCTCTGGCATCCACACAGCACTTGTGCCCAAAAAACTGCCACTCACTGGATATTTTCTGAATATCTGAACATTGTCTGTAAACTCTAGAGGAGGTAATCACTGTAATACAACAGTATTTAAAGTATGCAGACCACAGGAGCAAGAGTGCAAAAAGCACATTGGCTGCATAAGCCTACCACAAGATTTTCAGGTCTCATAACCACTGCAATACTTTTATGATTTTTTTTTAACATTTTCATTTTACACCAAACATTGGCATTTATGGCAGCTATTACATGCATTTTTCTGACATAGTTAGAGTAGAAAAATATAGTAAGCCACAAGAATGAGCCAGCATTATTGTTAAATAAAATATACTTTATTAATTTGTGTTATATCCTCTCTGTTATTACCGTCCAATTTTACCCCCATTTGCGCTGCAAGGTCACTGAACTTCATTTAAGTCTTGAATTTTTGAAATATCTATTTATACCATGATATTGCAACACATTTAGAGCAGTGGCGATTGCTCTAAGACTGCAAGGGAAGCTCAGCTTCCCCTAAAATGTCCCCCAAAAAAGTTTGATATGTACTGCTGTGTGTACATTTCATTGACTAAATATACGCTTGAATACCTTCATCTTTTGTTCAGAATCAGCTACTTATCACAGGTAACTGGCGCGACTTCCTTCTCATTCATCCCCGCAGCGTCTCAGCGCTTTAACACAGTTGGACGCTGAGCGTCTTTTGACTTCAGTGGGGAAGCGTAGAGTGGGTTGTTCCACTGTGGAAACTGGACGGTCATTGGATAAACGCTGGGCTTTGTCCCGCCCATCGGACACTCAGTGCCTCGGGGTCTGTGAGGTAGTGGGCTGGCCTGGACGCTCGGCTTCTGCATGATGATTGGATGATCTGTCTGAGGCCGAATCCCTTTTTGATTGACAATGAAATGAGCCAATCAGCGATCTTGAAGTATAACCCTCCACCAGAGCATCTTCTAAGTTTTACAGTCAATTGTTTTGGACTGATCCGGAGGCTTTATGGATCACCAGCGACTTTATCTTTTTTAAAAATGACTAGCATTGTGTTTGAAGATTCTCTCCTGTCACTTTTTCTTTTTACCAACGAGCAGCTGCGGAGCTTCTCCCCCTGTCACTCACACTCACAGCCTGTCAAACAGTAGTCTCACGTAGCAGCTCCAGCTGCTAGCAAGCTGCACATCATGGCAGAATTTACATTCAAATAAATAAACAAATTTATGATGTAGGCCGGAAAAAAATGAGCTTCCCCGCCTTGACTGACCAGCAGCCGCCACTGATTTAGAGGAATCTTTACCAAAGCTTGCTCCAGTCAGAGCAGACTGGAGACATACATCACACTGTAACTTGTGTCATGTCTTTCGAGGGACTGCCTCAGAGTGTGCTGAGGTCTGTTGAAAATGTCACTTCTTTTCTCTGCCTGCCAACTCCAGCGCCTTGTCCATGTCAAAGCTGTGTTAAATACTGAAGAAAGATTGAGATTAATGATGTGACATGATGAGATTTCAACCTCAGAAACTTTATATCTGGAAATATTGTCCTCTATTGTCTGGATGCGGTGATGTCCAAGTGGTTTGTGTTTTATCTTCGGATTTCAATGTAGAGTCTGGATACAACATTAAAGGGCCAAATCCCTGCCTGGAAGTTTTATGACTCTTTGTAGTATCCAAGTGCAGGAGAATTCAGTGATGGAATAAGAAGACAAATCTAATGAGCTATGTACATATTGTATGAACAATGAATATTCAGTCAGCTTATTCTTGAGAAAGATTGGAGTTTGAAGACAATTTGCTCAAGGGTTCTTGTACTGTTACAACCAGAGGAAAATAATGGGTAAATGGGTACAGTTATTCTGTGTAATTCTGTGAGGTTTCCATAAAACTGAGCCACAAAACCATGTTGGGTCAGATGTACTATTTGGCAAGAAACTTGAGAGCACTTTATTTTTCCTCCAGGTAGTCTCTGTATTTGTCGCTATTTTACAATAGTAAATGGTAAATGGACTTAGCACTTTTCTAGTCTTTTGAACTCAAAGCTACTTTATATCATTTTACAATATTTTTCTGTGACTGAATTGCGGCTTAATTAGTTAACAGGTCAGCAGCTGACTTTCAGCCAACTAAAGCAGTAGATACAAACAGAGAGGGTGCTCATGAATGCCAGTTTGGGGTTAAGAAGCAAGCCAATGGCATCTTACGTTATGGAGAGTCACTCTCACCCCTCTTCGCGAAAGCGTGTTTGCAACTATGTAGTTTTACGTAAACTGGGCTATGGTAAGAAAAAGGGTTTGGAACCCCTGACTCAACGTCTTCTTGTGATTTTATATTCATAAGTAAGTGATGCACATTAGACGTACTGGCATTACCTTTGACCTAAAACCCCAAAATCTATTTGGTTTACTTTCAGTCAGAGTGAACTTCATACAAATGATATAAAAACTGAGAGAGAAATTGTATAATCAAGAATGCTGGGAAATTGAAAGAGAAGGAATTCACTCTCCTCACTCAAAATCTGCTAAGTTCTTCGTCAAGCCATAGTAGAAATTTGTGCAAAATTAAAATATTTCTTTTAGTTCCTTCAAATATTGCTTTCAGAAGCTCGGAACAAATGAGTTCTGATGAATTTGATCCTTGACCTCTAAACTTAATCAGTTCATCATTAATAATAATAAGAATATGTTTTAATTTTAAAGAGTCTTTCATGACACCCAAGGAAACTGTACAAGTGTAAAACAGCAAAAATCCCGAGCGGCAGCAGTAAAGCCAAAGTAGTCATTTTTGCCAAAGGTACAGGAAATCACACAAAACCTTCTCAAGATATTATAATCAGATCCAAGGTACAAACAAAGTAAATTTAGCTTTCACCTGAATTTGCATCAGTTTACCTTTGATTAAGGGAGGACATTTGTGGAAATAAAAAAAAATCCCTTTTGGGGGTTGGAACTTAACTTTGCAGTTGCAATTACAGAATAGTCATAAGACAAGGGACATTAGGTTAGACCCAAAACCTCTAAAAGTGGTTCAGTTCATATCTGAGGTGAAGTGGATACTTTGGTACTTTTTCCAGAAAACCTTTAAGGCATTCTTCAGATACTGCATTCTCAAGCAACCCGTCTCTAAACTAAGTTGTCCAATAATCTCATCAGTGCCTTTATAAGTTAGAGTGGTTATTTGTGCAGTTTTAAAATAATACAGTTAAAGTGTTCTTGTGATTTTGTATACAAATGCAAGAGATAACATGAAACCAGGAAAAACAACCTTTGAATAAAGATCTTCCAGTTTTATTCAGACATCGTTGAAATTTAAGAAGAACTTGAAGAAAATTTCACAGCCCTAAATTCTGCATGGAACGAACACACCACAAATCACCAGCGAATAGTACTGCAGAGCTCTGCACTCCCTCTGCAGTCGTTCAGAGCATTTCCACAACCAGCGCTCCAGTGCAGCAGCAGCAGGTCATGCCGGAAGCACTCCACTTCGCTAACGATACGCAGCAGTGCTCTTTTCAGCGCGGTCACTGCTGAACCTCGTACATTTCCAGTCATTCAGAACACACCAGAAAAGGAATTCAAACGTGTGTAGTATTCAGTACTGAAACACTGCACTGAATCCCGAACAGAAATTTCCTCAGTAAGTTGTCATTACTACACAACTGGAGGTATAAGCATTGGGTTCAGTGTCGGTCAGAGGGTCCCAGAGGCAGGACGACACCATGGACGAAAAAAAGTTTATCGTGGAGGTGGAAAAATCTAACATTATATATGACACCAAACACCCCTCCTACAAGGAAACAGGCAGATAGAAAGAATACAGATCATGGAGCTATATGGATGGGAAAAGCAAAGCAACCTTAGAGAAGTGCAGTGTTATTCATTTTTCCCATATCTTCAGATGCTCTGCCTCTCTCTAACCTGTGCTCTCCTCTTGACCACCCCTGACCTAAAATGCCCCTGCTTTATGTCTGGTTGAATTCTTCTGGTCACACCTCCAACTTTCCTTCTCCTCTTGCTCCCTACAGCAGTATAAGTTTCAGCTCGGCCCAGTTCTTCGCTCAGCCCAATCCAAACACGGCCCTAGCCAGTGTAAAACAGGGTGCACTCCATAAAAAGGTGATGTCAGCTAGCAACGCAGACAGACGGCACTCTGTTCTTCCATCTTTTGACTGTGTGTATTGGTGTGTGTATTCAGGGAAGTGTGAATGTTGTGTATATGTGTCACTCTGAGCCGGTCTCAATCAACAGACAGCTTTCGGTGGACTTCAAGCTGATTTTGAAGTGATCTCATGGGAGCTGTTGGCCAGAGAAACAGGCATGCTGGAAGGAAAAGAATGGCATCATGAAAGAGGGAGAGGTGACAGCACTCAGACGGCACGTTTCTGATGGCATAAACAGTTAATGTCCGCTCACTGTCTGCAGCCTGAGGGGCAGAGCATTTCACTTCATTTCACTGGATTCTTCTAATGGCAAAGGGTTATTATGAATTTAAAATAACTAAAATAACCAAATAACTTTAAGAATTAACTGATCAACCTAAAGACAAACAAACTTTATTTCAATTTCAATCTCTCCTCCATTGACTCAAACCTCGGTAGGCTGGCGGATGCAGCCGTCCTCCCCTGGTCTGAATCCCCGGACCAGTGGAGGAAGGGCTCACCTCAGGCTCCCTCCTTCCTTCTCCAACCAGCAGTCCAAAAGGAGGAAGAGGAAAGAGAAACCCTGAAATACAATTCATTTTTCTCATGAATGATATTGCGTATACTCAATGTGACTGAGTAAATTGTGTCAGAGAAACATGTACAAATGGTAGGCATTTAAGAACAGAGCTGTGCAGTCAGGTGGTCTCTCCTCTCCCGTGTGCTTTGCTGCTTTCCCTGCTGATACGGCACATGCAGTTTGGCCTCTCTACGTCTTAAGCCCTTTAATGTCTCCTCTGTGAGGTCAAAGTGGCATCAATAATGTAAGGCTATGTTGTGTGGCATGCAACATGCGAAAAAGAATGAATTGACACTCTGGATACCTGCCTCTACGCTTGTGCACCTGTCACCAAATTACCACTGCAGAGGGTGCATTCGCCAGCACCATGACTAGACCAGGTTGGAACTGGCGAGCTTTCAGCGCACTTTCTGCACAGTGTTTTGGCACAAAATTGTCTCTGCGCCAAGATTAAAATGTCGACACCTCCCCTTAGTGCGCCACCACACCCATCTTGGCGCAGCTGGTCTACCAAACTGACGGTGCATGGCGGTGAGCTGGATGAAATTACCACTGCGCGGGGTATGCCAGGCACTGCTACCCTGCGCCCCCCTGCACTGCACTATGAAATTAGGGCCCAAAGTCTGTTGTTACATTTCTTGTAGTGTGTCAGCAATAATCATGACTGCACCTGGGATCCCTCAAAACTTCCAGACGAGAAGTCAAGCAAGTCTGAATTTTATCAATCCTCCTACAATTAGTTCCGTCACATCAGAGACCCGGACCGCTGGGAGCACTCAGCATGGGCAGCAGTAGGGGTATCTTGCATGTGGATCAGCCTCTTGATCCCTTTTCTACATTATAGAACACACTATGAATTTAAACGTCTAATAATGAGCTGGCTGATTAAAGACTTTTAGCTACAGGAACCTCAGTGACAACCAGAAGGATGCAGAAAGATAAAACTTATGACATAAAAAATCATGTGTCTTTTTAATTTTCTTTTAACACTGGAATGTAAGTGTTAAACTGCTAACTCACTCAAAGTCCAATATTTTTAGAGAGGACAAAGTAGGAGGACCTTGGTCAAAAGGAGCAAATAAACCTGATTTAAGTCAAAATACAAGCTCTATAAATTCACTCTTGGGGACAGTTAACCTCTCACATGGTGTCAGATGGCATTGTTTGATCCCAGCCCTGCTGCCTCTGGATGTCCAAAGAAAGGAAAAGAAGTGATTGTTTCTTGTTCAGTATTCTCCACAGTAAGGAAGCAGACCGACATACTAAGTTGGAAACTTTTGTAAAAAGCATAACATTCAGCATCCATTGAGTCACATATATCACTCAGAAGGTAGAAACCCACAAGAGAGTTTAAACGAGTGTGAAAATTGGAGACACAAAAGTGATTTTATTGGTCTGTGTCTGTGATGAAGCGTTAAAAGGTTTACAAAGTTCTCCATGTCAGACTGAAAGGAAAAAGTATGTATGATGTAAATAGTCTTTCAGATGATGACAGAATAATGTCTTCATGTAAAGGGAAGTGGGGTAGTTTCAAACTGTATGTAGCAGGAGCTGTAAATCAAATTTTATTCAATTACATCCTTGGCAATGCCTGTTTTTATGAAACTGAACTGCTTTGTTAAAAGTGAGATTATTACCCTAAGTTAAATGTAGATGCCCTGAATCTTTCCTGTGCATTTATGTTTTCATGTTGAAGTGTCATAATGTGTTCCATTCCATGCTTATTATGTTTTTATCATGTTTGGCCTGCATGAGATAGTATTATTGCTGTTGTGCCACAATTTTGTTTCTCTGAAATTGTCCTTCAGAAAATGGAAAAAAGCTTAAGATTTATTAAAAAATAAACATGAATGGTGACCATCAGCATTATTAGTAAAAATAAAGATTTTTTTTCAGAGTGAGCTGCTTGTATAAAAGCATTACATCATTTTTTGTTTAACCCAAACTCTAGCCAGTAATAGGTAAAATTTATTGTACGCATGAAGGGGTGGGTGAGGGGTGAGCAGCCAGTGGCATTATTGAGCAAATTTTGATGGATGCTTCACACTCTGTTTTACTAGGTATGATTAACTACTCTTTTGATGATACTGGAAATTAGTTTAATGACACACACATTCAGTTTAAAACCAGCTCAATAGCTCATCATGGATGAAAAAATCCACCTGTTAAGCAGCAGGAAATCTTGAATTTGGATCCCAGTCTTATGATGAACAGCCATACACACGATGCTGTGTTGGAAGTGTGTGGGCAAAGGAAAGGAAGTGGGTGGAGACAAGTGGACTAAAGTAAGAACTAAAGCTAGTAACAGACTAATGGGTCAATCATAGAGCTGTCATTGTCATATTTATTTCTGCTTAATACAAATTTATTAAAGGAGACATATCATGCTTGTTTCTCCTTTTCACTGTGCCAGACTAGGATGCCTGTAAAGCATTTCTGCCCTCAGTACAAGTCATTTAGTTCCTTCATTGCCCCACAATTGCGTTCTCAAAATCCTCATTTTAGGCCATTAACAAGCTCTCGTTGAAAAGCTCGGAGCTCAGGATGACCTACAGTTACCTCGCAACGTCACAGCCCTCTGTGCTCTGATTGGTCAGTTCTGTCAGAGCTGCCGAGGGGGTAGAGCCAGCTTGTCCTTCTTCTTTCTACTGTATTTTCCGGCAGGCTCAAAGCAGCGACCGCGTATTGAGTCCCCCTACAGGCCAGAGCTGGTAATGAGTGAATGTGAGCTAGGGAGCTATATACTGCTGCTGGACGAATGTGTTCCTCGGTGACGGTTTTGTGGCTAATGGACATCACAGGGGAGGAAGTGTTTTATCAGATTACTCCAATAAAAAGAAAGGTACCCTCGTGTCGTCATGACGATTTAAATCTCCTGGACATCTCGCAATGACCTATTTTCAGAGGCATCAAATCTCGTTCTAGGATATCAGAAAAAAATACAATAACTCATTTTTTGAAAATTAAGGGGGTGTAAGGTCTTGTTTTCAAATGTATTATATTATATGTAAGTATTAAATCATGCATCAGCATGATATGTCTCCTTTAAAGATTAGCCCCTTGAAATGCAACATCTTGTTTTCAGGAGGGTCCTCATGTCTGTATGATTGTAGGGATAATTTTATAGAAGTGTAATCAATAATTATCATACAGATTGAAATCAAATTCAGTTAACATTGAATAATACAATAATATAATAAAAAGGGTTTCAGCTCTGTCAGTCCTCTTATAGGCCTTCCCTGGGATTCTACTCCCTCTCCTGCTGTTAATGTTTCTTAATTTTGTCATCTTCTGCCTCACTCCTTTCTTTTAACCACTTTATCATTGACACTCTTTGTTCCACACATACAAATATACACAGCTTTAGGATGAATTTGAACTCTGATTGAGGCACCACACCCTGACTGGGTCTCGCTTTGTTGCACTCTGGCGTTACACCCTGTTTTCTCTGGCTGATATTCCAATGAGCCGTAACGAGCCAAATGATGTTTTCCCCATCAGTGATATTGATGAGGGTGACCTGGCATTTTGACCTACACCCAAACAAACACAATCAGTGTCATATACATGGACGCAAAGCACCCAACACATTAAGATTTATCAACATTTCAAACATCAGACACGTTAACTCATATAAGTCCGTTTTCTCCTCCTCTGAAATGTTTTTGTGTCACTGGCTTGATCTTTAGGAATATTGTATTCCCATCATTGAGAGTAAATCTTTGGCTGTAAAATGTTTGAGAAATTAAGTGAATCTCTTAATGACTGACAGCTGCAAAGTGAGACATTTGGTAAAGAAAGGGAGATCTATTTAAATAAACACAGACTTTGTTTGTGGGAGGTAAATCCTTCTAGTCTTCTACCCAAGAGCTTTTGTTGTCTAATGATTTAGTGTGCTGGGCTAAAAAGCAAGAGCTAAACAGATGAGTGGATTAAAAGTAACTTAACAGTTACTCATTAAGCAACCATTTTTACTCCGGAGCATCTTTATGCTGCAGAGGTGACTCACTTTATGATTGAGTGTATGCACGTGTTGCTCTAAGACATTTAGCGAACTCAGGATGTAGAAAAGTTTTCAGCCCCTGTCTTCTTTCTAGGAAGAACAGTAATTATAATTTCTGGCTCCTATCGCTACCAGCTGCTATTACGGTGCATGCACAGATGTGCACGTGTGTGGGTGTGTGCTGGATGCTGGTCTAAACAAAGATAAACATGCATGCAGATACAGGAACTTAAAAAACATTTCCGCATGCAGTGTTGATCTGTGTTTGTTTTCAGGGACATCTGCTCACAGCTGTCCACCTGTGAGCAGAGCATCTGTGAGAGCATCTTCATTTCTGTGCACAAGCTCCCAGCCAAACGCACAGGGCTTCCTAAAAGGCAAGTGAGCTGATGTGCAGTGTGGGGGCCTCGCTGTTTGGGCTGAGCATGGGGGGATTTTCCCTAAAAAAAGCTAATTAGACCCAGTGATGATGTCATGAGGCAGTCATGGGTCACTGTTGTCAAGACGACAGGTACTGTGTAAACCTGCAGCCAAAAAGGCTGGTTTACAACAGAAATAAGAGCTTGATTGTTATTTGACAGCCTCATTGTTGTTCAATTGTTTGCATACATTTTTATTGAATCAAGTAATTTTGGTGATATGAATCAGATTTATATTTTAATGATTGATGCTATTCATATTTTTTACTCATATTTAGACAAATGTGATGCACTTAATGTCAGAGTAAACAGGTTTCCATCACACATCTACAGTTAGTCCAAAATGCTGCAGCTGGTCTTTTAAACAGTGAAGCAGGAGCAGAACAACCCCATCCAGGCCTCTCCCATTAGCACCCATGTCACTTTAGACTTGTGTCAAATAGCAAGGAAGAGACGGATAAAGATCGCCAACCGCTAGTTAGCTTGGTTCAATTGCTGGGAGTATATGGGTAATGCTTTAGCCTGCCTCTGCCTATAGTCATCAGATAACTGTTGAATTTTCTCATTCGCTGTGTGATACTACCTTAGTTATTTTAATACTAAGAACTTTATGCCATTTTTGAAAGAAATAATTATGAAACTAAGCCACACATTCATGCCTGTAAACAGCAGAGGCAGAAAGTAGAAGAGTAAACGAAGAAGACAGAGAAGAGCTCATGCCGTAGACCATTGTAGGAGTTTATAGGACACTGTAACTCTTTTTTGAGAGATTTATGAATCAGAATTTTTTAAAGATGCCTTGTATCTGTGCTGTTGCGACAACAAGCAGAAGACAGGTTCACATCTACTGTATTTTTTCAAGAAATCCTGAGTGGATGAAACAATGGTTAGGTGGACTTAACATCAGTCCAACACCCCACATGAAACAGTCAAGAATATGTTAGTTTGCTCAGAGCATTTTTCATAAGACGGCTACCACGACAGACTGGACATCAGCACCAAAAAAATGAGATTATTCTTGAACACAGCCATCCCATTACTCAGTGTCACACAAACAGCATACAAGAGGTAAATACAAAGATATGCGCCCCATGCATTTTAATTATTTTAATATTTTCTTACTATATGTGCAACTGTCTATTTTGTCTGGAAGGCCTTGGGCGTTTTTTCCAGTTTATTTTGAGAAGATTGAAAAATGTTTCAACAACTGCAGGATTCACAAGAGTTGGAAAAGTGTCATTTTCAGTGACACAATTTCTTTGTGTACTTTCCTCTTAGTCAGATAGATCAAGCCTCCACATCTCTGGCAGCACCAAATCCCACTCAGTACAGCAGAAGCACTCATTTTCTGTCGCCAGAGGTTGGCAAGCTCCATATTTACACCACCAGTCCATGCCGGTTTGGACACTCCCCTCAGCCCCAGGCTGTTCCACTGCCTCAGTGTCTCTTCATGCATGTTCAGCTTCCAAAACATGTTCCTCCTCAGTATATTCTGGTACAAATAGATAAGGTTCTTGATCTTGGTCAGCCCCAAAAAATCATCCCTTTCTTCTCCCATAAAGTCGGCCATATCCTTTGTACCAATTTTCTTCTACTCCTGAACAATAGGCCTCATGCAAGAACCGTTCGTACGAACAAATATGTTCATAAGTGTTGAGTACAAATGATTTAGGAGAATTTGTCGCATTCAGCATTTTTTTCTTATTTAGTACGAACACAAATTACGAGTGGTCCAGACTTGTCTTAAAAATCACAACAAATTAGTCTGCTCTTTTCAAATCAAGTGCCTTACATACTGATTGTACATTTAAATAATTTCAAGCGTTTTTAATAAAATATAGCACAGGAAAAAATAAATCTGAGGATCTCAAACCAGAGAATACATTAAAATCTATTAACTGAAGGTTTATTAGACTGGCCTATATAAAACGTTAAATGAGAGAGTAACCAGCTGCGTCACGGCTGAGCTTCTTCTTTTGGATGCCCTGGCACGTCAGGCACTTGGAAGAGAGTGTGTGTTTGGTGCCATCTTTATGAATGAACACTCCTGTTTTATGGTGTGGGAAACGTAGCCTTATATGGTATTCTTGGGGTGCTACTTATGCAAATATGCTATCCTCGTGCATGCGCACTTAAGTACGCACAGGTGGCATTCATCATGTTTCCGTAGGTCATTTAGACACTTTTCTAAAGATAGAAGTGTTTGTTGAATCTGACGGAGCATGTTTGTACGACCGCAACATAAGAAAAAAGGTAAGAAAAATTTAGGATTCGGAAAATGTTCTTGCATGAGGCCCAATGGCTTTTTCTTGTTGACCAGCCGAGAAGCCCTTCCACTTGGTTTGTGCTTGCACTGTTAGCATACAGTGTAACCTGTCTACTCACACACTTCTATGCATGAACACATTTTCATACAACAAACACACATGTTCAGCTGCAGGATGTTTGCATGTGTGTTTTGGCCTAATTACTCTAAACAATGCAATCTTTCTCTGAGCTACAGGAGCTATAAGGGATGCAGAGCCAGATGTTGTCATGTCAGCGGTTGACCATTTTAACCAGATTTTCACACACACTCATGTGCACACACTTTGCTCTTGAACACCCTCCTCATTTGATCAGGCAGTAACACACCACACACCAACTATCTCCATTTAAAGGCTCACACAAACGCTCTGATGAATGAGCCCTCTGTCAGGGGTTCTTGGAAGTTTGTATGAATGCACACAGAGACACAGGCCCTCAACATTTTACATGCTGCACTTATGTAGATGTATGCATTGTGTTTTACATGCTGCCAGCACACTTGAAAATCCAAACACCCCTTTCCTTTTGAGTTGGGGTCAGTGCCCTGGAAAGAAAAGGTGCCTTTCACAACACTAAATGTAAAGCACACATCAGCTTGATGAACAATATCTGTGACAGATTGAGGCCGTTCCCACTGCTGGCTTATGGGGAATACAACATATTAAAACCTTCAACACAAATGTGTATGTTACCTCCAAGGAAGAAAGCCTCAAAGAGGGCAAAACATGATTAATGCTTCATTCATCCTGAAACAGGCATCTCAACCCGGCCACGATTCTGGGAACAGGAGAAAAAGAGAAGACGGTGCTGTTTATCACCCAAACACAGAGCTGGCCCACAAAGTGGAAACAACCTGGAAGTGATTTTACAAGACAAAAGGTAGTCTGTCCTTTCTTTACTGCACTGTTAGACATTGTTCTGTGATGCATGGATGTGATGATCGTAATATAATGGTGGAGCTGGAAAGCTGAGGAGAGCTGGCAGCAAGAGAGAGGAGAGGGAGATGGGAGGTGCGGAGAAACTGATATCAGAGCTTCTGGGGAGAGATGATGAATATGACAGTGAAAAAAACGTCATACAGTTTTCACAAGTTACATGGACAAAAACCATCATTGTTAAAAGTTGTAATCGTCATATTGAGCCACAAATAGGCAAAATGTGATACCATCTGACTAATTCATAATTGTGACACAACTCCACCATCCAGCCAAGGAGAGGGGAACATAAATGAATCAAAACAGAGACTTCTCTGACACAAATAGTATATAAACACACACATGAAGCAGCATCCACCTCAAATCCAGTGGTGAGTGTGTTTACAACATGTTCTACAAGTTTGCCATCATAAATAAGTTTGTTTTCTTTGTGGAGTGTTGATGTCCATCTGTAAATGGTGCCAGACTCAAAGCATTTTTACACTGTAGGTCACATCTGCCCATTCACACCTGTATTCGCTCACTGAGGGTTAAGAGTTTTTATGTAGTTCATCAGTATTTGCTTCAAACCCCTTCATACCCATTTGCACACCACTGATGCTGCTCGTCATCATCTCATCAATGTCCAGGTCCAGCTATCCAGAGGCCTTCTGCTCAGCTCACCCAGCATGCCTCATTCATCTTCAGTGTAGATCCTAAGAAGACTGCTCCTCATCCTTTTTTGATGCTCTCATCATGACCACAAGTGTATTATGTGGAAAGGCTTTGTCCTGTCCTGCTGTTGGCCTTACTACTCCTTAGAGTACAAAAAGACATTGTAAAGAAGCCTAACCGCCAAAGACTGTTTTTCAGCCTGTTCAAAAGTGACTCAAAAAGTTCTTGACAGATTTTACTGACTTTTTTTTTGGAATCATCATTCATGGCCTAAGGACGAACTAATGAGAATCATTTTTAACGATTTGTCATCATGGCAGGATAAAGCAGTTTTCATTTTCTGCTGATAACTAAAAAAGTTTTCATAGGATCTCGAATACATTTTCAGGGAATATTGGTCATGGTACAATTAAAAACTGATTGCATTTTGGTGGGGATCTGAGTCCAGATGTGGATCCAATTTTTTTTTAAGAACTTGTGTACATCATCCAAAAACATAAAGAATATCAAGGAGTGTTTTTTTTTTCTTTGGCGTGCACTTGTCACACACCAACTCTGGCAAGTGCTGCTATAGCTTTCACACAAGGCGTGTTCATACCCTGAGGCCTCAGTGCATCTCCCTGCTGTCTCGGTTCTATCTCTCCCCATATGTTGTCCAAATAATGAGCTTCTATTGAATGTTCAGGGGAATCACAATAATCAAAATAAGCCTATTTCATGGAACCTGCTGAATAAAAGTATTCTGACAAATGATGGTAGTTTAAGAAGTTTAATTGGATGGTTTCTATCAAATCTGTGATGATTACTACTGCTGTGTACATACACACCAGCTGGACTATGGTATATATGGCTCTTTATTTTTAATTTTCTGTCTGTTCTAGCTGAGACAAGCTTGATTTCTATTTTCTAGACTCTTGTGACTTGAGACGCACTGCTTGTGTTTGCAGTCTAAAAGCTCTGACTTTATAAGAAGCTTGGTGAAATAAAAACAGCAAGGAATTTGATTCTAATGGCATTAAAAATAGAAAATATCATTTTCATATCACTCAGGCATGAAGTCTACTCATGTTTGATTCCAAAAACAACCAAATATAAATGTTTCAGCCAGTTTAATAAGAAACATTCATATCCTTCAGAAATTAAAATATTCAGAGCTCCCCACAAACTCTGTTGCAATTTCAATATTTTTGATTCAGTATCCATGTTATTACAGTTTTTATGTCTGCATGTGAGTGCAGTTTTTTTTTTTAGTTTCAATGGGCCATCATTAATCTTCTTGGCAAATAGAGTGCATAAAAGTAAACTATCAGTGCACCAGAAGGAGGCCATCCAACTCCTACAGCTCACCTACAAGCATGTCACAAGTTCCACTTTGCTAATCCAGTAATGGAGAATATATAAACAGGACACCTTATCCCATTATTTCTAACAATTATGTAAATACTTTCATGGTAGTCATTAATTATACTCAAAAAGAGAATATTTGCTCCATGTTACCAAAGCAACTTGTGAGACAACTTGGCCCTGAAGCCAGAGAGCGTAAATTCAGAGTGTCCTGGGACTCTAGATCATTAACAGTGGCTGACACCCACGCTCATGTTTGGCCACAACACATGCACGTGCAAACCTTTCTTTATCCTTTCTTCATCCCCTAAAGGCTCGAACCTCAGGTTGGCTTACGTCTACATGCATGCTGCACTTCCTGGCATCTGTAAAGTGTCACATTGTCAGGAAAAGAGGAAGAAGCTGATATGTTTCAGTTCTTACTTTGAAGACTTATGGCAACAGACAATGCATCACTAGAACAGATGTAGAGCAGAAAAATGAATCTTTTTGTGATCACTGTCAGCTGTGAAACCTCAAGGAAATAACCACAAGTGAGACTGTAAGCATAAGTGTTGTTTCTACCGAGTGGTCTCGTCCAGTTCAGTACGGTTTGGAGTGGTAAGCCCTGATCTTGTTTGTGTTTCCCCTGTACCTGAAGTTACCTTTGTACCGTCACTTGTGGGTGAGGGTGTCTGCCAGGAAAAGAGCATCATGGCAGCTGCAGAATAACAAAACATCACAGCAGTGAGACACTGAGCAGTATTCTAGCATAGAGAATGACTGTAAACAAAGCACAACAATGGACTTCCAGATCTCCAGTTTGACATGAAGCATTGTTTTATGTGGACATTCTTTACAGCAGTGAACAAACCACTCTAAATCTACTGCTTCTTTGGACATGACATGAGATGTATTTTTATTTTAGCTGCTGCTCCATGGGAATTGATCATTTTTTGTGATGCTTGGCACCCCCTCTGTAACTTGACAAATTACATTAACTGTTCCGTATATATCACCTTTCTATCTGTGAAGCAGCCCATAAAAAGTGTCTGGAAACAGAGAGAACATTTTAAAAGCATGACCGGCTGTTGATTTTGAAGCTCACTGGGTTAAAGCAATCAGAAGGAACCATTTTGAGAAGTCTTGGTGGTAACGCTTGTGTTTGCAACCTGAAAAATATTAGAAATCAAAATCAAATTCCAGTGGCACATTTTATGTCACTTAGATTTTAGGATCAGATTAAACATTAGAAAGGGAAAATTGGGTCCCAGGATTATGTTTGATTTTAATACTTAGCATGCCTTTTTCTATTACGCGTTCACGGAGCAAGTTCACTGGAACAGCAGAAAAGTACCCGTGTGTACCCATCGCTCTTATGTTAGCAAATCCCTTCTGTCTGTTTCAGAGAACATTCATCGGGTATAAAGTTATAAATGACACAGTTACATTTTGTGTTGCTCAAACAACAAACAGACAAGTCTGTATTTAAGTTTTCAAAACTTTCTAACCAATGATGGCTGGATTTGAAAGAGAAGAAACTGTCTATGAATAACATATTAACTTTTGCAAGTTTAGGGAAGAAGACATTTTAGCCCTCATATGGCCTCAAAAAATTTCAAACTTGCCGGAAGTGATTATATATCAGTTAAGAAACTGTTGTAAACATGTTTACAACAAATAATAAAAACTTATGAAGTTACATAGCCAAAATTATTTTAAACCTAAAAGCATAAAAATGATCTCTGTGGAGTGATTCTTGAGTCGCATGTCACAAATTAGCAGCATGCAGTCCCAAATTAAGCCTCTCTAAAAGGGAAATGAACCAGGTCAGAGCTGAAATGGCCCAAAGGAAGCTCTGCGGTGGTCAGGTCTCCCTATGTAAAATAAATAGAAGGCAAGCCGTTTATTTTCACTGTGGCTAAATAGGAGGGACAGAAAGAGAGACTCAAAGAGAAAGGCAGAGAAAGAGAAAGAAGAAGAAGAAAAGTGGTTTATTTTCACTGCAGCCAAATGAGTTTGTTTTAACTCCACGGTGTTTGGAGTTGGAGTTATCCCCCTGTGTGAGCCACGGGCCGAGAGTCAGAGAGGGAAAAACAGAGCGAGGATGGTGGACAGAGCGACAGGAAGGTGTAACACAAGAAGGTAAATGAGAAACTCAAAGGAGAAGTTGGGAAAGAGAGAAAAAAGAGTTTTTTAGGACTCATATGTTCATACTTAGTGTTGGGAAATCAGAGGATGAAACCAGAGATCCCAAGAGTACCTCTGCTTAAAAGAGACTTGGCTGTACAGAGTCCCTCCATCAGTCTCTGTCTCGGTCTACCCGGGTTTTTAAAAAAAGCCTGTTTCTTTGGTTTAATGTGTTTTATCAAAACCCTCACTGCTGGTGACGCATCCACAACACCATGAGGTCACCACTTTAATTAATTCCTGCGTCAGAGAGGAGAATAAAAGAGTTTTTCATCTCTGTGCTTGGAAACATGTGCATACAGTCTCTGATTTTTAGATTATTATGTTTCTGATTATTGCCCTGTTGTAACTGTTATTACTTAACTCTTATACATATGCAGTTAGATGATTCCGATTAAGTTTTGCCTCCAGGCGGGAATGGAGATGATGAAAATGTGGTACTGCAAAACAAGTCCAGATGAAACAACATTCACAATGTCGAAAGAGCCAAGCCATTATTCATAGTGTCGGTCTTTAAAGTCAAGACACTTGTCATTTATGAGTGCAAGTGCACACTTGATATTAAGATCAAATCAGCATTCATCAGCTAAACCATTTCAGGCTGTGCACACCCCACATATAAACTGATCAAACTTTTACCCTGTGTGGATACGTATGAGTCTGGTGCAAACTTTGGGGAGGCAGAAGGATCTTGGCCTGATTTTGGTCAATTGTGTTCTACTTTCTCTGGGTCCATACATCATCACATCAGTCAGTCTCTGGCTCTTGTCTTGTAGGTGGCCTGGGATCCTTGGTGTAGACTGCCTGCTGCTGGGGAGTCACAAAGTCTCAAAAACTACAATTACAGCCAAAACACATATTTGGCCATTTCATTAGCCCCATTCCAGTTCATAATCATTATAGCTGTTAATGTAGATATTAGCATGATCTCCCTATCCATGGTTGATACATCTAGAGTAACTATTTTTAGCACCACATAGGCATGAGGTCCCTCTTGAAAATGGGATGTCACATCTCAAGAGGTCTAACTTTAATACATTTATGCTTAACAGAGACAAATATGGTAGGAGTGCACTTGTGGTCTGGGCAGCAATGAATTTGACACTACCATAATTTTTTGTTTTCAGTTAGAATATCATTGATTATACTTCCATAAAATGATCACCACAACCATTCAGACATGAGGACCCTCCTGGAAACGAGCTGTAGCATCTCAAGAGGCTAAACTCTAATAAATCAGACGACAGGTCTATGGTTCATGGATCTGTCCCTAACTTTAGTTCTTACTTTAGTCCACTTGTCTCCTCCTACTTCCCTTCCTTTGCCCACACATCCAACACAGCATCGTGTGGATTTGCTGTTCATCATGAGACTGGGATCCACATTCAAGATTTCCTGCTGCTTAACATAAGGTTTTTTCTTGTCGCCATGATGGAGGGATTCATGATTGGCTATATGGATTCATGTTGGGTGTTGGATGTATATATGTGTATATATATATGTATATGTTTATTTTTCTACGTATATATGTATCTATGCATATATGTGTATCCGTAAAATGAAGAGTTTTATGTTCTATTGTAAAGTGTCTTGAGATAACACTTGTTATGATTTGGCACTTTACAAATAAAGATTGATTTATTGAAAACTGAGGTGGGTCATCAAGGAAAGAACAAAGTCATGTAATACTGTTAAGGTGCGTTCACACCGGACGCTACCTGTACTACCTCGGCGATCACTCTCCATGCAAAGTCAATGTACAGCCGCGATGGGGCGGGGCTAACCCTCCCGCGACGCGACAGCTGGCGACAAGACGACTGCTTCACTCGTCGCGTGATGTCAAAGTTAAAAAAGAGTTGATCTATTCAGGCGATGTCGTGCGTGGCTGTGCAGCATCAGCCAGTCAGTGGTGTGTGTACGTGTGACGGTGCTGTTATTCATCCAGACTACAGGGCGGATGACTTCCGCATAGGCGGAACTAATCTCAGTGAGGACATTTGCAGACGGACCGCAGTAAACTCACAGAGGATGCTGCTGCATCATCAGCCGCAGAGTTTTGTGTTTGATAAGTGAGTGAAAAGGACACAGCTGGAATAATGTCCGCTTATACACCCTATTATGGGATATATGATACGATCGCGGTAAAACTCGAGCGGACGTGATGTCACCGAGGGACGGCCGATGCCAGGCGACCAAACAGGTAGGCTATTTATGGACGCGCGACGCTACCTCAGTGCTCGACGCGACTTTGGTAGCTGGGTCGCTTGCGGTGTGAACGCACCTTTAGGCTGTATACAGAAGCATGGCTGCCCACTCCCTGAGTGATATGGTGTCAGAAGCAGGAAGCCAGGACCCTCTGTGGAAATGAGGCAGATGCAGGTTGATACACCTTCGCCACAGACGTTATGATTTTGACAGCATTTGATAGTTTCTTTTTGTTGTTTGTTCGTTGGTTTGTGAACTGGATGAATTCAAAAACCAAAGAACAAATTGGGATGAAATTTTCAAGTAATGTTGGTCATGGCACAAGACAGAAGTGACGATATCACGGTGTTGATCCAAATCCATGTGTTATCCACACCTTTAACGAATCACAAAAAAGAAATCTTAATTTCTTTTTTTTTTTAACAATGTGAACTAAGGTCATCTTTCCACATTTTCCCTAAGTGCTCAGTTCTCAACAGATTTTGATGACATGGTTCTGTTATTATGGGCTTTCAAATAACCATGATTAATTTGACAGTTATTTATAAAGAACATTTGAATGATGATTTTTAATTCTGAAACATGTTCCCAGTGTTAATTTTGGGTGACGTTTTGGGGGTTGGTGTTCCTGCTTCTAAAACTTTAAGCATCCCAGAAAAGTTAGACTTTGTTCATGCAATAAAACATGAGCTCCCTTAAAGGGGTCATATCATTCTTTGTAGGGTTATATGTGCTCTTTAGTGTGTTACTTCTAGCTCTCCTCCAGTCAAATGTGAGGTTAAACTGATGTTTTGTCTGCAGTTTCAGCCTATTGAACGAAGGTGACAGGCCCAGTGTGAGCCCACACTTTGGTCATACTGGTACCAGATTGCTGAACCTGCTTTAGAAGCCAAAGCTTCTGCAGACCCCCCATAAACCCTGGAAAACAGGGTCATAAGCCCACCTCAAGTCAACAAAACACACTGAATGAGCAAAGTCTATTGCTCTTCAAATAAGCTTTGCAAGCAAAAAGAAGGTGAACTGTCCGTTGGCCAGAATGGCAAACACACTCTTCCTGGATTCTAGGTTCAGCTATCAGCTGGATCATCCTTTCCAGCACCCTAGAGCACAGTTTCTCTGGGCAACTCAGCTTGAAACCTAGAAAGATGGAGCACACCCTATGCTCCCTCTCTTTAGTAACTGGAACCACCATCCTGGTCTGCCCCGCCTCACTGTCCCAGAACCCCATAACACATAAAAGAGCCAAGATGGTCCAACAAAGTCCAGAGACTTTAGCATTAGACTGAGCCTTATCCGGTCACTGAAGAGCTTTAATTCAAACCTCAGAGGTTTAAACCACCATTGACCCCATCCATACACAAAACCCTACTTAGAGAGATTTGATGTTGATTAATGTGATAAATGGGGGTCAATGCTCCTCGAGCCCTAACGCCCCCCTCAGAGGGTAAGCTTTCTCCATTTACTCTTTGTGTAATTCATCCGTTTAGTCCCCTTCAGCAAAACCCCTGTTGCTCAACATGATGTCTCACATTTAACAAGATATGGTTCTTATTATAGACAGTCATGTTAGGATCAGTATTGCATAATTTCAAATACAACTGTTAAAAGGATCCAGATTCATGTTCCAGGGCTTAACATCAACTGAAATCTATAAAGTTCATATTTTGTCAGGTGGAGCCAAGACCTGTCATTGGATTTTAACAATCACAGCACTGCTGGAGTTTCATGCTTTGTTTTCCTCTGAGAAATTCAGACAATTTACTTTTTATTTAAGTTAATTTAATTTATAGCGTAAAACAACTGATGCAGAAATGTCAGGAGAGGCAACTTAAAGATAAACTGTAGAGCTGTTTTCAAAATGTTGACTCTTTAAAGCCAAGCAGGGGTGGAATAAGGTGAACAGAAGTGAAATGTGGTGATTTATGACAGCTCAGAAGTGTGATATGTCCACTGTCACATGCTCTAGTTACCAAAAGCAGATTTCAAAGCACCTTTTCCAGCTTTATCTTGACTTAGGAGACACTCTTATCCTAACCATACACTTTCCTAACATGGGTCAATCCTGTTTATAATGCAGAGTCAGAAGTGATGATTACCAGGTGCCTGTCAAGATATAAGACTTACCCTTATGGATTGACTAAATATGAGCAAAGTAAAGCATCAGCTGATCCTTTGTTGGTGCACAGATCTGAACTATAATCTGCCACAGAGAGAGAAAACTACAAAAATCTGCCCCCAATAAATCTCCTCTTGACAAAAAACTAACAGGCTTGTAATCCATGTTACCACCTCGTGAGATGAAGATGATCCAGTTTTAACAAAGACGTGCGTTTGAATCAGTCCCATATGGAGAAGAAGACCACATGGCATTTTATTCAAGCTAGCACAGGCTGAGGAGTGGTAAACCGCTCAGTGGTGTTATGATAAAAAACACGACTTTTGAATTAAAATGACATTTGAGAACATTGTCTTTGTTCTTGATTTAAGAGAAAAAGTTCTGTGTCTGAAAACAGCATTTAATTCTTGTTTTTGGACACTGAAGGGAGCTCACTTCTTAAAGTAAAACAGGCCTGTGTTATAGATTAAATATGTTTACCTGGACACACTCACTTAACTTTGAATTGGCAATGAACTCCAGGAGCTCTGTGCAAGTTTCTGCTCTGCTTTTTAGCAGTCAGTGACAGGTTTCTTCACTGCTCAGATACTTTGTGTCAAACTTCAATTGGAGCAAACCTACAACTAAATACAAGAGGAGGGTTATCATGTGTGGCATCCCAGAGACACACACCCAACCCCAGACACGCCAGTTCTTAGTTTTTGATCTTTGCCTCTGTAGTGGGCATGGTTTCCCATCTTTATCTCTTCCTGTGGGCTTTGAATGCACCTATGGTCAGAAAGTAGGCCAGTTCCTATTCTTCTGTGAAGTTCGATGATGACATCATCTTTCTTTGTGCCAAGATGGCTCCACTGTCCATATCATGTGACTTTGGAGACCTAACATCTCACACACAAACATAGTACAGTTTTGTGGAAAACTAATGCTGCGTTCCAGGCAACCCATAACTTGTGTTTTTCCCACCTGTAGCTCGTGAAAATGCACTGGAACGGCAGTCGAACTCGTAACTTCCAACCCGTGAACTCTTACCAGATCGATGTACTCCGAGTTACGACTTGTGACGTCACATCACTGCCTAACCAAAAAGGCAGCCTCTTAATAATGACAAACACTGTAAAGTATAAGCTTCTGTTACATTATGCGCCATTTCCCTGCTTCTGTTTCACTCAAATGAGATAGTTGATCAAGCATAAATCTTATAATGCCTGCCATGTTGGCAAATTTACATACCAGAATTCCTTGCACTCAAACCGAATCATAATTTACCTGGACGGCTTTCGGGTCGGAACTCTGAGATTTCAAGTGGGAAATTTTCGAGTTTCAGATTGCCTGGAATGCAGCATAATGATGGAAAGATAGACAGAACACAATGTAGAAACACAATTTACAATTTTATTTTCATGAAAATGATCTTAAACATTAGTATAGTTGTTTCATTTGTATTTATGGAATAAATTTCCATTTTTACGAAAATATCACATCACTTATTTGATAGTCTGGAGTATGGACGTTTCCTTTGTGTCAATAAAAATATAAAACATTCTTTAACATTTTGTATGTGTTGCAGAAGATTGGTTGTGGAATTGGAAAAATACCAAAACTATCAGATTGATTTGAAAGTCTGGCATCAGTCATCACTAGTGTTGTGTGCGTTTGGATCGTGGAATCTGAACCACTCCTCCTACTGTAATCCCTCCTAATAAAATTACTCCATGTCCAGGTATGCTAAAGATTGTACATGATCAAAATCTGGAAAATTATCCAGCCACATAAAAATACATTGTTACAATAATAAAAACATGTTAAACTATGTTGCTATTTCTTGTTTCAGGCCTTTATTGGCTGCTGTTTTGCCTCCACTTTGGCAGACCATGTTTGACCACTCCTGCTTGTTTTGTTTTTCTATAAGGATGTACATGTAAAGTAACTCTTTAAAATGTTTATTGTTATTTGTGTATTTTTGATGGATAGAACTGGTTTTGAACTGTATATTTCATTTGCTCCAACACTTTCACCCCTCTTTGCAGTCAGGCTGGTTGCTTGTTTGGACCCCCCCCTTTCATTGTTTGTAATATTGGAGACACCATAGTTTGCACCCTCTTGCTGTGTCCATGTTGGAAATGCTGATTGGAATTATTTTTATATTTAAAAAGAATACTCATGATATTGAACAATTATGCTTTTAACATTGTCACAAACATTAATAACCTGTTCTAACATTGTTTTCTTTCATTAAATCTCAAACTTACACCGTGACATTAATCTGTATTTCAAATCTTAATTATTAATACACTCTTAATAAACTTCTTTTTGGAAACTACGTCTGTCTCGCTTAGTTGTTGAACATATATTGCCTTAAGCGTTACCAGAAGACATTTCCTGAGGGAAAAGTTCTCAGGTGTCATTGTTAGATCATTTTAGGTGTGATGTTAGTCAAAACAGCCTTTATCTTATACCATCTTGCAACATTGTGCATCATGATACATGTAAGTGAGCAGGGTCACTTTAACATTTTAGAAAATTGAAACTAAGATCAACACAGCCTCTCTTCAGGGTGTATACCATTTTGAAATATATAATTTGTTTCTATATTATGGACCTAGGTATACTGACAGTCCTTTAGGCTGATCTGGCAGCACCCCTTTTAGATGAAGCCAATGCAGATCTGTATTTGCAGTGAGAAACTGCACCTTTTTGTGCCTCTGCATTCCGGATTCATTGTTTCTTAACTACAGCCAGTCAATGCAAGCTTACAAATCAGCAAAATTATCTGGTCATTTTTTAGATTTTGTGGTAAGCACACATCTGACGAATGAAACCATGTAGGCTATGCCAGTTTGTCAAAACATTCAAAATGGTGGTCGGCTTGAATATGTTTGTTTCAGATCTCTCCCAGTTTATTTGACCAAAAACACAAATATCAAGTCATAATGAACTGGAGATGGTGTTTGAGCTGCAGTAAGACAGGTTAAGGGCAAATTAGAAATGAGTCCAAAAATGCATGAGTTAGCATTTAGCACTCCCTGGTCTTCAAGCCTAAAACTAAAGGGAATATATTGCTTTTGGTTAGATGTTTGCAGTAGGGTTTGATGAACACATACACAAGATTGTTAATGTCTAATGGGAAATGATAAATGCATCTGTTAATGCCTGCTTTTTAATCTTATTTTTTAACACACAGTTTGCTAAAAAAAAAAAAAAATGCTAACAAGGCCTACAAAAATGGTTTAGGACCTAATGGCAAGTATTTATAGTCATTTCTTAAAATCAGTAATTAATACATTATTGCCACAGTCATCAGGATGAACTTGATCATTTTATTTGATTAAGAGGAAATTCTGAAAAAAGAGGTTACAGCAAGACACAGACATTGAAAAACTGTCACTGCCTTTCAGTAAGCAGCCATTTTGTAGTTCAATAGTAGCATTAATACAACTTTTACTCTGGCCAGTTACATCGAAGCTTAAATCTTGAAAAGCAGGTTCACTTTTTAATATCATCAAGAACAGTGCATTTAAATTTTCATATGTTTTGTTTGCTACAGAGCTTATTATCAGAAGTGATTCAAACAGTTAAATGAACACAGGCTTTTAGTAAGCTTCCAGCTAAGGGATCCAGTGCTTTGCTAACTTTGCACTGGCCTTCAAAGTCATCCCTGGTTTAACTTCTCCCGATCCCTGCACTACTCTATTTCTGAATTTTGTGTGAGACCCTTCAATATAGAAAACAGCCGAATATGGTCCAGAGACTTAGTTTGAAAATATAGATTATACTTGACCAAAAAGAGATGCATTTTGCATAAGTGGATGAAAAAAGCAAGTCTAATTTTAGGTGATAATGAATTTGCTCTAAAGGTGTGACCACTCTTCACAGTCTACTTTGAAGAGAGATTTGCTCGACACATAATCCATCAGCTTATTTGTAATTTATACTTCATATCCTTAAAACAGACACCATGTCATATGTTCACATGGTCTCAGACAGGTTTAGATTAAGAACAAGAGAGCCAAGTCTCATATCAGTGGACCTTTAACCTGCCTTCATAGCAGGGCTTAAGCTTAAAGCACCAGAGCTACTTCTTCAACAGAGCTGTGCTCAATTTACAGTGACCTCTAACCCGACCCTGCTGTCTGGTTGTTAAGTAAGTGGTGAAAGTCCTTAAGTCACATCAGTAATTACCACAAGTTTAAACAAATCACAGGTCTGCACAGAAGGTAATACATACCCCTTTTCCACCAAGCTGGTTCCAGGGCTGGTGCTAGTGCTGGTGCTAGAGCCGGTTCACAATTGGTTCAAGTGCGAACCAGTTAAGAACCGTTTGCTTTTCCACAAACGGGTGCTGGCCAGAGAGCTACGTCAGCACGTCAATGTATACGTCTGTATACGTCACGCCAGTTTCCCATAACAACTAGCGAACAACAATAAACAAAACAATAAACTTACCAGGCTCTGTGGAGGTTTGCTCCATGGTTGTGTCCTCCTGCATAGACTCCAGCATGGCTGTGGCTGAATTCAATGCCCCGGTAGTGCTGCACGCCGGTCGGTCCCCGAGAACAGCATCGAGCATTTTGTAATGCGGGATCATTGCCACTACCGCCCAGCTCGTGTTCTCCTATATTCTTTCTTTGTATATACTTTATATACATATATATATATATATATATATATATATATGTATATATATATATACATATATATATATATATATATGTATGTTCTTTTCAATCTGTTTTTCGCTTACTCCAACCTCATCTTTTTAAAAATGGCTCTCTTCCGTGTTTTTACTCTGCTAATCCTGCCCCCACCCCCTGACGTAAGCGCGTAGCCCCCGACGTAACCTGGTTCTTTCTGCTGGCCCAGCAAAGAGTTGGTGCTTGCCAAGCAATGGTTTTGAGAGCCAGCAACCGGTGCTTAGTCTGTGGAAAACCAAAGAACTGGTGCTAGGTCTGGCTCTAGCTCCGAACAGCCCTGGAACCAGCTTGGTGGAAAAGGGGTAACAGTGAATCATCTTACACACTGTGATGTTAAATATTATCACAAACATTGCTCCAATGTTTATGAGTTATTGTTTCTTCTTAAATGAATCCTTGGATAATCTGATTGTATACTCCTTTCAGACTGGATAACCTGTTTAAACTCGGTAACAATTGGCTACTTCATGACGGATGACGTCAGCGTAACGTCCCCATGGCATGACATCATGCCCGTCCCCTCCGTCTGTAACTTAAGTGGCTCTTTGTCATCCATTGTACAATTTTAAAGAGGAACAAAAGTGTAAAGTACAGAAAACAATGTCCACAGCTTCCATGCTCCTTTCCATTGTTTACATGGAGGGGCTTCGTCGTTCTGATGATGTCATAAACGCGATGACATCAGCTTGATGCACCAGAGGGAAAAAAAAACAGCTATGAAGCTCGTCTGCTGCTGGTTAAATCCTGCTGGCAGTGTGAAAAGAGTCATTTGCCGATTGTTAGTGGCTTAACCAGCATTGAAAAAACCTGCGTTGACCTGCTAATATTAGGGTGAAAGTGTATAGTGTACAGGTACATCTAAAAAATTAGAATATCATGAAAAAGTTCAATATTTTTCATCACTCATTTCAGAATGTGAAACCCATATATGATATAGATTCATTACGGATAGAGTAAAACATTTTAAACATTTATTGCTTGAAATTTTGGTAATTCTGAAATGAGTGATTAAAAATGTTGAACTTTTTCATGATATTCTAATTTTTTTTAGATGTACCTGTATAATTGTCAGTTTCCAACTCTTACCAGGAAGCTTAGATGCCTCAGGTTGATAAAAATGGTGTGAAAATTTGTGGAAACACATGTAAGTTAATCAGCGCTTAATCATAAGAAAGCATTTTGTGTAATTGCTGTCTTGCGCAGTTTAAATTTCCTAAGAAGGCTTAAGTAGTTTGGTCACAAAGTACCTGGAAAACGCCCTTCCTCATCAGATACCCATGAACTCTGTGTAAGAAAAAGCATTTTGCCTTTTCTTAAGCGAATATTACAAAAGTACATTAATCAGTTTTTATGTAGTTGTCTCCAGTGCCACTGCTGCTTGGCTGGTGAAAGATGAAGCAACTATATTATTAGTCCCAATCTGTTCTCTGTAATTGGTAATATAATCATCGATTTCATCATCTGGTACCATTCCATTTTAAGAAGAACTGTTAAGACTCGTTTCTGACAGCTAGGCCATTTATGCTTTTTATTTCTTTATTTGTTCACTCTTTAAGAAAAAGTTATAAGTTCTCAATAGATTTTGATTAAATTTTCCATGAATGTTGGATGACACAAGGGATAAGTGATAACTTTTTGGAAGTGATACGGATAACAACCACTAGTGAATGACTGTTGTTGCCTAATGATTATCAACCTACTCGGATATCAACATTGTTCTTAAATGCAAGGTTTTAGTTTTCAGGGTCAAGGAAAGTATTTATGAGGGCTACTTCATCATGAAACTATTTCTTGTAGGTGTAACAGCGTTATTTTTTTTTTTGCGCTCTCTGAGTGCTGTCTATTTGAGAATTGATACTCTTCTTTTCAAAATGTAACTCTTAATACGCAATATGAAATGCTTGATACACAAAAAATATGTTTTGCACTAAAATTATTGTTACCAATATATATAGAGAGGGTTAATCATTTATCAAAAAGTGAGAGTCACAATGACAAAAATATGGTCAGAATAATTACTGATAGCTTTAAGAAAAAACAGGGAGCAGCATAGTTCACATGAAAAGGTATGATAATGAGAGGATAAACCCAAGACACGATCACAGAGCTGACGCTGACAGAAACTGACCACTGAGAGCCCTCTGGTTTGGGGTCATAGATAATTAGTGTGTGGGATCAGTTGACTGTGGAAGAGAAGGTGCGAGAGCAGCAGAGTGAGAGATCATCAGGTCGGTCAGCGGGTTTCAAAAGGGGGCAGGACGTGTTGGCTTTAACCTCTGGATTATTGATCACCCTAGGCAGTAGTACATCTCACCCCAGACAGCTGTGGTTCGTACTCTCTGACCTCTGGATGAAATATACCTCCACCTCCACAGCCCGACCTATATTCTTCCTGCTTATCTCCTGCATACCTGCTGGGAGAGGAATGAAAAACCAAAGATTGACCGGCTTTCTCTGAAAAGGCCGTGACAAGACAGGACTGCAGAGCATCAAACATTAAAGCTGACAAAGGGCTTTTCAAACACCTCCTCGTTAGGACGTATGCATTCTTGTTGGGGTGAGGAATTAGTGACAAAGCCACAGGAGTTGTTTTACACTCTTATCACTGAGTTAGCAGGGGTCCTGAGGAATGATGAGTTAGAGTAACAGAAGCAAAGGACCTTCTTTGTGGAGTTGAAGAAGGTTTAGAGGCAGGTTTAGAAATCAGTGACGCCAATGTATTTTTATGGAGCTTATAGGTATAACAGTAGTATGATTCGATTGGCGTGCTCACAGGCCCAACTATAAGGATTGAAAACATTATTGGCTACCTGTAACAAACCAGCACTTTAGGTTTATAATTTAGTAGACATGCTGATGGTAGTGTTAAGGTAAACAAAAATTGGAAAATAAATAGCCTACAAAACTTGCTATCAGAGCTGTTGGCCCAGTACAAATAAGTTAGTCACAGTGGCTTGGTGGTTGCTTCGACATTTTATCACTAAATTAGCAGGGGGTCTTGAATGGTGGTTGGCTTGACTTGCAACACTGGAAGGACTCTCTTAGATAGAATAAAAGTGAGAAAAAGGGGTTTTGTTTGCAACCCTGTCAAACAACAAGTCTTTGACAAGGTGCTGAAGGAATTTTCTCTGCCTTGTCTGACTCAGCAGAGTGTGTTTGTCTGTTGAACATGGTAGAGAAAGTGGAGCATTCATCTCTCTTGGTCAGTGAAAGGATTTTCTTTCACTTTCAGAATCAAAGGAGAAACTTTGTTTGGTCCACGGAGAGCTGTGTATTGATGATGCAGTGTTAATTTTGTGCGGCACACCGCCATACACAGCCAGTTTGACAATTTGGTAGACCAGCTGCGTCGAGATGGGCGTGACGGCACACCAGAGGGAGATGCCAACAGATTCAGGTTGGTGCAGTGACAATTTCGTGCCAAAAAACTGCGTGGAAGGTGTGCTAAGAGCTCACCAGCTCCAACCTGGTCTATTTTCGGCGCAGGCGAAGCACACCCTCCGCAGCTGTAATTTGGAGACAGGCACACAGCACACTCACTTCACCAAACCCTCAGAGGCAGGTTTCCAGAGTGTCAGGCACATTTCAATGCAATAAATCATCACAGCAATCACTATTTGATGTAACTGTCTGAACCAGCTTATACATTTGTATCTGTATTATTGTCCCATCACATCTGTTGTCGGATTTAAGTCGTTTGTCATAATGGAAACTTAACCTGACGGCAGCTGGAGTGTGATGCACATCACAAAAACCAACAACAAACAGCCTTATCATCCGATATGGAGTGTATATCCGGTTTCTCTCATTTCATGAAATTCAAAGAAAAAAAGGGAGAAAAAGATGGAGAAAAAAAAGACAAAATAAACGTCTTAAGGATTTACCTATTGGCCCATATTTCTCTGTTTTAGTCTTTATTCTTAACGTGATCTAAAAAGATGGAGTTCATTACTGCAATAAGGATAAGGAGGAGATAGCGGTAGAGGATATATCACCAATGGTTCTGCTATTCGGCGATGACAGACCAGGAATGCAGGTGGATCATAAACATGATGAATGGATTAACCTGCTGTTTTGTTTAAAAGGAACTGTAACTTAATTTTATTCTCCTATTCATGAAACAGGAACAGATTAGGTGGTCCACACGATGACGCACATCATGGCCTCCGATGCACACCCTGATGACCCTTCCACCCTCCCAGCTGTTGTAGCAGTGACAGCACTCTGACCGTCTCCGCTACCGGGTCTTTCCAGCACACCGTGGCCACATTGGCGGGAATCAGTCAGACCATCAGTCACTGCGCCTCGTCTGCAGTGCATTTAAAGGCAAGGAGAGGCACTCATTTGATTGGTAAAGACAACACTCGGCTGTGTTAAGCTCACGTCTTTTCTCCTCCCTCTCTGGAACTTGCACGGGGGTCAGGGACGCTGGCGTGGATGCGCCTCTATGCACCCTGCAGGAAACTTGCAAAGTGCACTGGACACACCCTGTCGGCGCAGACGTGGTGCAGGACAGCTGCATCACGCCTGCGCCTGGTCTACGAAATTAGAACCCCACCAGTCCATTTTTCCACTTGAACAGTTCGTGTTTGTTCTTCTGTTTTCAAGGAGAGACATAGGACATGGAATAACATTTCTAATGGAAGTTGTGTGGAAGCAGACATGTGATGCTCTGTGTACAGTGAGGATATTCAGAGTTGGGGTGAAGCGTATCAGGGCTGAAAACATTGCAGCTTAACACACTGCCAGCCCATGTCAGGAACTGTGGCACCTACTCAGCCTTTAAAACAGCTCTGAAACATTGGTTAAAAACCAACCAAAAATGCTCACACTAAATCATCCTTATTCAGTTTTTTAAAATACTTTGGGGACTCTCAAACTTTGTGAGAATGATTTAATGTGTTATTGTAACTACATGTTGTTGGTGTAATGTCTGTGTGTATGTTCTGTTTCTCTTGTGTGTGTCAATATTAACTGTCCTTACCTGCCTTAGGACTGCGGATGTAAACTAGCTATTGTGCTAACTCCGGCATATTTACATTGAAGCTTTTGCTGATATGTTGATTAATATGCATTGTCCTAATTTAAATAAATAAATAAATAAAAATTACATTTCTAATGGAAGTTGTGTGGAAAGCAGACGTGTGATGCTCTGTGTACAGTGAGGATATTCAGAGTTGGGGTGAACAGGGCTGAAAACATTGCAGCTTAAAACTGCAGCATGAGCAGGGCCTATCTGTGCCTCTGTAGACTTGATGGAGTATTTCAGTGAACTTTTTTTTGGTGAAACTAAAATGACACACAAACACAATTTGTTCATGCTATTGCAATGAAGATGATACTAAAAGTTAAAGTGTAAGTAAAGAAAAATGCATTTGTAAAGGGATGATTTTGATTTTGTTATCATATCCTTCATCATTAGATCCAACGATCCTTTTTGTCTTGTTTGTTAAATATTCATACACAGATTTGGATAAAACAGGATATATATTACAAGGGTTACATGGACCAAAAAATATTAAAAACTAAACCTGTTGCAAAATTACTAAGGAAACCATAGTTTTCTGGGCTTCCTGCCACCACATTTAGTATGTTGTAATTACATTAATTCATCATACAAAACAAATGTGAATTATTGCAAATTGTGACTCTTAATTCTTTAGAAAAAGATTAAAATCATCACCATGTCTTAAACCAGATTACTGCAGGCCAAAATGTTTAGAGTGTGAAAGGTTGCAGCCCTCCAGAAGTCCTTTTTTGGCTGGAGACTCTTCAATTTTGCAGCCCTTTCATACTCTCTCCCGCCATTCTCTGTGACTGGGGGCTTGAAGGGTCAAAAGTGATCCTTGAACTTCTCAGATGGCAGACCCAACATTCTGCCCTATGACCTCTGAGGGTAGAGATCAGCCGTGAGATTATGTCAAGCTGATGACCACGTCTGAGTCAAAGCACACGCTGAGCTTTAGGTCATGTAGTGGGCGTGTTACTGAGATATTTACAACCAAGCAGTAAACATATCACCCTTAGAATGAAATAAGGTAATTTGCATGTATGTTTGTGTTAGAGTTCTTCTTGATGTTTCTCATGTGTCTCACACCAAATATGGAGGTGTTACAGATCAAGAATTTGCCCCAAACTCCATGTGATTCAGAACCATTAGGGGTCTCCATCTGTATCATGTTGTTCTCTCTGTTTGGATGAAATGCAGATACAGGCTGGAAAATTAGTCAGACAGCAGTGTATTATGATAACGCAATGTATAGATGCACATGATGCGTGCCAACATCAAAGAGTCTTAGCAAGAAAACATCAGTGCTTATTCTATGCAAAATCAAAGTTATGAACCTTTTCAAAACTTTAAACCGGAAATTTATCTAGAGCCCTACAGGACAAAAAAAGACTTCAAATTTCAGCATGATCACTAGTTATGCTGCAATAATTCATTTCATGGTGTCTTTTTGAACTGACTCATAACCGAGAAGAATTCCTAGCACCATTTGCTGTTCAAAGACGGACAAAGTGAGAACTGGGGGTAAAAATGACTTATGCACTAGGCATTGATAGGGCCCTTAATGTGTTAAAATGACATGCTAAACACCATTTTGAAAGTTTTAGAACCAATTAGAGAAATGACACAAGTGCAGTTCTTACAGCATCATAAAGCTCCTGTATCTAACAACATAAGACTGAGGATTGGATTTTTGATCATTGCCCATCGAGGGACCATTGACTGGTTCAGTTTTATCCCCTAAATAAAAATGCATAAATCAGCATTTTGATTTACTTTGAGTTTGATTTGTGATCTTATGCCTAAGTCACACATTCCCGTTTCTCATAGCGATTGTGCACGACTGTACACGATTGATGAGGCTGGTGTGATCGCTGTGATAGGGGGTGAAATGACTGTCTCACCCTTGGACACACTCCGTAAATACACTGTCAGTAGCGCTTCTACAGCGCTTTGGGGGCATTCGTCCCGCTCCAGTTAGGTTAATACAGCGATATGATGAGGATTCCATGAATTTTCATCCCCCTAACACGACGTCAGCCCTGCTCGAGCTCAGTTAGCATCACGTAAACCCTGACTGAGCCCCGTCACTTGCGCCATCTTGAACGGGACCCAGTCGGGGCACAAACGGATACGTCCTTGTCAGTCGTCCTCATAAAGCTTTCAGGATTGAGCCATGATCAGCCCGACTGAGCTCTGTCCATGCCACGCTAATACCGTTCGCATTAGGACTGCATTAGGCTTCCATCCCGCTATACTGAGAGCAGCGATTCTCCACGACAGTTTTGAACAGATCAAAACTGTCGGGACCTTTTTACGTTCCCCGCCGTTCATCCATGACTATACAACGCTGATCCAGACCAAGTAGCACATGCACCACGACCAAAGCACATTTTATCAGGATTATGACAATCGTGCACAATCGCTATGAGAAACGGGAATGTGAGACTGGGGCTTGAGCAACAAATGACCACAGTTGTAAAGTAATGCTTGTATGTGGCATATGGGTCAAATATAGTGGGCACTGCATTCAGTACATTTTTGTCATTACCTCAATAATGGATATTGTTCACAATTCATAGAAAAGTCTTATTCTTAGGGAGAGCCGTAAATAATTTCTAACTTTCTCTGATTAGCCTTATGTAGACTTCTTACATAACAGTTTGAAGGGCTGAGGGGAACATCAGAGAGTAATGTCATGCTTCTGATCATTATCCTTCCCTGCTGTGGGCTCTGTCACTCTGTACCGTTGAGTTAAAGCCTCTCCTGCTGTGTTCAGCGTGTACACCATGTGTTCAAGCCCTCTGATCTACAGTTAGTGGTGGTGCTTGTCAAACAAATTCTCTATCTTCTCTCTTAGTAACTGTTTATTTTATTTATTTACTTCTCTGACGCCTTTTTGAATTAAACCAATACATTTAATCAAAAACTTTTTAAAGCTGAAACAATAGGTGTAGGAATGCACCCAGGAGTGTTGTTAAAAAATGAGTAGTGATATATGACAAAACTAGCGCACTCATTCTTGTTTGTCCTCTTCCTGATAAGTTTAGGGCACATTTAGAGACATAGTAAATTAACATTACGAAAGTTTATATTAGCATATTCTAGTGTCTTTACAGGTCCACACCACCAAAAGCTGATTTACCTATTTTCAGAGGGTTGGTATATTAATACTAATGAAATATAGCTATTGACTCCTTACTGGAGTTAAAATTTAACACTGTAACACTTTACAGTTTGACTTTTAAACAATACTTTTATGAAGTGTTGGAAATGATCTTGCACAGAGTATATTTGTTAGCTATGAATGTGGAACCTCCAAATAACACTGCAATGTGTAAATACTGCTGTATATATTTATCTAATATTTACTGCAATTTTTGCAGAAATACTACTACTGCGTTTGGCTATAACATTGTTCTTTAACATAGGGAGGCCATATTCCAGTTTCCCCATTTTGTGTCCTGTAGTTGGTCCTGTGGTTTTGGGGAACTGCGAGAACTTTCGTCGAACTCTTGGTTGAACTTCTGCCTTAAGTCTGACCTTTATCTAGCCATTATGTTTGTCTTTCTTGACGGACATAGCTTATGAAACCAGACATGATCTTAACATATGATAAATTGGTACTGCCCAAATCCTGATGTGTATTAGATCTTGTGTATGCTTTTATTCAATGCTCTTTGCCTGTACATCACTGGGGAGGTGCAGAACTGAGCCCTCAGCAGATGAGTAATTTTATTATCTTTGTATTGTCTCACATATTGTCAATAAATGGTTGGCTAACTGATCTAATCTGGACTTGTGCCTTCTTCCAAACTGAACATAATTTTCAACAGGTACATAAGTGGGGCAGGACAATTGACACCAGAAGGGTTCTGTGTTCAATATGCAGTTACAGCTGTATAACTCATTTACTGTTTTTACTCTTTGATATAATTTCAACTCATTTTCTCATTGAGAGTGAATATTCACAGATTGAATTCCATCCAAAGTTTAACTCTACACTCACAGATATTTCAACAACACCAAATACAGCACAGTCCTCACAGTTAACTGTCAGTGCATTTGTTAACAAACTAAAAAGTCTCAGATGGGACAGGTGACTGAGAGACAGCAAACTAAACTCTTTAAGAACACTTTATGGGTTTCCTTCAAACTTTGCCAAAAATGTCCACTCTTACTTAACAGAAAGATTTTGGTCAAGGTCACTATGACCTTTCATTCTGTTGCAAAATTTGAAGCTAAAAAATTAAAGAAATTATACTGCTGCTATTCACATCTTCACAAAACTACCCTTGTCAGTCTTCTTCAAGAACAAATATGCTTTTCCTGTCTGGCTATCATTTACCTCTGTGAGGCATGAACCCATCAGGTGGTAATTGTGTGGTAACATCAATGACAGCCAAGTGCATTGACGAGAAAACAAATTTACCATAAACCTGAGCCAGTTCCAGAAACACGGTAATGACTCTTCAGTATACAACACAACATGTTTTAAAGAAAACACTTCAAAGTTTATGAGGACATTATGTCAAGTGACACTCAGAGATATTGTTTTTGTGAAACCCAAAGCCCCAGTGGAGTACCTGCTTCATCCTTTGTGGCATCCATTATAAGAGGAAGCACACACAGAGAGGCCTGTTTCTCTTCATTATTAGCCTCTGGTGTCACTGTTGTAAGTGAAAAATGTTGCTTTTCATTAACCTAAAAAAGATGGAGCTAAGTTTAAGTGTTTTCATGTGAGTCAAAGGCACAAATAGAGACTGCTTACACAGAGGATAACAAAAAAAGTTGAAATCTGGAGTTCAATTACTACTGGCATTAAAAAATGTCATGAAGTTTGACCATATACTGCTTATCTTCTGACACCAGTTGCCCACATCTAACTAAGACCATTACCAGCATTTACTCTGCAATACTGAAAAGAGAGTAAAAATGAGGTCATTAGTAACTCCCAGCTGTCATTTAGCTTTCAGATAAAAGCCACTTGGTCCCCTGAGTCAGACCATTACTCTGATGATAGCAGCTCTTTTGAAGCCATGCGGAGGACAGACGGGCAGTAAAGAACGAGAGGCAGACTTCCTGTTCAACAGGTCATTCAGACTTGCTCAATAAATGAGACACTGCTGGATGCTAAGAGGGGAAGTGAATCATCAAGTGAGTTCCACATTACTGAATAATCAATAATTATCAGTTAATTCATCATTTTCAGGTTTCTTTGTGATTTCACAGTCACCACATTTCCTGGTTAATGCTTTACTTTTCCATCCAATTATAATAACGAATGGTATACAAGCTTCATGGTAACACTAACATGGTTACTCTTCATAGTTTAAGATACTCTTTCATCGGTCTGTCTTGATGGTTCCTCTATGATCCATCATAAAACAGGGATGATATTGGCAGAGCTTTACAGACTTTTCCTTCATCTAATAGTTCAGTCTCAAAGTCTCAGTATCATTGTCCCCTAGGTCTGAAATTACAAAGGTTCACACTTGTGACATTTGCACTGACGGAGTCTTGTTTGCTTTACTTTAAAGATCAAACATCTCACAGAAGCCACAGAAAAAATCAATAACGTTAGACTTTTGTGTTGGGAGGCCAACAGGAAAACTCAAAATGGGTTCAGTTGGTAACTGTGGCTCAGGACTACAAAATAAAAGGGGTCATCTAATTATGCCTATGATGAAAAGTGCTGAGTCTGAGTTCTGCAAAAGTATAACGCTATATGAAAAAATATCAGCATGTGCCAAAAGCAATATGAGTGTTTGAATTACTCGATAACTTGATAGGACTCTTCAGAGACAAATTGCAGGCTTGATGGCAAAATGTTAAGAACATAAGGCTCTAATATCAAGTTTTTATTTGTTTGTTTGGTTTATTATTCATTCATTTATTTATGGGGAGGGGGGGGGGGCTTTATTTTTCTGGAAAGTTAATGCACTCAAAAAAATTGCAAGATAGCGTACTCTTAAACTGTGGTATAATTTTTTGATGTGAGTTCTTGTAGACGGAGAAAATACCCTTTGTATTTGGTACAATACTTCCCTGTTTGCAGCTGGTTCTGCATGACAGACGCGTCGTCGCGCGTCGAGATTACATACAAAGTCAATGCAAAGGCGCGTCTTGACGCAGATTCACCCCGGGCGGCGCGTTGGACGCGTTTCAAGCAGCGCGTTTGGAGCGTCAGGTGCGTTTGAGGCGTCGACACGTTTGACGCCCTCGACGCCCCGACGCTCGAGTAGAAAATATTGAATTTTCGACGCCAGTTCGTTTGACGCTGTGGCGCGGCAGCCAATCAGCGATGACATTCCCCCCCCGACGTCATTGATTTGATGACGTATGACGCTACGTCCCCCTGCTCCCGCTCAAAGCCCTCTGTAAGATGGAGGAGAGGTTTATTTGCGCTGTTTGCTATCATCCGGAGGTATACTATTCGGCGTGTGTACTCTACAGAGACCGGAACAAAAAGGAGCAGGCCTGGGTGAAAGTCGCCGAGGAGACAGACAGGTTTGATTTGATGACGTGTGACGCCCCGGTCTCCTGTTCCTGCTCAAACCCCCTCTCAAAGATGGAGGAGAGGTTTATCTGCGGTGTTTGCTATCATCCGGAGCTCTACTACTCGACGTGTGCACTCTACAGAGACTGGAACAAAAAGGAGCAGGCTTGGGAGAAAGTCGCTGAGGAGACAGGTTTTGAAGGTAAGTTCTGTAAATATTTGTTTCCAGCTGGATTTGCCTGCACGGGTTATCACTGAGTCCATCAAGCTCTGGCTCTCTACTGTGCCTGCGCCAGCTGACGTCCCTCAGCTTGTCAAAATGTCCAGCGTCCAGCCTCGGGCGTTAAGCGCGGCGCGTCACAGGCGTTACGGGCGTCCATTGACGCCAATTCGCGTCCGGTGTGAACGCAGCATAACAGACTGTGGCTTTCTGAGTGAGGGGAGAAACTTTCTACTACATCTAATGTTCTTAGTGGCGATATGGAGCTCATACAACCCCACATAAAATAAACTAAACCATCCCTTGAAGACAATTCCTGAGATTTCCTTTTTACCTTTGTTGATACAAGACACACTGCATAGAATTGGAAAGTGGGGGTAAGGAAAGATGTGACAAATGGGCCACAGACTAATGCATGGTTGTAATCCGCTTAGACCTATTGAGATCAAGATCTCTTTTACAAGAGTGACCTGGCTAAGAGGTCAGCAGCACACGTCATGAAAAAAAAATACTAAATGGTGGTAATATACAATAAGTTAAAATACACATATTTTTAAAGTGCAAGATTAAGCAATAATGTGCGGTAAACTTAACACAAATAACCAGAAACACGGGCACTGTTCAGTGGTCTCACGCTGTTTATCCATTAGCAATGACTGAAAGGCTCCAAGTGAAATCAGTTCTGACAGCTTCAGCTCAGTCTGTAGAGTTCCACACTGTTTGGGCAGTGAAGCTGAATGCACCCTTCCCCGGTTCAGTTCTGACACAAGGAACAGAAAGATGGAGAACATCACAGAATCGTAAGGATAGTGACTTTTTGTTCACTGAAGAGTACATTAATAAGCTGGCACTAAGCCAAGAAGGGCCTTATAGACCAAGGCCAGCCAGTGCATATGTCTTCACGCACCTAAGGAAGGCAAACCAGATTTTAATGTACAAGTCACAAAGATGCGTGAGGCGGCCATCACCAGTGACAAACCTCAAGGCACCGTGGTAAACAGCATAGCTTGTAGACATTTAAGCAAAGCACCCATGTACAGCACATCTCCATAATCAATTGAGGGAAGAAATGTTGCTTACACAGGCAGTTTCTGAGCTGTGAGTGAGAAAAAGGATCGATTTCTGTAATAGAACCCGAGCTTCACCCCGAGCTTGGTAACTAACCTTGCTATGTGTGCTTTAAAAGAAAGCTCACGGTCCAGCAGAAAACCCAGGTATTTATAATTGGAGACCAGCTCGATTGGGTTTCCTTGTTGAGTTACAACAGTCAGGCTATTCACTGGTAACTGACTTATATTTGAGAAGACCATAAACTTAGTCTTCCCTATGTTTAAAACCAGTTTCAAAGTTCTCAGAACAACATTAAAAGCAGCTTGCAAAAACTCAAACGCCTGAGTGAGCGAGGATGAAGAGCAATAAATAATGGTATCATCTGCATAAAAAGGATAAAATGCATTGACACATTAGCACACAGACTGTTGGTATGTATTGGAAATGTATTGGAAAATGGTTCCCAGAACTGAGCCTAGGGGCACCCCTTTGGTAACATCCAGAACAGCCACCTGCACACGCTGTGTTCTGTTGGTTAAAAAGACTCAAAACAAGTGTTTGAGGAGCGCAGATCTTTCTGAAACATCTGGAGGGGGATTTGACAGTCATTCTGTTGATCATTTTTATGACGTGACAGTCAGATACTGTAGTACTGCCGGAGAGTAAAGTATAAAATGTGAGCTAATTCATACTGCAAACTTTTGTCAACGCATGTCAGATATGGAGTGAAAATATACTTTCTAGAACTGCCTTCAATGTTTGTATTTGAGTTTCATTTAATGAAGAAATGCTGTTCAGATCTGATAAAACAGCTACTGAAGCTGTATGGTCTTTGTGAGAGCATTGTTGTCTCACCTCTTCCTGTTTTAAAGAACACTGATTGATCAGTGCTTCTGCAGACAGAGCTCACTTGTTCTGGCTTGGAGGTTCTCAAGATGCAAAATGGGACAAAAGAGCGCAGAAAGGAGCACAGTTAGTATTATTTGTTAATCCACTTATCTTTATACAGTTATTTGTTTGGGGGGCATTTTAAAATGGACCAGAGGCAGCATTTGGTTGGATATTCCTCCAGTAGGTCTTTGCCTCCCAGAGTAAAGGCCCTGCTTGACCTCCCGCAGTTCTGTACAAAATGCTTTTATACCGAGGTTTTTTCTGGTCTGTTATCTAATCAGCTATAAAACCCGCCTTGACATTAATCGATAAAAAAGATTTAATATATGCTAACCCCCATTTTTTCCTTATTTACTTATAGTGTTCTATTTATGTATTTTTGAGAGCTTTGCATTTGGAAACATTCTTACATACAGTATTCATAAACTTTCTTTAAAAAAAAAAGCATGTGTAAATGTCTAATCTTTATATTTTGTCCAAATTTGCAGAGCTTCCACAGAGCCAAAGGACATTATACATTTTATTTTCTTCTATATATTTTTTGGACTCAAGTAATCCATGACATACACTGCATTGAATTTAAATCAGTTCAATAAGAGTTCAGTGTCTTGGCATCACAATGCAAAGTTGTTAAAGAAGATGAATGTTTCTCAGAGGACTTGAACAGGGGGTTGCTGATGATACACTTCATCTGGTTTAATGTATAGAGCAATCAATCTCAGTCTATAATCCCTCTTCAATTTAAAAACCCTATAGAATATAATTCATGGCAGAATTTGGATGAACCATATGTTCAAGTCTCTAAATCCTAAAACACATCAGCAACACAGAGCTAAGCTGTTGTTTAATGCCTCGGGAATGTTTAGGTATCATGGACACTGACAAGTTATTAATCATTTAAAAAAATCCTACATGATCCTTGAGCTCAAGGGCTTTAGAATAATAGATTTGAAACTAAGGAAGCTTACATATCAACTAAACAGTGAAATAAGAACAATGGACTCCTGAAGCTTGACGCTCTCTAAAGGTGCATTTCCACTCCGTGGTGTCAGCTTGATTCACTCTAATTATTCTTGAGACTTATGAATTTCCACTGAGGGATTATACTTCATTCTTTGAGTCTTCTTCTTAATCATTTATGGCAAGATACTTTGTAAGCTGTGCTGATGTTAGGCTATGATGTGGGGAAACTGCTGACCAGTGAACAATCAAGTAATTAAAAGGAGAGTGAAGAGAGAAATGTCCACCAACAAAACAAGACAATGGTCATCATTGGCTTTGCCCTCTCTATGATTGTGCAAACTTTTTCCTTTTTTCACTGTATTTTGTATCAGTACCAAGTATCGCTGAAAGAAAACTTGCCCCAACAATATCATTACTTTCGTTGTGATTATGTTTAATGCCATGCTAGTTTTATGCGGTATTAAGGGTCACAAATTCTGCAACATACACTTTTTAGTAGTTTTATGCAAAAATATGTGTCGGTTGCCCTTCCATAAACACCCTGATCAGGAAAATTCCTTCATCTCCTTTTCTATATTAGGCTTTCAAAGATCTGTGCACAAGAAGTCATTTTAAATATTTCCCTTAAAAATGAGAGTGGGGCAGCCTTTTCCAAATTCAGCTGCTCATTTTGAAACCTGAAAACTCTCTATGGCCTCACTCAACCAAAAGGTAAGACTAATGGTACATACCTTCTGTAATAAATTACCACTTGGTAAACTAACACCAGTTAAACTGTGAAATTGTTTCTGTTGTCTTGTTTATCAGACAATATAATGATAAAACATAATTGATCTTGAATACTTTGGTTGTTTTCTCAGTCAGTTTAGGACATATTTTAGCACATTTTATGTTGCAAGAAAAGAGATACAAGTGCAGTGATCCAGATGTGATGCAGGTGTGGTATTTTACACAAATGACTACAGGCAGGGTGGTACCGATGAGTCATGCATGCATCCTAGTGCCTTTTGCTCTGTTTACTCTGACAATATCTGAAGCAGGGCTCTTTGATTAAAGATTCAGGAGACATAGATTTGAGAACAAGAAATCCCTATCATGATATTTATCCTGCTGAAGAAATAGAATCAGGGTTTCACATTCTAGTTTGCAAGCAGCAGACAAACTCTGCTCTTTTGCCTCCCTCTTCTTTGTTTCCTGAGGCACTCGGTCGGGAGTTTGGTCCAGGATGTACCCTGCCTCTCACCCAATGTTGGCTGAAGCTCCAGGCATTTTATCAGGTCAGACTTTTCTGACTGCCACCCATCTCCCAAGCCAAAAATCTGAAAGAAAAAAAATGAAAATGGGCCTTACACAATGTGTAAACAACAGATAACTCACAATCTATCTAAAAACAGGAAACATCAAGCTCTCAGCAGCATCAGCAGCGGTGGAGGATGAGATGAACATTGTGTATGATTACATGACTGGTTTGTTTTCAACCAATGTATAACTTTACTTTTAAGTGTTAAATAGTTGTCACTGTCTCTGATCTGTGCTGATAATCTGTTCCATGAATGTGCACCTTTAATGGACGTCACCTTCTGGCTAAACTCTGTCCTACGCCTCGGTATGTTGCAGTCTCCTCTAGTCTGTGCTCTGATATTCATGCTGGTGTCCTTTTTCTGAATAAAATCATGTAATGGTGGGGGAGCAAGTCCCTTCAATACCTTGAAAATAAGACAAACATCAGAGTATGTTTGGTTAGAGTCAAAATTTAAAATATTATGCCTATTTATGATATTGCTTGCATATCCTAGTCAAAATGAAAAAGAAAATGGTAAACATTTTAACCTTGCATCAGCTATGTACATTGCTCGTCCGTTTATTAGACCACCTATCATAAAAAAAGGAAACAAACATAGTGTAAATATTCAAAAACTTTATTAGTATTGGACATAAATTTTGGATATAAATGAGGAATTTCAAAATTAATCCACCTTTTACACACACATTTGAGACTCTCTTAGAAGTAAAAAATTAGTCAAGCATAACATTTAACTAATCTTTTGTTCAGAAATGCAAGTAAACGATAATATGACATGTAGCTACCAAACAAATATGTGCTTTACAATTTTTCTGTTTCTATTGTAAATCAGTAAATTTATGTCAGTTAAACATCCATTGTGGAACCATAATTACTCTTTGGTAACCCTCGCTAAGAACTGTTCAGCTGTAAATTATCAATATTTGTATAGCACCAAATCATATCAAGAGACAAAGGGGCTAACATAAAATTAATGATAGCGAAAGATTTATGGACACCCAGACTTTAAATTTGTCCTTATCATGTTTTTTTCTATTGAATGTAATGCCCTGTAAGATGTGACATCTCACTTTCAAGAAGATCCTCTATATGTGCTGTACAGCTACAGTAAGTGTGGCCTGGTGCAGCTTCGGACATGAGACCACAAGGTCACAAAAAACTACATCAGCATCAGTATTATCCTTTACACAATGTCCTGATGTTTTGGTTGATCTGCTTGGTTAAAACTGTGTGAAGTTGATGCCGCTCCGTCTGAAAACAGAATTGCAGTGTGATTCAAATGAACCAGTGTGGCGCTGCACTGCTAGCATGTACCAGAGACAGAATTATAAGGCCTTAGCTACCTCAAACCTTGGGTCCACGTTTTTACAGAACTGGAGAAGTAAATGAATTGATCTGCCACCCATGCCACTAAATGACATTGTTTGGACATTTACAGAACTGCAGTGTACTGGCCCTTTTCCATTAGCCCTACTCTACCCTACTCGACTCTAGAGCGGCACTGCGGTGATGTCATTTTGGCTGACACAACAATCTGTGGCTTTTTGTCACAAACCGAGTAAAAAAGGAAAGCAGAAGAAGGTTACAAGTGGGAAGAAATACCCCTTGAGTGGCACAGGAGATTTTTGGAAGCTTTACAACAGAAGAAAGCCGAGCTAATGTTGGCTACCGCTAGCATGCTAGGTCATCGCACTCATGACTCATCGATGACGACATTGTCTGACCAATCAGTAGGCGGCAGTCAGTGCCATCATCTTTTAGTATTGACTCAGCTCGCTTGGAACCAGAGTGGAGTGGATACTAGAACTAGCTTGTTTTAGGAGAGACCAGGCTAGTGGAAACACGCTGCAAATCAAGTAGGGCCTAGTAGAGTAGGGCCAAGGTGAGCTAGTGGAAAAGGGCCATATGTGTGGAAAGCATCTTATCACTCAAAGAAAACACAAGCACTGTAATGAAAGTCCAATTTTTAGCTATTGTTCCATTCACTCTGTCAGAAAAAATGATTTTTTAGTTTGTGAATATGCACTCAAATGGGCCTTGACTACAACTCCTAACAGTGTACAGTATGGACTCGTCATGCACACATTTGGCTGGCGTCTGTAATAATAAAATCTCTTTGTGCCGCCATGTTGCAAACATATGTAGCTGTTAGTAAATGCAGCTCATTGTCCTGTGAGTGGGGGATAATGATTGAGTACACGTCAACTGTAAGCCTCACAGGTTGTGGCCCTGTGTACTGTATGACCTCAAATAACATCGAGCAGAGGCAGAGATCGAGGAGGATAGGGGCCACAGGAGTAGAGGGGAGGGGATGGGTGGGGTTGGGGTGATGGGTGGAGATATGGAGACAGTATAGAGTGAGGCAGAGAGAGGGAAAGAGTAGGGAGAGAGTTATCCTTTAAAACTTCAAAATTACTTCTCTAAGTCTGTGCAGTGGTCTGGTTTTAGAGGGTACCATGGTAACAATACCACAACATAAAGGGTGGGGTTTCCCTGTGCAGACCCTCTTCTCCCCCACTTTCTAAGCCTCTGAACACATACGCCCTAATGAGTGCACACGCGCTCACATCATCACAAGTGCTTTGCTGATTGCACCAATATTCTTCTGTTTTTTCTTCCTAGAAATCCCTCACTCTCGTGTGTGCGTATGTGTGTGTGTGTGTGTGTATCCTACCATAGGTCCTGTCGTCAGATGATAGCAGCTGACAGGGTCATCATGGCGCTGGTGGAAACTTTGAGGTAGCTCTCAAAGAAAGAGAGAGAAGGAGGAAGAGGAGGAAAAGGGTTTCCTCTGACAGTTCAAAGGTTATTTTTATCCATTACCAAAACTGCTCCACCCAAACAGACTGTCTGCATGGAGGAAGAGATTAAAGTGAGAGAGTGTAGGTAACATCCCAGTCTGGTCAGAGTCACTGGAGGGTCCAGGAGACGTCTTAAAGGGGGAGTTCGAGTTTTCTGAAGTGGGGTTGCTGCAGGACTATGGAATATAATTGACTGATCAAATATCAATGGCTGTGGACAAGGCAGAATTTTCAACCAGTGTTTTATACTTTATCTAAAGCCTTTGATTCTGTAGATCACAGCATATTATTGACCAAACTACAGTTGGGCAACGAGAGGCTATTTTTGGTAAATAAAAAATACATGTTACATATCGCATGCTAATTATCCCGAAACATATAACACAAAAGCCTTTGCGCCAATAAAAATGACAAAAGTCGTAATTTAGAGCCGTTGAGAATCTACCAAATTACTGTGACACTATTGTGGAAGTAAGAAGAGTTTACAGGGTCAGCAAGTTCAGTGAAAAAGTTTTAGAAACAAAAATATTATGAGGACCCGCAGAAAAGGGCCACTGCAGGCTGGACTGTTGTGTTGGATTTGGTGGACTTTGGGAGTGTGCTGGAGCTTGTTTTGTTGTTCTGTGGTTACGTGTCTTCAGAGACTGAATGGTGCTTCGTTTTGAAAAGATCACTGGTTCTAAAGTATCCTACTCTTTAGGTTGACCGCTTTTGCTATACATCCAAGCCCACTGACTCTTTCACCACTGTAATGAAAAATAAAGTACAACTTCAAATAAACTCATGGTTATTTTGAAATATTGCACACTTCCACCTGTACTCTGTTCATAGCTGTGATTATATTTGCCTCTGTGTAAGTGGAGAACATTGAGGAACACAAGAGCACTCAGCATCCAATGTGGAAGATTAAGTCCAGAGGTAAGGACTGCTTAGATATTCATCATTAATCATCAGACACATCAGATCAGCTAGAACTAAAGACCACTGCAACACTGTCAGCTTGCTGTTTTAACTACAGTTTCTCCATGCTCAAAAGTTGTAGTGGTTTAACTACAGTATTTAACAGAGCATGTCTGGTGAATGTCGAGGGGTTAAGAAACAGGCCCATGGTCCTCTGATTCTGCATTGTGGTAAATTTTACTCAGAACATCGTTTGTTGGTTGACGTCATCTGGATAGGGGGCATATTCCCCACAGTTACCATGCAGACAATACTTGTTCATTTTGTTTTGTACTGAATAAGCGACCATCATGTTTTTCATTTCCTGTCATAAAGAGTTAATTGAGGTTACCAGAGGGTTTTCAAAATAAATTGACATTGTCGTTTGTGTGACTGAAAGACTTGTTTGTTTCGCACTTCCTGCAGACATCAAACACCCTGGAGTTCTGAAAGTGCTTGCCGGGGAGTCCCACCCAGCTGTTTCATTGTCACCAAAACAGCATTTTATTATATATTTTTTAAACCCAAGACACTTGTGTCTGGGTTGAATCATGAACAATCAGTGAGAAAATCTGTGCAGCCTCTTATGCCCCTGTTCTTTCCCCCCACTGGTCAACTCAGCAGACATTTGAGCTGGGGTGGGAGAGCACATCAGTTGGCTAATCAATAGGGACTTCTTTCTGCTCGTGTTTTATCCATTAAGTCTCATCAGGAAGGCCAGACAGTGAGCTCAGAACAAATGCACCAGGCAAATTATGAAAGAGACACATTAAAACTATCACCACTGGTTTCTCTGAAGTTAAGGACATCAACTGCAAGGTAGACTACAACAAGGCTGCGTATTGACTCTGTCCGTTAACTCGTGACACATCTTCAAACGTGTCAACACAGGGCAGTTTGGAGTATAATTTTACGCAAATAGCCTATCAGTGACAATAAAACTGCATCAGAGTGTTGGTGGCTTTGTTTGGTAGTGCGCTCTACCATCATTTAGAATGTTGAGGGTTCAAGCCTCGCTCCAGCTGTCACATGTCGATGTGTTTTTGGGCAAGACACTTAAGCCTAAGTTTCTCTCACTGCTGTGTTAATAGGTATGAAAGGGCATGGGTGGGTTGGCCAGTGCTGATAGATAACTAGCAAAGACACTCCATCAGTGAATGAGTGTGAGCGTGAATAGGTGTAATTGGGTGGATGCGAACCTGCAGTGTTAAGTGCTTTGAGTGGTTTGTAAGTCAGAAAGCTAAAATCCATTTAGTCTAAAGGCTTATGTCAAAAAACACTGTTGATTGCTTGAGTAGTGAAAAAAGTTCACATTTTCAGAGCCTTTTACCAGAGTTTTGCTGGTTTCACAGTGTTGCTACGTAACAAATGTTATCTTCTTTTACATATGTAATGTTTTAGCAGCACCCTTGTGCACATATGTGCATAAACACATCCACATTATAATACATTTAGATTTTCTCACAGTAAAAATAGAGAGTGAATCAAGGTAATGATATGAACTGAAGTAATTAAAGTACACCAATACTGGGAGCATTGGCAGGTACTACTATTAATTTGCACCACAGTAGCTCTATTTCACATAACAGCAGATTTCTTTCAATCAGCTGTTGCTTCCTCGCTGCTGTTTAACAACTGTTATTAAAAACATGCTTGGATGAATTCTCTGCATCACCCTTGGTGCAACGCATCTCCAACTCATGAATAAAATAGGCAGATTGAGAGAAGTATTTGGGTTTTGAAGGTGATTATTCTTATCACTTCTTTCAGCCATTTACCAGAGCATTCTGCTATATCTTCTACTTTTCATTCCACTTCATTTTCGGCACTTCAAGTACCATTTAAATTAAACCACATCTATCATAAAAGAGCAGTCATGCGAAGTCCTACAGCTCATACGGTGTAATTGTTATTCATCAAACTATGATTGTTATTTCATTGATAGTTTTTACATATTGATCAGTATATTCAAAAGTGGCAGCCATTTGCTGTCCCGAACTGATGGCAAGACCTGCAGCAAAGCGGAAGTGTTGTGAGAATTAAACCTTTTTTTTTTTTTAATAAAATAAGCCATTACAACTCATGAAACTGGAATGATGAATTGGTTAAGAAGCCATTTTCAGACTAAAACTGTCTGTCAGTGGATTGCAGTACTAGTCTGAAAATGGATCCTTCTTTTAAAGGTTGGCATCAGACCTAAGTAGTGTGAGATTCATTTGCAGTCTGGGTGCACACCTGTGAGTGCTTTGGAACAGGGGAGCAGCCTGCATTAGCACCAAATGCTTGTTGAGAAGAGTACATGCTTTCACCTCAGCTTCTTCAAAATTTTTCAATAACACTAGATTTGTTGATAAGCACTTTTTTGAAAGAGCCATGAGAGGGGTCTGAAAACTTGCTTAAGATAGCGTCAAAGTCGCCAAGTTGCCGACGCTGCTCTGAAACTGTGATGCTCTGGAATGACCGGGCTGACTTGTTATTTTTTTGTCTTTGTGCCCACTCAATCTGTACACGTGAGCCAAGACAAAACACTTTAAGAATAAGAAAAAAAGAAAGAAAAATGCTGTTAGTGGATTGAATATACACAATTAAACATCAAGTATTTCCAGGTCAGTAGGCCAGAGTCGAATATAAGTCATTTTTGTTCAAATCAAGTCAAAGCTTAGTCATCAAGTCAAGTTTAAGACATGGTCAAGTCGAGTAAAATGTCCTCAAAATTGTGACTCAAGTCTGACTCCGATCCACGCCTCTAAAAAAAGAGAACACATTTGGCCCAAGTAAAAGGTCGTCTGGGCGGAAAGATCCTGACAAGAGCTATCACTGAGCCAACCACTGTGTGGTCCTGTCTGATCTGTGTGTTGGTCTGAGTTTTCTGAACTTATGACAGAGGGTGAAAAATCTAAATTGATTGCTTTTTTAAGAGACAAATCACTGCTGACTTCTGCCCTGCCTAATCAGGGGTTTGACTTGATGACTGTTTAGAATTGACAATGAAGATTTTCCCTGTTTCCTTGTCAGGGAATATCTCTTCTTAACAAAAAGCCCTCGTGGGTGATATTAAAGTATAGACAAGGCTCACACATAAGTAAGGCTCTTTATGGCAGGGAGGAGATTAAAATGGGGCCAACCAAAGTTTTCAATGTGTGTCTATGTGTTGAATATTTCTAAACAATTGTGTCAACCGTGACTCAGTCCATTTCTCATGAATGTGTGTGTCTGTGTTTGAGTCTCGGGCAGAGTCCAACCATTCAACAGGGCCGATGTCAACATCCAATCAAAAGCCCTGTTTCTGTGGTTTTTCTGATTGAGTCGTGGAGGAACTGTGCTCCACGCCCTGAGACTCCACCCTGTGACACCGCTGATTTGTGACTGCGGTTAAACTAAACTGAGTGCTGATTTACACCCACCCACCCATTCAGTTACACTCAATTAAACATTTAGCTTATTAGGAGCCAAACTCTTCAACACTGAGACATTTTCACATACACAACCCAATCATATGTGAATTTAATGCACTCTTAACATCAAAAAGCATAATGTACAAACAGAAAGATCATAATACACTGATGTAATTATCATACTTTCTATATTACTGCTGCACATCAGACACAAACAAACCAAAAGTAGTGCAAAAACTTCAAGAAAGATGCTTACTCTTCAGCTTTTGTAAACATAATGGTCTAGAAAACTTGAAAGAAAAGAGTCCTATCAGCATAGTCACTGTGTTCAGTATTAAGCTTAATTCAAAGGCCAAAGATTAATGGTAAAGAAATGATAGAGCATCAATATGTAAGTCAGACAGTGGAGATGAAAATCTTTCACTATTTCCTATTTCAGTTTAATTTTGATTCTGCAGGTGATGATTCTACTCTGAAGTGATTCTCAGTTCAGAACAATTCCTGATTGCCAGTCAAAGCTGTTTGCATCAAACCTTACAGCTGCATCAGCTGATTAAAGGCCAGTGGTCAGGCAGATCCATCTTGCCAAGCTCCAATCTACAACTGTTGTGAGTGGCACAACGCAGTACAGCCCAATCAGTGTCCTTAGAAGCAGGAAGAGGTGGGAACAATGACTGAGAAAGCATTAAGGTGCGCTCACACCGCAAGCGACCCAGCTACCAAAGTCGCATCGCCCACTGATGTGGCATCGCGCGTCCATAAATACCTGTTTGGTCACCGTTGGCGTCGTCCGTCGGTCGGTCGGTGACGTCACGTCCGCTCGAGTTTTACTGCGATCATATCATATATCACATTATAGGATGTATAAGTGGACATTATTCCAGCTGTATCTTTTTCACTCACTTATCAGACACAAAACCCTGCAGCTGATGATGCAGCAGCATCCTCTGTGAGTTTACCGCGGTCCGTCTGCAAATGTCCTCACTGAGATTAGTTCCGCCTAGAAGGAAGTCATCCGCCCTGTAGTCCGGATGAATAACAGCACTGTCACACGTACACACACCGCTGATTGGATGATGCTGCACAGCCACACACGACATCGCCTGAATAGATCAACTTTTTTTTAACTTTGACATCGCGCGACGAGTGAAGCGATCGTCTTGTCGCCGGCTGTCGCATCGCGTGAGGGTTAGCCCCGCCCCATCGCGGCTGTACATTGACTTTGAATGGAGAGTGATCGCCGAGGTAGTACAAGTATCGTCCGGTGTGAACGCACCTTTAGAGAGAGACTGTTTGTTCAGAGCTTTGTATTTATGCTAACAGCTTCAGTGAACGCTTTATCAAATCTGGACAGCATTTTATTATTTACTGAAGAACAAACAACAGCAATAGCACTTTTCAATAGAAATTATATTTTCACTCCACTTTCAGCATGTTTTGGCAAGAGGTTTTCTACCTAATGCCGAAATAGCTTGTATTTTGCACCGCCCATAATGAACGTGATTGATGGAGCAATCATACAATTATCCGCCAAATTTGCTTTTAAAGGTTCTGCCCATTCCTAAACACTCTCTATGGGCTGTTTTCCAGCTGAACTGGTGAAATATGTTGGATGGTACATCTGATGTGTAAGGTTGGGTCAAACTTTGTAACAATGTTTTGTGACTGATGCTGTGAGCTGTGTATTTTTAGGCTCTCCCCAAATAGGGAGACACACAACATTTTGAATCGAATCAGAATCTTAAAAAGTTAGAATCAGATTTCATGAATCATTTTTTGACACACCTCTATTATTCAAATATATATTTTCTTACAAGTATTGTATGTCATGGACTTTCTCTTTTAAAATACAAGTAATGCATGCAGGTAGATCAAGTGAAATCAATCAATTAATCAGTCTTTATTTGTATAGCGCCAATTCATAACAAGTGTTATCTCAAGACACTTTACAATAGAGCAAAAACTCTTCATTTTATGGATACACATAAATGCATAGATACATATATACATATAAAGACACACATATACATACGTATATATACAAACATATACATCCAACACCCAACATGAATCCATATAGGCAATCATGAATCCCTCCATCATGGTGGCAAGAAAAAACCTTCTGTTAAGCAGCAGGAAATCTTGAATGTGGATCCCAGTCTCATGATGAACAGCAAATCCACACGATGCTGTGTTGGGTGTGTGGGCAAAGGAAGGGAGGTAAGAGGAGAGAAGTAGACTAAGGTAAGAACTAGTGACGGATCCATGAACCATAGACCTGTCGTCTGATTTATTAGAGGTTAGCCTCCTGAGATGCTACATCTTGTTTTCAGGAGGGTCCTCATGTCTGAATGGTAGTGGTGATCATTTTATAGGTATATAATCAATGATATCCTTACTGAAAATAAGAATTTATGGTAGTGACGAACTCATGGACGCCCAGACCACAAGTGCATCCCTACCATATTTGTCTCCATCAAGTATAAATGAGTTAAAGGCCTCTTGAGATGTGACATCCCATTTTTGGAGGGACCTCATGCCTGTGTGGTGATAAAAAAATAGATACTGTAGATGTATCAATCATGGATATGGAGATCATGCTAATATCTACATTAACATCTATAATGATAATGGGAATGGAATGTTCCTAATGAAATGGCCAACTATGTGTCATGTCTGTAATTGTAGTTTTTGAGGCTTCGTGACTCAACAGCAGCAGGCAGTCTCCACCAAGGATCCCAGGCCACCTACAAGACAAGAGCCAGAGGCGAGTACAGGAGCAAACAAAAGGGGCAAAAGCAGATGTGGAGAGAGAGTGAGAGAGAGAGAAAGAGAGCCCAATGTGCCAGATCCCTCCCGGCAGTCTAGGCCTATTGCATCTTAACTATGAGTCTAATTTATTAGCTGATGTATAAACTATAGGCTGGTCCCTAACTGAAAGCTTTATCAAAGAGGAATGTTTTAAGTCCAACCTTATAGGTAGAGAGGGAGTCTGACTCCTGAACTGTGGTTGGTAAATGGTTCCAGAGAAGAGGAGCCTGATAACTGAAGGCTCTACCTCCCATACTACTTTTGGAGATTGACGGTACCACAAGTAGGCCAGCATTTAGGAAGCGTGGCGTAAAATGTAAAATGAAGTTTTTTTTTCTTTTGGGTTTCTGTACTCAAACGGTTGGGAGCCACTGTTGTAGATTATAATGGTTGGTACTGTTTCCACCTGACCAACAGAGTGATGAAAGATAAAAGATGTGACCCTGCATTTAAAGAGCATTACATCAAAGTGCTCACTGTAAGATGAGTAAAACATCACACACATGCAGTATGTGTGTTACGTTTAAGGTAAGAAGAGAGAGAGACCACCGCTCATTGGTCAGCACCAAAACACATCTGCAAGCTTTCATCTCCACACCTGTTACCAAAACAGTGATTTTATAAAGGCAGCTGAAAGTGACAGAACTAAAGCTGTGCAAATACAACTGTTTCAATTCAGAACAAAGTTTGGAGTTTTACAAATTGATGTGTTTTGTCTTTGAATCAAACAACTAAAGGGTGCCAATTTGATGCTTTTGCAGGGTTTGCATTGATAAGTGCCTTGTTCTGAACAGTCCTGATTTTCTCAAGGTTTTTATTCTTTCCTTTGCTCTCCCCGAACTGTTTCAGATTCTGCCAAATAACTTCGGTTTTAACATGTTTGTGACACAGCTTTTACACAACAGAGGCAGGGAAGGTCATACTTGAACTTTAAGTGTTGGCAACATCTGAATCACATTTCAGAGAAATTCAGCATTTAAAAGGAAATCCTTGTTTTCAGCCAGATGGACTCTTGCGCAGGTTCTGGGACATTCTTAAAATAACTTGAAAATAGGGGCTGATGTATTAGTCAATAAGTCAACTTTGATGCTGTGATAAATCTTTTTGCTTTAGGTTGTCTAGTCAAAGATCCTGTGGTCTCTCATTCAAACCAGGGTCATAAATGAAAAGCTGAGACTGAGAAGTATAACAACACTGAGCAGATCAACTATCAATCAACTGCATGTAGCGTATAAGTGTAAACTCTGTTCTAATTCAGTGAAAATCTTGATTTCTCGCCGTTTAAAATGTGTATGAAATGTCTGCTGCCAGAAGCAAATGCACTTCATGTTGAAAATACCAAAAGTTGCTTGTCCCTTGGTTTCATTTATGACATCAACAGTGAGTAGACAAGTTTTTTTCTTCCATTATTACATAAAAATTGACTTTAAAAATTCTGAAGCTGTGCAACCATCTCAAAAAAGCTGACTTTGTCCCCAGTGTCACTCTAGGTACCAAAATATTGGAGAATTGTGCCTCTTACACCTCTTACCACCGCCTGGATGAAAATCTAAAAATATATGGATAGTTTCATATATCTGTGTGGGAGGTGAGGAACACATATTTCATCACATCAAAACATTGGTGAGTAATAAGCCTGCATTTGCTTGTTTTTGTATTGATAGTATCAGTATCTTGACAATGTTTTACTGCTTTTTAAGGGTACAAAGGACCTAAAAAAGCAGTTTATATTAATTACTTTTTTCATTGTGCAGATGTTAACTTGTCATTTTGTAAAATCAAAAACTCTGTGCCAAAATTTTTTTATAGTTGTCCTCACAATGCCAGTTGGCACTCTCATGGCCCACAAGCCCACTGCAATGGTTACAAGACTAAATGCTAGCGATTTTTTAAAATAACTCCTAATCAGTCTCGAGAAGACACAAAGGTAGACCTCAGATGTAACCTGATATGCCATATAGACAGTACAATGCATCTAGTACGGGGTATATTACCAGTCAATCTGGGAAGCAGCCAAAGGAGAGCATTTATAGAAGGTAGAACCTGTCGACACACTAATCTGGAGTGATTTTCAGCGTGTCCTGAAAGAAATAGATGCAAATTTGTACAATAACAATATGTATGCATGTGACTGCGAGTGTGTTACGCCACAACTGAACACTGGCAGAACTTATTTAGTATTGACTTGAGAAAGTCAATACAAAGCATAATTCTCAAACATGCTTTTGTGTTTATCTCTCTTCCTCTCTTTACTTTCTCAGCCACATTGATCATGTTGTGGTGTTTGTTAACCTGGAAGATAAATGTGTCCTACATGCGCTGAAATGGATCTTATTTATAATATATAAGGGTACGTTCACACTGCAGCCCTTAATGCTCAATTCCAATGTATTGCTCCAATAGGATTTTTTTTTTGTTTGGCTGTTCAGATTACATCTGTAAATGTGGCCTGACTGCAGACTGTGATGTGAAGAGCTCACGCTTCAGAAGTAGCTAGCATGCAGTTGAACATTAATGACATCACAGACAGAGAGGTGTGATGAGGGGCAACAAATGCACACCAACTGTGATTCACAATTCTAGAGAACAACCTGATGTCACAGCAGCTCACCTTGAGTGGGCTCTTATTAAAGTAATTATCAGTCGGCTATATTTTATTTCTTATGAACTTAAAGGCAGGCTCTCTTTCCCGCTGACCACTACCAATGACAGATCTTTGCTGGAGAGCAAAACAGCTCAGCCATACCACGCTGAACAGGCGATCAAAGAGGCGAAAACGTAGTTTTGTCATCTGTTCTGATGTTTCTTAGTTTGTCTGGGAGCAGATCAGACAGTAGCAGACTGCTCACTGACTGATGCTGTCTTGTAGAAACATACTGGGGTGCACAAATGCGCAAAGATGATGGACAGCATTGGATCATCAGTGTCTTTCTGCTTCCTGTAAACTGTTATTTTATCCTGATAAATTATTTTTTAAAAATTGTGCAGTGTTAACAAACTAAGTTTAGCAGATCTCATAATACAAACAGTGTAAAGACATATAATTCATTCACGTTTATTGTTTACTGTGCATGTAATTTAGACACCAGTCAATCACCCCTGCGCTCTCTCATTTTCTCTTATCACTCCTCCCAGTTTACATGTTTAATGATGCTTGCAGAGGGAAAATCAACAAAACCTTTTTATTTTAGGAAAAAAATGTAGAAACTTATTGATAACCATTTCTATATATTAAGCTCTGATTATGTTCTGTCCATGAAGTGACTTCAAAAAAATGTGTCCCGAGTTAAACTGCATGCTCTAGCATGACGTCAAAGTAGCATTGGATGCAGCCTGCAGTTCAGACCACGGTCGCATTCAAGAAACTCAGACACGTTTGAGTTTTAGCACCACATTTGAAAGTGGCCTGAGTCTGAATTGAAGATGTCAGATTCAAAGTGACTTGTGCTGTTCACACTGTCAGAAACAAATCAGATCTAGGTCACATTTGAGTAAAAAAAATCAGATTCAGTTCCCTTTGGACTGCAGTGTGAAGGTAGCATAAGTTAAATCCTGGCAGTGTCACTTGATCATGTATACAGGGTTTTACGGCCAAAGCTCACTGAAGCACAGGGTGATCATACAACTCTGACTACAAGTGGAAACCCTTTAAAATTAAACAAGCGACAACTAACTAGCCTATCTTTTACAAACAGAAGACCATGAACATAGTGCTGAGTGCTTCTGATGATGGTATATAGTGAAAGCTTCACTGAAAACAAAATGTGCCTTTGTCACTTTTATGGAGTAACCCTACTCTCCTTTTTTATGTTCTTTGACTGTTTTTGATAGCTTCACCAATAGAATTTCACTGTTTACAGCAGCAGAATGACAGCTTAACCATCCCTGAAAAAGCACCATATTTGTGCAGATTCACCATGACGTGACTCTTGACATTTTCTCTGCTGCATTCAAGGGTTAACTGCTTTGTTCAAAGAAACACTGACAGCAGCTCTCATGGGAAGAGCATCACTCAATCAACCCTCCTCCAGTCAGATGTTTCTCAGCTGATGCAGGGTTTTAAATCACCTTTATTATAGACCACACTTTGGTTGAAGGGTGGCTGTGTAAGTGTGAGGGGATTCGTGTTCAGTCTCAGGCAGCTGTACTGGACGTGCAGAAGTAAAACAAACCTGAGATTGACACAGTGACATGTTTTTTGGTTGAGACCCACAGCTAACTCTGCCTCCCAGAATAATTGCTCACTGTATTCCCCAATGATCTGCTGCTGTTTCCTGCCTGTAGGTTCTCACAGATGGAAACAAAGAGCATCAAGACTCTAAGTATTTCCATTTGGACATTTTGACTGTGAAAAGGGCGTTTGATGCAATTTGTTGAATTTGATGGAAATCAGTTTGACAATAGAGACTTTTCATTCAAAGGAAAATGCAGTAAACCACCCAGAGAACATTTTAATAACTTCTTTCATGACCAGAAGTACCATATTTTCAGGTTGTCCCTGCAGGCTGTTCATATAAAAGCAGAGTTTTAGGATGGATTAAAGAGACTTTTTTGTCAAACTCAACACCAGCATCCAATTTGATTCATTTATGATCTGGTTTAATGTTGGATGTCAGAAGTCAGAGGTAAAGGTAGCAGTTCTTCATGGTAAGTACTTCAGTATTCAAGATTGTAAGTGACCATCATGTCCAAAGGATAGGTGGATTAGATTTCAGTGGTCAAAGGTCAACACATCTGGGTCTCATGCTCATTCCTTACTTGTTAAAAAACTAATATTGCCTTTAGGATTTGTCTTTATTTTATTTCTTTAGGGTGATTTTGCTCTTTCTGACTCTTGAATAAGGTAAGGATATTTTTTGTAGGTGATAAATAAAAAGGTCAAAGTCAGTAGGCCTACGCCTTTTGTTTGTCCTTTGCTTTAAAATGTGATTTCTCAAAATGGCTGGTATAGATTTTATCAAACTTGGTACAAATGTCCATATCTGAAGAGCAATGAAAGGTACTTTCTTCAAACTCTGAACAAATGGCAGTTCTGGCCAAAGGGCCAATGGTCACATTTTGGAAGGTCATTAAAACATTTAATACAGCAGCAGAGACCATGTGCCATATTAAAGGTTATAAGGGGTTGCAATGCAGTGTGTTTGTACATTTGAGGTCAAATATTCAAATGTCAAGGTGTCTTGTGTTAATCTTTTGTTTTGTGTGTTAAAACAAATAATCTATAAACAAAACAATTCTGAGCAAAACTCCTGGATTTGGGTCTATATTTCCAAAATCATTGTTTTGGTTGTAAAGGCAGCATCAAAAATGTGACTCAAAGGGTACAGTTTGTTCAAACTTGGACTAAATAGATTGGAAACTAAAAATTATGTTCTAATGTTTGAACAAAGTGATTAACCACGACCTGTTTGGATTATTGGTGTTTAATTATTTGATACTAATTACCTTTGATTCACACTTCAGTCTCATGGTGTCAGTGTTTTGAATTATTTTGGTGTCTTAAATTGCCAAGATGCGAAATGCTGCAAACATAAGCCAATTAAAGCAAAGCTATGATTCCTACTGTAGCAATTAAAGGCTTTTCTAAAGACTCAAAACAATCAAACAATGCAGGAATATAATTTTAGTAGATTGCAAAGGACTTTTGGATTTTTTGTGTTGTTGTTTATTTAATAATAGGGCAATGAATGTGAGCTTAATCTGTAATGCATCATTATTCCCTCACCTGACAGACAGACATCCATCTGTTAAGTGGAATAAATAAGAGACAAGATTAGTTTTTTATTATGTGTGTCCTTTGCTTTTCCTCTGTCAGCTCTGCCCTGCATCAGAACTGCACTATTGCTTTCAGCTCTGTGCCATCCAACGACAAGACTTTTGAGATACTAACCCAACAAATCTAGAGTTCTACAGGTAAAGAACAAAGTGTAAGCAGTGATGTTTATCCTGCTGAAAAACATGTTTTTAATAAAGATTACCATTAATTCTTGGACAAATTTGCATATATTTGACAAATACCTTGTGTAAGACTCTAAAAAATAGATTCTGACCTTAAAAATGTGTCAATGCATCTCTTTTGACAATTCCCATTCATACTGTAGAAATAAAGATGTTAACAGTTCAAATTGAATTTTCATGTTTGTATGGATACAAATTGTATAGGGGAAACATCTGATTTATAACTTGTGCATTTTAGTTAGAAGAAAATGCATTTTTAAAGGACATTGTGGTATTGACTGCATCGTGTTACAGCCATCTGTTAAAAGGCTCAAGGTCTGCCTGGGTTTAGATCAGCCAAAAGTTATTTTAAGACAGTGTTGTCAACATGGTGACTCCTTGGACTGACATTAAAAAATGGCACTAGAAATAAATTGGGTGACATCAGTTAGACTTTAGAATATTATTCATGCCATGTCCGTGCTACAGCCTGCAAGTCTTTTTTCTGCCTTTGGTAAATACCAAAAGTAGAACAAAATTTGGCTGAGACACCCTGACAAGGTAACATTTACACATGGTTTAACTAAGAAATGAAGGCTGATTTAGGCTTCTTTTGAAAAGTAAAAGAGCATGTCTGTGCCAGTTTTTGAAGTAAATATATTGAATATATTAATTACTGTATTATATCATTGCTGTTTTGGTGATTTGTATTGCTGTTTAGGGTGTTTTTTTGGCTTTTCACTTGTGCTCGGGATTTTCTTATGCCTTTATGTTTTATGTTTCGTTCATGTTTGTGCGTGCTGATGCTTCAAACCTAATTTCCTACGGGATGATAATAAAGTTGTTGGAGTATACGGACTAGTCACATTTGGCAGATTCTGTCATGTTGTCTTCATGTTTTAAATTTGTTGTTTTAGTGTAAATAGTTTGATAGCCTAGATTGTCCTGATGAAAAAAGAGAGAGAAATTGAGCCCTTAAATTCATTCTGTTTTAAAGAGTTGAGATTCTTACTGTATTACCAGAGTAAAATCCATTTGGCTAAAAAAGAGAAGACGAAAAAACGGCCTGGAGTTAAAAGGGTTTATGTCTAATTCTTTTAATATTGGCCTACAACAATATTATATGTATATTTTCATTGCTTCATTCAGGATTTTGCATTTTACTGAGTTTGTTTTTTATAATTTATATAAGTAAACCCAACGCCACACCTTTGAATTACCTTACTCTGCCTCCTTTGCAGCATAACTTCAATTATTTTATGTTTAAACTTCATGTATAAATCATCGCTGCCTTGCCTTGGCCTCTTTTCAATTAAATATTACATTTGTGATATATTACAGCAAATAGAGCAACACTTATCTTCCTCGGATTGTCACAAAGGACAAAAACAGAAAAACATGTGGTCGAAACTTGACAGCTCTGTGTGCAACCCATTTATTTCTCAACTTTAGCGTTTTCCAGGTATTACCGAGGAGTTCCTCAAACTGATGAAAAACATTTTCGTCCAGAGGTGGTAGGAGTAACATCAGTCCAGGTTTTGGCTGGATATTTCCTTCAGGCTTTCTTCCAGAGGAGCTACTGTAGGCTGCAGAGGGCTCTCCCTTTTTTGTATTACACAGCACTACCTGCTGGCCGTCGTGGGCTACTGCACTTTACTGAATCAATGAAATGACTGAAATTCCATAACATCCAAACTCCAGCCTACACGTGCGCACTGGATATGCACTTGTGATGCAGCTGACTGTTTGAATCCCAGCTGTTATCTCATTTTGGGGCCTGCCCTTGGATGATTTATGTCTTCCTTTCTTCTGATTCGTGTGTAAATGTTGGTTGGCCGGCAGTTTTAAGTCACCTGATGTAAATCTCAGGACCAAACTTTAAGTTGTGCCATTTTCACACTACGCATATAGGTAGCCTACAAAAAAGACAGTTCTGAGAGGTTTAACTACCTCTTTAACTGCCTGCAGCTTTCAGGTTTGAAAGGGGGCATGGTCAATCAGTGAGGGTCTCTCTCTCTCTCTCTCTCTCTCTCTCTCTCTCTCTCTCTCTCTCTCTCCCTATTGCTCTCTCCCCATGTCGCTACCTCAGGAGTCTCAATGAGTTTGGATGGGTGACTCTCTCCCTCTCCTTCGCTCCTCCTTGTATACCCCCCAAAACCATCCCCTCTTATTAAAACAACACGCCAATCCCCCGGTAAAAGGGGTTTGGGAGCCGCTGCAGCCATAAAGGAGGCTCCACACATGCACATACACACAGCCGTCTGGAAGGCATTACACAGCAGCGGCACAGACACTTTTTGGCCACTTTTCTGCGCTCTGCGTAACCTGGATGCTTGGATAAACTTACCTGCATGCCTTAAGAACAAGTAATCTGACACATATTTGACTGTCAGAGAAATTAGTAGATTTATTTGCTCTTTTTTTGTCAATCTTATTGACGCTGCCAAATTTTAAGGGCTTCTTTCAAACTTAAAAAAAAATGAATGAAACTGCCAGAGGTTGATGGAGAGAAATATTTATCTTTTTTGTATTATATATTTTTTATTTATACTTTTTTATATGAATGATGCCAAAGTTGCCTGACATTATGTCTGTCATTTACCTGAGACGCATGCCGCGCATATTCGACTGCAGAGAGACTTAAAATCCAAAGTATCCAGCTGAGAGTGTGAGGACCGTGCGTAAAATCAACTTCTTTCTCACCAGCAAGGACCAGTTTCTGCGGATTCATGCGCGCCTTTGCCACAGAAGTGTCTCTTAGAACTTTATCCAGACTTTTTGTCCCTGTGGAGCGGTGCCAGAGCCGGCGGAGCTGACCGCATCCTTTCTCAAGGACGAACGCGAGGACGACAGCTGCTTCAAGGTAGGAGACCATCCTGTGATAGTTTAGTTTACACTGAAGCCAGCTGACAGACAGTGATAAATGAATCAGATGGTTGTCGTTCTATAGCAGAAGTGGTTCGGAGACTAACTTCGTGCGTAAAATGAAGATTGGGGAAATTATTTCATCACCGGCATCAAATTTTTGTGACTTGATGTAAAATTCTGATAATATAGTCCAATATGAATTATGGGCTATTAAATGAGGTGATGCTTTAACCACCTGTGCAACGGTCCAGTTTTTCTCTTGTTCTGTGGGTGCTAAGCTTGTGCGTAAAAGACGCAAAATGTATTCCCTGTGGGTAAAAAATCCAAACAAATTAACTTCAGCTGTAGTGATTTTGTACTTTATGGATGTAGACACCAAAAGGGGCATCCGTTTTTGAAGTTGTGCCAAAAATCCTCAATAACTGCTGCAACCAGTGCCAGCTGCTCTTTACCATATAAAACTACACATGGTCTTCGCCGGTCCTGTCAATCTATCATGAGAATAATCTTAGTTCAGAACGTCATACGTCATTCTGGGAGTCTGTCTGTTGGCCAATAGGAAGGCTGGAATGGGACACGTTCTCACTACCTCGTGGTAGGAGCGCGTAATTTGATGCCGTGTATGAAAATCCGCTTCGCACAAAGAAACGTTTAAGTTGTTGGCTTTAATGCAACATTTAGGATGTATTTCCCTTTTGTTAGATGTTATTTTTTTCTAGCTTTATACTGCTGATGGAAAGATACTGTTGAAACTCTTGATAAAGATTAGAATCGTGTAAAGTTGATGAATGCAAACATGACAGCAAGTTAATGCAGGTGCCATTGACACAAAGAGCCCTTAGAGCTTTGCTTTGGCAAATATCCTGCTGCTGTAGGCATGAGAACTTCCCCGCGTGCCCACTTCACACATCATACATGAATGCAAATGAGCATCTGTCACCCTCTATTTCTATAATGTCTTCCTCCATCCTCCCATACCCTAGTCCCTCCCTTTGCAGATTTACCACCGTTAAAACCCACGGCGTGCAGGAATGCCCATCTGTGAATAGGATGTCCACGCATTTCTGTCATCTAATAATGATGTATGGTCACAGCTTCCGTCCTACACATGGAAACTGCTTCCTACCGTCCTGGCTTATCTGCTCATGAGCCGTTTCCATTTAATGCTCTGGCATTGCCTGCTGGAAGCGAAATGACATCCACCTGTGAGGCAGGATGAAGCATTTAGTGAGCTGTCTCTGCTGATATATCAAAGAGATCACAGCCCTGCCATGTCAGGGTTTACTTGGTGTCTCTCCTAACAGAGTTTCAGACATCCTGCTGATACATTATGATGTATCTGTCACAACTTGATCCTGGAAACTGACTAGAAACAGCTGTGAAGTTTGAACAACTGCTGAAGGACAGTCAGTCCGAGCACCACTGTGTTATTACCTCCATCAAGGAGGTTATGTTTTCGGGAGAGTTTGTCTGTCTGTCTGTCTTTGAACAAAATAACTCAAAAAGTTATGGATGGATTTTGATTAAATTTTCAGGAAATGTTCAGCATGGAAAAGGAAGAAGTGATTCAATTTTGGTGTTGATTTGGATCACCGTCTGGATCCGCCATGATGAAAAATGCGATTTTCGTGAATAACTACTGAACTAAAATAGATATCATTATGAAACCAATTGCTAATGGTATGTTTTCATGGCCAAGGAAACTAAATATTTCGATGAAATAAATATAGGACTAATATTTATGGTAAAACTCACAATATGGGAGAGGACTGTGGTGCTGGCGGAGGTCTTCGCTCTCCGAGTGCTTTTCTAGTTACATTTATGTGTTGACATGAGTTATTACAAAGTACATGGTTTACTGGGGGCCCAGCAGGTTAGTTTGCATGCCTCAAAGCAAGAAGATTGCTGGTTTGATCCCCATGTCGTGTTACTTTGTGGAGTTTGCACATTGTCCCTGTGCATACATGGGTTCCCTCCAGGACACTCCGGCTTCTTCCCAGAGATCAAAAACATGCTCATTTGGTCAACTGGTGATACCAAATTGTCCTTAGGTATGAGTGTGAGCATGGTCGTAAGTCTCTCTATGCAGTCCTGTGATCAGCTGGCAACCAATTCAGGGTGTACCCTGCCTCTCACCAAATATCAGCTGGCTCCAGCCCCTCTTGACCCTGAAAGGGATAAGCAAAGCAGTTAAGATGATGAATGACTGTGCAAGTAGTAGCTTACTTTCACTAGAACACAGCTATAAACTAAAAATTCTTGTCATTAAGTCTTTTAGCTTTGTGGTGAACAGGTCATTTTAAGTGGCAGCACTGTTCACTGCCTTGTTGACACATTCCTAAGATTTTCTGACATCTACATTTTTCCCTTTAAGAAAATAAGAACAATTGGCATCCTTATTTAATTAATCCCTAATTTGTTTCAATTTCACTCTAGAAATGTTGTATCCCAGGGCATTATTTATTCATGTCCTGCTCTGGCTTGCATCCTCCACTAATGCATAGATGTGAAAGGACAAAAAATGGATAGTCTTAGAAGTGCACTAAATAAAACAGATTATTGGATGTTAACATAATTTGTCAAAACTCGACAGTGGCCTTTAGGTTGGCAGCAGACTAGGCAATAATACATCAAGTTCTGGACCCAGTTTACCTCTATAAAGAATAAAAGGGTTGGCTGAATTGAGGCTTGTAGCAACTAATTATTACTCAATAAAGTTTTTAGTTATTTGGTGTGAACAGACCCTTTTATGTACTAGGTCTGAAGCAGTGTCTAGGCTTCAGCTGGAGTAAAAACACAACCACAGGCTAGCTGGCTGCACAGGAGTGCCAGAAATGAAGGGATAATAGTAATGACTCAAAGCTGATATTTGGCCCATCTGCTCCTGATCATTAGTGTTAACATCTCGTAACATCTTTGGTCATACCAGAGTTTTTTGAGCTGGGTCCCACAAAAAGCCTGAGCTGCCCTTATTAAGTAAGCTACCCACAAAATGACTCAATGATTTAGGTTGGACATCCTACACAATATTATACAGATGAGCATATTTATTTATGTTCTGATATGGCTTAAGATATACGTCAAGTGTAAACAAACGCAGCGCATGAAGAAGAGGGGCTTTTAACACTAGCATCTACAGCAGATCCTAAAAGACACCAGATAGAATGGTCACTTACAACAATATAACACCTGTCAAAGTGTCAGAGAGAATCTTTAATAAGGATACATTATCCTGCTTAAGAAATCTGAACTACCTTCGTAAATGACTTTCATATCAGTCAATGTTTTTGAGTCAAGCTACTGAGTTAAAGAGCATTGAATCAGAAAATTCAGACTGTTCTTGCAAAACATGCAATTGCTAAAAGCCAGTATTGCCTTTATGGTTAACAGTGCAGCTTTTGGCCAAAAGGGAGGAACAAAGACTACAGCTACAGCCCCAACTAGTGACAGGAGGTTAGATTACACATTTGACAGGCAGCTGTCTGTCTGACCAGTGTGAAAGAAAACCAGACCAAGTGAAACAATGTTTCAACTTCATCCCCAAACTGAAACCAGGGCCACCAAACTTTAGGCATGAGAGCAACCATGCAATTTAACTTGACCTATGAAGATGTGGCAACACTTTTAAGTCCAAAAGTGATCATAAAGCATAATGAAATGTGGATGCATGTAGTTCTTATAGAATACCAGTAATGCACCTGTATTGAGTTTTTATGCCTGAAACATCCAAAAAATGTAATCAGATGATTTAAAGCAGCACTACGGAATATCTCCGCTTGACCGGATAGGGAACTCAACTACCCATGAGCTCTAGCGTGCGCATACTGTCGTTAGGATACAGATCTGCCGGTCGCGTGCATTTGTTTTGTAGGCGAATCACAGAAGCCAGGACTTTGCTAAAAGTATTCTTCTGTCTTCAGCGGCTGTTTGCAGGATGGATAGCGACGAGGTAATGTATTTATTTTTGACTAAATGATGATGTTAAAAATTGCTAAGTTCAACTTGGTTTTATTACCGTGAAGTCGCCCCCGCCCCCGTCCTGTTGAAGCGATAAAGTGAATAAAAGTAAAGACAAAGCTGGTGATATCACACACTTGAAATAGGTCTAAACCAAACTACATACTGGTACGTTCTGGATTTGTTGTGCTGTACTTTTTTCCTGTCAAGTTTTTTGAGGAACTTCGTCATAAATTAGTCGGCCAACATACCTGATGGTAGTCGGACATCCCTCCTCGTCTTTTATTTCACGCCAGCGAGTGAACGCCGAACCGATGTTTATTCCTGTCCGATCATTCAGCTTGTTTTTCTCTCGCTGTCTTTGTTTTGTATCCTCCGACAAAACTTTTCTCTTCCTAACGTTGTTGCCTCCGCCATGGTTACAGCTACGCGATTGGCTTTTGCCGAGACTTCCGTGTTTTAAACGAATCGGGAATCGGGGGAAGTGACATATGCCGTAAAGCAGTCCAAATGTGTAGTTTTTTAGTGTGGCAGGGTTCCTACCATCCACCTCGAAGTTACATAGCGCCGGTTAAAGGGATACAGACCACTCCAGACCACGACAGAGGTTTCATTGAACTCACTGTAAAGTGGTGGACCATCACAATGAATATCGAAGGATTATATTATGTTTGAAAAGCTACATAGTGTTGGTTTAACATCCCTACCACCTGACTCATGTTTTGTTGACCCTTAAATGAAGGAGTCATTAATCTTTCTTTAACATTGTTAATATCACACAGATAAGCATCCTTAACTTGTGACTCATGATGATTTAAACACCTTAGTTAAATGATTGATGAATGCGTGGAGTCTGGCTGTATATATTTCTTTGGTGATAATTCATGATGAATACTAACAAATATGTATGCAGTTTGCTGACCCTGCACCAAGGCATTACAGAGGATGCTTTTACCGTTGTGTAATTTGATCTTAAAGTGTAGTTTTAAGATAACAGCTCAGGACACATGTTCTTTCAAAACTGGTGCATCTGCTCACCTCCTGTCAGTGCACACATGTACCCTGACTAATACCAACATACTGTCCTTAATCTGAGCCCTCCAGGGATCCCTCTGCTGAGTGTGGGGTTCACTTTTCTACACTACAGAAAGAAGCCCATCTCTGGTGCCTGTTGGAGGAACAGCAAACACTGAAACAAAGATTTGATTCTTTTGAGCAGCAACGTGGGGAGTCCACGAAGGAGGAAAATTCACTCTTCTTGGCACTCTTCAATGGCTGACACATTCATACAGTTTACTCATCGCTGCTACAGGATGTTCCTCCTCACAGTGCTCAGAGAGCAGTTTACTACTCAGCAGAGGAAGCCATTCCATAGCTGGTCTCCATTAGAGCTCACAACAAGTCCCACGTGCCATTACTGCTCACAGCGGGGGTCCTCTGGTCTATAGGGCCTCCAGGCTGCCAAGGTAGAAGGCAACAGAGAGAGCATGTGTGCAGCTCCTCCCAAACAGACTGCACATCAGTATAACCCAACCACCTACCTCATCTAGTCTGCGTTAATAACACTGTTTTTCCAGGTTCCCTCTGTATGTGAAGTAGCAGTAAGGCGGCATTAAGGCAGGCCAGTAAAAGTGAGATTTTGGATGTCAGTGAGGGTCTGAGTCTGATTCCCACTACCTCATACTGAGTCAGTGAGTCTCACAGGGAGGCCTGATGCCAATGTTAATGCATAGAAGTTATGATGCACCATAAAGCAGCCCAAGAGCTGCATAAAGACACTTTTGTTTCAGAAGCTGCACAGTAAAGAGTGCTGGCTTCAGCACATTTGCATAATATTTTCTCAAAATTTCTGAAGACTTAAAGGTGTAATACATTAAGGCTGTCACAAAAGTCAAACTCGAACGGTTTTCGAAAATGCACCCAAATAATTGATTGTCGATTAAATAAACTCTTGACAAAGCTGCTGCACTTGGCCGTATAAACTTTGGTGAAAGCCCATCCATTTTAAGATTTTAAGTTAGCCATCAACGGTGTAGAATCAAAACTACTTCCACACAGCTCTCCTCAGATGATTCTGTGCTGTTAATGTTCACTCGGAGTGGAAACTCTTTGTTTACTGTGGTCAAGAGAGCAGCGGATGTGACTGAGGGTTAAGCTGCACTCACAGCGCCCTCTGTTGGACAGAACGGTCCACTGCTCCGGGCGCCCTGATGTGCCGCCACACTCAGTATTTTACATTTGAATATATTCAGCCCTATAATACATAGAATTTAACATAGATTCATAAATGAATTGGAAGACAACCAAAGCATTGTCATAGGTGATGCAGTATGTATTTGTACTGTATATATTTGAGCACTAATGTTGCCCTTAAAACTCAAAATATTTTCAAAAGTTGACAAAGCCTGAGAAATCCTTAATTTCTCTTGTTGTAAAAAGGCATGTATTATGTAGGTATGGGTTGGAGCATTTGAGTAATGGCAACCTTACTTGCATAACATTCAATTTCTTAAGTTACCACTATGAAATCATTCTTTCTGCACTAATCTAACCGAACATATCCATTAAAATATCTTTTAAAAAAAGGAAATAATATGCAGTGCATGAATATACTGCCTCTCTAAATACAGCTTCAGCCCCATTTGCAAAGTAGGCCAGACTGCAAAAACTACTACTTCATGACTGCTACAGCAACACCAAGGACCATACTACTCAGCATATAGATATCTGCATGTGTGGGACTCAAATTGGGAGCATCAACAGTGTGTTATGGAGATACTGTGACAGAAAAAGATCTTTTGTTGTGTTAGTGATTAATAAGAGCTTAACATGAAAGGAAAAACAGCTTAATGCTGTTAGACACTGTATTGTGCCTGCAGGATACAAAAACAATAGAGACAAACAGATTCCTCCCACTCATAATATCACTTTTGTGTACATTTTATTATAAAAGTAATACCTTGAATGAAACTAGCTGGCAGCTTGCAACAAGATATTTAACCCCAGCTGATGCAAAGAATCGCTTCTCATTTCTTAACCAACCATTTTGAAAGACACATCCTGAGGTTGTGGAAAAGAGTCTGTTTAAAAAGCGTCAAATCACTGGCATGTATATAGCAGAGAAAACATCTAGGGAAATTGCAGAACTACAAAAATTGGGTTAAGAACTGTCAAACGCATTACCAAAAACTGGAAGACTAGTGGGGAACCATCCTCTTCAAGGAAGAAACACGAAAAGAAAAGCTGAATCATGGTGATCGGCAATCACTTAAACGTTTGGCCAAATCAAATCAAAGAAAAACAACCGTAGAACTCAAGTATGTGTTTAATAGTGAAAGTAAAACATTTCCACATGCACAATGCAGAGGGAACTCAACGGATTGGGACTAACAGCCGTGTAGCCTTAAGAAAACCACTAATCAGTCAGGCTATCTAGAAAAAAATGCTTCAGTTTGCTAAGGAACATAAATATTGGACTCTGGAGGACTGGAAGAAGGTCATGTGGTCTGATGAGTCCAGATTTACCCTGTTCCAGAGTGATGGGCGTATCAAGCAAAGAAGAGAGGCAGTTGACGTGATGCGCCCATCACGCCTAGTGCCTACTGTACAAGCCTGTGGGGGCAGTGCTATGATCTGTGACAAATCTTGTGACATTGCAGCTTTTCAAAACAATGCCACAGCAAATTTGTGATGTAATTAAAGCTAAAGGGGGTCCAAAGACATACTAGAGTGTGTGACCTTGGGGACTTAATATCAGTCTTTGTCGGTCTTTGCCCAGGCCCTCCAGTTTTCAAAAATTGCTGTTGTATGACATGTTACTGATGCCAGAGAAACACTTCTGTACATCGGAGACTGTAATCTAAAAAAGCAGAAGCTGCTGGAATCTGCTGTTCTGTGTCTCATTCATGTTTTGTTCCTGCTTTCTTGTAATGGGCTAAGATTGTTCTCTGCTGTCAGTTGTGAGTTGTGCCATCCATGCTCTTCAATTTAGTCTTGACTGTGGTACATTTGTACTACATTTCCCTTAAGGAGTGAGGGTTAGAATTAATCCACTGGTCCTCTGCCACCCTCAACATCATCTTTTGTAAATTTCTAATTGATAGACCTTTGGCATCAGAGTTTACATGCTGTACCTGCTATTCCAAATCACTTTTTAGGCTGAAAAAAGTCAGCCCATAGGTCTATTTAGGCTTTTCATTAGTGTCTGTCTCTTGTCTTATCTCCTTTCTGTGATAGTACAGGGTCTAAAAATAGATTTGCTACCACATAGTGAGGAAGTTGTGTTATCTGAAAGCACTGCTGATAACTTTTGTTTTTCAGATAAAGGAAAGTGTTGGATGAATGAATGACAGGAACTAGACTTTGCTTTCTATTTCCTTTTGATTTCACGCTCTAAAGTAAGAGAAGAAACTGTGGACAATCCCTCCTCACTCTTTCATTGTGGATAAGAAAGAAAACCTAGTAATTAATGAGACTGCTGGCTTTTAAAGGAGGCATTCTTGACTAAAACATGTCAGTAACTTGGCTTATATTCTTGCAGTCTGCTGCAGAGGCGTTCGTCCAGCTCCTCAGCTGGCACTAAACAGAGCCAACTCCACCAACTCCAGTCTCTTTCTGCCTCTTTATTGTGGTGTCTGCCATCAATCTTAATCGCCTACTTATTTATGTTCTTCCAACAAGCTTCCTCTTGTTTCTTACTGAATTCTCTCTTCCTGAAATGCTTTATGGGATTCTTTTATTCTGCCTCTTTATCACCTTGTTCCAACTTACAAGCACGATTGGCATCAATAGATATGTAATTACTCTAGAGATGGCTCTTCTCCATGTGTCCAGTATGGGGAGGGACATTTCTATGGGGTTGGTTTCAGTCACAAGGTAGGGGGTTTGATCCTTTATCTCTGCAGTCACATGTCAATGTGTGCATTAATGAGATAATTTGACCACGATTTGCCTCCTCTGTTGCGTTGCATGTTTTTGACTGTGATTAGCTAAAACTGATGCTTAATATGGCACCATAAGCTTTCACTGTGTGAGTGTTGTGAGAATGGGCAAGTCTGATCTGTGATGTCGAAAGAGCTTTCGATCATCAGGCAACTGGAAAATGCTGCATAAGCTCATGCTAAAGGCTAAAACAACAGCAAAAACAGAATCAGCTTCACATGGTAGCCAACAGTGTGCTATGAATCTAGCCTATACATAGACAAATAACAGCACTGTTAGCCTCGTTAGCGCCTGTGCATGGAAGCTTTGGGTGTTGGGTTGCCCAGGCTTAAATCTTGCCTGTGGCTCCTTTCCCTATGTCATTCTCCACCATCTCTCCCATGGGTCTGACCTTATCCTGTTTTTTTTTTTTTAAGCATCTAAAGTGGCTACAGCTACAGGGGGCTCACAGCATCTAGATTAACAGTGCTGTCCTGACTGATCTCTTTGATGGCGATCTTTTTGTTTGTGTGTGGTGTTCAAATTACTTTTCACTCAAAATATTATGTTTGTTTAAAAATTTTGAGAGTCATGCTCATTTGTTAAGATTATCATGGTGAACTTTTGTGTTGAATTTTTGTTTACCACAAACCTTAATTTCAGCTATTATCCAAGAGCACACTGAAAAATCCCAAAGGCATTAAGTCTGGAGAATTTCCTGGTTGGCTTATAAAAATACATACCTGCCCAACTCCACTGACTTCTACTGACTTTTCGCCACTAACAAAGATGGAGAAGAGTGAAAGCCGTTCTTTTCATCATCTCCCCTTATCCAACTGTCGATAGTATAGTCACATTTCTGTCCTCAGGTTATCAATCAATCAATCAATCAAGCTGTATTTATAAAGCACTTTTCAGACATAAAATGTAGCACAAAGTGTTGAACATATACAAGCAGATAAGAGTCAGGGAGAAAATAATAATTAAAACACTACAATATTGTAAAAAAAAAATCGAATATAAAAAACTCATCCCACCCTCCCAGCCCACATTAAAAACAGCCAGGCACTCGTGCAAACACACATGCATCCAAGCACAAACGTGCTACCAAGCACACACACACAGAGACAGGGACACTAGTCAGGACTATTCAGAGGACTGAAGAAAAGCTATCTTGAAATAAAAAATAGGAAACACAAGATAATAACCAAATAGGACAAGGGAGACTTTGGGATGGGTCAACGGTACATGACTAGCCAAGAAAAGCATAAATTTGGTTCAAATTTTGCAAAGAAAGTTGCTGCTGTGTTTTTTATTAAATAATGAACAGCAGCTCTATCTCCAAACCTTCCTGCAAAATCAAATAAAGATAAAATGACACAACTCCAGCCCCAGTGAATCAGAGGATACTCCGCAAAGGAGCTGATGTGGATTAATACCAAACAGTCCCCGAGGATGTTGTAACCTTTGTTCTTCTGCCAGTTAGAGCCTCTATCACACCTGATCTTAATGGGTTCCAGAGAGCTAGGAAACAAGGAGGCAGAAGAGGGAGGAAAAGGGAGGGAGGTGAGTGTTAAAGTCAGCTCTCTACCTCTGCCAGTTGTGGTCTCGTCCACCTGATTCCAATCATGTAAGCAGCAGTGTGGTGTAGCGCGGTGGGTGGTGTTAGTGTGTAGCTCTGGTTCTTGTAATGACAGGACTCCCACAACAAGAGCCCAATGTGACCACATGGAGGGGTTTATGGGAGGAAGAAGGAGGAAGAGGAGGAGTGAGAGGGGTTGATGACTTCCTGGCGGTGCCTTTGAAAAGTGTCATGACCTACAGTTCACATAGAGATTTCAGCTTTATTTAGAAGTAAATGTCTTAAATGTGAAGCACCCTTTAAACCCATGGCTGCCATACACAAGAACACCTAATTAAAACTTAATAAAGACTATCAGAAGACTGTCATCTCACATAATCTCACATTTAAAGACAATTTGCCAGTAACCCTCAGAAATAATAGTCTCAGATTTTTACAGAAATGAGACCTGTTGAGGGCCCCACAAAACTACAGGCACATACAATGCATGTGAGACTTTGTGAGGAGTCCCCAAACTTATTTCACACAGGGCCAAACAATGTCAAGAATTTTGGGCTGGGACAGTCAATCAGATTCCAGGGAGCCTTGGTCAACCACATCAATAATGGGATCAGCCTGTGCTCAGAAAAAGAATGATGCTCCCTGCAGCAGAATACAAAGTTGCCAATAGCCCCACGGCTCTCCATATTCAGACATAAGACAAGAGAAAATTGTACAAAACTGCCAAAAATTGTTGAGGTGTTGGCACTATTTCCTCTGTCAGCCAAAGAAAACGGACAAATAAGTTAACTTTTAATACAGTGATCCAGTTGATTTAAATCATCAGGCAGACCAAAGCCCCAATTTCAACCATGGGCCAAATACAATTTATTTGTTAGAGCTTTCTGTAGGTCTAGAAAAAGAGGATCACTGGCCTTAGTTGGCCCTGGACTATAATCTGAACACCCCTGACTGCCCTCTTCTTGTCCCTAATTAGAAGGCCTCTGCCTGTTTCTTTGGCAATCTAATTTCTACCAATTTTTACTTCTACAATCAATTTTATCTATAAGAAGGTAGATTCAAGTTTTGTTTTTTTTTAATGTAAACATAATTAGTTTTGCATTGTCAAAAACCAAATTTAGATCCGTCAGATTGTCCTGCACAACCCTCCTCCACAGGCCTCCTGCAACAGACAAAGGGCTTTATCAGGTGTGGGACCAGTACAGTATATAACAGTATCATCAACATATAAATTAAAATTATATTGCGACATAATGACAGATTCTGTTACTATACAGAGTAAATATTATAGGTCCCAGGACAGAGCTCTGTGGTACATTGTTTTGCACCTTAAGATAACCAGAGGTCAAGGCTTTACCCTGAACACACTGTGATCTGTTTTACAATTATTATTAAACCAATTAACAGGATGTTTAGACAGACCAACACCCTGAAGTCTAATTTTTAAATGTACGCAGGATTACAAAATCACTTACTTCCTGATAGCTACACATCAGTGACTGACAAGTGAGATGAAGTTAATGTAGAATGAAAGCAATACAGGTAAACCTCAAAACAGTGTTAATGTTTGTAAGTTAGTTTTTCATGCTGGACAGTTTGCAGGTTAGTGATTTTCTAAAAAAAAAAAAAAAAAATGTATGTGTCCTTGGCTTGCCTACCAAAGATTCCAGCATGACAAAAATCAGCCAATTGCCAGCCAGGCAATTTGGAAAAATTCTCCCAATGATTGATTGATAGATAGATAGATAGATAGATAGATAGATAGATAGATAGATAGATAGATAGATAGATAGATAGATAGATAGATAGATAGATAGATAGATAGATAGATAGATAGATAGATTCTTTATTGATCCCAAGGGGTATTCAAAATGATGTGAATAAGGGATCTGAAACCTAAGTTTGATGTGAGATACTCCCTCAGCAAATGTGTATGTTCAGCCCACTGCCAGCCCCAATAGAAGGAACATGTCTGACTAAGGCTGACCATCCACAGTAAACATTAAAGCACAGCACTGGAAACTCAGAATTGCACCCATGGCCTTGAGAGGAGCAGCCATGGGCATTCCATAATCCATTTTTCAAGAGAGGTTCTCAGGCAAGAAACTTCAAAGATGTGTTCTAAGTACATCTAACCCTGTGCAAACTGAAGTAATAAGTATAATCTGAGACCCTCAGAAAACAAAACCATATACAGCTTGTAGAATTACTCAAAAATATCCAGCAAACACAGCAGAGAGATAAGATTCCCAAAGTTTTGCGCGTGTAACCACCTCTGTTACTTTGAATGAAGCTTGAAAAAAATCAATCTTTCAAGTACACATAGTTTTTGCAAATAATTTACATAGCTGATTTTGCATAATCCCATGCATTACCCTCTGGACAAAATCCCTTAAACTATTCAGAGTTAAAAGGACATTTCTTTCTCCACACAGTAGTTTGCATATCTGAAAGAAGCTCCTTAAAGTTTGCAGGGCGTTGCAGCTGGTCTTTGAGCATGTCGAGTGTCTCGCCTGAGTCAGCAGCCAAACTCTCAAGTCTTTCCCAGCCGCTCCCTCTCTTCTGCCTCATCATCTGCTCGGAGACACGTGAGCCTGTTCTGCATCCTGCTGCAGCCGTCATGAGGGCCATCTCCAACTTTTAATCCCTTTAAAAAGCATCCTGGCCCTTTCCAGCCCTGCCCAGCTTGCATATACAGTCACACATACACACAGACAAGCAGTGCACGCACAAGATTATTATGTGGATTCCTGGTTGATTTTCCAGACTATGTAATCCATCATTCAGAAATGCCTACATTTGTGCAAGAGGAAAACATTATGCCTTCTACATCAAGATTTAAAAATGACCTCAGCTGCTCTGCTTTTCTAATTTTGCTGTTATGATTACACAGAGTTTGTGTGGAATATCTGGATCTACTCTGAGGGGCCTTAAGCAGAAAATAATATTAATCTATCTCATTAGTCTGTTTCTATTGTAGATTTATATAGATAATCAAATTGTCGTGAACACACGTCCGGGGTCATTAAACTAGAGCTCTGAAGTCACAGATGTGAGTTTGCTTTTTCCACAGAGCGACACTTAAATTTGATTTGTCCATGTAGCGCTCATCTGGCCCTCGCTGCAGTTTTTCAGTGTTACACTTTCTGACTGCTGAGTCACGAAGATATAAGCTTTATGTTATCTCAGCTCCACACAGAGCTCCAAAGCTGTCTGTTTTGGCTCTGGGTCAGATTTATGCTGCCTGTGCTGAGCATACACTCATGACACACAAATTCTGTCTCGCTCGTATGTTTCACTGTACAGAAATGCACATACACACATGCGGTCTGGTGAGCCTTGTTAGATTTTACGTTCCATCACAGGCCTTGGAGCTGGTACCCCGCTGACTGGGATTCCTCTGCTCTCCTGAGACTTCAGGCAAACCCTCTCTTCCTCCTTGCAGCACAGATACACTAACACTCATGAATCTCCTCCTGCGTGAATGAGCACACATGCAGAGTACATATTATGCCTAACTTAAATTTTGGCTGAACATACAATTGAACATATGGTCAGATTTGTGCAGCAGGGAGACTTCATGGCATTCATATATTCCCAGACAGTCACACATGTCACATATGTATCTGGCATTCTTCCATTGTTATATAACATGCATAAACATGTGGTGGTTCTCCTGTCTGTAATAAATTACTGGAGTACCATTTAAACCATAGTAACAAGGATGGGTCACTTTGCCTGTCTTGAAATCAGATAGCCTGTCATGCCTCACCTGAGACACTGGTTCAGTGTCAAACATATTAACTTGTCCGGACTAATAAATGAGGATCAGTTTTTTAACCTTTGAGTGTTAGCACATCATTAAATAACACACCCAGATCCCAATTGTAAGGCATTTTTGCCTTTGTGAACTCTGTCTATTTCTTTTAAAATGTGAAAAACTTTATAACCTGGCACACCTGATAGACCATTCAATATATTTCACTAATCAATCTTGGCAGCAGCCCATAGGAAGTGTTTGGGGAGGGCAAAACCCTTTGATAACATTTCTTGCAGGTGATTGGACAACTGTTTGATCAATCAAATTTATTACAGACTGATCAGATAATGTAGTATGCAGGCACTACCTCCATAGTGTAATGGAAAGAAAGTGAGCCACTTGTAAAGCAACCTCTTACCAAAACATGTCTAAAGTGGAGGGAAAATGTCCAATTCGACAGGAAGTTTGTTGTTACTTGTTTTTCATCTAATGAAGAAGATTCACTACTACTAAAGCTGTTAGCATCTATGCTCATCTCTGTATGAGCAGTCACATCCTGCTGATATCATGTTGTAGCTCCCATGGATCCCTGCTCCTGATTAGGCTGTGGCGCTTTGGGCCGCTTATGATCCTTGTAGATTGGTGCTTGGCAAGATGGAGCAGCCTGATTTCAGACAGTTAATTGAAAGGCTTATTGGACGCTTCAGTGTTAAATACTGTATAAAGTCATTTCAAATCATGCTTTACATGCTAATTTTTAGAGACATACTCACATATAGGTTCAGAGAACACGAGTCACAACACGAATGAAGGACATGAAATAATGAATCAATGTCATAGGAAGAGGGCAGCACTTAGGAAGAGCCTGTGAGCCGTTGTCGGTTTTGTACCTGGGTACCTCAATGTTTCTGCACCAAAAAACAAAAACTGAGAGGTAAGGCAAAAAACTTTAATCACAGGACTGAATTAGCCCCAGATTTTAATTAATTGGCTGGGATAAGCAGGCCATAGGCTTGACGGAAAAAATTGATATGCTCGGATCTATATGAAGTGCTCTTTTCCAAAACGCTATAAATCCATTTTCATTTAGAAAGTATTTACATTATTTACCCAGACCCACCATTGGGTTGGCTGGGGAACTGAAGCTTGAAATACAGTTTAAACAGGGATATATAGCTTTATGGCATTAAATACTGACAGGGCAGGTAGTACCATTGGCATAAAAAAAATAACAGCACTGAGTAATATATGGATTTTTTTATTTTGGGTTTTATAGCATTTTGGAAACGAACTCTTCATATGCAGATTATTTCACAGAAACCCATATGAGCAGTTTACCTAGCAAAAGAGAAGGTGCAGCTTTTTAAAAATAGTAATGTGGATGATTACAATTTTCCACTTTCAGTTTCAGTATCAAGTTCTGGTTGAGCAAGATTGCAAAGACATTTAAGTTTGAGAGACAAGTGTATTCATACACCCCCTGCTAATCTTCCATCTACAGTGCTGTAAGATTTGACCTAATTGTCATATTATCTCTGAGTCAGTGGGAGTTTTTACTCAAGAGAATATTAATGACGTCAAAGTGGAACTGCAGCCAATTTAAGGTCAACGCACACACAGACATGTGCAGCACGAGTCATTTTAGCGATATTGAAGGAGTTCTCTCACTTACATGTGCTAAGATACAAAACAAACAAAGATTGTGGATAATGTCATCCACATGCACTAATGACTCCTTCAATGATGCACACATCATTAACTGACAAGCAGAACACACACATTCACACTTTTCCGACACCTTCAGTGTCACAGATAATCCTCTGATTAGAGTATGAACCTCTGGGGCTGACATTGGACGAGCATCACAGTGACTTTTTGCCTGCTGTTAATCTTCCTGCAGTCTGAGCTAATTGTTAGCTTTGACCTTTGCAGCGGAGCGCACACACACCCATAAGGGAGTGTGAGACACAGGGATGAGAGCTGCACCCCAACAGCTGGCAGAGCTGACTGTTTGTGGATCGTGACCTGGATTTAATTTCACAGTCTGATCTTTGGTTTTCACCACAAACTTTTAACCCCAGCGAATGTTCCGTGTCTGTAAAGGATGAATCATAAATAAACAGATGGTCAAAGAGAAACAAAAGCTGTGTGGCCTTTACATAGTCTGGGTATGTGAGTTGTGGTTTCCTTTCACTCTTTGATTTTCTTCTCGCAGGCATGACATGGTCAGTCTGTATATTGATCATCAGGCCTTGTTTGATGGACAGGTAAGTTTATTGTGTTGGAATATGGGAAGAGAGAGTGTGGATAATGACAGGATGGGGAGGATTCACAGGCTGCTTTTAAAGTTGGGACACCCAGTCTGAGGACGGTAGATTCTGTGTATGGGATCCATGGACATTACTACTGGGCTGCTGGCACAACAAGCAACTTTATGGCAGTAATGGATCGAACGTTACATTAGAATTATCATCATACAAACAATTTCATTCCTTTGGTTGACAAAATGTCACAATCCTGTGTCAATGATTATTTCCTTTCATGCTGCCATTTTAAACAGTAATATCTTTACATATGTGACGTTCTGCCTCCACTATGCAATGCGAGTTTAAGTTGGCCCCCTTTTATGCAAACAGAATGTTAGTGAATGAGTGTCCATGGGAGCATCTCAATCATCAATCAATCAATCTTTTTGATGGCGCCAACTAGGGGTGGATGATATGGAAAAAATATTATATCAAGATTTTTTTTTAAATAAAATCACAATCACGATTTTATCACGATTCTTTTTTACATTGATTTTTCTAGACTAATTTGCATGTTTGACCATTTTTTCCCTATGTTTAACATATAAAACATGTAAAACCCTAGAAAAAAAAGACGATTTAGTAAAAAGAAACTTTCTGAACAGGTTTTGATTTAAATAGTGCAGTTTTTATAAAACTGTGCAATAAATGTAAACATAAAAGGTAATGAACAACAATATCAACATTATCTCTTAAAGTGCAACAATTTAGAACAAATGTTATGTAACTGCAGTGTCTGTAATCTGAGTGAATAATACAGCTGCTTTAGAACAGATTTTTGTTCAGACATCTTCAAGCTTTTATCTCTTTTTCTCTTTACACCATGGCTTCACGCTACATAACCAAACAGGAGATACTACCATGCACTGTCATGTGCTACGATTGGTTAGTCTGGTGCACGTCAAAGTCTCTGTGCCCACACAGACGATCTGACGATCTTTCTGCTTTATGAGATCATCCCCACATTATAATCCTTAATGATTTAATATGGTCATATTGCACACCTCTAGCGCCAATTCATAACAAGAGCTATATCAAGATACTTTCCAATAGAGCAGGCTGAAGACAAACTCCTCATTTTATACATTCACATACATGCATAGATACATATATAAATATAAAAAATACACATACAGGCAAGGCAAGTTTATTTGTAGAGCACAATTCATACACAAGGCAATTTAAAGTGCTTTACAGAACATATTCACAGACACATACAAATTAATATATCCAAATCCAACATGAATCCATCATGAGCGCAGCACTGGGCCAATCTTTTGGGTCTTTCAAAAACGTCATAAAGAGGCAACATCTGCTCAGCAGTAGGAAATCTTGAGTAGATCCGGTCTCAAGCATCATTGATCTGCTGTTTGTTCCTCCCTGAGGTTTTCTCTAATATAGGGATCTGTGGAAGAATGATCTGGGCTTGCCCCCTCAGAAATCAGTGCACCCAGTTGAAAACGTCTTTCATTCAAGACTAGAAAATTAAACAAGTTAATTGAAAAGCTTCAAAACATGTTTTTTGTTTTTACTTCTTTAAATGCTATAAGGGAAAAGGAGAGCATCCTCACATTGTTCTTTGCCTGAAGCCTCCAAATGGCTTAGACTGGCCCTGTATGCAGGTTTGTTGAAGTGGAAACTGAAAATTCCCAGTAGGTGTGAACATGTCTGTCTGAATTAGCTGTGTCATGCCTGGGTCCAGCAGTTATATCTGAAGATTTGCAAATCCTTCCTGTCCTAATTCCACAGATTGTTTTTATCATTCCTTTTACAGCAGTCGTTCAAAAAGCATTAAGCACCCTCATTTTGATGGTACCTTAATGATGAAACACATTTCTCCTCAGTGCTGAGTTCACTCAGAGTTAATACAGTGAGACAGGGTGAGAGGGTTTATCCTGCACTCCCATATGTAACTGTGAAACATTACACACACAGCATATTAACACACTTACAGGCACAAACTAAAAATGAGGTCTAAGGTGAACCGTTCTCTCAGCACACACAATTAAAGATGTGTACTTATGCAGACACACTCCTCTTTCACTTTAATAGGATTTAATATGTGTGTTGGTGTGCATTAGGGTGTGCAGTATTGTTTGGTTTAGCTTAGTTTGTGTGTGTGTGTGCCAGGGGTCTTGTAAACGAGCGGCTGACGTTAAGAGCTTTGCCACGTGCCAGAGGAGGCCTGTTACACTGGCTGTGGCCTTCTCATCCAAAAATCAAATTAACAAGACATTATATCTGATCCAAAGTTCCTCCCTGTTAGCCTTCCTGTCCAGTTCCTCTTGTCCTCCTCCTCTCTCACATTGTTTTGTTTAAGAGTCTTTCTGAAAATCTTTTCCACTCACTTAAACCTGATTTTTCTTACTGTTTTCTTCTTTCCTTATAGCTGGCTGACTACTAGACACTGTTATAGGCCTAATTTACAGCCCAGTAGTTTTAAGACTTGTCACAACCAATTATCTCTCCAAATTATCTTTAAGTGTATGATATTCAAAATTTTATTTTAGTGCCCTTCGTCAAGTCAAAGCCTCCCTGATCTCAAAACCAGACTGGCCTGCCACTAATGCACGACAAGTGCTGGCTAATGACAGCAACCAGACAGTTAAGCATCCTCAACTAGATGTCAAGTGATTTTACAACAAACATGACAGAACACATAACACAACCCTGTCCCAAACAGAGCATACCATGATGGGCAGTGACATCACTACAATTTCCCTAAGACAGAGATCAACAGCAGAGCACTCTGTCTCAATCCAAACACACACGAGCAGACACACAGGGACAGTGTTTTTCTTCATGACGGTGATGTGGTCTGATCATACAAATTGTGTCCATACAGCTGTTGAAAGGACAAAACCAACAGGGAGATGAACACAGGTGCATAGTCTGAACCCACGTACATGTGTTTCCAGAATTAAACAACATAAACTCATACACAGATAAATATCACCAGCAAAGAGCAACTCATATCCTTTCAGCGGCTAATTTTGTAGTGCTCAATTCAAGAGGTAACAATGGACAAGTTTGATAGGAGGTCAGTGTGAGTGTTGTACAGCAACTAAAGTCTTAGTTTCATTTCTTTTTAGTTTCATTTGTTGTCAGCATAGGGACAGATTATTTTACTGTTTCTACATAGCTTTACATAGTAAATTTAACATTTACAAGAAATATTTCAGCATACCAGGAATGAGGAGTACAGAAAAAAACTAATTTGCAGTAGGTCTATTAAAACACTCTTTTTATTATCTCTATAATGTGGAAATGTGTTAATTCCAGAAGTAAAAAGATCATTTTGTTTCAATTCATGCAAGATTGTAAACTAAAAAATAAGCAGAGCCAATTCAAATTGTATTTTTAGAGGAGACATCATTGAGTGCCGCACATTTAAAACATTTTTATAAGCATACAATGTAACAAATGAGAAATATATTTCATAAAATAAGTTTTTCAAATAATAACAAATGAGATTTTCACCATCAGTAATAATAATGAGAAAAAGAGAAATAGTAACAAAATATACAATATTATAGTTATTACTATTATTTTTTTTATATTTTCTCACTATCTTTATTTTCATATTTCTTTATATATCTGATGAAAGTATGAAAAATAGCTAACATGCTGTGAGATACTTTTGACGTGTTAATGTAACCTAGCTTGCTACTTTTCTCCATAGTGAAACATTAGTGTAGTTAAGTTGATTTTTTTCCCCATGAGTAATGAGTAAAATAACTCTGCATTTTCTGAGTAGTGTGCCCATCACTGCAAGTCCAAAACTGAAAATGACCAGTTTTAAGAGTTACAGAAACAACATACATGCCTTTCTAATGTCATATGCATGGTTAGCAATTAAAGGCTGATGCTGCCAGAAACACTCGCTGTTGATGTTCTTTCTAAAATTTGTTTTTTCTTCTAATTTGTATTTGATTATACAAGTTTGAGAAATCACCATTGCGTTACAGTTACAAGCACGTGCTGTCTCATAGTGTGTGCATTCTTAGTATTATAATGTCAATGATGGGTTAAAACTTGATTTTTTCTGTGGTCTCCCCCCGTTTTAAAAACTGTGTTGAATCTGAAAGTTGTCTTATGTGGTGTCAGCCTAAGCTTTCTCTTGATTCTGTGTCCCCCCCCTCCCTCCATCTGTCTTGTGTGTGTGTTTAGGTGTGGTTTTGAGACTCTTTCCAAATCATAAAGTCTTCTGGGCTTTGTGTCCCTGAATGATGACTTTCCTTCTTGCCCTAGTTTACAAGCATACTGAACTGACATGTAGGGCAACCATTCAGGTGTATCTGGTGAAGAAGATCTGAAACATTTGTTGTTTTAATGTCTGTTATTTCTAAGGCTAAACCTAATACCACCTGGCCAATACTCTGAAGCTCTGCACAGTATGCAAGTGCTGGAAGTTTATAGTGTAGTGGTGGGTAAAGTAAAAGCACTGGGTCTTTTTTTTTTCTTTTTGTTTCATAAGAAGAAATCATTTTCTTAGACAGTTTAGGTGCATTTAGGATCACATTGACCTTTGTCCTATACCTCTAAATTGAATTTAGTTCAACCTTAAGTCACTACATTCACAGGATAAAAGGAGCATGAACCAAATGACCTTGTTCTTTGACTTATGGTCCGGAAAAGTAGTGGCTCAATTGGAAGACTCATTTATCATTTGTCACTCAGCCAGGGGGCAAAATGATTTAAGGTGGGCCATAGTTTTGAAGTCACATGTTGATGTGACTTCAAAACTATGCTCTGAATTTAAAGCTGTTTGAAATGGCCTTGCATTTTAACCATTGTAAGAGCAACAATCTAATCACATGTAGAAATGCATTCAGTCAGAGCAGAGGCAGGAATGACACATATCCACACTGGAAATAAAAAAACTGCTTTCAGAGAAGGAAGTTGTGAGGAGGCAGAGCCTCACCTCTTCATGCCAAGTCTCAACCTGGTAAGATGTGACCTGTGGTGAAAAAGTGCTATGTGAAGTCAAATGATGAGATCAATTATGTACAAGCCCACAATCTGTTGTTCTAGTTATAAACTTTAAACTCTTGGTGACTGCAGTCTCTTCATGTTTCTGATTTTAAATTCCAACTTCAGAATTTTGTGCAAAATCTGAAGAAAATCCTGAAAGTGTTCATGAGATATCCACTTTATCGGCAAAGGATAAATATGAGGAAAATTGTCCTTGGCATTTGATCTATAGGCTGCACAATGTAATAGGTTTAAGGGTGGATACATGAAGAGTAAACCAAAACCATATTGCCACCTTGATCATCTTCTGTGCAGATGCATGAAATCCTCATTTGACCAAAAGCTTTAGAGAGACAAAAAATGTTGGGCGGAGAGAGCTGGACATAAAATGAAGCAAACATTGTCAGGTTTGGATTTGAACTCATGTGTACTGTGAAAATACTTGTAGCTTCTGCCCATAGGTCTTCAAAAAACAGAGCTAAAACTAAAACTGAAACTTCTCTTAACTATGGCTCTTTCTTTTGCAGATTGTTCTTTGTTATAACCAAAGCAATAAAGAGTCACATCCTCCCTTCTTCAGTGTAACATCTACCTTTTGCATCTGTCGTGATGAATTTCTTGTCGTGTTTTAATGCTTGAAGTCAGTCTTGGAGGGGAAGAGGCACACGTGCAGTATTAGAAAATCTGAAAAGCTCTTGTGTTCTTCTTCCCACGGAGATATAAACAGATGACATCACAGGGTGGTCCGCTCTGCATACAGCCGCACTGAGTGGGTCTCTACAGGTCTGCCAAACAGATGGCGGTAGCAACAAAACCAGGGCTGGAAACTAAATTCTGACCAGGAGGTTTTGTGCAACAGGACTTGGGCTCATAAAACTGGGTTGCTCCGAGTTTAGACACAAAAGCAGGGGAGATGCTCACTGCCCCTCGTGAAAACACACACTGACAATGAAAACCTCTCTGATAGTCTGGATCATGACTCATTATGGGGATTTTCTCTAAAAACCTAAACCTTAAATTTACTCTACAAGAGAACCAGAAATGTTTTAGTGGTTCCTCCCAGACATTTAGAGAGCACTTTGAGTTGGATGTTTGGCAGGAGCAGCCAGCATGTTGGTTAATTAGGTCAAGAAATCTTGTAATGTGTGCCCACCCACTCTAAAGGAGAGTTGGAACAATCGACTACTCACAACTGTCTGACATTTAGACTGGGATTTTGGGGAGGGGTAGAAGAAGAGGGGGTTGGGGAAGAAACTTTACTGCTTTGTATACCTGTGGATATAGCAATGAAGCAGGGTTGTTTCTCCCAAAACAGGACATGCTTCAAAACTGTGTGCAAGCATTTTCAGGTGGTTGTTTTGCATTATAACTGGAATTTAAAACTATTTTGGAGCATTTACTTGTGCACACCCTGGTTTGTCCACTTCAATATTTAACATTTGCATGCTTTCTTTCAAAACTATGGCATCCTTATCAAACATCATGGCACTAGGCCAAGCACGCTCTGCTCAATTTCAAGTCAAATTGATGTGATTTTGATTTTGAAATGTGGCCAAATTTCAGCAAGATCATCATTAGTTGTGAAATGTACAGAAAAATGGTAACATATTTTCTGACCAGGTGCTACCAACTAGGCAGATGGATTTCTGACTTGTTTGAAATTTGAACATATGATTACAATGATACGCCAGAGACAGCAGAGCAATGTGTAGATATCAACTTTAGAATTTTTTTTACAATACGAAAATGATAGACAGCACCTTAAAGCATGATGGCTACAAAAGACTGGCCTATTTGATATAATCCTCACGGCCCACCCCAAAAGATATTGACAAGAGAAACCAGAAATACACCAACAAACTTCCATCTTGAAGAAAGCATTTGTTATTTATACCTTGCTAGTCATCTCGTGCCTTGTGATGCTTAGTATGCATTTGTGAGTTTTATTGTTTTCATCGACGTTGAGTTGAAAGTATAAAAACTGTAATACATTTAGATCTGGCTTCTACTGCAGATATGGAAAAAAATTTATCTGCTGAAGTAGAAAATTGTCTTTTGTGTGGCTCATCACACAATTAAACTGGAAAAGCACTCGGAGAGCGCAAACCTCCGCCAGCGCCACAGTCCTATATTGTGATTTTGACCATAAATATTAGTCCTACCTTTATTTCATCCAAATATTTAGATTCCTTGACCATGAAAACATACCATTAGCAACTGGATTCATAATGATATCTATTTTAATTCAGTAATTATTCACAGAAAGCACATTTTTCACCATGGCAGCCAGACGCTGATCCAGATCAACACCAAAATCTAAGTAGGTCTTCCTTTTCCCATGCTGAACATTTCCTGAAAATTTCATCAAAATCCATCCATTACTTTTTTAGTTATTTTGTTCACAGACGGACGGACGGACGGACGGGCGGACAGACAGACAGACAGACAGACAGACAGACAGACTCTCCCGAAAAACATAACCTCCTTGGCGGAGGTAACTAAAGCACTGGGAGAGCCCAGACCTCCGCCAGTGGCACAGTCCTCACCCATATTGTGATTTTCACCATAAATATTAGTCCTACCTTTATTTCATCTAAATATTTAGATTCCTTGACCATGAAAACAGACCATTAGCAACTGGATTCATAATTACCTCCGCCAAGGAGGTTATGTTTTCGGGAGAGTTTGTTTGTCTGTCTGTCTGTCCGTCCATCCGTCCATCTGTCTGTGAAAAAAAATAACTAAAAAAGTAACAGATGGATTTTGATGAAATTTTCAGGAAATGTTCAGCATGGGAAAAGGAAGAACTGATTTGATTTTGGTGTTGATCCGGATCAGCGTCTGGCCGCCATGGCGAAAAATGTGATCTCTGTGAATAACTACTGAACTAAAATAGATATCATTATGAATCCAGTTGCTAATGGTGTGTTCTCATGGTCAAGGAATCTAAATATTCAGATGAAATAAAGGTAGGACTAATATTTATGGTCAAAATCACAATATGGCTAAGGACTGTGGCGCTGGCGGAGGTCTGCGCTCTCAGAGTGCTTTTCTAGTGATATCTATTTTAGTTCAGTAGTTATTCACAAAAATCACATTTTTCATCATGGCGGCCAGACGCTGATCTGGATCAACACCAAAATCGATTCTGTTCTTCCTTTTCCCATGCTGAACATTTCCTGAAAATGTCATCAAAATCCATCCATTACTTTTCGAGTTATTTTGTTCACAGACGGACGGACAGACAGACAGACAGACTCTCCCGAAAATAATTACCTCCTTGGCGGAGGTAAAAAAACAAACAAAACTAAGACAACTGACAGATACAAAATTAAAAAAAAAAAACACAATAAGCCTTGCAAATTCTGCATTTATCCACAAGGACACCAGACTTTTACTATGCTCTGCTGCTGCACTAAATGCTTAAAACAAAAACAAAAGTGGCTTGTCTAACTGAAATGGCCTAGTCCAAAAACACAAGGGTGATTGTAATATTGCTGATTTAACGACAATCAGAATAATATACAATCAAAGGTTTTCTGCAAGATTATGTTTTAGCCTTTAACTTGTATTTTGTGTGTTAAGATTGCATAATTTATATGCCCAAGTGACTAAATTAGTCTGTTTTCTCCATTTTTGTTTCCAGATGAGGTGCCAAAGAATCCTCACCTACCTGCGGATATTTGGGACCACCATGTTTGGTGTGTCCCTGCTGGTGGGAATCTCCACGGCTTACATCATGGGCTACCAGTTCTTCACCACAGCCCGTAATCACCTATCCTTTGGTCTTTATGGTGCTATCTTGGTCGTCCATCTCATCATCCAGAGTCTCTTTGCCCTTTTAGAGCACAGGAACATGCGGCGCTCCTTAGAGACTCCCATCAAACTCAACAAATCTTTAGCATTGTGCATTGCAGCATATCAAGAGGACCCAAACTACCTGAGGAAATGTCTGGTGTCAGTGAGGAGGCTGACGTATCCAGGCATCAAAGTAATTATGGTGATTGATGGGAACTCAGAAGATGACTTGTATATGATGGATATTTTTAAAGAGATCATGGGGTGGGACAAATCAGCCACATACGTTTGGAGGAGCAACTACCATTTTAAAGGACCTGAGGAGACAGATGAGAGCTATGCTGAGAGCCTTCAGCAAGTCTCAAAGCTAGTGCTGAACAACAAGTGTGTGTGCATCATGCAGAAGTGGGGAGGAAAGCGGGAGGTCATGTATACAGCCTTCAAAGCACTGGGGAGGAGCGTGGACTATGTGCAGGTAAGATCTGAAGCACAGTGTGGAAATTCAAGGAGCTCTCAAACATAAGAAATAAAGAGACAGGGTGCAAGGTTTGCTGTCAGCTTTATTTAGCTTTGCTGCTATAGCTAAATTGAATTGAGAACTGATTGATGAAAACAGCTCAACATTAAAGGGACCGTGAGAAGTTTCTAAGTCATTTACAAAAAAGTCTCACTTTTAGATATATGCCTGATCGAAATACACACTTTAAGATGAGTTTTATAGCATCAAAATAGGTTATCTATAAATGCTATTCCTTAGCTAAGTGGTTGGGTCGAACAGCCAACTACAAAACTAAGATACTAAGTTTTCCAAGAATTGCTTGTTGTCACACATCAAAAACTACCGCTACTTAACTAGAAAGAGATACATTACCTTGTTGCTTTGCATCCTGTAAGTTGTTGAAAAAACTTGTAAAGCAATGCAGAGTTCTGAGGAAGGTCCGAGCTGCATTCATAAGTATCACAACAAACACGTGCTTTAGTTTGGGGCATGTCTTTTGGTGCGTTCCAGTTGTAGTCAGAAGTAGGAATTTCCGAGTTCCAAGTAGGAAACTGCATATATGCTATATGCTAACTTGAGTTTGCATTATCAGACTCATTCCTGCACCGCTCTACTGAATAGATTTGGGAAACAAAATATTCATCATAGAGATTAAGGGAATGTTGGTTATGTCTGGCAGTAACATTATATCTACATTTTTTTAATTTTCTTTAATATTTCATAAAACAGAGCTATTGGTCCCCTTCGCTGTTGGTGAGTGAGTATTTTGACCTTTTAACCTAATTTATGCCCAAAAAGATTTTTTTTATCAGAACAACGCAATGTTCATTAGTTTGGTAGTGAAATGCTTCTTTTAATTTCCTGAAAAGTAGTAATTTTGAATTTAAAGAAGCAACGAAACCAAAATTACCAAACCAAGCATACTTTGTTTTTCACAGAATCACAGTGTCATATGGTATAAGTCAGGTTACTCTTCAGAGTAGAAACTTGTCTAATGATCAAAATACTGCCAAAACATGCTGCTATGACATTATCCTAATGATTCTACTCTTTCCAGCATTCATCCAACATCCATTGTTTACATCGAGGTTTGAGGGTATTTTGGTGGCATGGCAGCAACCGTGAAGCAGAGCTACAGTGGATACTGGTGCAAAGTGTTGTGTTACAGGTTACACCAAGCATTTCACTGAGATTACAAGCCTGTAGTAATAGTCATTTGAACATTTAACCCAGTTCTGGCTAAGTGGATATCTAACTTCAAATGAGAGGAGGAAAAGGATGTGAAGAAGAGGGATTGGTGGGTGCTGAAAGTGGAATACAAAGGAGGGACAAGAAGTGTCAATGTTGCAAACTGGACACCAGGTAAAACAAGGACAAGTGACATAAGTGTGAGCTTAGATGGAGGGAAAGGATAGAGGGGGACATGGCTGGAGAAGAGGAGGCTGTACCAAGCCAAATATATGGCCCACAAAGAGTCTTTTGTGTTGCTATTCGATGAACTGTAGCTGTGTGTATTATGTTGTGAAGTGTAGCATGAAGAGGACGGCAGTAGCTTATGTCTAAGTGTAATAACAGATCTGTTCCATAGTGCTGAGTGTTACATCATATACACAAGACACAGGCAGAGTCAGGGCCAAAAACGTGTCAGGGGAAGGTTAACTGTTGTGTTAGCTTACTTTGATATAAAAGCTCCAGACTTGAATACAGGTAAGATTTGAGGTACATTTCTGCAGAGTAGAAGGCCGTATTTGATTTCATGGGATGCTGCTGTTGGTAGAACCACTAATAGAATAATAACCCATGTGTATGTAAAGGACACTTAAAATTATATCATTTGAGAGCCAGTTCCCATTGCTCAATGTCAGACATTGTGTAGTAGCCTACAGTTACTTTATATATGGAGCCGAGCTTGGCAGCACACAGACTGATGAAGTATCAGGAAACCTGTTTTCATCTTGTAAGCAGTAAATGTTTGTGCTGTTGTGGAGATTGATGATACAGGAATAGACCATTTGTACAGCAAACTATTAAGATTTAATTCATGACAAGCTCTGTTTTCCTTTTCTCCTTGAAATATTGGTGTTGTGAATGATAAAATAAGTCATTACACTAGGATGTAATGTTACAGCCTCACTCTTTCTAATAGTAGCTGTTAGCTGCTGATGTTAGCAAGGGTTTTAGCACACCATATATCAAACTGGTTTTAATATGTCATTATTTTACTATTTAACTCCACTCCTCCAGGTTTACTATTACAATATTTAAGTATAAAGCTGTTTGACAGATCTTCCTTTTGTGGACACAAGAGCTCAAGTTTAAATGAAGGTATACAGTGCAGCTTTGTTAGAACCACCTCCTCCCCCTTTTCATCTCAGTAGCATTAACAAACCATAGACGGTAAAAAAGTTGGATAAAGCCAACCGTTTGATTATCTTAAGGACCTTTGGAGCACCTTGGATGCCTTGTTATTGATGCTGTCATACTGCTACTACTCAGGTTTCTAGAAACTCATTTTTAGAGTTTAAAGGCTGCAATAGCAAATGCCCAATCCCCTCTGGAGTTAAACTATGAGTGAGGAACAGTTTAAAGGCCCTGATTAGAAGATCACAGGGTGCTGCCACTTGAACTGACTCAGTAAGTCAGATAGGTAAGCTGGTTTCAGTACTAGAAGCCAATGGAGGGAAGCGAGAATCAGAGTAATGTGGGAATATATACAATTTGAGTTTGATGATAACCTTGCAGCTACATTTTGTACCAACTGTAAATGACTTAAGAAGGACTTGTGTTAGCTGTTAGCATGGTTTTATTTTAGCTATGTTTCTTGACTGAAAAAAATGGGATTCAATAAGTTTGGATAAGGGAATGAAAGTTTTACTGCTGATCAAATAGGATGCCAGTGTTCTTGGTGGTGAAGTTGAAATTGTTGGCAAGAGGTCCAATACAACAGCTGACCTCGTTGTAAAAGTGGCCTGGTCTGATAAAAGAAACGTCTGTTTTCTTTCATTAAGGTGGTTAAGTTACAACTAGTTTGAAATGGAGGCTAGACGTTTGTGAAGATTGACGAGGCTGTGAAGTTAATTTGACCCAAAAGGAAAAAAACTAACCTGATACATCAGATGGACCGTTCAATATATTTCACTATTCCATCTAGGAAAGAGCCCATAGAAAGTGTTTGGGAATGGACAGAACTTCTCAAAAGCATATCCAGCAGGGGACCGGATGATCACTCCATCAATCACATTCATTTCAGGCTAATCAGATTAGGAGACAGGTACTACTGCTATGGTCTGTTGGACAGAACATGAGCTATCTTATGAATTAGACTCAGTCTCTTGGCAAAACATTTCAGAAGTGGAGTGAAATAACTCTATTGTAGATAATTTTGTAGAGTTGTTATTTTTGATTTAATAAAGAAATGCAGTCCAGATCTGACACTGACACACTAATCTGTGTGTGACCAGTCACTTCCTGCTTTTGTCTTTCTCGTAGCTCCTACCTCTTCCTCTTCTAAAAAACTTTGATTGAGCCATGCCACCTTTGTTGTAGATTCAAGCTTGGCAAGATGGATCTACCTGATATCATGTTTGAAATCAGGCAGATCCATCTGCACTGCAAGGTTAGAAAAACACAGCTGTACATCATCAGCATAGCAGTGGTAGGAGGCATTAGAGTGGGAATGGAGCAAATCACCCAGAGGTAACATGTAAATGGAAATGGGATGTGGCCCAGTATATACCCCTCAGGAAAACCACATACTAGCAAATACTCACAAATGCAAAAACAAGTTGAATGCCATTTAATGCTGCTTTTAATCCCAGAATGTTGACCACAAACAAAAAAATAAACTGTTTGCCTTAATACTATTTATGTCTGCATCTGGCTTTCTGTGTATCCAGAGAAAGTGATGTTTGTGCTCAAAAACAGCACAATTTAACACTTTTCCATAAAGTGTAAGAATCATAAAAAAAATCATAAAGATTCTTCTGATGATCTGATATGCATTAAAAGGATGTATTGACTGAATACAACCAATTTATTTAATCTAATATGATGTTAAATAACTGCTGATTACCTTCAGGATTGCATTACAGCAGGTTGTGTTCACCTCTTTTGCTCTCCACATGTTCCTTTCTACGGCTAGTGCCTGCCGATAAGCTAGTGGTTGGAACAATTTGTACAACAATTAAAACCCAAAACACATCCAGTTATGACATTAGGTTCTGCCCTAGAAATGTCCCATAAAAATGCAGAATCTGTACATAGAGAATAAAATCAAAGGAAATGGTCCATGTTGAAAGAGAGGCTTGAAACAGGCTATTAAAAAAGCCTCATCAATGTTGCAAAAGGAGATGATGAAAAAAAGTAAACTGGGGTGCTACTATTTTACTGCTGCAACTAATGAAGTATATAGCAAGACTGCATTATGAAGTGTGTGATCTTGAGTGTAAAACTTTGTTATGACGCAGTCTGAACACCTGCAGCTGCCTACAGCCTGCCAGAAACCTACTGTGTTGTAGACATTTGAAAATAAGTTATTACAAAACGTTCAGAAATCAAGCCAATAACCTTTAACATAAAAGAAAAGGAGGAACAGACTTTCATGCTGCTAACTTTCATCTGGCTTTGACGAAAACAGATTTGGTGTGTTATTGGGTATTGGTCTTATGATCTGGTTTTGCTCATCTATCAATGTCTGAGGAGAAGATTACCTTTTATAGAAGAAAAGTGAGAAAGCTAAAAAAGAGCAACAGTTGTGAGCTGTAAGACTAAAGCAACTTAGAAATGATAAGTGAGCTGTGTGACATCCATGTCCAATCTCAGTTTTAGACATGAAGCCCATTATTACAGAATATACAGTATATTTGTGATTAAGGAGTTTGGTAATCTGAACACCATTTGACACATTGTTCATGTTTAAACTTTTGTGCTTTTTAAATAACAACCAATCATCAGCTTATCTTGTGGTCTGGCTAAGGTCTGTGACTCTGACACCATGCTGGACCCAGCATCATCAGTGGAGATGGTGAAGGTCTTGGAAGAAGATCCAATGGTGGGAGGTGTTGGAGGAGATGTACAGGTAAGGTTTAATAATGAGCTTATAACATCAAGCCTTAACATGTTATCTTTATAAAAAAAAAAGAAAATCCAAAATCCCTAATATATACTGCAGGGTTGTGACTTCCCAAATTAACTGAAGTTAAACTTCCTTTAGGTGTTTTGTTCTCATCTCAGTGTTCAACTTGTTCATGTGTCATTAAGATAACTTTCATGATATAACATGAAGCCCCTTCTTCTATACTACTTGTTAACAAACCAACAAGTTTGTAAATTATATGGTATCCAACCTCTTACAGTGACACCACAATGTGGGTTGTAAAGAAAAAAGTAAACTTGTGCCAAAGACGGAAGCAATTCATCAAAAAAAAATCTCACAACAGTTCATCAGCTCTGTGCAAATTTAAAATGAAATCTGCTGTTGTCATTAGAGTTTAGACAAATTAACAGTTAGCAATCCATACTCCTAGAGTGTGAGCTCCATAAGCTTTCTCCTTAGGTTTATTTACGCAATTGTTGTGAATAATTTTAATGCCATGCATTGCCATGAAGTTATGACTCCTGTCATTTCAGCCATTTCAAGTTGACAGCTACACTCTCCTGTTCATGTATCAGCAGCCTCAGTCTCTGCATTCATCACAATCACACCATCAACAATCAATAAGCAGTCATTTAATTTAACACTGGAAGCTATCCTGTGTCTACCTGTTTGTAAAAATCCAACAAAAGTAGTCCTGCTCCTTCATAAAGGGTCACCACGAATAAGGTCCAATGAAAGTTAAAGTCAAACTGTGTATTAATAAAGATCCATGGATTGCTTTGAATTGTGATCCTTGTAGAGCCAAATTGTCTGTTCTCCACCTAAACATGAAAGATCGGCATATGAATTGTTCTTTTCAAGTTAATAAAAAAAAGGCTGGACAGAGAGCATCAGTTTAGGTCACTGGGTTTCCTTTTACGTAAAGTTAAAGTGATTAAAGTGGTGTGAAATCTCAAACAAATTTTGGTGCAGACCTAAAGCTGGAACTCTGGGCCATTTGACCAGTAAGTACAAGTTTGGTTAACTATTTGTAGCCTATTAATGTGATTCAATTCAAAGAAGGACCAAACAAGGGAATCAAATCAAAAAGCAGTGCAGTTGAATTTGGCCAAAATAACATAGGTTTAAGAAATCTATTGTAGGGTTAACTGATCAAGCAGGATGTGGCAAAACTTAGCATTGCTAGCACCACCAGCCTCTGGTGCTCGTAACAAACATCTCCACAATTCTGTGCTCAGTCATGGTTACATATCATTCTGGTGAATACCCCGGTTTTGTCTAACACTGCATAAGTACAGAGTTACTTTATTTTACTGCTTCAAAGACTACCAAAGTACTTCAAGCCACACAGTGTTATTCCTCAATGCACAGTTGTGTATTTTGTGGTCATACTACAACAAAATAGCTGGGACACAGACTCAACATAGACTGTGGTTGCAAGAAACAGTCCCACCCAGTGGTAGGTGGCTAAGATATACAAGATTTGACAAGCAAGTGCAATGTGAAAGCTGAAAATACTAAACGAAAAATGCAACACTTGTAACTTCAACCTTGAGCTGCTGATCTTTATATATGAAATCAACACATATGCCTTAAAGGAAGCCTCAAAGCAATTACTACAAAATGTTTACTTATGTAGCTTTCATTGCTTTCATGCTAATCCCAAAACGTCTTATCTTTTCTTCATTAGATCCTGAACAAGTATGAGTCCTGGATCTCTTTCCTGAGCAGTGTGCGATACTGGATGGCCTTCAACATCGAGCGGGCATGCCAGTCCTACTTTGGTTGTGTGCAGTGCATCAGTGGGCCTCTAGGAATGTATCGGAACTCCCTCCTGCATGAGTTCCTTGAAGACTGGTACAATCAGACTTTCATGGGATCACATTGCAGTTTTGGAGATGATCGCCATCTCACAAACAGAGTGTTAAGTCTTGGATATGCAACCAAATACACTGCACGTTCAAAGTGCCTCACTGAGACACCAATCACATACCTGAGGTGGCTCAATCAACAGACTCGATGGAGTAAGTCATATTTTAGAGAATGGCTTTACAACTCCATGTGGTTCCACAAACATCATCTATGGATGACATATGAGGCTGTGATCACGGGATTCTTCCCATTTTTTCTCATTGCCACTGCCATCCAACTCTTCTACCAGGGGAGGCTCTGGAATATTCTCTTGTTTTTACTCATTGTGCAGGCAGTTGCACTGATCAAGTCTTCATTTGCCAGCTGCCTTAGAGGAAACATTGTCATGGTATTCATGTCATTCTACTCTGTACTGTATATGTCAAGTCTATTGCCAGCCAAAATGTTTGCCATAGCAACAATAAACAAGTCCGGATGGGGGACCTCTGGGAGGAAAACAATAGTAGTGAACTTCATTGGTCTGATTCCTATATCAGTTTGGTTCACCATCCTCTTCATTGGGATTATCTACACAGTAATTCAGCAGACAAAAAAACCTTTCCCTGAATCAGAAAAGATTGTACTGATCATAGGGGCAGTCGTCTACGCCAGTTACTGGGTCATATTATTGACATTGTACACAGTGCTCATAAACAAGTGTGGGAAGAGGAAAAAGGAACCGCACTATGATATGGTCTTGGATGTATGACCTGCAGACTATAGTCATCATATACCACTGAACTTTCAATTGACATTGTTGTTATACTTATTACGATGTGGTTATAACAATGTTTAAAGATGCAGAGTAGCTCTGGAGGGAAATCGGTTGAGTTCAACCAAAATGGAGTTTCTGTTATGCTTGAATGGTAAAAACATAGAAATGACAATGGCTGCTTTTTTTTGCTCTATCATGACCAAAGCATTCATTTACTTAGAATTGCAACATGCTAGCTAGTTAGCTTACTTTGGCTTACTTTCAAAACTACCAACTGTTGATCCCAATATGTGCAGTGTGCATTGCATGCTTCATACTGCAAAGACAAGTGGTATGCAGTATGACTGGTTATTTTTCTGGAGTACAGGCAGAGCATGGCTAGATTTTGATCTTGGAAATGAGAAGTCACCAATAGCGCAGCTACAGTGAAGTATCCACTCATGGTCAGAAGAGAGTTTGCACGTGGGTTATTTGTATTTTCATGATTTTCTATTGAACCTTTGAGATGTTGAACACCAACCCAAAGGAAGTAAATTCACCAGCAACTGAGTCTCTCACTTGTGTGCTTGTGTGGTTATTGCTGTTGCCAAAGGTACATGCTGTCAGTGTCTGCTATTTTATCCTTCAACCAGGTAGCACTTTTACTCATAGAAAACGCTACATGAGTTTAACTCGACAGCTGTGTACTGCAGAATTTTTCTCAATCAGTACAACATTTAGGGTATTTTTGGCTGTCGGTTGATCTTGTAGCTACCTGAAAACCACATGCTCCATTGCTGCTATACTAAGGGGTTTTGAATACAGCCTTAAATTTCTGTAGCTGAAAGTAAGCTGCTGTGAGCTAACAAGCTAACCTCTGGATGTTTTAATAGCAACATAGTATATTACATTAAGCAGCAAGAGTGCTAAGCTTTGTAATATTAGCTACCTCTTATCCATGTCGTTTCCACTGGGCTTCAGTATAACATTTGCATTTGAACCAAAGAAACTGTGGATTTGTATAACCAGCCATTTAGGTTTAACTTAACCAGTACAAATACCAAACCTCCAGAGCATAATTATCACCAACAGCTGTTTCTCTAAGGATAAAATCCAAATAATAGTCCCACCAAAGGGGAGCCAAAAAACTGTGCTTTTTTACTACGATAGTTGCTCTGCCTTGAGGTTCCCTATGCAAAGCATATTTTGCTTTAAGCACTAACACTTCCCAAAGTTTGGCAGCTTTGTGCAGTTTACTCTTGTTTTTTGTCTGAATGTAGAGATGAGCCGTCCGCGTCTCCCCTCTCTGCTGAATGATGTGGTTCTCATTCTGACCAGTGGTAACCAGGACACCCCAAAACCATAGACTTTCATCCTCTGAAGACATACCAAGGTGGCTAGCCATCCTTATATTTATCTCTGTGCGGCCTTAAGTTGTTTGGACACTCCTGGTGTAGACAAATCATTTCATTCACACGGGCTTTCTGGATATAAGGAAGAGAGTGCATTTAAAAACCAACCAGAAAATAATTTCATGCAATAGGTTCAAAGGTTATAGTCCTTTGAGAAATACAATGGGAAACTTTTCTAGTGTTCTGAATGACTTTGGGGAAGAACTACAATATCAGAAGGTGCACAAAGGGCTTTCAGATAAGAGCTGCTCTTTTTATGTTGCACTCATGTCATATGGGACTAACACATCCATGCTGATGTCACACTGACAAAATGGTGGCATCTTGCCAGCTTATCAATCAAAATCGAAAATTTTAGAGCACTGTTAGATGATGGTTCAATTAGACTCTGTGCACATTTTCCATCAACATCTATGCTGGGGAATCAGATACCAAGTAAATAAGTAATCCTTTGTGGTGTGTCTGCATATATCTCAATGCACAGGCCTTTTGATGATGATTTGATGTATAATAGATCACACTGTTAACAAACTGGTTCAAACCAGGATGCCCTCACTTGAACTTATTTGGTAGTGTAGACATTCATTGATAGACTTTTTGAAGAGACACCGCCAGCCTTTTAGGTCATACTGCATTTTGTTATGTTTAGTAAAACCAGAGGCAATAAATCCAAATGGGACAACAATGCAACAAGTCAAGTGGATAGAAGACAAGTCACATTTTGGTTTGAATTGAAAAGATGTGTCTCTCTATCCAGTATCTCATAAGGTTTTGCAAGTCTTGATGAAATGTGACATAGCCATTATCCCAGAGACTTTTTTCAGTTTGTCCTTCTCTTTAAAAAAATGTATGTTTTGAGTGACTGGCTTTTCCCTTTCTGAGGGAAGAGAACATTTCCCCTGATCTCAAAAAACATCCTACATTCTTGCTTTTTTAATTCTCTTGAACTTTTCTGAGCTAGTTTTTCTTAACCTAAACACTACATTAACTGTTCGATATATTTCACCTGTCCATATGGACCACAGCCCTTAGAAAGTGTTTGGCAATGGTCAGAACCTATAAAAAGCATGTCTGACAGATGTTTCCACAATCATTCCATCAATCACAGTCCAATCAGATATTTTAGAAGGCGCTGCTGCCCCAGTGTAATATACAAAATTTATGTCACTTTGTAGAACAAAATTCTCACCAGAACATATCAGGAGCAGAGCAAAAATATCCTTTTCCATCAAGAAATGCTTTTAGTGTTGTCATTTGGTTTTCATTTGATTAAGACATATGGTCCAGATCTGATAAAACTGCTCCTGAACCATGTTAGCATCTATGCCAATCTCTTCATCAGCAGTCACTTCCTGCTGTGGTCTTGCTCATAGCTCCCATCTCTTTCTGTTCTTAAGGACTCTGAATGGGCTTGGGACAATCATTGTAGATTGGAGCTTGGCAATATGGTTCTGTCTGATTACAGTTATTGAATCAGGTGGACCCAGCTGCTGCCCTCAGAAATAATTGCTATGTACTGCATTTTTGTATCCTTTAAACAGAGATTAATGTGAAAATGAGGGCTATCAAATAGTTGCCACTATATTTCCCCATTTATCTGTACTGTAAGTGGCTTTATTGCACTACTATGCAGCAGTATCAAGTAAACAAGCGAAACAAGCAGAAAAACTTGCAGTGAATCTTATAACAACTCCCCTCCCTTATTTTGTCATAAACTTGTAAACAAAGAAACAGTGAAATACTGGGATTCTGGTTAGTCCAAAGTGTGCTCTGATGGCAGGTTGTCAATAGAAATATATATTGATGCAAAGTATGACCATACACACAAAAATACAGGCTATTAGATATCTGATTACCCAGCATGGATACAATATAAGGTAGGCAATGCTAGTTGTAAACAGGGTTAACAACTTAACACATTACTCACTTATTTGTGAATGAATGTTCAAATGAATATTCACTTGTGCCTTTTGAATTCTATACATTCATTATATATGGACATAGACTGTTGTGAGTCTGGCTAAAGTGATTACCCTATGGCATAAATGCAGAAGAATCTGAAGTTTACAAAGTGAAGAATCTCAAACTGATCACTGAATGGTTGATGTTTTCTCACTCGATCCATTGGCCAAGTGAACAGATGACCAGAAGAGAAATGATGTATCATTGCTGCTGTGACTATTTTATTTTTTTACAGATGACGACTTTTTTGTAGAATATGAATTATGAGTGTATTTTGAAAAATAGTTTTAATACTATTGATGTTCATGTACTTTTATAAAAATTTGAATGATAACCACGAAGTAAACATGGTGGATATGTTCCAGTCCAAAGACTTTGGTTTCTGCCTTCCCTGTGCCCTCTCTCGTTCTTTACATAATGTCACAGGAGGAATATATCAGGCTCTGTTTTCCTGAATAAACTTAACAATCAAAGAAAATGACATTTTACAAACAGAGAGTAAAGTACTTGCAGAATTCGAATAAGGGCACTTGATTGAAGGGAACAGAGTTTTGGAGTGAAACACGTCCATTGTTTTGCTAAAGACAACCTGGAGCAGACATGAGTTTTACTCTTATGCACTTTTATGTCGCTCCAGTTGTCCAGTGATGCTTGACGTAATCAAGATGAAATACCTCAGTGGTTCTCTTTGCATTGCATCAAGGCATCAGGATGCCATCCAAAGACTGATGCATTCTGAAAGTTTCAAGTAATTTATGGGCTGTTTGTGATTTTAAATATATAAATGTCCTTTTTTTTTCTCAGTTCTTCATTAAGTCAAAGCTGGATATCTCTGCCTTTTGCTGTAGCTGTTTACTTTTTTCTCTTTGTATTTCAGTGCATTTTATATACAGACGGACAATTTATTCTATTTTTGCTTAGCTAACAAAGATTCTTTATTTTTGCTCATATTTTTATAAGAAAAATGGGAACAATGTATTTGTTGTGCTTTCAACTGTTCTGACAATGACTTGTGTATCTGACCAAACAATGTGAAATTATGAGCTGGGGATTTTGTCTGCAATTACAACAAGAAAATGCAATTTGTAGGGATAAATTATTGAGTTTAAGAGAGATGATGAACCTGTGTTTTTGTACCTTATCCTTAGATAGAAATCAGCGTATTTATGTCTTTTATATTTAGTATATTGTCCTTTACTAAAAGTGTAAAATCTCTGAGCAGCCAAAGCAGTACATTTAGGTATTATTGTTAATATGATCAACATTTCAGTATAATATGCAGCAATTCACTTACAAAACTTTGTGCTTTCAGTCTTCAGATCATGACATAAAGGGCTAAAAGGCCACAGCAGACCAGACAAAAGATAAACACCATTTGCACAAAATATGTTTCTAAGTTGTGAGGTGCCTTAAAATGCAATAAAAGGAAAACAGAGTTTTACTTTTATTAAAAAAAAAACTAGATTTATAAAGAGATGTTTTATCCTGGGGTTTTATGTGCGAGACCAACACTTTGAGGTTGTTTTTGTGCCAAACTTGTCATGGGCAGTGTTATCATAAAGCACTTTTTTGTGTGTGCCAAATAAAAAAATCAACTATTGACTTACATATTCAGTGTTTGACTCTTTTTTCATGTCTTCCTTCCAGAAGAAGCATGGTTGCACCACACATTTCAGAATTACTGTGACACAATCAGCTTATCTTTGGCTTGTCAATTATTGTTAATGATCTTTCAGCCTCATTATGACAGTATACATACAGTATGCGGCTCCACCATTGATGACTTGTTCTTTGGTAGAATCCTGATTCAAAGCTAGTGTATTGATCAGCCTGACACAGCAGATAGACCATTCAATGCTTTTCCATTTGAAAAAGAGCCCATACAAAGTGTTTGGATAGGGTCAGAACCTTTAAGAAGCCTTTCCTCAAAGTGACTGGATGATCGTTATATCAATCCTTTTCATTACAGGCCAATCAGATACTATCGTAGACAAGCGCTACTGCCCAGGTCAAAGGACAGAACATGAGCCGCTCCATAAAACAAACTCAGTAAAACCTGTCAGAAGCAAGGCAAGTACATCTTTTAGGTAGATAACTTTGTAGTGTTATTTTTCATTAGATAATAAGTCTTACATTTAATGTTAGCATCTATACTTATCTTTCCTGCTGTCATCTCAATCATAGCTGCCACCTCTTCCTGCTCAAAACATTTGAAAGAGTGACATCATCTCCTTAGGCGCCAATGGGCCAATTATCTGACAGCAGTGGCAGATCATGGGAGCCCTCAATAGCTCCAAACAATGCAACTGAGGCAATAGAATTCCAATGAGGAATGAAAGTTTCCCACATTTATCGAAGTTCAATTGACAGATACAAATGACATTTTAATGATGGCCATTTTACAAGCAGATTGATCAAGTTAACAATATAACATAAAGCTCGATAGCTCATTGATTTTAAACAAAATATTCATTTAATGTGGTCTCTGCTCTACTTCTTACTGTGTCTTACAAAACTCTTTTGCATTAGGCCTGTGTGGTTAACCTGAAATAACAGGGTTGAATATAATGGTTTCATGAAATCATGTAAGCCATTGTTTTATTGCCTAATTTTCATTTAATAAAAGAAAGTGTGATTTGCCTGATTACAGACATTGAATAAGGCAGATCCATCTGCTCTGCATGGTTACTTTTAATGAATGTATAGAAAATAATTCATTATGCAACATACATAAGTGCAGCCATCACCCCATTTTAGTGGTTTTCAGCTAAGCCTAAAGAGAGCCTGTGTACCATAAGCCTCTCAGTTTTCAAACACTCACCTCTCATTTCCAAAAACCTTTGGCCAAATTGGTGGAACATTTGAGGGAAGAATAAACCAAAGTCCTGCCACAGTTAATAGGACACATGAACACCAAGGATGAATAAGTATCAGGGAAGTGTTTTCTCTTTATCCAAAAACATGTTCATGGCCATGAGTGGGAGGTGTGGGATTGGCTTTAAGATATAATGAAGTCTTGGGTGCAAATGATTTATTCCAATGATCAATTGCCAGTCATTTTTGGTTCAGGAGAGACTGCATCAAATTTAAAGACAGTTAACGTATATGCAACATAAATTAGAAGGTCACATTTAAAGAAAAACACACTTCTAAAAGGTTTTCATCGGCCAAAAGCCCAACAATTCCCCATCCCCGGGAGAGAAAAACAAACATGCTGCCTCTGAAGTACTACTTATAGTCTTACATATTAATAGTTTATTAACCCGTTTCAAAATAGGTAAAGCTGATTCCTGATGTCCTCTGACAGTTTTTGACCAAAACTCCTCTCGGATGGGGTGTTTTCCCTGACTCTCTCTACAACTGTTTTAGTGTAAATCCTAATGCTCTATGTCTGAGAATGCTCCATCCAAGAGGTGGATGTGTTTTCAGATTTCCAGAGTTTTGCTTTAATGTGTACTGTGGTCACACAGACATCCCAAGACATGATGCCTTTGCTGGAGCTGGCTGTGGGCCGAAAAAAAACTGGCTATTGGAGTTTCTTCCATCTGGGAAGCTGGTATGTCCCCATGGCATTATTAGGGGCATTTTTGGGACAGTTTGAGAACACACAAGCTTCATAGTAGAGCGAAAAACAGATGAAGAAAAAAAATTCTCCCCATGTCAGGGGAGGGAGCTTTAAAAATGTTACCGGCAACAGTTTTTTGCATTTCAACCATAAAAAGCATATTTTGTATCATATATGACCTTTAATTTCCAGAATATGCTGATTTTGTTGCACTGAATAAGTAGACTTAATTGTCTTCAGTCTTGTGTTCAGCACATTGAGTTAAGCTGCACGAGCCCACTGGGTTAGAAATGAAACAACTAAAGTGTCTGTCCCTGATTTAGTTGATCATATCTTTTAGAAAGTAAACTTACATTTTTACAAATTCTGGCTCAACCATGTCTATGACTCATTAATCATCCTTAATTTGACCCTCTGTAAATGGCTACCTTTCTTTGATAGTGGGCTGGGTCTGTTAAATTCATATATTGATAGAGTATTTCCTGTGAAATACAGCTGAGAAACTTGTGAGACAGACTTTAATTACTTTCAGAATTCTTTGAGTATTTGTCATGATTACTGCCTCAACCTAAGTTTCAGTTATTCGTTTCAATGAAATGAAACAATTTCTCACCAATAGAGAGTTTGCCAGTTGTGATGAAGTGTGGTTTTAGTCAGTTAGTTTGAACTTTGACAGAAATCTCAGTCTGGTAGTCCAAACAGGGATTTGGATCTGCAGATCTAAAGTGAAATGTGTTACAAATTATGTAAATAGCTAAAGATACCTACATATATGGACAGTGATTGAGTTTACAGCCAATACTAAGGAAACACTGAATTTGGACAGTTTCCCTTGTTCTGTTGAATCAGATGGGTGAGTGCAAGGGGAACAGAGGTCCTTTATGCAGCAGTGTATCAGAGGGTGAACGGTTGTCAGGGTAAAAGAAATCTTATTTACTGGTAACACACACACACTGACACCTGCACACACTTCAGAAAACCAATGTCCTGATGGATTCACCTCAGAGTTTGGGTCAGGACAGGGCAGGTGAATATGTGGTCATGCTGCTAAGTCTGATTGTAAGAGACAGACTGTGATGGTAGTAATTACTTTTCCTTTGGCTTCTTTGTTCTCACGTGTTTCTCTCCTCACAGTTTGTCTTATAATGCTGGCTGTTTTGGCAACATTCATGGAAAATGACCACAATGGTTACACGATGGCTTGGCCAGCTGTTCCAGAAAGTCTGTTTCCACTATGGCACTAAGAGTTCATTGATATAATTGTGGGCCGAGTTTATCCAGTAATCTTGGTAAAGGATAATATTTTGATAAACACACACAAAAAACACAAGGATATATGAATTTATTCACCACGTTTTGCTTCTTTTTTTTAGAACGTAAAAATGCCAGGCTATGCTAAGTCAAATAAAAAAACAAAGAAACACTGTGCATTGTTTTGGCCATAGAGCCAAAAAGTTAATATAGATATAGTGGAAAAGAGGAAAAATTTAACTCATGAACATAAGAGTTCATGTATAAAGGGATGTAAAGATGTTTATCCTATCTTTGATTCCAAACCTGCAGTATGCAATCCCTGAAGGGTTAGTGAAATATTAAGAGGGGGTTATGAGGTGTCTTGCAATACACAAAGATTTTTTAATGGAATAACATTTTACCAATAACAAATTTGCACGCATAATGGCTTAATGGTATCATGGACTTTGGGGTACCCTGTTTCTGACACTTTTACTTTAAGGAACACTTGTTTTCATGTCTTAACCTACTCCTGAGTCCATGACAAGCAGATAGGCACCATTCTTTCAACTGTTCATGTATTAATAAGAAAGAGATGGACAAAGATTGCCAACTGCTAGTTAGCTTAGCTCAAACGCTGGGAGTCAACCCAGTGTTTCAGTTGTCTCTGCCGACAGTCATCAAACAAACTCTTCAGCAACTCTAGACAGTCCTGTGTGCTTGTTGTGACTCCACTATATTATGTTTTTTCATATTATCTTCATTTTGTCCTATCTACTCCTAATCAGAAGCTTTGTTTTGTTGACCCACTTGGTCAACAACATGGTGGAGATGTGATGTTCATGAACGAGTCGAGCATCTCTTTTTTAATTAATGAGAAGAACCAATTCCCAGTCCTGAGTGAGCCGTTAGTTTGCGAGCCATTATTAAAGGCTAATCGGTTGCAAATTTAAGAAAGGAACGGCTTACTAACAACTGTAAATCAGTTCTCCTTGTTAATTTGAAAGAACTGCCTCAGAAGCGGGTAAACAAAACAAAGCCTATGTTTTGGAATCAAAGAAGATAATATGAAGAAAATATGAAGACAACATAACATTAAGAAGTCATAACAAGCAAACAGGACCATTTGAGGTTGCTTAAGAGTTTATCTACAGACTGTAGGCAGAGATAGGCTAGCACCACCAGTTGACTCCCGGCGTTTGAGCCGAGATAACTTCCAGATGGCGATCTTTTTCCTTCTTTTCCTTATTACTGGACACACAGTCGAAAGAATGGTGTCTACCTACTTTTCATGGACTCTGGAGCGAGGCAAGACACCAAAACCTAAAAAGTGTTGGAGTGTTCCTTTAAAGGGATAGTTCTTTTTTTAAGTGGGGTTGTGTGAAGTACATGGCATGGCATAGCATGAGAGAGATGCGCCCCAGCTCTCCTCTTTCCCATTGTGACAATGCACAAAACCAGGCACCAAGAACAAAGAGGTTGAATTAAACATAATGGTGAATTGGGTAAATCTGTTCAACTAATGCAAATGAATTATTGACCAATCAAATGGCAGTAACTCAATGCATTTAGTCATGTATACATGGTCAAGATACTGCTGAATTTCTAACTGAGCATCAGAATCAGGGAGAAAGGTGATTTCAGTAACTGTAAACAGAACATGAGCCCATCATTCTTTTATGTTTTCTGTACATCAGTATCACACTGTTCCACAGACTTAAGATTTGAGACCAGATTTTAGGTAGTTTATTGCATGGTCATTTTTTGCATCATGAGAGAGAAGCTCATAAGCTTTGATCCTCACCAGTTCTCGTGTTCAAACACATGCCCTCTTAGGCAAAACAGGGATGCATGTTCATTTAATTTTTAAACAATGTGTGGGGCATAAGAAGTCTTTCGTGCAAGGAGGAATATAAGATATACTGCTGTGTTGTATACCAAAACTCTTGATGTTCAGGCGTAGGATGAGGCCCTGAGGATTTGTTGGGGCCAATGCGATAGTTTCATACAGTGACATGGTAGAAAGATTACCAACGCTGGATGTTTAGTCAGTGGACAAGTTAAACAACTCCTAGCCTTTACCCAGATCAGGCTCAAATCTTGGGTTGTGTATTAGGTGTAGCATGACCAATGACTTTCCAATAACTGGGCTACAGACTGGTTTAAAGTTTTGATCCATCACCAAGCCATTCCAGAAAAAAACTCTAAAAGGAAGAAGAGCTCTCTTGGGGTCAAGATCCAAAGTACTTTCACATGTTGTTCCCCGCAAGTCTAGTTAGAGATTAATCTCGGGTTTCCTTACATTGATTTTACACATTTGCAACAGCACTTCCAAGGGGTTGAACAGAAACATGTCATATCACTGATTGAGATGTCCTATTTCTATCTGTTTGCCCTCAATGTTTGCTGGAGACCCTTGAAGAAAGACTGAAGTAAATTCCAAGTTCCTAACTGCCAAAGCTCATGTTCCAACTCAAATAAAACACATTTGACATAGTTTATCCAAGTGGGAGTTGTGAAGCTTAAAGAGCTAAATGTCAGCCAAGTTACGCAAAACTTTACACTCTATGGTGCTATCCATCCCAGTAAAATGTGCCTCCATTATTTTACGCTAAATTAAAATAGTTCAGTGTAGTACTGTTGTCAGAAATATGTAAGGTAAAGAAAGGGCTTAATGATGAATGTAGGCAGGAGTAGTGGAAGTTAGTGCAGGAAATGAAGCTGCAAAAGTGTGGACCAGCTGAGAAGGACAGGCAGGCTCTGATTCAGTCAGCTGCTGGAGACAGTTTGCCAGTAGGGAGCCATTAGCTAGCTAGCAACCGCGCAAAGCAGTGCTGTAATGTATTTGGCAGAGTAAAAACAGTGACCGTGTTCAACATAATGAAGGAAAAGCTTCTGCTGTGCTGCCCACGTGCGCTCTCTTCTTCTAAATGTATGAGAAGGACTTCACTGAGTGACAAAGAAACAGAGAGACACAGATAGAGTTTGTGACAACTTTAATGGAGGGCAGTGTGATGATGATGATGTAGGACATTTTTGATTAAATGTATAATCAACCATGGAAACGGAAATGAAAGAGAACAACTACATCTGCGACTGAAAATATTCTACACTGTGCATGGTGATTCATGACAAAATCTGCAGTGGCAAATTAACACTATCAGAGTAAATATCAACATGGGTTCACATCTCAAAGTGTTGTTTTCAGGCTTTTTGGGGAGTTGGTACTTTTATCAGGTGTAATGTTGACTATTTTGGAGTAAAAATTCAAACTTTTTAACAACTGACAGTGTGACTTAGAAACTCTCCCTCCCAGAGTACAGTGTATAACCTAAGTGTCAATTCTATAGTAACACGGTGTAAACATCACTGTATTTTTTTTATTGTTTACTGGTACAGTAAATTGGTGCCTGCCCACTGAGAGCTCTATAGGTGAGAAGAAGAATCTTGAATTCAATCTTGTATTTTATTGGAAGCCAATGCAGAACACAGAGGTAATGTAATCTCTCGCCAAATTCTAGTCAGCACACATGCTGCAGCATTTTGAACCAGCCAAAGCATCTTAAGTGACTTGCTTGGACAGCATGATAGAAGAGAATAACAATAATCCAGTCAAGAGGTAACAAAAGCATGGGCTAGTTTTTCAGCATCACAAGATAAGCCTAATTTTATGCTATGTTGTAGGATGAAAAAAAAGTGTTCTTGAAATGTGTTTAGTGTGGGAGTTGAGGGACAAATCTTGATCAAATAGTACCCAAGATTTCACAGATATATCAATTGAAAAATGTTTCTCTAAGCTGTCTGAGGCCCAGCATAATAACCTCTGTCTTGTCTGAGTTAAGAAGATCATTCCTGGCCATCCAGGTCCTTTAGACAAGCTTCTACTTTATATAACTGATTTGCTTCATCTGGCTTCATTGATACATACAGTTGAATATCATCAGCGTAACAATGCAAATAAAGGTACTACATTATTTTTTTAACTACACACTAGAGCATAATTACAACTGTCATTCAAAGAGAAAGGCACAATATCTACAGAATTCTTACTTTAGGTAAAGGTTTGGCCTCTTCAAACAGCTTTTGAAGTTCTTTTTTATCTTAATGTGCAGTGTGTCTCATGTCCTTGTCCTCTCTTTGTTCCTCTCACTGTGTCTCTGAGACTTCAGTGTTTGTTCTCTCTCCACTCACACACCATACTTGCTCACTCACAGTGATCCATGTGACTGATTTGCTGAGGAGCATCAACATCACCTTCATCATTCTCATCTCATTAATGTATCGATGAACCTGCAGAGCACTAAATGTAGATTTTGTATATGAGAAAAAGGTAGTTATTTGGAGTTAAATGGCACAGCAACAGTATCAGAAGCACTTATGCGATCAGTCTGGTCAAGATTGGAGGGTGATATGGTCTCAACTTGGATTGGAGTACACCATTTCATGAAAGGCTAATCCAGTGAGTTTAGTGTTGATATACATTTACTTTTGTCATTGAGTGAGATGAAGAGTCGCATGTGACCCCTGGGCTGCCAGCCACCCTTCATAAGGGGAGCTCACTCTAAATCACTCTGATTCGTGTGCCTCTATACAATGTACTACATGTCACCGGTCCTCTTGTACTGTGAACTAAAGACAGAAATACCCCACACTTAAAAATAGGCCCAGGACTGTTTATGTATGAATAAATTGAGAACGTTTTCATTAATGTAAATCTATTATCAAATGAGAGAACTAGAGGATTACATTTAACAGTATAATTAATCATTTTTGAACATACCCACAGGAACACACGCTCTCACACAACACACGCCTGGCCTGCACATTGGCAGTATTATTGTCAGTCTATTAAAGCAGCTGCTTTGCATTGACCTGCCACCTCTCCTCCATTCATCCTCGTCAGGAAAATGTTTGGCCATTCAGCTACACTAAATATTTCTAATGTTTAGTGCAACTGAGTGAGTATGACTTTACATGATAAATATGATATTCTCTTGGTTCCAACAGGATAAACGCATCCCCCTCTGATTGCTGGCCTGCACCATGTGTCATATATTCTGCCATATTTACTCACATATAGTCAGTGATAGCAGCGCTCAGGTGTGCCAAAACTTAATTATGAGACATAAACTCCAGAAAAGAAGGTAAGATGATACAAGCAGTTTATAAATAGAGGGATTTGTAAATGCTTTCTCTGGGGAGTTTGCTCTGTGTGCAGTATTATGTTACCCATCGAAGAACACAGAGTACAAACATTTAAGTCAACTTGTGCCAAAGAATAGCTGTAAATTATACAGCGCACACTGCAGAGGATGGAAAACGTTAGGTTAGAATTTCTATAAAGAGGTCTCAGATTAAAGGTGATGAATGGAAAATGAGGTGACAGCAGCCGCCTGTTAAGTGCACCAATGCTTTAGTTAAAACAGGAGGTTGTGAGAGTTAAAGACAAGCTGACCACAACCTTGGCACCGGGAGTTGTGTTGGATATTAAGGCTGCCATTAAGTCACTTCCTGACAGCTTTTGTGATTAATTCCCCTGTGAAGGCTTTAGAGTCTTGATTATTTGTACAACATTTGATTATGTAATATTTCTTAAAGACGTGATGCAGCTGCTTAAAAGAGATGCCAAAATTTTGCAGACAGTTGTTTCTGGCTAAACGTGATCTCAAGAAAACAAAGTATTTTATTTGAGAGCTGCATCAAGCATCAACATGACAGAGATTTGCAGATGATTTATTATTTTGGTAAACAACATGAAGACCAAGCACCAGTGGTGGGTCACCAGAGCCAGCAAGACCATACTCTGCTGGCCTAGACACAATTAGATTCATAAAGTTATTTTTTATGATTCAACCAGGGCTGTTAAGAGACCCACCAAGGGGATTATGTCTTTGTTGGTGCTCTATAGCTAGTTAGTTAATTAGTTAGTTAGTTAATTAGTTAGTTAGTTAGTAAGTAAGTAAGTAAGTAAGTAAAGTTAGTTAGTTAGTAGCTTAAAGGATAATTCAAAAAAGTACAGTATAGATTTTGATGTGAGAAATCCCATTTTGGTGGTTATCCAAACATAGAATGTGGATCAAGGATTTTATGAGGATTTGCTCACATTATAAAATATGTCATTTTTCTACATTTTTGCTGATAACTCAATGAGTTCTTGATGGATTTTGATGGCATATTCCATATAAGCTGGTAATGACACAAGGGAGAACTGATTACATTACAGTGAAACTCTGATTAGGATACAATATTCTTTATAGGATTTCTTTACACTTGAAGATTGGGTTGTTTTTATTGTTGACAAAAGTTTCCTCGTAACGTTGGCAGTGCCTTGGTAAAGGTTTGTGCTCTCAGAGCATAAAAAGGGTGAATAAAAAAGCTGTATTTCATATCGTCTGTTACCTCTGCCAAGGAGGTCAGGTTTTGGCTGGCATTGTTAGTGTCTTTATTTTGTTAACAGGATAAAACAGATCTTCAGAGATTTTTCAGAGAATGGTTATCATGGGACAAGGCAAAAAAAGAAATTAAATTTTGGTTGTGATCTTTATCTGGATGCAAAGCTGTTCTTTTTTTATATTTGTTCACAATTTGCCATGGGGCAGTTCTCCACATTTTCACTGATAACCCAGTAACTTAAGTATTATAGTGACATCTTAAGGGGATGTTGGTCATGACACAAGGGAAAAGTAATAAAATTTAGTGGTTACCTGAACCTGGATGTGGATCTAGAATTTTTCCATTTTTTGTCAACAGTGTAAAAAGGGCAGTTTTCCTTTTTTTTGACAATAAGCTGCTAGACAATGTTGTAAATGTCTTGCCGTATCTAGCTGGCTGTCTTCCATCATAGACAAAGATGGCTGGGTGCTTTGGTGAAAGTTATATTTACATAGCCACAAGCCCAGAGCATCTTCACTCATTAAAAAAAAAAAAGTACTCCTGTAAGGTCACAGAGACTATTGTGAACCTACTTCTCATAAATGCTACTTTGTAAAGAAAGCTCATAAGAATGCTCTGATTGATTTTCTTTTACCCTTGCATCTGTTTCAACAACAAAAAGGTCATCAATCTGTGACTGTCAGTGGTCGTGTATTAAGCACCTCCGCACTGAGAGCAATTTGTATCGAAAGGGGCTGATTTTTCCCACACGAAGATATGTTTACTCAGCAGGACAGTCAGAGTTGTAATTAACATTTGCTTATGTTTTGTAAATCAGACAGGGAAGCACAACAACATTTTGTGAGGCAAGATCTGAATTGCTAAAACTTTTTCTCATGAAGAGCTGCTTGAAAGTGTGAATGGAGAATTTAAGGAGTCCTCCGAGGCCTCACAAACAGCCAAGTCACTGCCACAAAAGAGCTCTATGAAAATACACTCCACAAAGGCTTGTACAAAAGTGATTGATTTCCGGGCAGTCATACAATCATCATGGTATCCTTAATGTACCGTCAATTAACTAAGAATAATGTCCTGATGTTGAGTCGACATATCTGTATCTTAGACAATGGACTGTTTAGTTGAATCAGGTTTAGGATTATTTTTTTTCTCCCCCTTTCTTCTCCACATTGGGATGGCGTAACTGATTCCCTCCAAGACTATTTCACGCTTGCCTGTTTTCTTCATGATAAACATTTGTTCATACTTCTCAGATGTTAGAGCTTTCAGCTGTTTGCCTTTTTCGTATAAACATGATCACTTGGATCCGAGGAGGTAACTGGTCCAGAGGCTTTGAGGTCTTGTTTTAATTGACATGTCAGGATTGGGTGTGTTTTTAAAGTTTGATGCTTCCCATACACGCCTGCTCTGTGTGGAGTTTCTCCAAGGGGTGAAAACTTAACTTAGATGATTATAAACCTATATATTTCTATGTGTTGACTTCGTCAATCTCCTTATCTTCTTTCATAATCAGGATTCTACCTTTCAGTCAACTCATTTCAGTCTTCTTTGGTGTCATCTTTTCCTGAATTTTCAGTTTATTTATCAGTTTTTTCACATCATATTATCTCATCATCCTTACATTCCTCCTCCCCCTCTCCACCCTGCTCCATCCTACCTTTCTCTTCCTTTTCCTCTCCTCTGAACCCTCTAACCACATAATGAGCCTCATTCAGCCAGGCTAATTGTTTTAAAAACTACCATGTGTTTCTTTGCCACAGACAGCGCGACAGCAGTCTGTAATGATGGTTAAAGACTTTTCTTCCAGCACGGCATTCGCTAAATCTTTTAACCTTTAAGTTCTCCTTCACGTCTTGGAGTCCATCATGAAAATATTTGTAAATTTATTGTCTTCTGTGTATGATGTAAAACATGTGGTGGTTGTTTCTGTGTCCTTGTAGATCTCAAATTGTGAATGAAGTTCTGATGGGTGACGTTGTTAGGGTCCAGACGTCTGGTGCCCTGCAGCCAAATGTCTGACCACCCACAGCTCAGCCGTCTGCAAAATTCACACACCATTAGGTGATGGTGTGAGTTTAAATGTCTTTGAATTATCAGTTTTTTAAAGACATTACATACAAATCAAACTCATGATCTTTTCAAACTCAAAGATTAGTCAGAATCTGCTTCTATTGTCACATCTCAGTGTCATGTGATTGAGTGTGTTTATTCTAATAAATAACAGGGGGTTGATGATGTGCCACCAATTAGGCTTCATATGGAGCAGCTTTTTAAGAGAAGTTTCAACTGAGCTTTACTTCAGAAGTAAGTCTTTTTTTCCTTTTGCTGCGATAAAGCATCTTGTTGTTACTTTTATGCCTCTGCTTAAGTAGAGTGATGCTTATATGCATGCATTTTCTCAATGCCTCAAATCTTTGGATGATGCAGCTTTAAGGTCCATCACAAATCTCAAAGCCCTGACCCGTCCTCGTACTCTTTATGATCCAGTTAGCTGACCCTTACTGGCAAAGACTGAAACATTGGTCTATGCTAATTAAATTAGTTAATTAAAAAGTGTTTAAACAGGCTTCAGTTTTCACTCTGTGACTCTTTTGCAGAGCCTATCCTTAATTCAAAGTCCGTCTTTGGTCTAAAGAAGTTCCCGATATGCAGGTTTGAATCTGTTGCAGGGATCTGGTCTCTATACAAATCTATTTAAGAGCATATTAAAGGCATTAGAGAAGGATGCTCCAGGTTATGCTTTGACTCTTGACTGCTCTGTGTCTTCTGAACTGATTGTTTCACGCGTGTTTATCTGTTAATGAGATTCTTATTCTTAACATGGCTCATCTGGTTTAATGCAAAGTTATCACACCTATTTAACTTTTCTTCTTTGAAAGAAATGAATTAGTTGCTGAGAAACAAATTATGAAGGTAAGGTTGCAGATCTGCTGCCTTCATCTACTGACCTTTTTTCAGTCTGCGCCTTTGCTTTACCTTTGGTTAAACAAAAGCCCTGATCTCTGAAGACATGATATGTAGAAATTTTGTAAAATGGATGGTAATGGCACCTAGCCCAATGACCATAAAAGGAAAAGTGGTTTGACTGCGAACTCACATTTCCTGAAATATTTCATAAAGTTTTCAAAGACAGAAAATTCTAAGTTTTATAGTTACATCATGGCAATGGCTGTCATGAATTGTTTACTGTTGCAATGGAAACATAAAAGCATGTAAAGGATTGCTACATGAGCTGCTAAATTATTCTGCTGTTTTATATCTGCATCTTTCTCATATTTTGTGCTGCTTACTTGCTGCTGGCCATTCTGTTGTCAAAACTCTGTGACTCCATCTGCCCCCCAAAACTACATTTACAAATCACAGTGGCCCACTGTCTTCTTTGACTGGCTTCAATTCTCTATTAAAATTGAGGGGAAAAAAACACTGGTTAAACTGGTGTATCTACTCAATAGCAAACCAAAGTTTAAACAGCAAACTATTGCGCAATGAACTGGACCAGAATGTTTGCAAATACCTTGCAGCACAAACCAGCAAGTCAATCTCGAATTACTATTCTCCCTCATTACGTCCAATTGGCCTCCATAGGCTCTAATTTTGTAGACAAGGCACAGATGCAGCACACCTGCCCTGCACCGGGCCTGCACTGTGCAAATGGGATGTGTCCAGGGCAGTTTGCAATTTTTGTGCAGGGCACAGCCTGGCGCAGCTCAAGTCTCCAGAAGGAGGAGAGAAGGCATGAGTGGGTTTAATACTGTTGAGCATAGTCTTCACCAATCAAATGAATGCCTCTCCTTGCCTTTAAATGCATTGCGGGTGAGGAGAAGTGAAAATTTCAATCTGTCCTCCATTGACTCGAGCCTCGGTAGGCTGGCAGATGCAGCCGTCCAACCCCTGGTCTGAATCCCCAGACCAGGGGAGGACAGCTCTCCTCAGGCTCCTTCCTTCCTTCTCCAACCAGTCCAAAGTTCGCGAGGAGGCAGAGGATGGAAGCGCTTTTAGATCATTTTTAGATTATTTTTCCCATGAATGATTTTGTGTATCTTTAATGTGACTGATTAATTGCAGCCAACACATGTATCAATGGTAGGCGTATAAACACATTTCAGGACAGAACTGTGCAGCCAGGAGATCCCTCCTCTCTCATGCACTCTGTTGCTCTCCCAGCCTCTCTCCGTCTTAAGTCCTGTTATGTCTCCTTCGTGAGGTCAAAGTGGCATCAATGGTATAATGCTTTGTTGTGTGGCACGCAGCATACAACAAAGAATGTACTGACACTCTAGAGACCTGTCTGTGAGGTTTTGGTGACGTGCACACTGTGCGCCTATCAGTCAAATTACCGCTGCACCAGGTGCGACAGACTCCGCCACCCTGCGCTGCACCAGGAAAATCAGGGCCCCTTATGTTTATTTGTTTGCTAGTGGCCATGAATGGTTTTGGTAGTTTTAGTGTAAATTACAGAGTTCATTAATGCCTCTGCGAAAGCGCCAAAGACAGAAGCTTTATGTTCTTCATTTGTCTGTATTAGCCATTCCTGTCAAAGTGATCTCTCAAAAAAGCTTTGACATTTATAAAATTGTCAGCACTGACTAAATGATTAACTTGAAAGGATACAATGGTCATGGAGAAATACTCAAAGTCATGAGGTTCCTTGTTTATACCTTCTTTGGGTGCATGACATCTCAAGAGCACTTTTCTTTAAACTTTGCACAAATCACCACTCTCAATCCAGGTTTGACCAAACAGATATTGTTCTTCAAAGGTCAAGGTCCTACCCTCAATTTTCACATCCTCTGGGCAGCACTCTGTGTAATTCTCTGCAATTACCCCCTGGTCTTTCAGTCAGTTTCTACCTCCTTTCCAATCCATCTTCAGTGCATGCAAGCACCACTTCACACTGGCTTGCTGGAGATATGCATGGACTCTATTTTTAGCCTATGCTGCCACAAACATTCACAACCTCTGCCAAACGGATTGATCCAGATAAGAAGTGAGACACACAGAGTATCCAAATCAATTTTATACAATTCAGCAACAATGCTCAGACTCACAATATTTTAACTCCCATCACCATGACAACATCACATTCAAATCAGTGGCATAAAAAAATCAAAAGTTATCAGTCAGAGGTACAGTGCCCAGCATAAATGAGTACAACCCCTGTCAAAAGTAATTAATATCTAAATAAACAACAGAACAATTTGTTAAGTATTGGCAAAGCTGATTTAAAAAAAATAACAATTTTACCTTGAGATGAGACACCCCTTTGATTGGGATGTACTCACTTTTGCATCCTGATCTTAAATAGGGAAAAATATTTTTTTGTGTTCAACTTAAAAAATCTTGTTTGGGGACATTTGGGGGATTATTTTGTGGTATAGTATAGCATAGAAAGTGTTGATTTTTTTTTTCAGCTTTCAGTGCTGATTGGCTGTTCGATGTGCCCTGACCCTGCAAGACAGAGAAGACACAGCAGACGGAGTGGCATGGAGAAGTCTTCTCTCTGGCATTGCAAGGGAAGCTGGGAAATGTAGTGACACAGGCTTAAAAGCTAGACATCAGTTTGCAAATAAACTACAAGTAATGCCGAAAATTAAAGGGATTAGCCATTATAAATTTATATGTTTTTTTGTGACAATCTGGATCGGATCAGCAGCAAAAGGTTTTGGCTTCTTCATTGGACCAAACCACATCTCTGATTAAAAAAAATCATGTAAATCAATCCAGTAGCTTTTGCTAACAGACAAACAGAGTCACAGACAAACAGACCGGCCCTGGCGAAAACATAACCTCCTTGGCACAGGTAATTACTGCATCATCATGATCAATTTAATCTTGATCCAATCCAGATTGACATTACAAAAAAAAATTACAGTTTCTGATGGTCAATTAATTTCTCCTTGGCTCCTGTGAGAGTTCTGCCCCCTTTGCGTAATAATGGGAATGAAGTTTACTTGTAAACTCATGTTGATGTTTTTACAAGCCCTGAAGCACTACATTACCCAGTTTCCCTTGCAATGCCAGCAGAGGACATCCCCACATGGAAAGACATGAGCGGAGGCTCGGCCATCATATTGGAGCACGTGGTGATCTAACATTGTAGAGGTTTGAGCTCTCTGAGTGTTTTTCTAGTTTTTGTTGTTCTATTTTTATCGCATGTATGCCCAATGTGAATAAGTATGTGAATGTATTGTCAACTTAGGTCATTAGATGAACTCTGTCTTTTTATCACTGACCAGTGGGTATAATTGAAGGCCTCATCTAAAAAAAACAGTACTCTTGCCTTTCACGCATACAAGCCTGATATCACCAGGATAATTTCTGAGCAGCCTGCCTGGGTAATTCACTGACATTATCATTCACACTTGCTCCTTTTAGCAGGGGAGTAGTCCCTGCTGGACAGAGAGAGAAGTGTTAGAGAGGGGTTGGGCTCTCTGACGGACAGCAAACATCATTAAATAAGTGCATCAGAAGTCAGTGTTTTTATTATGATAGTGAACAAACAATCCATATCCTAACTTTTAATGTTAAAAAACATATAAATAGCATTGATTAGAGAGGAGCACTGAGCCACACATTAGTGAATATGAAGCAGCATCACTACATGCATGACAATTGCACCTGAGAAAAAGAGCTGCAGAGTTTCATCTCCATATCCAGAGAGACGACTCTTTGGCTGCATGTGACACCCGCTGGTGATCACTTTAGAGCAGATGTTCAACAGAACTTTGATGATGAAACAACACTTCCTATTACAAAACACACCTTCAAGTTTGTTTAATTTCCTTACAATCAGATAAACGTCTTGCACTGCAGTTGTTTATATTACTCCATCCTATCAAGCCTTTGTTTTCCTGGTTCATGCCAGTCACACAGGATACTGTCTTAAGCCCTCCCCACTCTCCTCAGTTAATGTCCCTCATTATTTGCTGCAATGTTTAGACACAAAACTTCACATGGATAATGTGCTAGGGGGCACAAGGAAAGTATCTGGGTTAAGTCTGAGTGAGAACTCGGTTGTTAATGTTCACACATACAGCTCACCTGGATAATGTCTGGATAATTTCAGGATTTTTTTTGCAGGTATAATTGGGGTTTTAGAGCAAGATCTCCAGCTGTGGTCTGATCCTCAAGAGGGAATAAGATAATAAGTTAATGCCTGAGGAGGATTTCACAGCTGGGAGGATGAATCAGTGTAACTATGTGTGTGCCAACTGGAGTAAAGTGAGCAATGTAAGTGGATTCTCAATCAGATGTGTTGTACATGGGCCAACCCTCAGATTGGCCATGCTATGTTTTTTCATGGGGACATGAACTCTTGTCCTTTGTGTCTTTTACTCACACGAAGAGATAATTAATATGTTTCACCAAATCAAATTAGCGACTATCAAGGGGCAACAATTTCATGAAGCATTATTAGTTACAGAAAATACCCCTTTTTTCCTAAATCAGTTTCAGTATTTGTGCTAAAATTATTTAATGACTCCCTGCATTGGTAATCTAAAGATCGTTTCAGAGATATTGTCATTAAGTGAAGATCCACGGCAAAACAAACACTCAGTTTCAACTCCTTTATCAGATCAGCTTGTTGATGTGCTGCAGAAGTTCCTTTCCTTTTAAATAGCCTGTATTATATATTTTTTGGTTTTATATGCCCTTTTTTATGCATAACATATCTTCTTTGTGTAACAGAGCAGCTCTTTGAGCAAGACAATTAGCCTACAGCCCAGGAATTCTCCCTCTTACCATATACAGTTGTGCCCAAAAGTTTACACCCCCCAGCAGAATTTCTGATTTTTTGGCCTTTTCTCAGAAAATATGAATGATAACACAAAAACCTTTCTGTCACTCATGGTTAGTGGTTGGGTGAAGACATTTATTGAAAAAAAAAAAAAGATAGTTTACTCTTTTTAAATCATAATGACAACAAAAACTTCAAAAGTGACCCTGTTCAAAAGTTTACACCCCCTGGCAGTTTTGGCCTGATAACATGCACAAAATTTGACACAAATGGGTTTGAATGTCTACTAAAGGTAACCATCCTCTCTGTGATCTATTAGCTTGTAATCAGTGTGTGTGTATAAAAGCTCAGTGAGTTTCTGAGCTCCTGACAGACATGTGCATCTTTCACTCAGTGCTACGTTGAAGTTTCTGGTTTCTGCGTCATGGGTAAAGCAAAAGAATTGTCAAAAGATCTGCGAGAAAAGGTATTTCAACTGTATAAAACAGGGAAAGGATTTTAAAAGATATCTAAGGAACTGAGGATGCCAAGAAGCACTGTTAAAACTCTAATTAAGAAGGGGAGAGAGAGGGATTCTGTTGAAATTAAACCACGGTCAGGCAGACCAACAAAAATTTCAGCTCCAGCAAGGACAATTGTTAGAGATGCAAAGAAAAACCCTCAAATAACTTCTGCTGAAATACAGGACTCCCTGAAAAAAATTGGAGTGGATGTTTCAAGATCCACAATAAGGAGACTCTTGAAGAAACATGGGCTACATGGTCGAGTCGCCAGAAGAAAGACATTTCTACGCAAATGCCACAAATAACCCGTTTACAATACACCAAACAGCACAGAGACAAGCCTCAAAACTTCTGGAACAAAGATATTTGGAGTGATGAGACCAAAATTGAACTTTTTGGCCACAACCATAAACGTTACATTTGGAGAGGAGTCAACAAGGCCCATAATGAAAGGTACACCATTCCTACTGTGAAACACGGAGGTGGATCACTGATGTTTTGGGGATGCGTGAGCTACAAAGGCACAGGAAAATTGGTCAAAATTGATGGATGGATGAATGCAGCATGTTATCAGAAAATACTGGAGTAAAATTTGCACTCATCGGCCCAGAAGCTGCGCATTGGACGTTCTTGGACGTTCCGACACGACAATGATCCAAAACACAAAGCCAAATCAACCTGCCATTGGCTACAGCAGAATAAAGTGAAGGTTTTAACGTGGCCATCTCAGTCTCCTGACCTCAATATCATTGAGCCACTCTGAGGAGATCTCAAATGTGCAGTTCATGCAAGACAGCCCAAGAATTTACTTTTTGCCAAGAGGAATGGGCAGTTTTACCATTCGAGAAAATAAAGACCCTCATCCACAACTACCACAAAAGACTTCAAGCTGTTATAGATGTTAAAGGGGGAAATACAAGGTATTAAAAACTGGGGGGTGTAAACTTTTGAACAGGGTCAATTTGGAAGTTTCTGTTGTCATTATGATTTAAAAAAGAGTAAACTAATCTTTTTTTCAATAAATGTCTTCACTTAACTACTAACCATGAGTGACAGAAAGGTTTTTGTGTTACCATTCATATTTTCTGAGAAAAGGCCAAAAAATCAGAAATTCTGCTGGGGGGTGTAAACTTTTGGGCACAACTGTAAAGATTTTGTTTGTTTTCAGATTTTTTTTTCCCGATGGTGCTTCTCCACTTCTACTGTTCTAGTCCTCTCTTCATTCCAGCTCCAGCAGCTCTCTGCTCCAGATTTTTAGAGATTCTATTTCCAGGGTTTCCCCAAGAAAAATTGGCACCAGACAACGTGACCAGCAGGTTTTCAATTTACCAGAGAAATGTTTGAAATTCCAGTCAAATATTATCTGAATTTATGGAGCTTAAACCTGGGACATGCAGCTACGGGAGTATACTTTTCCCCATCATGACACTACCTACATCTGAGCCCAAGCCGATGATGAGGGACGCTACACATCCCTCTTGCAGAGCACCTCAATCAGTTTGTCGAATATGCACCGTGTAGTCACAAAGTGCAAATCATAGTTTCCTGGAAAACATGTTTCAACTCTCCCTTTTATTTTAAATTTTATGTATATGATCAGTTTATTGTCCATGGTGATATTTACTGTCTCAACAATAACTACTCCAATGAAGTCACTCCCTTTAGCTTTTCATCCTGCTTCATCCCAACACTTTCAAGCGCCATTTCCATGTCAGCAATGGAGTCGCTGTGCCAGGACATGCCTTCTGGTGTGACAAAATCTGGAGCCTTACCTGCTCCAAGTAGCTCAGTCAGCCCCTCATACTGGTTCTGTTCCCTCCATAACTTTGCACCTTCGCCAGGGATATTTAACTTGCCATTCAGCCCAGAACATGTCTGAGCACACATTACTTACACAAAATTAAATAAAAAAATATTTTCTATCAAATAATGTTATTGTGTTATTTACACATTAATTATTTTTATTTTCTGATGCCATTTTTATTTTCTGATGCCATTTGTCTCATGTGTCAAGGCTATAGCTCCAATAATGCACAACAACAACATTAACTAGTATATACTAGCTTATCTACACATTAAAGTTTCAGAGTCTGTGTGGAAACATGATCAGGGGTGGGATGATAATAAATCTGAGGCCAGGTTTTGGTAAAATAATTATTCTTGCTTTACAACAATTTGGGTCTTTCTATTGTCTGTGAAATTACAATGTTAAAATTTGTGTTGTTTTAGTTTGCAGTTAAACATTTAGTTTATAAAAATTGTTTTTAAATAGTTCTTGAGTATTGAACTACCATGGCATTTTTTAGAATCTTTATAAGTTGATTAACTGAAATAACAATGAAGGAATTCAGTAACCTGACAAGCCTTATGGACAGTTCCATATATCCGTCACAATATTCACTAATCCATCTAAAGAGCCGTTTGAAAATGTTTTCAGAGGCAGAACCTTCAGAAACAACAGCAGCTTGTGATTGGAAGATTGCCCAGCTCATCAAACTCATCACAGACCAATCCACATCCAGCAATGCTGCCACAAATGACGTAGCATGTGTAGCGGCTATACATAGCAGCTAACAGCTAATGTTAGCTGTTAGCTGCTATGTTTTGCCGCTTAAACTACCTTAGAATATCATCTTACACTAAATCATACCACGCAGATGTATCATTTAACACTTATATGAGACATGAACCTCGTCAAAGACAATCCCAAAAAAGTTTTCCCAGCAAACTTCTGAGGAGAGCATATTTCACAGAGTATCATTGAATAACAATCAAGTTGTGGGGTAAAATCATTTTCCCTTGCTACAATAAGGCATTGTGTCTTCCCTGTCTGAATTTTGTGTTTTGTCTTTTGTCTGCAGTCTGTCACATAAGACAATAACTAAATTCTTACATTGCATGTTGAACATTCTTATTCAATAGTCAGAGTAAATGTGAGCTCTCCCACTGGGGGCTGGTTCAAAGACCATTGACTCTCGTGAGGGAGGCCCCTCTTATGTGTGCATTAAGACCACTTCAGTTCTGGTTGGTGAAAAAGATAATGTCAGACAAGAGACATTGTGGACAACAACCCGTGCAAAAGTGAATCATGACATGAAACAGGGGCTGGTTGAGTAAATGCTACAAGTGATGTGGCTCTCATTAGGCCTCATCTTAGCCAGACTGAATTTCCCATCGTTATCCAGCATAAATCTGGAATATTTAAATCATATTTTCCTGAACAAAATAATAATTATAATAAATAAAGCTCAGTATCAACCACAACAAAACCACTGACATAAAAAAGGATTCATTTTTTGTTGTCAATGATAATAATGAGTAATGAGGGTGGGGTAACTTGAACAGCAAAAAGCCCCAGTGGGATAAACAGCAAAACAATTATTCAGAAAATAGTGCTGAGCTTTGGAAAAGCCCTGAGATGAAGAGAGCAAGAACATCTTGACAACAGACGGTAACAACAGAGTAAAGAAAGACACAGTGTCTGCTTCTTTAATGCAAATCAGGAAACTTTTACCACAACTTGAACTTCTCTTGTATTCATAATAACCACAAAGTCCCTGAAGTCTCTGATCCAGTGTTATACAAAAAGAGCAAGAACAGAAAATAAATGAACAAGGAATTCAGTCAGATACTTGAAGAATTAATCCCTGGAGGGTATTTAGCCGTCAGTGCTCTCAATTTAACACACTCCTTTAAATTTAGCGGATAGTCACATGTGTTGGTGTGATGTCATGAAAATTCGACAAGAAATACAACACCTTAATAAAATAAGGTCATATGACAATAAATGAATACATATAATGTGAAATAATAGACAGGTGGGTGTGAAAGGTGTTTGCTCTGCAGCTGAGGATCACAGGGCGTCGGCCCACACTGATGGAGTCAGAAGGTTAAGCTAAGCCCCAGCTGCACTTAACACTGGAATGCATTACCAGTACATCGATATATAAAGAATAGAGTTCAAATACAAGCGTCATTATATAATTTTTTTCCATTTGCACAAACACTGCTTTGATATTCATTTGACCCCAGTTCTGATCACATTGGGATCAGGCTCAGGGATTGTTTTTGTAGTTTCAGCAAGCTGCACAAATACCAACAGAAATGACACACATATCGTTTGTTGGATTTGTTCAATGCAATTTTACATTCTCAAACTGCATGCACTTGATGTAAGCATTTTTGAGGTAGGATCCAGATATGACCCCTCTGTCTTATTTAAGTCCTTTCTCTTGAGGTAAGACCTTTTTATTTTCACATTTTCATAAAAGTACATATCCATCTATCTCTGATTTGAAATAATTGAAAATTACTCACCTTTTGACCAGCTTCATGGCAAGGGTTAATTTTTGTCAAGGTAAATGTAATATAATGCTCTACTTCTTTTATTTTGTTACAAAGAAATGTACTGGATAGCTCTTCTCAATGTGTAACACAGTAACAAAACCAATTATATTTATAAGTAATGCTATACAACACTAATCCTAATCAAATAGAAAACAGTGTAGTCATTAATTCAAGAAAAGAGTCCTCTGTTCCTTCAGGTGAAATCTCTTTATGTCTTTGTGTGTGTGCATACCTGTGTGTTTGTACTGCAGCCGTGTGTATGTGTGTGTGCTGGATGTAGATCAGAAGGGTGAGTTGGTTCTTATATTTTAGTTGTATTAAATCGTCTGCTTTTTTGCACTTTGTGTTACAAGGTTTTGTATTGATTGATTGATCAGTGCATTGATCAGGCTAAACTGTTAAGTCAGGAGGTAAGAGTAAGAAATAAAAGTAGGAAATGCAGTCAGTGTAGAAACTGTCAAACACTAACTTACTGTTGCTGATTGCTTCTATGCTTGAAAATGTGGAAATGTGAAAAGTCCACTTCATTTGTAAGGATTGTCTTGATGAAAAAATGTAGGATTTCTTTTTCTTGCCATAAAGCTTATCTTCACCAATAATCCAGAAGCCAAGAAGAACAAAAAGACCCTTTTTAATCAAATCTGAACAGTGGTCGGTTCCAGATTGGCCCATTATGAGAGTCTGATTTGAAGAATAAAAAATTGTTCTTCCAATTATTGTGATCCCTGGTGCACAAAAAAAAAAACAGAGAAAATAAATTGCTTGAAGCTCACGTGTATTTGAAGTACAACAAACTGGTCTATCATAAATAAAAAAAAGACTGGTCCTGTCTTATGTTAAATCCTGCGATTTAATATGAGGTTTTAATGATTTCTTATGCTCTGGATGCTTCAGTGACAAAAAGCACTTCAATATGAGCATTTACTTATTTCAGTGTTCAGTGAGCAATTAATTTATCTATCCCAAACTCTGACCTAACAATTAACATTGCAGTGTAGATAGTAAAATGACAGCAGCTCAGTGTACACTGACTTAAAGAAAATATCAATCAATCAATCAGTCAGTCGATCAATTAATCTTTATTTATTTATATTTATTTATTATTCTCATAGCCAATTTATAACAAGTGCATCTTAACATATTGTACAATAGAACAGGCTGAAGACAAACGCTTCAGTTTATGGATAAACATATATGAATGAATTGTATAGCTTTTTCACATCAAATATATAAATCCAACATCCAACATAAATCCATATAGCAAATCAGGAATCCTTCATCATAGCAAATCTTGAATGTGGATCCCAGTCTCATGATGAACACCAAATCCACACAATGCTTTGTTGGGTGTGTGGGCGAAGGAAGGGAGGTGGGCAGAGACAAGTGGACAAGTGTTTAATCTATGTTACGCCCAAAATTAACCAGACAGATGGAGTGGTCAGTATATTTCAATGGAAAGAGCCATATTTGCAGAACCAATCTGAGGATGTATAAGCGGCACTACTGCTGCGGTGTACAGAGGATATAATCAGGGCACATAATCCACTCACTTTGCACCCTACATGTGACTTTGTGCCAGGAACATGCATCCTCAACAAAGTATGGACAGACATGCCTCAGACTGTGTGTGTGATCTATACACTTAAGACAATGTGCTTCATGCCAAAAAAGTAGGGCCCTAAATCCTGAAGACAGTCAATAAGACATATATCTTTGTTCATTTTAGTCTCACAGGCAACCTGAAGTACCAGAGGAGTGTGATTCAAAGCATCAACCACAGTAGAATAAATGAAGACAAAAGTGGCATAGTGGTGCCATTGTCTGCCCATATCTCTGTGATCACTGGGTTGTTTCTTTGGTTCCTTGCCTGAGGTCTGGGTAGGCCCTTAATGAGGGCTCAACTCCTCTAAGGTACAGCAAGGCAGGGCTCAAAGGGTATATTAATGGAAACTGCTGGGTTCCTTAGTGTATCAATGGTGAGCTCTTGCTTTAAATTTTGATTAATTCTATCCTTAACTGAAGTAAATTCAAAAATGTAATCATTAGTTCAGGCTCTTAAAATAAAAATGTAGGCCTTTTTTAGATTGCACTGTTAGGACCAGTGCTATAGTCTTCATGATACGCAGGTATATGCCATATGCTCACAAGAAAATGCCCCAAATTACCGCATAACCACTACAAAATGCACAAAGACACAAATATCATGGTAACTTTAATGTTCCTGTTCATAAATTCCCCTTCTCTGTGTTACGAAGTGAGCACTTTTAGACCACAGGGGCTTGTACCATACGACGTTTACCAGTGTGAATTATATTCATGCATTAGGCAGTCCAAATTGACATCTGACAAAAGCCATCCACACCATGCTGTACAAAGTCTGATCATGCACATAAAACATTCAACAAAATACACAGAGTATACCCACTAGAATAAACCAGACTGCACCACTGATTTTGACCTTACATATTCAAACTGATGAATAATGACACTGTTACAATAGTCAGAAAGTGATTTAACATTGTGAACTGTAGAGTTTGGCTTTTCCACACATTTATAGTCCTGTACATACAGTATTCTCATATAGAGAGTAATGGCCTGTTTAGCTTGGGTAATGTCTCACTTAAGGGTAATCAAGAAGTTAAATGTCAACAGCGACGATACAGCTCATTAAACACTCTCCTAATCAAGACCTTAAATGCACAAACTGTGAAAATAAAAAGCAATGTTCTATGTTTTTATAGTTGAGGGTCATGGTTTCAATGCTCAGTGAAATCAAGCAGAAGTCAGAGAGAACAAAGAGTCAAAGGGAAAGATTGGGTTGATTATATCTGGAAGGCATTTTCATTTGTGGTCAATGGTTGGTCAATGGACCAGCCTTCAGATGGCCTGGTTCATGTCATAATGACACTTGTTTGGATTTGATGACAGAAGATGAGTCAGAAAGGCAGTCTGTCTGTTCTGAAGTCAGTTAAAAGAATTAACAACAGAAAACCTTTTTAAACTTTTTTACTGTCTGTGAATGATTCGATTATCCCTCCAGTTCCTATAAATAAGGAGAAGTGGGAATCATATTTGAGGGGGACGAAACCAAAGGAATAAGACATGAGACTGCTGGACTGTTTCCTCACTGGGAGGTTAAGAGGGTATGGCCAGGGTCATACTTCTGGGAAACGACCTCAGACTTTTGCTTCCATGTTCCCAAGGTCAGGCATGCCTCATTTGGCCTGCTACTGCACGCAGGAGACTCATGCAAACTCGTAGATTTTCCTTAAGGGGGCCTTTGGAAGTCTTTTGATGGCGAGTTGAAGAAAGTCAGAGATGAACTGGGTCATTGCTTTGACAATAGATCATAAACAAATTAACTTTAAAGTCATTTAGTACTGCATGATTCTATTTGAGCCTTAAGTTTTTGCAATGTTTTCATGCAGCATCGGTTCAGAATACTACTAAAATGAAATCAAGACAAAAGTGCAAAAGGTTGAAGCGCTTTGAGTGCCCATTTATGGCAGCTGGAAAAGCCATCACAAAACACAGGCCCAACGGAACAAAGCCAGTTTTACAGATTCATTGTATGTGTCACCAGTTCATACAATATATCTGGCTTTATCTTAATACTTTAAATATGGATATAAAAATATAAAAATTCCCCTGTTTGAATATTATTTGTATCTATAAGCTTAATGAAAGGTGTGATTCAGCGACACATGGGAGAGCTATGAGTGTATGCCCAAAGGTTTGAGTCAGATTCAAAACTCAATGAAAATGATCTTAAAGTAATACTTGTAGAGGTGCTGGTTTGATGGAGTTGTAAGCAACCAGCCACTACCCATACACATGTTTCTGACGGCCCAGGTTCAAATCCAACCTGTTGCAGAGTGTCCTCCCCTACTGTCTCTTGCTGCCTTTCACAAGTCAGGCAACAGCCCATATAAAGTGTTTGGAAAGGGCTGTACCTCTAAAAAGTATATCTGGCAGGTGATTTGATGATTGAGTGTAAAAGGTGGACACTGCTGCTACAGCTGAAGGTACAAATCATGAGCCACTTCACAGAATAAACTCTCACAAAAAATGCTGGTATTGGAGCTAAAACTTTTTTTGTTTGTTTGTGTTAAAAGCTTTCAGTGTTGATTTTTGTTTTTCATGTAATAGAAAAGAGCAGTCCATATCTGATGATACTGCCACTGAAGTTGTTAGCATCTATGCTAATCTCTGTTTGAGCAGTCACTTTCTAAGTTGTCATGCCCACAGCTCCCACCTCTTCCTGCCTCAAAGCTGATAACACAGTGCCCCTACTGGATACAATTGCTGTAAATTGGAGCTTTGTGAGTTGGTTCTGTCTGGTTACAGATATCAAATCAGGTAAATCCAGCAACTGCACAAGGTTTGGAATAACCAGTGGCACAATGACTACTGGGATACTTGACATGGTGATATATTATAATCCTTTAACAATTTCTTGACTGTATTTTCATCCAAAAGAGAAAAAATGACCACATTCTTTTAAACTTAAAGGTGCAGTGTGTAGAACTTGGCATTTAGCGACATCTAGCGTTCAGAACCTAACTGTAGCCAAAATGTTACGTCGCTGAGCAACGGAATCCTGTGAAGACCAAAAATGATCCTGAACACAGCGCACAATTTATGTTGTGTGTGTGTTTATACACACAGTTTGAATCCCTAGGACAGAGTAACAACTTTCTATACATCCACTGCCATCCTCTCCTCTTCTTCGCCTGCATTCCAGGTACATTTCAGAACCGGCAGACAGATTCGTGTTTCATTCTTTTTGTCCCTAAAAACCATCCTTAGACAACACAGCGGATCAATATGTCGGCCTACACAAAACAGCAGCCAACGATAATGCAATTTCTTTAATAAGGATTTTTCTAACTAAACAAAATAAAACAAACGTTTTATGGGGATGATTGTACTCCTATATTTTTTTTTTTTAAATGTATGTTTTTGGGCATTTTGTGCCTTTATTTGTAGGATACAGACAGTGGATAGGCTTGTGAAAGGGGGTGAGAAAGTAGGGGAAGACACTCTGCAAACTGGTCACAGGCGGGATTCGAACCCGGACCGGCAGAAGCAAATACATGGGGTGCCTGGTTGCCAACCACTCCGCCAAACCACCACCCCATTGTACTCCTATTTTGACGGACTTTACATACAAATAGAAACATATATCTCCTATATTCACCGTTTCTGTTTGGCGAAATGCGGTGGATGTATAAAATGCCACATTCTACACAGTGCACCTTAAAAAGGGAAGCACTTCAATCACCATTCAGTCACTTTTATTCAAATAGAATAACAACTCACATGTTGATGTCAGCATGTCACAGGTTAATGCAACCTGGTGAGCCTCTTCTCAAATTATAGCTTTACTGCTCTGTAAAGCTTCAGCACTCTTGTGTTGCTGAAATAATGCAAAGATGGAGGCACAAACCTGGGCTCCAACTAGCACGTAACAAAAGCCCTTGTGTTAAATACAGAGTGGGACCTTAGCACATTAATAGACTGTGCTATTTTCTTAGCTTGCTCAGAACATGGAGGCAGCTTTGAAAGCTAAGCATGTCAAGTTAAGTTTTTTTCCAGCAGCATTGGCTAAGCATTAGATTTTTAGATTTTGCTCCAAAAGGTATCATTAACTTCACCTCTGCTAACCTCACCTGCCAGAAGGCTCAACAGCACTATCATGTGGACTTAAAAAGTAATGACTTTATTTGCATTGGACCTAAAGCTTCATTAAATGCTGAAAATTAATAAATAAAAAATATATATACTTTGATACCTGTAAATCAATATATTATCATCACACCATATAAAGAATCGCATCTGAGGGTGTTTCCCCATCCCTAGTTCTTTGCCTATCAAAATGGTTTGGGTTAGTGTGCATGATAAGAGCTGGGGATAGAGGCTTGAAAAAAAGTTTTAGTTTTCAAAGGGGGGCTCGAGAGAGAATTCAGTTTAGCAGCAGATTCCCCGTTGGTGATACGGAGTGGTTTAAAGCATTAATACACAGACATGATGCCTACAAAGGAAAGAAGGATACACACACAAACAAAGATGTTGCATTTCACTTTTCAAGTTCTCCCCTCTGTTCCCGTGCTTTTTATGCACAAATACACACATTCACGCGCGCATACACACAGACACAAGGGGCAGACACTGTGCTGGTTGTTGATTTAGTGTTGCCAGGGGAACCTGGGATTCAGGGATTCTGTGCTCCAGATGTTTCATGAACAACAAGGGGACTTCCTGGTTCCTCAAGGAATGAAAAAGCACGTCAACCCCTGTATGTCTCTGTGTTTGTGTGTTTGTGTGCGTTCTTCATTTAATAAAAGCTTCAAATTCTCCTCAGCTGAAACTCCACCTGCATGTGTGCGACATCAGAAAAGATCGTTTTCATACATGTCCCCTCCTTGCAGGACAGGACGTTTTCTTCTCTATAGAAAGAGAGCATAAATCATAACACACCCACATACACTCACGCTCATGCAAGGACAAGGGGGAGCCTGTGTGTGAGAAACCGAGAGAAATCATATTCAAGGCCACAGAGAAAAAAAGATAAAGAGAGAGATGAGTGTGTATTAGAGTCAGTTTTGGCCGGCGCTCTCTGTCAGGCTACTGTAATGATCTTGTCTCACACACACAAACAAGATCCTGCTGAGCATTTGCATCCATCATAAAACGAAGTGGTGTGCTGCTCCAAGTCAGTGGGTTCAAGCCACGAGTCGGGCCTGTTAAAATATTGCTTTTATTACATTTTTTTTCATTTATCAGACTGTAAAAAGAGATGAAGAGAAGTGTGTGTTATATCAAAGCTGTTAGCTGAACTGAAACCACCATGTTTGTGGTCTTGAGGAACAAAGTGCACTTTGATAAATAAGATGCAGCTGTTTCTATTATGTAATTTTGACCTACTCATATGAGAAACCTATAATACAATAAATGCATAGATGCAATTCTGAGTTCAAGCCTATCCAAGCTGTCATTGGGCGAGAGGCGGGGTACACCCTGAACCGGTCGCCAGTCAACCGCAAGGCCACATAGAAGGACAGACAACCATTCACGCTCACACTCATACCTAAGGGCAACTTAGAGTCACCAATTAACCTAATGAGCATGTTTTTGGTCCCAGAGAGAACCCACGCATGCACGGGAAGAACATGCAAACTTCACACAGAAAGGCCCCTGTCCGACCCGGGAATCGAACTGGGAACCTTCTTGCTATGAGGCACGTGCACTACCGGCAATATATCTATATATATATATATTCAACATGAGCCATCTTTCAAGTGGCTTATGTTGAATTTATCCCATGGCAGTAGCATCTTAGCCTTGCAGGAGTAGACAGACCTGCCTGATTCTGAAATCCTGCAGGTCCGTCTTGCCAGCCTCCATTGTCCAACAAAATCACTCGGCTGAATTCTTAACAGCCCAATCAGGGAAGAGAGGTGGAGCAGCAGAATGCAGACGTAATGACAACCGGAAGTTGAGAACCGGAAGTTGAGAACGGACATGTCGATTAGCCTATTGTTCTCATGGCTACCTAGTAAAACTAGTCTACCCTCCTCAGAAGTTTACTTGTAGGGATTGTCTTTGACGAGGTTCATGTCACATCTAAGTGTTAAATGAATCATCTGTGTGGTGCAATTTAGTGCAAGACGATAGTAAAAGGCCGTTAGCTGTTAGCCGCTAAGTTAGCCGCTATAGCTAACATCCATGAACTGTTGTTAACTGTTGTTAGCTATTAGCCGCTACATTATCCTCTATGTATGCTACATTATAGGAGGCAACCCTGCTTGATGTGGATTGGTCTGTGATGAATGTGACGAGCCAAACGATTGACAATCACAAGCTTCCGCATTTTTTTTTAATGATTTGCCCTTGAAAACAAATTCAAAGGGCTCTTGACTTGCATACAGCAGAAAAAACTTGGTACTTGCTTGAGACTTGGATCCAAATGACTCAACTCAACTTGGGACGCGGAATGAACTTGGGCAATTGTACTTTTGTATGTTAATTAGTCAAAAGAGCTGTCAACCAATTCAATAAGTATTTAAAGTATGATAATATGTAACCATCCTGACCAGTTATGGTTTCAGTGAGTAACTTTGGTCTAAAGGTCTGCAGGTGATATAACCTGTATTCAAGCTAATCAGTAGAAAAGCAGTTTAAGCTTTTTGCCTCACATCCCAAGAGTTGGTCTTAACAATTGTATGAAGAACGATTACTTTTATGATTGGGTCATTATTATTTTGGCATGTCTAGTTTGTCTTAATCAACTGAACAAACATCGTATTAAATCTGTAACAAAAAATCTACATGAAAAAAAAGGTGAACAACATATGTAAGCTGATACTGGCAATAAATTTAAAGAGCCAACTCAAGTAAAGCATACAATCTTCCAACTGTTACACCGCAGAGTCATAAAAAAGCAATAAATGCAACAAAAACAGAGTCAGAGGTTTTACATATAACCCTTTCATGTTTCTCCATGTGTCTCTATGGTCAGCAGCACTCAAACATGTTATCTGCATGTCAGCAGTGTAAACCTTGCAGCTGGAGCCAGTTCATCAGCCCATTGAGTTCACTGTATACATTATTGGGACACCATTGAGTGGTGGCCAAGAACACCCACAGGAGACTGTGTTCATACATGGTTCTTCATGTTTCCAAAGATTAGGTTGCTGCAAAAGGCTCAAAGAGGCTTATGTAAGGATCCCATAAATTACCCAGAGACTCTCTGGACAGTGAGAGTTACTGTCTTTGGCCATTTTTAAAAGTCTGCCAACACATCATGTGGGATTATTATGGATTCAGACTATATCTTTTGAACAACTTAAATTCTGCCTGAAGTTATACATTATTTTCCTTATTTTGATGTCTCAATTTGCCTAAGTGTAAAAAAAATGATGCCAAAGTATCTTTTAACACGGAAATGCTGATTCAAGTGCATTTGACTTTGATGAGAAATAACAGTTGTGTGTTCTCCTGGTATGGACAAATTTCATGGGTTGAAAGACAATCTTGCTGCACCAGAGCCACAGGAACAGAGACTGTCAGTTAAAATCTGTGTGTCTGCTCTCTGTGATGGCTCCACAGAGGACCTGCTATACTCTCACATATCAAACTAAACTCTGTCTGGAATATTCTGTCTGTGTACAAGCGTAAAAATATATCTAAAAGTCTGAAAATTGAGTGTTGAATCATAATTTTCAGCAGACTTATGTCAGGGTAAGACTACATGACTTAAGGCCGGATGTACCTGGACTTGACAGACGAAGGATTCCAGACCCAAAGAGATTTAATTTTATTTCATTTAAAGCCCAATACAAAAAAAATTACCAAGAGTCCATCTGTGATGCCTCACAAAGTCGCAATCGCTCTGCAAGTGCACCAGATACAGATGTAAACAAAAACAGCAAAGCAGAAAAGCAATTAATTTGTTGCTGCAAGACAGAAATATGTGGTATGGATATTTAATAAGAGGCTGCCTCCTCAATAAGAGACTCTGCTTATAAAGATACCTTTTGGATCATAGTCACACAGATTGATATATATTATATATCTATAGTTGTATTTCCTTCAGTTCGTTCAATGACAAAGACATGTGGAGAAATAATTTCTACACTGATTCTTGTTCATTTTGCCCAGTTTCTTCAATTTCTTGAATGCTTTCTGAGAATAGAATATTGAATATTTTCTGCCTGGGTTACCCTGACCTGTAGTAACCCTGGCTTTATTAAATGTCCAAATCTTCAGAATTTCATTGGTTGAATGATTGTGATGTCACATCCCCTGTCACTACAAACTGGTTCAAGCCTTGTTGGCTTGAAATGGAGAGGGCTTCTTCATCACCCGCTGGCATTGGCTGGGTGTTGAGGGGTCTGGGGTTGAAATGCTCTGTTCTATTGTTGCAAAATAGGGGTTAATCAAAAGGTTAGCATTCAGACTCTTTTAAATGCAGTACTGCATCCATAGCATAGAGCTAATTGCACTTTTCAGGCCAAATAAGCGGACATTTGAAGTAAATACAGGTGCAGTTCCTGGTTATATGTGGATATATTCCTGTACTTTGGGGTGAATACTGGATTTGAATGGATTTATGGCATTCAGAAGAATTTATCAAGGCTAAGTTCGATGAACTTTTTGCATCCACTGACAGGTGGTAAGGATTTATATGAGAGTAATGCAATTGTTTTTTTTAGTTTGCTGCTTTTCTGACAAAAAGCCACATAACGTTTGCTTTTGTGTTCGTATCTCAGATAGATTTATATGATTGAAACTGCGTGAATCATAGCTTTTACATGACAAATCACTCTAACGACATGGTTACCCTACCAAATCTGTTGGAGCTGTTTTATGCAGAGAAAAGCAGAAAATGACCCACCAGCATCACCAGAAAGTTTCATTTTATGCAGTTGGTTTCATGCCATTTCTCACTCTGGAATCTAAGGATTTTTGTATTAGAAAAAATATGTGTGGTGGAGACAGTCTCTGAATTCATGGAAAGTTTGATGGCTAATCCACTTGTTCGAAAGTCAGGATAGTGTTTCGAGTTGATATTAAGCACCTCATCCTACTCATTTCAGTCTAATCCATTGTTTGTGTCTTTATTCACCGTCAACTGTTTCTAAAAGAGCAAAGGATTATTTCAGTATTGTGCTTAAAGCTCTAGCACTGCACGAAAACCAATACATGATTATTTCATGGTCCAACTGGATGAGGGGTGAACATCTTTCAGTGCTTAGTGCAATGTGTTCTCCATAAAAGCAGGGAAACAGATTTCATCATGGCCCTGAAAGTCTTTTAATGTCTTTATTTTATTCATATTGACAGCCGACATCTGAGAAGGTCTGATTAAAAGTTTAAGGTGCAGAGGTCTTTACAGAGAGAGTTTGTGACTCTACATGCAGTCCACCCCTCCCTCTTTATAATGATTTAACACAGAGAGATCTTAAGATCTTACGTCTCAGTGACACACTGCTGGGAATCAAACCATCAAGCACAAATCAGGCAGCTCTGATCTCCTCACCTCATTTGAAACATCATTTTGTCTGAGCTCATCTACGAGAACTTAATTCCCCTCTGAATTACAACAACTTTAATGTGCAGTGTTATTCATTCTTCTCTAATCATTTCCTTTTGATGCTGTGATGTAAATTCACAGTTAGACCAAAGAGTCACTCGAAGGGTTGTGCCAGAAAAGCAAAAGAAGACTAAGGCAGAGGGGGAGGAGAAGTGAGATTAAGATAAGAGCTTTGACCTCCTTTTACAGGAGTATTATACCTCATAGCCAGCAAAGACCAGAGGTGTTTTTTGGGGCCTGATAAAAAAGTAGCAAGCTGTGTTGGATTGCTAAGTTTATTATAAATCTCTGCAATATAAATTTCAGCCTTTGCTTCTCTTTGATTTGCCCCTTCTAGTCCTCAAATTATTGTGAAGCACTTTGTATTGATTCTGCAGTAATAAACTTTATCTTCTTAAGTCATTACTTCAATAAAAAAATTATGTATTTTGGGGGGCATTTTGTGCCTCTATTGATAGGAGAGAGCCAGTGGACAGGTTTGTGAAATGGAGTGAGAGAGTAGGGGAAGACACTCTGCAAATTGGTCACAGTCTGGATTCAAACCTGGACCAGCAGAAGAAAATACATGGGACATGCATGGTTGCTAACCACTCCACCAAACCAGCACCCCTCAACATATTTTGAGAAAATCATTTTATTGACTCAAAGCTAGCCACATTTCCATATGACTGAGGCAATTATACAAGTCTTTGAGATGTCTTAAATCAATGTAATTTAACTTTTTAGTCATTTAATACAGGCCGTGCTAAATAATAATAGCTGTTTCTTAATTAGCCATAGCCATTTCTCAATTTTATGAGTAAACAGTGTACTAGACAGCTCTACACTGTTAAATACACACAAAATAAATTCATAAAGTTAGCCAATACTGGCCTTCGACTGTATCTTACCTCATTTGTTCCTGTCTCCTTTATTCTGTTCGACGTCAACATTTATTCCTCATCAGTTCTGTTCCTCTTCTCTGCCTCATGCGTCCTAGTAAGCAAAAGAAGTACCATATCGATGGTTGATCCTTACTGATTACACTGGTGATTGCTTACTTTTTTTTTTTTTGATTCTGAATCACCACCATGCATGCCACTGTTAGCCTGTCCCTGTGTTCAGCTCATTAAAATGATAAGTCCATTTTAATATTACCATAAGGGGGAATACATGGTCCAGTAGAACTACACATCTGCTTATCCATCTCATCATTTACTCTTCCTCGAGAGTGTTTTGGACTGTGTTGTTGCTCCTCCTCTAAGATGTGGGGAACATGCAGCTTGTTTAGATGTTATTGTGCTATCTGGTGAATAGAATAACCAAGGTACTAAAAAGCTAACAAGACTCTATCACAACATTACTGGAAAATGTAATTGAGCTAAACAACATTGTGACGTTACCACCCATCACTGGCTGTGACCCATGTGTGCTTGTAGCTCAGGTTTCCTGTTAAATCTAATGTGCATTATGACTGCATTTCTGTGTTATTAGAGCAGTGTTTCATTTTTTTGTTGCCAGACTTACCTCACATCCTCCAACTTAGGAGTCCCTGTATAATAATAACACCATAAAGTTTGACTACATCAAAGTACAGGAGGCTTACATTATACATCAATTGGTGAAGTGTATGGAACCACATGATCCTTTTCACACATGCACAAAAATGCTGACATTTTCAAAAGCAGCCTGGGACAACTGTATGGGTTAAAGCAAATAGTATGTGGCATGTATGTGTATGTATGTGGCAGCTCATTGGTATCCCCTCTTGCCCTTGCCTCTATTTCCTGACAGATCAACTGCAGAATAATATCCTGCTGTGAGAAATAAATGTAAGCAAACAAGTTTCAGTAGGTTACCCGAAAGTTTAGTCCATCTATCTGCAAGCTTTTCAACTCTGTCTTTCTCAGCTAACATTCCCACATAACACAGCAGAGCTTCTTGGCAGTATTCCTCCCCATACAGACTTGCTGTGAGCTGACTGACACATAAGTCACAACAAATTTCTACTTAAACAGGGATTTTATCCATCTAATTTCATTTATATACTGTACTGGATCAGGATCAGATGCATTGCCTGTGTGCATCAGGGAATACAGTACATAGAGAAGTCAACCGTTCTTTGCATCTATATGATATCCCCCCACCTCTCTTCTCAGTACAATATGTACTTCTCAGCATTTCTCAGTCAGTGAAGCTTCTTATTACAAGTTGTTTGCCAATTTTTTTTTTCCAACTTTTAACATGAAGTCTCAAATCTATATCTTAGGCAGCATAGATAGATAGATAGATAGATAGATAGATAGATAGATAGATAGATAGATAGATAGATAGATAGATAGATAGATAGATAGATAGATAGATAGATTTTGATCGCCAAGAAAATGTAATATTTGGGTTTTTTACATGTGATGTACTGTATTTCATTTCTTTTCTTACTTGAAAGACTGTTGAATTGGACCAGTGAATGTGCATTAATCTGGACAACATATTCTCTCACCTTTGCCATACTTTAAACAAAATTGATGAAATTGATGAAAATTGATGATGCTCTATGAAATCAAGAGCACCAGAACACAGGGCATTTTAGACAACAGGAACAATATGTACATAAAAATGCCAAATTGTTTGTGTTGGAAGTTAAAGATGATTTCAGAGCCCATTTCAGCCCAGGGCATGGCAACATGGTGCCAAGCAGCACTGAAACAACCATTTACCAATAAATTAAACTGGTCAAACATTCAGAGTTGACTGGGTCCTCTAGAGGGGCCTTGTAAGGACAGGAGGTCTGGCAGGGTATCCTCAGAAATTTTGAAAAAAAAAACTGGATCAGGAAAACTCTTTAAAAGCAGATTATTTTTCACTTTAAAGATTGTGAGCTTACTCTAAATGTCAAAAATGAGTGTATGAACCAGTGTTTGAGGCAAAATTCTGGCTCTTTAAAGTCAGATGAATACGATTGATGAATAAATAGAAAAATCTTAATGAATTTCGGGATATTCATCATTTTATTAGAAGATATAAATTAATAAATGCAGACTGATATGAAACTACAGTGTATAAAAGACACTTTTTGCAGGCATAAAACTATTATGTGCCTAGAGATCTGGCTTGTTTGTTTAGAGAGTAAAAATGAAAACCACTGTAGGCAGTCACCAGGGAGTGTCCCAGATATTTTGGTGTCACATTTAGGTAGCTGATGAGTGGTCCATCTTTATATTCAGTCCACAGGATTTATAGATAAAGGCACCATGTGTAATACACTTCAAATGTATTACTAGGCCTATATCTGCAAGGGAGTTTTATGAGCTTCTATCACGCAGTAGAATTCACATCCATATCTAAGTGTGAACAAATATGGCCACAGTAGATGTTTTTTTCTCTCCAAAAGCTTAGTAACATTAAAAAAAAAAAAACACTTTTCCCTCTAGCAGCTGAACAATAGACTGAACAGATCAAGCCTCTAAATCTGTTTGGGAAAATCCCCTCTGCTCTTTCTCACCTACCTGACTGCAAAAAAGGTTCAGTCCTACCTGCTGATTTAACAGCAGCCTGGAGAACTTGGCTTTTTCTGACTTACTTGTACAATTTGAGGTGAATCCTCTTTCTTATCAAATTTTGTACATGACAAAGAAAGAACAGTAGTTATTAGTCTTTGAAGGTATATTCATACATAAGTGAACTTTGAAGTCCAGCAAGTGCTCAAAAGAACTGGCCTTTTTTCATCCTTATGTAACAACCCTGGTCATATTATGTTTTGTATCATGCTTCTTTGTATTTGTTGGGCTGTGTTGGGAGGGTCCTCTCGGTGTGCTCTCAATGTGACTGTGTGTGTGCGGGAAGCCTGTTTGATAAGGTGTGCCTGACCCTGCCTGCTATTGGGCAGAGGTCATCAGGCGGCCACCTACAATAGGCTGTAGGGGGAAAGGCCAAACAGATCACTGACGTCACCACACACAGGAGGATATCCCCGGGTCGACTGTGTTTCAACCAGCCCATGTCAGCTTGCTCTCAAAGCAAGCTGACAAAGCAAGCTGACATGGCTTTCGTGTATTATTCGATTGTTCTATAAAGTGTACTGCAGAGGTGAATCAGTTGCCCCATGGTACGCTAAGTGTGTTGTTGTTGTGAATATATTTAAAATTGTAATAAAGTGTACCAATACGTCTGTTCAATCATAAGTCTGGCTGCTTGGTACGCAGTGGATTCAGGGCTGTTCATGTTGTCTCTTGTCCACCCTTGGATGGGGCATAATGCTGTTTCAGGTCAGAAAATCTCTTGATAAAAATACTTGGTCAAAGTTAAGTGACTGGATGGCGCTCTTTTATAGATTCCTCATTTTTTGTCTGAGCAGGATTAAACAAACCTAAGTCTTCCATGCTCTATACAGGAGGAAATTGTATAGGTTAGCATACTTGTCACAGGACTTCTCAATAAAGCTGTCCAAAGGAAAACAGACCCTGCAGGCTGTGACCCACTTCAGCTTTTGGATGTCTGTCCAGCTTTGGAGTTATTCTACACCAAAACATCTTCACAGCCAGGAGAACACTGGTGTGTGAGCGTGACAAAGAGACTGACTGAAAGAGGATGAAGCATACTGATGATGTTTGTGTCCACTATCCTCACGAAAACTACTTGCCCTTGAAAAACTCCAAGAACCTTTCACCAAGTCCCACCCTCCATAGGTTTTGTTCCTTTGTATGACAATATCTGTTCTGGCTGAACTCCTTCCTGATTGAAACCATTAACAATACACGCCATTTCTCAGGTTTTGATTTGTATTGCAGGTAAAATTCTTTTACACATAGGTAAAACTCATATTAAGGATCATTTAACCATGTTTTACTCCTTTAGTCTCAATTTTTGGGTATACCTGTGTTTTGCTGTTTGTGTGAAATTTATTTTGCTGCTAACTTGGCCATGCAGGACTCCCTTTTAAAATAGTTTTTTTTTTGTATCTTAGTGGAATGGTCCTGGTTAGATAGAGATTAAATAAATAAAGTTAAATATGAATCATGTATGTGTGCTGTTTTATTCTTCCAAGCAGATAGTGCATATCAATATTATCCAATTTTCCAGTTATTTTGAATTGTCTCCAAATAAAGCAATAAAAACCCTCCCCCAAACTCAGATATCTGGGCAGGTGTGTTTAGTCTAATAAATATTATATACATTTTGTTGAAATATATGAACTACAGGAAATTTGATATAGTTTTTTTCACAAATAAACTGAAATCATATATGTTGTTAAAAGGCCCCAATTTGTTTCCCCTTTTTCTTGTTTCACTGAATAAACAAAAAAGTCATTGATTTCATGACCGACTGGATCAAGTCATATCGTACAGGATTTAAAGGGCAACTTCGGTATTTTTCAACCTGGGTCCTATTGCCCCAAGTGTATGTGTGTATACGATTGACGGGTACAACTCGTTTTAAAATTGGCTCAGTATCAAGGGAGCGGATGCAGCCGGCAGCCGCGAAGCTAGATAGGGGGGCAACTGCATCCCGTATAAGTTTGAGCATTAAAAGTGTTTATTTCGCCACAGACCGGTTGCGATCGCCGGTGCTAGCTCTCTAATTAGCATTGTAAGCATTGCGTTTTCCTTCACGTCCTCTGACCTGTGTGACGTCATCTGTGAGCTTGTTGCCGGAAGAAAACAGAGGAGCCATGCAGTGTGCCGCTCAGAGTGGAGCTGCTTATCCCGGAGGACAGTTGGAAGTTTTACTGCATCGGTATCATGGCTGAATATTTACCAGATTTCGAGAGTGAAGACGAGCCTTTTCATTACGACGGCCACCCGTATTTATTTGAGCCAGAGTATACGGACGAGGAGCTGCTACAAACTCAAGAGCTAACGAGGATAGCAACAGAGGGCCAACGAGCAGACGAGGGTGAAGCAGCGGCTGCACGGACGCTCTAGATTTGTCTCTGACACACACATTTACTGTTGCCCTAAATCCTCTTCACTTTTTCCTCTCTTCCAGCCAGTACAGACTTGTGGCCTTCCGTGTTACAGTGCTAATTAGAGAGCTAGTACCGGCGATCGCAACCGGTCTGTGGCGAAATATAAACACTTACACAACACATACAATACTTATACGTATTGTATGCATAAAGACATATTAGTTATACTTACTTTATGGATAGTTGACCATTTGGTCCCTGTGGTTTTTGTCGCCTCCTCCAATTTATTTTGGGTACATGAAAAAAGGTATCCAGCACTGCCCTGTTGATCAGAGGGGGGAGATCCTCTAATGTAGTTACACAGCGTCGGGTACTTCCTGTATCATCCCACGACACATCGAGACCACGAATATTGGGCAACAGGTCCCACTCGTTGCAACACAGACATTCTTCCTCTGTGGGCATAGAGTCACAGCAACCGCAGGAGCACCACCAGTCCTCAGAAATTCACGTTAGTGCAGCCGCTGCTTCACCCTCGTCTGCAGGTTAGCCCTCTGTTGCTATCCTCGTTAGCTCTTGAGTTTGTAGCAGCTCCTCGTCCGTATACTCTGGCTCAAATAAATACTGGTGGCCGTCGTAATGAAAAGGCTCGTCTTCACTCTCAAAATCTGGTAAATATTCAGCCATGATACCGATGCAGTAAAACTTCCAACTGTCCTCCGGGATAAGCAGCTCAACTCTGAGTGGCGCGCTGCATTGCTCCTCTGTTTTCTTCCGGCAACAAGCTCACAGATGACGTCACACAGGTCAGAGGACGTGAAGGAAAACGCAATGCTTACAATGCTAATTAGAGAGCTAGCACCGGCGATCGCAACCGGTCTGTGGCGAAATAAACACTTCTAATGCTCAAACTTATACGGGATGCAGTTGCCCCCTATCTAGCGGCTGCCGGCTGCATCCGCTCCCTTGATACTGAGCCAATTTTAAAACGAGTTGTACCCGTCAATCGTATACACACATACACTTGGGGCAATAGGACCCAGGTTGAAAAATACCGAAGTTGCCCTTTAACTGAAGTTGACTGAATTGTTCTACATTTTAACAGATGAGCTGATATCTGAATTGCTGTCTCTGATTCTCAAAACACAACTTCAGCAAAGACACATTACCAAAATTAAGGTCACAGTTTTGTGTAGTGTAATAAAAGACTTGGCAGCAGTGCATTTGGCAAAAGAGGGGATCAACTGTTTCCCCTGATTCTGTCTCCGTGACTTTCACAGTGGAGGCGAAGCGTCACAGGGGCATAAGGATACAAGAAAACAAAAAGGAAACACAAGACACATGAAGAGTTAAATGAGGGTAAATACTGAAAAAGTAAAGCCTATCAAATCAACTTATATGACAAATCTTGCAAAGATAGACAAAAAAACATGTAAAACCCCCTTAAATAGAATAGCTGATTTATTAAAACCTGTTTAGTTTGTTGAAAAATGTTCTTTCGCAGACTGAATACAATGTCCTTAACAGATATCGACAGCAGATTTTGTTCCTGCTCGGACCAAAATGAACCAAGTTCAAACTCAGTGTATTTTTATTGTAAGCATTTAAAATCTGCACAGTTTTAGAGCTTGAGATTAAGGCTAAAAGTTGTATTTGAACATAAAATTTTCTCTTGCTATTTGATCCACAAGTACAGCTGTAACTACACATTTTCACTGAGGCTTTGCTCTTATATTTTTATGTTCTGTAGAGGATAGTCATACATGCACCACCCATCCAGCTATCTATCCATCCCTCCCTCCATCCCTCTTTGTTCCCCCTCCCTTAATATAGACCAGAGGTTTTGGCCTTGAATCTGCCTTCGTGGGAGAAACGTCATTCTAAGGTCAGGGTTGATCAGTCGCAGAGTTTTACACTCATTCCCATGATGCAATATCAAAATTGACCACACATGTAAAAAAAAAAAATGAAAGGCTGATAGTTACATGCATGATGATCACCACCTGTCAAAGAGGAGGATAGCTGCACTGTTTTCAGTGAGATAGCATGCAATGAGGACAGTTAACAAAAGTAGAAAATGGTATAAGGGATGGGAATCGAAACCAATTCCAGTTGAGAATCGTTAACAGCTCCATCAAAGAGTCGATATCATTAATCTTTTTGTTAATCAATTCCCTTATCAATTCCATTCAATTGACAGGGTTCAGAAGCGTCAGAATTGTGGCTTAATTTTAATTACACCTACTGCACAACCTTAAGTGAGTGGAAACACCAGCAACTTGCAGAAGCAGTTATCTATACTGTGCTGTATGTTTGGCATTGTTGACACTGAAAATCAGACCATTTGCCCACATGCCAAATTTGCTGGAATCGATAAGGGAATCGTTAAAGAATTGGATCGATTAGCAGGATCATTAAGCGCATTGGTATTGATAAAATCTTATCAATTCCCATCCCTAAATGGTATCCTGTTAGGTGCTACAGCTGCTACTTTGGCAGCACATCAGACCATGTTTTCTATGTTAGTCCCCTACCAGCATTGACCAATAGCACCCTGTTGGAAAAATCTGGCTCGCTCAATGATCTGGATAATGACTTTTATATATCTATCCATTCCTTTCCTTCAAGGGTAAGTATTATGCTTTTCCTCTTTTCTGACCCATAGCTGTTGGTACAATGTTGGATACACGTTTTAAGCAGTGCTAAAGTGCCAAATAATGATTGGGCACCGGTGTGCCCTTTCCCCCACCTGTTGCTCAGAAACTCTGTATATGGGGAGTGATTCACCTTTTCCCTCCGCTTTCATGTCAGTTAATTTCTTTTTCACGTCAGCTGCTGTCCGACCCTCTAAGGCAGCCTTGTTTGCAGCATTAGCCAGTTGCTTTTTTGCCTTTCTGGCATTAGTGATGTCTGAACTGTGCCCACCTATCAACATCACATTGAGTAAAAAAAGTTCATAGCGAAATTGGTACTGAACACTCATCAACCTGATGTTTTACATGCACCACATGGGCGGGGCAAAAGTGTTCCCTTACATGCGACAGCTTTAGAGTTGGTTATGATCTATAAGTGGAAACCAGTGTAGGACATGCATGCACATTCTTTTATAAATCTGGAAGTTTTGTGTGTACGCATTTCCTATGTTTCCAGCGTACGCAACCTATAGTGATCTTTCCTACACACAGTTTTGACCTCCCAGGTCTGCCTATATTTATTCAAAAAAGGTTTAGCCCCAAGCCAGACTTAATTGAAGATGATCATTCTTTTGGCTGTTGAGACATGGATGTGTTATATTTCATTTAATTTTTGTATTTTAATTATTTGAGATTAAGAGATAAAGTTTGCAATAAATATTCTTTGTAAAATAAAGAGGCACAGTAATGAGTCCCTCATCCCAAAATGCAAAATGAATTTGCATATAGGCATTTTGATTGACAGTCTCTTTGTCAAGGGAACTAGAATTGTGCTTATTTATGGGATGCATTTTACCCCTGAAAACCTGTACAATTCTATACATCCCTGCAAATGTCCCAGCCAAAACAATATAAATACATGTAAGACCCTGTCCAAGGATTGGTAAAACTATCTTAGAAGCAGAACTATTTTGCACACAGTGGGCATAAGTCAGACTTGCCTTTTCCTCCTTCAAGATTTTTTTAAAAAAGCTAAGCTCACCATCTGCTTGCAGCTTTGAAATGTATGTAAATACGTTAAAGTGGCATCAGTTTTGCTGTTGTACATGAGCAAATGAGTAAAAATTACTTCCTCCATGTCTCCATGCCTACTATTCACTGGGGACTTCCTGAAGTAACATTTTTGTCTTGCACATGTGCACATGTCCGAGTGTACATACAGCTGTTAACAAGAGTTGGCTGTTTTGTGGTTTACTGCATGGAAGTACAGATAAACGCTCTTTGTTGTAAAGCAGATTTGTTACATGCAGACTCTTCACGTACATTTAGAGCCATTAGAGAATGTATGAGCAGAGAGGAACAGCTGACACATGAGTACATAGGTTAAAGTGAGTCATAGCCTCTTAAGTAGTTGACTTTAAGTCTGATGTGGCTGTTACCGTCAGAAAGCCTTCCAAACATCAGCTGTCTGGGGTCTGCAGTCCCCCCCAAACACGCTTTACCTCTACTGAGACCCATTTATTCGTAATCACGTGTGTGAAAGTGTGTGTGTGTGTGTGTGTGAATGTGTGTGTGTGTGTGGGTGTGTGTGTGTGTGTGTGTGTGTGTGTGTATGGGAATGTGCTCGTGAAGTGTGAGTCTGCTTGCAAGAGAGTAAAGCAGGAAAGTGCGTTTGGAAAGGGCTGTTTTTTTGTGGGGGGTTGCTGTGTCTAAGCGGTTTCTGGGTTCAGCCCTAACACCAGCAGACGTCATGACACCATAATCACCTTCACACACACGAACGTGCTCACACTCAAACACACCCCTCCAAGCTATGATGTAAAGCTGAAAAGGAAAACATAGTGCAGTAAAAGTTGTAGGCGGAGACGTCACGTCTCCGACAAGAGCTCTGGATGAAGCTCAAGATTTAATACCATTGTCTTGAGCTTCAGAAAATGATCAAAATGGAATAACAATTATTGATCTCTTAAGTGCCCAACTCAACTAAAAACGTAGATTTATTTCCCTTGTTTGTATTTCAAGTGGTGTACATTGTTACTTAATTTAGTTTAGATATTGTTTATAAATGTATATTTTTCCTTTTTCTTAGCAAGTGCATATGTGTTTGTGGTGTTTGTTTATTCAACAATACTTCTATTTAATTTTAAAATGAAGATTCTACAGAGAGAAATGTCAATACGCTTTTACAACCAGACACAGTGTTAAGCACTGATGAAATAGTAGTAAGCATGTTTTTAATAACTGGACAATACTAGGGGTCATCTAGTTTTCAACAAACGGTATACTAGTTGTTAAGAAGTGGTCACTAGGTGGTCTACAAGTGCTCAGTAAGTGAATATGTGGCCAAGAACTAGGTAAAAAAAGTCATGAACAACCATTTAACTAGCATAAGATGTGATCAACACAACATCATCATGAAAAGATCTTCAACATGTACAAAAGTTATCAGCAAGTAGGGTCAGTAAACAATATAATATTTATGTAGTTAATCGTATTGGTTAGCAAATGGTCAACTGGGTGGTCAACAAGTGATTAATTATTGTCAAGAACTACTAACAACTAGATAAACTAGGAAAGCACTCGGAGAGCGAAAACCTCAAGCTCAGTTCCTGCAGTGGGTTTTCCACAACCCCTGTACAAGATACAATTCTGCATCACCAGATCCAGAGTAGATCCAGGATCTCAACCAAACTGAGCAGGACCATGGCGGTTGTTAACCTGTATGAACACAAGTTTTGGGAAGATCACCTAATATTATTATTATTTTTTTATTATTGAATGTCATCAATGGGATTTTCCAGTATAAAGTTCAGTTTTTTAGTGATATCAATCTGAATCAGATCCAGATGAAATTTGTCTTCATGTCAGAGGCTTGGACCCCATATTACCCTGTAGAAATGGAAACAAATCCATTAAGAAATGACAGAGATATGATTATTTAAAATTGCACCCAATAGGGTTTTTTGAAATTTTGGGTATTTTACATACAGAAAATATATAGATACATCCAAAGATGTATCCTGGAACCAAAGTTTCTGCTAAATATACAATTCATTTGAGGTTAGCCCCCAGAGATGTGACATCCCATTATAAAGAGGGTCCTCATGTCAATATTACTCTACTTACTTTACTTTACTTTATTTTATTGACAGACTTGAAGTCCATAAACACATATTGTTTTAAAGGTATTTAAAATGGAGGTATAATCAACAATCAAGAATAGAGAAGTCATTGTAATATTACCATTGATAATTAGATGATTATAATCGAAAATACAAATGCCACAATATCTAAGCATTAAAGGGCCCTGAATGTGTGGCCACAAGTGTATCCCTACCATATTTGTCTCCTGTGGCCTTTCTCCATTTCTAAATAGGCCCAGTTAGCGCAGTAACCCTATTGATCATACTGGAGCAGAATCTGAGTTCGAGTTTCCTGGGAAACACTAACATTTCCAAGCTTAAAAATCAGTCATGCCACTAGATATGTTGATTAATACCATACTAAACCATAAACAGTTATTTCTGCTGCTAAAATAGGACCTTAAGGGATTGTTGCAGTTTTAGTTGTCAGCCTGTAGTGGACATTTGAGGGACTGCAATCTATTTGCATCTCTACATTGGCCTGTTTTTCAAAGGCTGGAGTTTGCTACTTGTAAGAACCACAGGGGGCCTAATTAGAGTTTTCTTTTGGCACCATCTAATCCAAAAGTGCCACTGCAGGATGCCATTAAAACAACTGAATTAATTCACTTCTGCTTCAGCTGCACTTAAGTATTAACATGGCTGTTTTCCACTGATTTAGCATCCTTTGCAAAAAGAAAAAAAGGCATTCATTTCCACTGCATTGGCACAGCAGGGTTACAAGCTAAAAGGGATCCCACAGAAGAAGCTTAACCTAACAACAATGCAATGTGACCCAGTCAGTGTGTGATGAAATGGCTTATTCAGTATGTACAAGCATACCATCCTGTAGATGGCTTCAGCTGTGTGATCACATTTCTTATATTGATAATGTTTCAAATGTGACTCACCAGGACTTCTCATAAACCACTTTCACGCCATGACACATCTTAATGGGTGCATTTCTCTCATCCCTACACTGAATTTAAGTTTGTGTGGGAAAGAAAGCAGGGGAGGTCATTTGAGGTCCAAGACACACACACTTTTTGGATTGATGACTAATAGCAAAGCATAAAGACAAACAAAGATGGAAGCCAAATGAGTTAGGCGAAAGATGTGAGGAAAGTGTAATAAGCACAAAGAGGGAGATGTGAAGAAACCACTCTGAATCTGGCTTCTCCAGTCTCGTTGGGTGGGCCCAGGGAGACACTGAGATTTAAATCACAGCTGTTTGACGGTTGTATATACAGCCACTCTCATAAGCCTTGGCCTCGAGGATGTTTAGATGACCAGCAGCCGTCATAATGTATCCAGTAATGCTCTCTGCATTTTATGGTTTTGTTAATAGCCTATTATGTAAGAACAATATCTCCCCCTTTTACATCCCAAATGTTTTGGTTACTATCAGCAAAATCACTATGCTTTTAATAAGATATTCAAAGACACACCCTCTTTTTCACTCTGCTGAAACAGCATTCTTACATCATAAAGAAGAGAGCACATTTTTGAAGGACAGACTCAGATTTAACACCTCTTGGTTGCAGGTCATGCAGATGTTGAGTGGATGCATTTTCCTTTGTATTACTAAAGTAATTCCTCCATTCTGGTGCTTATGTTCAAACGCCAGTAGATAGCAGGTTTTTCTAAGTTTTTGTGTGCTTTTGTTGTCTTTGCACAGCCATATTTGTCTACAAGAAATGTCAAAACTCCTGACAGGCAGGCACAATGTGTAGGTCCATACGAGCTGTGGGAGTCCTCAGTGTTTTCACCCACCAAACTCTGGTTGGTTTGATGAATATTTTTTTGGAACTGAACCAATGGTGTCCACATTTAAAGCTGTTAATGGGAATCATGTCTTTGTGTATCAGTGGTTTGTTCATTGATACGTTTTCCCTGATGTTACTCGATGGTCGATCTAACTCAACACACCCTCTGTTCGATAAACTTTGTACTGAGTGACACAGACTAACCCAAAGGCATACATGTCACTTAGAAACTCTCCATACATCTCATGGCATTTGTTCATTTTGTTTTGTTCTTGTTTTTAAAATAAATGGAGATTTGTGAGTGCAGTTGTTTGTGCACACTACTGTGTACTACTAAAAAGTCAGCAGTGATTGTTTTGTGCATATCTGCTCAAATTGTAGATGCTTTTCATCCACACAGATACACCATTCCAGGTACCTGAAAATGCACATTTTACTTCGACCAAGTAGTTTATCTTTTTCCAGCATATGATTTTTTGTTTGTTCATTTGTCTGTTGTTAGCCAGATTATGCAAAAACTACTGGACAGATTTTGCTAAGATTTTAAGGAGATGTTGGTAATGGCTCAACTTATAAATGATTAGATTTTGGTGGTGATCCAGATAACAGCCATTAGTAAATGATTGTTTTTGCTGCTTGTCTTACTTGTAACAATAACTTGACTCCAAGGTGTGGGTTTTCAGGGTAAAGGAATTATATTGCAATTTTAACTTAAAAATGGAATTATTGCTTATAGATGTAACAGCAATATAAGAGTTACCTTGACAGAGGTTTACACTTTCTAGCTTACAATTGTTTCCAGAGTGGATACATTTGAAACACAGGTTTTGTGTTTACGTGAATACAACAAATGTGGATTGCTTCAGAAACATTGACGTCATGGCCCCCTCTTTCACTTAAACCGCATGCAAGAACCCCAACAGGTATTGTGCTGGTGCTGCAGAAGCTACTGAGGTGGGCTTTACACGAGTACGAATTTGTAAGACTCCGGTAAAATAAACTATCGATCTGGTGATATTGACACAAGGAGACGCGTATTTGTCCATGACTCCGCATGTTTTTTGAAAATGGGTCTGCAGGTGGATATCTGCGTATTCGTCTTCATGCCGTAGTTGGTATAAACAGATAAGTCCAGAAAAGACGGTGACCTCATAGCACCCCTCCTCCTCCCCGCCCCCCAACCCACGCAGTCACACACACCAACAACAACAATGGCGGCAGCCGGGCTGATTCTGATCTTGTTCCAGCAGCTACAAATATTGCTACGACTTTTATACCAACATTTGCTCACAGAACACCAACAACACCAGCTACAGCAACAACAGCAACAAGTGCTCATGCAGAGACGCAGCATGTTACGCGTGCATGAGCACTTGTTGACGTGGAATCCACCTCGGAGCAGAAGCAGACGGGCAACCTGGCAGGATTTTGCGTTGTCATGTAAATGCACAAGCCTATGTACAATACGATTTGTAAACAGCGATACATGTTTTGATGCCGACGCCAAGACAATACGGGGCCGTCCTTGTGTGAGGAGGGCCTGAGTTTGTTGAAGCTTGTACAGCTAACTCTACTGCTCCAGCAACAAGGAAATATGGAGCACAGTGTGTGTTGACATTTCTCATCATGTGTGTGCATGCTCCATGTCTCCTCCTCTGGTTTATCTTTGAGACAAATCTGTTGTTTTAAATTGATTTCTCAGGCACAGTTTGGGTAAGCCCTTGAGGGTTTTCCCAGCACATCCAGTTTGTGTGGTATAGGAAGAGGTGCTGCAATCTGTTTATGCTTGGTGCAGTCTTTTTTGTGTTCTGTATGGTGTACTTTGTAGGTAGATTAGTATGGATGAGAGTATAACAGAGTGTGTGTAAAATGTACAAAGTCAATTATGTTCTTTGGTTAGTCATATCACTTTTAGTCGGATTAAATATTTGTACATTAATTGAGGAGAATCCATCAAAACATTCTTGATATATTGTTTGTACAAGTGAAGGATGAACCATAACATTTTAGTCTAAACTCCTGATAGGTTCTCTTGAGACAGAAGGGAGAATACCTGAAATTTGTCTTTGGATATAATGTTAAAAAACGAATGGACCAGACTGACAGATTAAGGTTTTTTTTCGCACCCATGTTGTTTGAAAGAGTCTGATATAAGTGGTAGCCCCCTATTTGTCACTGTTCATTTGAATGTACAGTACAAGCCAAAAGTTTGGACACACCTTCTCATTCAATGCATTTTCTTTATTTTTTTATCACTAATTACATTGTAGATTCTCACTGAAGTAATGACGGCCACTTGTTTCTCTTAACTTAGCTGATTGGTTCTTGCTGTAATATTAATTCTAACAGTTGTCTAATAGGGCTGTTTGGCTATGCAACAGCCTGACTTCTGAACAACACAAATGATGGTCCAACCCCATTAATAAGGCAAGAAATTCCATTAATTAACCCTGGAAAAGCACACCTGAGAAGTGAAAACCATTTCAGGTGACTCCCTCTTGAAGCTCATCAAGAGAATACCGAGAGTCTGCAAAGCTGTACTCAGAGCAAAGGGTGGATACTTTGAAGAAACTAGAATATAAGACATGTTTTCATTTATTTCACACTTTTTTGTTAAGTACATAATTCCACGTGTTCATTCATAGTTTTGATACCTTCAGAGAAAACCTACAATATAGATAGTGATGAAAATAAAGAAAACACATCGAATGAGAAGGTGTGTCCAAACTTTTGGCCAGTACTGTATAAGTACACAGCAAATGATCACCTGTTTCAGTACCAACCACAACGCCAAGGTTGCCTCAATCAGCCCTTGAAGCAGTGCATTTGCAGTGAGGACACAATGACCCAGGAACTGACACAAACAGGCTGACAAGATAACTCATGACACTACTGTAGTGGTATCATGCATTATGGCAACCAGGACGATGACAATTTTTTAGTAATGTTTGGGTTCCCAAAAAATCACTTTCTGTGTTCAGACACAACACGTCATGAAAATAGCAACAGGGTAACATCACGCACTGCCTCTACTGCAGACCATTGTGGGGTGTAACCAGATCAGCTGATTCAAAAATGTAAGATTCACAGAGTTAAAGAGGACATATCATGCTTGTTTCTCCTTTTCACTATGCCAGACTAGGATGCCTGCAAAGCATTTCTGCCCTCATTACAAGTCATTTAGTTCCTTCATTGCCCCACAATAGCGTTCTCAAAATCCTCATTTTAGGCCATTATCAAGCGCTTGTTGAAACGCTTGGTCTCAAGGATGACCTAAAGTTACCTCGCAACGTCACAGCCCTTTGTGCTCTGATTGGTCAGTTCTATCGGGGGTAGAGTCAGCCAGTCCTTCTTCTTCTACTGTAGCTTCCGGCAGGCTCAAAGCAGCGAATGCGTATTGAGTCCCCCTACAGGCCAGAGCTGGTAATGAAGGGATGTGAATTAGGGAGTTTTATACCCCTGCTGGTGGATGTGTTCCTCGGTGAGGGTTTGGGGCTGACGGACATCACAGAGGAGGAAGTGTTTTATCAGATTACTCCAATAAAAAGAAAGGTACCTCATGTCGTCATGACGTTTGAAATCATCTCACAATGACCTATTTTCAGAGGCATCAAATCTCGTTCTAGGATATCAGAAAAAATACAATATCTAATTTTTTGAAAATTAAAGCTGGGGTTGGCGATTTTGGAGAACTAGCTGTCTGTCTCTAGCCTGAAGGGGGCGGTAATGCTCCAAAATGATGGATGCCAACCACCGAAGAAGAAGAAGTCTCGCGAGAACTGCCACCTGCAGTAGCATGGATGGCAGTTCTCGCGAGATTAGAGCCAACAGCCGAACAAACTTAGAAAAACAGAGTTTATTTTAGATTTCTTGTACATCTGTCTTAAATGTGAGGGATACTGGAGCTTGGTTGGTGTTGTGGGATTGCTCACAGCGGACTTCCCTTATTTTCAAAGACAAAACTTGAAAGGTAAGCATTCTCCAGCGGAGTCTGTTCCCTACACGCTACATGCTACATGCTACATGCTACACGCACTGTCGGTGCACGCCGGGAAGATGCACGCACAGCAGGCACGCAGAATGGCAACGGGATTTGACTGGTGTAAAAGAAGGTATCCCGGCAAGATTATTGGTTGGTGTTTTCTCTGTTTTACTCCTGCTGTAGATAGCGGATATTTTTCGCTCTGTTTTAAGAACACATAATGAGTTGATTACCATCGGGTCATAAAGACCATTTTAACCAGTATTACAAAAAGTGTATCTAAATCAGATCGCCAACCCTAGCTTTAAGGGGGTGTAAGGTCTTGTTTTCAAATTTATTATATTATATGTAAGTATTAAATCATGCATCAGCATGATATGTCTCCTTTAAGTTCAGCTTGTTCAAGCAGGAGAATGTGAGCTTTAAAAGCTGCTCTCTAGTTTTCCGCATCACTGGCAGTTTTTTCTTTGGACATTTCTACAGGTGTTACAGCGTAACAATTAACCACGCTATTTCGTGTTCTGAGTGGTTTGCTGAAGACACCAGTAAGTGTTAAAAGCCCTTCTTCTACATGCACTGAGTTTGTTTACTTTTATTCGTTAATGCATTTAACTCCTTCTGTCATTAACTTAGTCAGAAGGTAGCTTAACCTGCTAGCTATCTTCCCATAATGCATAGCTGGACTCATAGTCACATGCTGGATATGATGTAATAATGTAAGGCCAGTCTTTTCTTTTTGTGTGATTTAGGCTGCTTCAAAATATAATAATAAGAGACAAACCAAATATTTTTTTAACTTAACAGCTAATGAGCTAAAGGTGTGAAAACCATCGAGTACATGCCCTGTATTTTGACCAGTGCAAAGACATAACTAGACAGGCCTATCTTATCCTGCACTTTATTTTGTGTCAACACTCTTCCTGTGCCCTTGCAAGCTGAGAAGTGAACAGAATAGAGTGGAAAAGAAAAGAGAAGGATTAGGTCTGCTGAGCTCCACCCACAGCTGTCCGAATGGCCCATTTACAAAGAAACATATCAGAAACAGTTTCTCCACCTCTCAGTGACAAAGATTCAGAGTCCAACAACACCCACAAACAGTCCCCAGGTAATACCACAGTGTCTGCCTAATACAATGTGAGGTAATGTTTCTAGGAAAAGATGGAGAGGTCTAAAACCCCAAAATGGGGATGTCTGGGATGTGAGAAAGAAAGAAAGAGAGAGGGAGACCCCAGGGACCAAGAGTCCTGCAGCTGTGTGGTTTGCATGTTTGGTGCCAGAAAACCAGGGAGCTCCTCTCATGGATTTATCATCAAGACAGTTTTGAATCAGACACTCCCAGTGAGCACAGAACAAGGCCTTGATAGTCGGTTCAACTTCATGAGCAATTTCTTCCATGTTATTGTTATGACTGCCTAAAGTGACAGCAAACATAAGCCATAGTAGTTACAGGAGTAGCAGTCATAGGTGTCCTTCAGGGAACACATCAAGCCCTGCTTCCACTTAGTCCAGTTTTCTTGTAATCCTGCATACTTCTTCAGCCAAAGATAGGAAAACAGCTTCATTTAGATCCATCAGAAACCTGATCAGTCTATTAGCCCTGATCTGGCCCAGATCTGTTAAGGAAAATGTCACAAAGCAGAGCAACAGGGATTAGTAAAGCTAGTCTGAAGGAATGCTTGTACACATCAGTTACAGATACAATTGTAAGGAAGGAGAGCCGCACACAATAAGACAACCAATATAAAAATAGCATAAACTAGACAGAAAAGGATTAGCTATCCAACAATAATCAAACTTCATATTTATTTGTAAACTTAGGCAGAAAAAAAGGTTGAAGTAATTAATATTAGTGGTAAGAAACAGCGAAGTACTTTAATCTACCTGAAAAGTGCTGAGTTTTAGAAGGCCTTATTATCTCTGATAGGGTTTTGGATGTGGATCAGGCAGATTCTAGTCTGATTTATGTTTAAAGATGTTGAAATTAAACTTTTGGAGCCATGCAGTTTTGATTTGAAGGCAGCATTTATAAGCCTGAGGTACAGGATGTACCCCTGTAATGACTCTATCTCTGTATCTGTGAGATTATGTGTTTATCAAAAGTGAGAATAATGTACCAAGGATTTCTCTCTGCATTTGTTTTAGGCATCCATATTACCATTGTTTCCTCACATTTATTTTTAATGTGAGACATGAACAGGTTGAATGTTGTTATTTCATGAGAAATAGTTCCAGTAACTGGACGAATGGAAGTTGTTATTGTGATTATTAAATCAATCTGTGTCAAATCTTCCAACTTAAAATAATTGTCAAACCAGCCATTATGATAGGACTTCTCTGGCTTTTTTGTCAGATAGCATGAAAACATGGTCTGTTCTCAGTGCCAAACCATTTAAGGTACTAATGAAAAACTAAAATCTTCAGGACAGATGGAGAAGTGGGCTTCATATTTATCATTACTTGGATGCATGTACGCTCGCTGATACTCCAGCTGCTGCTTCGTCACGGCCTTGTCTTGATTATCAACCTGATGTTACGGCTCCAGGTGTTCACTGACATCAGATGAGGGTCTTTACCGGTGAACATTATCAAATAATAACAAAAAACTGAATCTTTTCAGTTAAATAAAAGTGTTTGATGGGCTATTCCCCCTGATTACTGTTGTCAGTCTGTGCTCATTGCCACTCATACTGCTTTCACACTAAAATTAGCAGGTCAACCTACTAACAATTAGCAAGTGACTCCTTTCCCACTGCCAGCAGACCCGGGTCTAATCGGCTGCAGACGAGCTGCGTGGCTTTTTGTTCTTCTGTTGCATTAAGCTGCTGATGTCATCACATTGACGACATCATCCACATCCACAAAGGACGTCCACGTAAAAAATGGAAAGGAGCATGGAAGCCGTGGCCATGGTGGTCAATAGTTTTCCATACTTTGCACTTTTGTCTCTCTTTAAAAATATAAAAACTCAGCACAGACTGAACAGTATTCTAGCACTGATGATACAAAGGCGGATGGAATTTGTTGCTGAGATGACAAAGAGTCATGTAAGTTACAGACAGAGGAGATGGGCGTTACATTATGCCGTGGGCACATTGCGTCAAATGGCAACATAAATTAGTGGGTTCACCAAGGTGTGACTTTCCCACTGAAACTGATCAGAAGTGAGCCGATACAAACCCGTTTTGCTTGCAAGCAAAGGTCAGCCCAGGTCGAAATGCCGATTAGACCCTTTCAAACTGCTTACAGGAACAGATTGTTACTGGGTTAAACTGGTTTTATGGCCAGTCTGAAAGGGGTATTAGTGAGTAAAGGTCTCTTGTGCTAACTGTGACTTCATGTGCATACCCTCTCTTAAAAAAAAATAAATAAATAAAATATAAAAAAGTTTTTTCTTCTTTTTTACATCGCAATGAATAATATTGCTAAACTCTAAAACAAAATTTAGATAAAAAGGGCACTTTGGAACATCTTTAAGTTTTAGTTTCTTTTCTGCCATGTGGCATTTATCCAAATGTCTGGATGGAGTTATAAAATATTTGGGTCTCTAAAATAACAGGCTGTGATGTAAGACAAAAGTATAATCTTCAAAGGTTTTACAATAGGTTCAAGAGAACTGACTGTATCCCAAAAAAAAGACAAATAAAAGCATTTTCCATCCATCCAATCAATCCTAATCCTTTTACCCAACTAACACTACTATTTTTCAGAACATCATGGGATTTAACAACATTGAGTTTTTCAAAAACTTGTTTGGTTCCCAGAATTTTGTCCAGCGCATTGAACCAGGGGAGTTTATGTCATCACTTTAAACTCCACCTTTAAAAAGCTGCTCTTTAGTTTCCATATTGCTGTCAGAGCCCAGCTGCAGACTTTGCTACAGGTGTTACAGTGTAAATGGTTAATGTGTAGAGAGGTAACTTCTGTTATTACCACTGTTGACACAGGCATTGAAAGCTCCTCTTGGATATGCATAGACTTTCTTTTATAATTTATACTGCATTTTGTGTGATGACAAATATGGTAATCTGTCAAAACATTCATGAGGCAGTTGACCTCCTCACCATTGCAAGTTCAACTACAGCTCATATTTTGGCCGGTTAGCACGCTAACTAGCTCACATGATGCATAGTGTAGTGAGCTGTACATGTGATGGAATTACGTCACAGCTTGGGAAATAGTAATGAGTGTGGCATAAACTGGACTCAAACTTCTAAAAGTAGAAAGAGTAGTTTTTGTGCAAAGACTATGGCTTGGACCTAGCTTCACACATTTAAATTTAGACTGGGAACAGCAGCCTCCATGTTCCTGAAAGTTGTACATTTTGTTAAATTGTAAGGTTTTGGGTCACTGGTGTCCTCCACATAGTAAAGTTTCTCTTGCAGACTAAATAGAGGTGAACATTTTCCACCCTGTGTGTCCTTGAAACCCTCAAAATAAACCCAAACATGACTGCAGCCCTGCTCCCACCTTTTAAACATGGCCATGTGTTTACACAGTGAGGTGATGCATTCTGGGGCTGCAGTGACCTCATGGGCTCAGACAGCTGCTGGTACAATAATGAAGAAAACGCAAGACACTCACTAAAATGTGAAAAAAAAAAAAAAAAAGAGGAAGCAGAAATTCAGTCTTGAGGGTGGGAAATAGCTTCATTGTACACTCTACACTGTAAGTACAAGGGTTGGAAAAGGCAATATGTATGGAGCTGTTACTCATGAGGATGCATACTTGAGGGTCTCACAAGACTTAAAGCTGATGTGAGAGGTCAGATTCCTCTTGCCAATAATGTCTATTTTTATACAGACTTGAAGTGCCTGATGTGTTGTTTACAGGCCTAACAGCCTCTGTAGCAACCTAGCATCTTTCTCAACTAAAATGACACAAGTCCAGCCTAAAATAAAAAATCTGCCAATTCAGAGATTAAAGATAACCTTAAACCCGCAAGATCTTTGAAGCTAACAGAATAAGCAACTTGGGATAGAGATCCAAACACATCCTGTTCTGCATTTTTTAAACCAAACAAAGAAACAAAAGTTTTGTTTTTTGGTAATGCCACTCAGTCTCATCTGCCCTGAGGCAAAGCTTAATTTGCTATATCACTAACTCAGATAAGTTTGATTGTCTTGTAATTTTAAATATTTACCTATTGTTAAAATTTGAGTCTGAATCTGCAGAGTAAAAGCTAATTTTCATAATTAAAAGAAAAGTGGTTGTTTGACACATTTAAATGAATTGTCTTCATAATGTGTCTAATTCAGTAACAGGAAAAGACAAAACAGATTGTGGTGAGAGTCTTAAACATATTCATAATCAAATATCACCCTGAGTAATACAGTTTATGACCGTTTTTATTGAACGATAGTACTTTTGTATATACAAGTAAACACCAGCTGATAAGACGCTGTAGCATGTTCAATGGAGGCTTTTTGCATGTATGTAAGTTTGGTGTGCCTTGAGCATAAAAGTTGAAAAAAAACTTACAACACAGGCTGTTTATTTTTTGGCTGAATTGTTTGCTAAAATAACTTTGAGACAAAAAATTGGATACATCCTTCTGCAGATGCTACTGCACAACTGATATGTAGAAACTCAGATCACCAGCAGTTGGTAAGTGGTGTGTTTGTCCATAAATTAAATGCGCTCAGCATGTAATTACCACATTACTATGAAGGCAAAGGGGCGGGAAATATATTCAATACTTCACTCATACAAACATTTAAGCATGCTTGTGGAAAATTTCACAATATGCATAATAAAACAGATGCTTTAAAGCACCTTCAGTTATTCATTTAGAGTTATTCATTGATCTGAAAGAGTTTTACAAGTTTTTTTGATTATTTGTTCTTCCCTCGGTATCCTCTGTAACCCTTTAGCCACCAAGGTCACTATCAGTGACACTTGACCACTCTTTTTAATCACCACCAAGCCACATATGTCCTCTCTGTGTGGGACAAAAAGCTTTTACAAGGCTATGTCTTGTTAACAGGAGAATTACAGTGTTGGCTCTGCAGTCATGTTGGATATCAACATGCCATCCATTGTACATCACTGTTATTGAGTGCAGATACACAAACTCAATGCTGTAAACACCGATAATAAGATGTTGCAGATGTTGATTGTGCTATTGAATCTGCACAACAGACATAGCTGGCTGCTTAGTTTGGAGCTGCAACACCGAGGGCTGGATAATAAAAAGTGGTAGAAGCAAGACTCAGCTATTAAGCCTGTGGCTTTGGCTTCTTCAAAGCAATGGTAGATACAGTAACTTTGGCAGCTGAACCACGGATCTTTCATGATAAGTCTAAATGTCTTTACTCAGCCTAGATCAGTGCTGTTTGGTGGACTGGCTGAGACCAAGGGATGGAAACAAATTAAAAAAGAGTAGAGTCGAACCTAGTATCCCAAGTAATGTCTCAGAGCTGTGCATCAAAAAGAAGAATCCATTCTCCAAACTCCTGCCATAAAGTTTCTCTGTTTGTCCAGCCTTAAGCTAACTTTGTAAATTTTAAATCTTGCGAACCTTTCTCAAATAGCAACATGACAGCAGTTTATTACTCACAAATAAAAAGACAAGCGACAGACTACAAGCACCAGCAGAATTATATTTGTATAAAATCTAGGTTCACAAAATCTGGCTCTGCAAAGCAAAATCCAAACTATCAGCTCCACAAACTTCTAAAGTGATATCAGCCCCATTTTAACTTTGCCATGAAAAGATGTAGAACAACAGTATGCACAATTTCTTCTTTATCTGTCTCTCGTAGGCCTGTGCTAAGTAAAAAAAAAGCATGTCAATAAATTGTCACATACTGTATTCCTTGCCAATATTTGTATCACTACGGATTGCACAGAATTCATACAGCCCCAAATGCTGTGACAGCAGTATTTAAATACACCTTTGATAATATCACCCATGGTGCAGTTCACAAGAAGTTCAAAAAGTAGTAGTTGATGATGCAGAGTACATTCCAAATCTTGAATTTGACATCTGAGTGTCTTTGGATTGATTAAACATTGTCCTTGCTTTTTTTTTTTTTACAAAGACGGTAGAAAAGTTTACAGAATTCTGTAAATGGCGTAAGCAAGGCCATTTTAACCTTATCATATCATGACACATACAGTTGTGCCCAAAAGTTTACACCCCCCAGCAGAATTTCTGATTTTTTGGCCTTTTCTCAGAAAATATGAATGATAACACAAAAACCTTTCTGTCACTCACGGTTAGTGGTTGGGTGAAGACATTTATTGAAAAAAAGATTAGTTTACTCTTTTTAAATCATAATGACAACAGAAACTTCAATATTGACCCTGTTCAAAAGTTTACACCCCCCAGTTTTTAATACCGTGTCTTTCCCCCTTTAACATCAATAACAGTTTGAAGTCTTTTGTGGTAGTTGTGGATGAGGGTCTTTATTTTCTCAGATGGTAAAACTGCCCATTCCTCTTGGCAAAAAGCCAGCTCCTGTAAATTCTTTGGTTGTCTTGCATTAGCTGCACGTTTGAGATCTCCCCAGAGTGGCTCAATGATATTGAGGTCAGGAGACTGAGATGGCCACTTTAAAACCTTCACTTTATTCTGCTGTAGCCAATGGCAGGTTGATTAGGCTTTGTTTTTTGGATCATTGTCATGTTGGAACGTCCAAGAACGTCCCATGCGCATCTTCTGGGCAGATGAGTGTAAATTTTCCTCCAGTATTTTCTGATAACATGCTTCATTCATCCATCCATCAATTTTGACCAATTTTCCTGTGCCTTTGTAGCTCACGCATCCCCAAAACATCAGTGACCCACCTCCATGTTTCACATTAGGATTGGTGTACCTTTCATCATGGGCCTTTTTGACTCCTCTCCAAATGTAACGTTTATGGTTGTGGCTAAAAAGTTCAATTTTGGTCTCATCACTCCAAATGACTTTGTTCCAGAAGTTTTGAGGCTTGTCTCTGTGCTGTTTGGTGTATTGTAAATGGGATATTTTGTGGCATTTGCATAGAAATGGCTTTCTTCTGGTGACCCGACCATGCAGCCCATGTTCCTTCAAGTGTCTCCTTATTGTGGATCTTGAAACATCCACTCCAATTTTTTTCAGAGAGTCCTGTATTTCAGCTGAAGTGATTTGAGTTTTTTTCTTTGCATCTCTAACAATTGTCCTTGCAGTTGGAGCTGAAATTTTTGTTGTTCTGCCTGACCGTGGTTTGGTTTCAACAGAATCCCTCTCTCTCCCCTTCTTCATTAGAGTTTTAACAGTGCTTCCTGGTATCCTCAATTCCTTGGATATCTTTTTAAATTCTTTTCCTGTTTTATACAGTTGGATTACCTTTTCTCGCAGATCCTTTGACAATTCTTTTGCTTTACCTATGACGCAGAAATTTCAACGCAGCACTGAGTGAAAGATGCACATGTCCGTCAGGAGCTCAGAAACTGAGCTTTTAAACACACACTGTGAATACAAGCTAATAGATCACGGGTGAGGATGGTTACCTTTAGTAGACATTAAAACCCATTTGTGTCAAATTTTGTGCATTTTATCAGGCCAAAACTGCCAGGGGGTGTAAACTTTTGAACAGGGTCAATATTGAAGTTTCTGTTGTCATTATGATTTAAAAAGAGTAAACTAATCTTTTTTTCAATAAATATCTTCACCCAACCACTAACCATGAGTGACAGAAAGGTTTTTGTGTTACCATTCATATTTTCTGAGAAAAGGCCAAATAATCAGAAATTCTGCTGGTGGGTGTAAACTTTTGGGCACAACTGTATGGCATCATGGTCTCTGTGGGATACCCATCATATTGATAGGCTGCCGGAAATACTTAGCCTTATTGAACCTGTGTCATTTTTATGTTGCCAAAATAACCATATTCTAATTTCTGGTGCTTTCTGTTGGAGGACCAAACATATCAATACAATCCTGAAGAATTAAAAGCTACATTGTGCAAAGTAACCGAGTAAGGGTGCAGTTGCTGTGAGAATATAAGTAAGATCAGCGTTCACAATATCAGACTGTTTCAAACTGTACAAAAGCAAACCAAATTTCTACCTTCATAGTATTTTTAATTCTCACATCCTTGCCATCTTAAGCACTGTTTGTCGACAAATGCCTGGGGGTAGAGGTTCCAGCATTACAAGTTTTCTAGCACCTACACCAAAAACAACATAACAACACCAAAGTGAATTCCCTCCTAATGTTTCTTTAATATTGCAGCAAGAATTATGACATTTTAGTTTGGTATACAAGCTAGAGTAATAACAGCCAAACTCAACTCTCAGAGAGGCAGGTGTTTTTCTCTGTGCATACGTTTTTTCCACATATAACGCATTTCCATAACAACAGTAATATTTTTAGCCCTTAATGACAAAGACTAGGTTTTTATTGGCATATTAAGTAAAAAGTAAACCAACACAAGTCTGTCCCTGTAAACCCTCTGTAAAGACTTCTATTTAAAGTCTTATTTTGACAGGAAATTAAGACAAACATGTCCATACTTGGTATTACAGTGCTTTAAATGTGCTTGGGTGAGTTTTCCTTATCTTCTCTGACTTCTTTTCTTTGTAATACTATCACAGCATTATCACTCTCTGGCAGGAGCCGACTCCTCCAGCACAGTTTTTCTGAGCTGTGTCTCAGACGGTTGCCATGGCAGGGCTTACAAACACACAGAGCAGCTGTGGCCATAGGCCACTGAGGTGTGATACATGTGCAGATTGCTCCATCTGGTGGGGAGAAGTTGGACAATACCAAAATAAAACTTAAAGGGGACAAATGCAAAAAATATTCATATATATATTTTTTAAGAATTCTAAACACAGTTTTGGTATTTGGCCTTCCTCCTCGACCACAAAATGTGATCGTAGACAACAAAACTTTAATTTAGTAGGCTGCATGAATGTTAATCTATGGCATTTGGCAAGCTGTTGAGTCTGTGGATATAACAGTAACAGTATAATTTTGATTTGCATACCTGACCTGATTGGTCCACCTGAGCAGACCCCCCTCCCACCTGCTGGAGATATTTCTGTGTGAAGAGCAGCCATGTTATTATTATTCTTAGCAATAGGTCTGAATCAGTGCCAACAATCCACTGCCAAACCTGATCATGGAAATGTATTTTAATGCTGTGTAGTATTTATTTTGCTCATTGCTACAAGCTAATGGTAACAGCAGGGTGAAATGAACTAGAGCAGGTAGCAACCTTTTCAGCCCAAACAAAAAAAACAAGTATCTAATGGAGCAATGTTATACTGCTTTTTCCTCTCTAATACCAGCATCTTTGTGCATTGGAAGACAAATACTGATGTATTACAAGTTTGACATTCTTAGATCAACTTAGCCTAACAGCTTTGACCCTATACTCTGGAAAAAACGTCACCATAGTGTAAAATAAAACATTGCATTGGAATGCAACAGTCAATACACCTTGTCCTAATGGCTTTACTTATCCTACCAATATGGACCGGGTATGTGGTACACGCACTTATCTCTACCTACCTAAAGATTGGTGCGGCAGGTGGTATCCGGATTCTTTGGTCCCTACAATCTAGATACCAACCAGACCTAAAGTGATAACTTTAAAGGTGGACTGGTAAAGTTGAGCAATGCTTAGAAAAAAACCTTCCTAAAGGTAACATTTCACAGGTGAACAGGTTAACTGGAAACTGGTGAGTGCTGTGATTGGGTGCAAAAGGAGCATTACAGAAAGGTTCAGTTGTTAATAAGAAATGATGTGACCTGATTCATCACTGTAAACAAATTTGTGAGCAAATAGTCCAACACTTGAAGCAAAACTGCAAGGAATGTTTGTATATCAATACCCTCAATCCATGATATAATCAAAAGATTCAGAAAATCTGTGGAAATCTCTGCTTGCTAGCAGAAAGGCTGAAAACCAACACTGTATGCCCATGACCTTTGATCCCTCAGGAGGCAGTGTATTGTAAAATTATCCTGTTAAGGATTTTACCTCATGGGCTCAGGAACACACTTCAGAAATGCATTGTCCGTTGACACAGTTTATCCTGACATCTCCAAGTGCAAGTCAAAATTCTACTATGTGCATCCAAAGCCACAAAACAACAACATCTGGAAACTTTGCCGGCTTCTCTGGATCTGAGCTCATTTGAGATGGACTGACAAAGTGGAACATAGTGCTGTGGTCTGAAGAGTTCATATTTTAAATTAGCTTTGGAAATCATGCATGTTGTGTCTTCCATGTTAAAGAGGAAAAGGAAAAGCTAATATCTGTGGTGGTATTGGGGGGCATGTTAGTACCCATGGCATGGGTAACTTGCTCATTTATGGCACAATTACTTAAGTTGATTGTTCTGAATGTTCTTAAATGTCAGGTCTTTGAAGTTATTATATCAAATCAAGGTACTAAAATATTAACTAATCATTATTTCCTGTTTTTACCTCTGCCAAGGAGGTTGTGTTTTTGCTGACATATGTTTGTTTTTTTGTCTGTTTTTAGTTTGTTTATAGCAAGATTACACAAACACTACTGGACCAGATTTTGCTGAAATTTTCTGGAGATGTTGGTAATGGCCCAATATAAAAATTATTTTGGTGGTAATCCATGTAAACCACCGTCAGCAGACAATCATTTTTTTCTCAACAACTGTCTAGCTATAACAGTATTAAAATGATTTTGATTACTAGGTGTGGGTTGTCAAAGCCATTGAATCATATTATGATGGAACTATCGCTTATAGATGTAACAGCAATATTGAACTACTTTGGTGGAGGTCTGTGCCCTCTGAGTGCTTTCTAGTCATTTATCTTTTGTAAACTGTCTCAACTTTATTGGAACCGTGTTTTGCATTTCAGTTCTGCAGATGGTGCTGCAGTTCAAGTCAAATACACTTAGTCAAAAACATTTTATTACCTGTGTATTATCATGTGCTCCTCTGTAAATTTAATAATACTCAACTTTTTCATCGACTCAGGAGCACAGTTATCAAGGCTCAATCCTCATCATCCTCCAGTGTCCCCTGCTTAGTTTGAAACTTACTCAGACAGTCCTTACACAGGACGCTCCCCTTCACCATCAACAGCCTCTCTGAGACCACCGCCGGCTCCTGATTGTGCTCCTGAGGGAGCAGGGGGTTTCCTTTCATGTTCAGCTTCTCCAGCTTTGTCAGCTTGGAGATGCAGCCAGGGACACGGAAGAATCTGTTGTCAGAGAGGCCGAGTTGACGGAGCTCCTTCAATGCTGTGATGGATCCTGGAAGAGTTGAGAGCAGGTTCATGCCCAGGTTGAGGGTGTGGAGATTTATCAGCAGGCCTAGCTCAAAGGGGAGGCTGGTCAGACGGTTATTGCACAGGTCCAAAACCGACAGGTTCTGCAGGCGCCCGATGGTCACAGGGAGCTCCTCCAGCTGTAGGAGAAAAACAACATGTTATACAAACAAGCTGATAAATGGTAGACCTCTCATTGTTTTTCATTACAGTGAATCTCAGTGCTTTTTTTTCTTGCTTTGTGGTGGGTATTAGATTTACTGTGACCTCTGCCAAGGAGGTTGAATTTTCTCAGGCATATGTGTGTGTTTTTATTTGTTAGCAAAGTTACAAAAAAGGGGGGAAACGCTGACATTCATTTTCATGCACATGTCTAACTTTTAGCCTTGCAGAGAAGACAGAATTTATTGTCTGCCTAATTTATTGCCTAAATCTTGCATGTCCGTCTTGCCAACTTCCACTGTCCAAAGACTTCACTTGGTTAAATGCTTAATGGCCCAATCAGAGATGGGGCGGGAGTTGCGGATTTCGCCAAACAGAACAGTGAATATATCTATTTCTGTTTCTATTTGTATTTAAAGTCCGTCAAAATAGGTGTAAAGTCATTCTCATAAAACTTTGGTTTTCTTTTTATCAAGTTAGACAAAGCTTTTTGTATCTATGTACCGTGGGTCTCCCTCTGTGGAGGCTGACATAACGATCCTCCATGTCATCTACTGGTGGGTTTTGGGGATAAAAAGAGCAAAACACGATTTTTGAATATGAGTCTACAAATTTTTACTAAACCTATTACCATCATCTTAACTGGCCTATAATCTATCAACATAATAGTTATAAATATAAATGAAAGAACCCTCATATTGGAACTGTTGTAAATGATGCCCTGTTCACAATCCTTTTTGATCTTGACCGTTGCTTAGTGTTGTGATGTTTCAGGAACGGACCAATTTCTACACACTGCACCTTTAAGCTAACAGCCAAGAACAGGGTCGAGCTGCTGGGGTTTGATGTGGATTGGTCTGTGATGAGTGTGACAAGCTGAAAGATTGTCCAATCACCAGCTGCTGTTGTTTTTGAAGATTCTGCCCTCTGAAAACACTTTTGAACGGCTCTGTCAGATGGACTTGTGAAATACTTCCGTGGCAGATATCTGGGCATGAATCTGGTGATGCAGGCCATTGTTGCAGTTTGAGCTGAAGCCAGGGCCCAGATAAATCTGGTCACAGCTTGAAACCATTTCACACAATTAGTAAATTTAATCTCTAAATGTTAAATATGGTAAGTGTTATAGGCTGTCATGGTTCATCCACTTACATAGTTGCTGTGTAGATCCAACTCTTTGACGCAGATGAAGTTATCAGTGAAGCCCGGGAACTTTCTGATCTGGTTTCTGCTCAGGTTCAGCTCATCTATCTCACAGATCTTCGTGATACACTTTGGGACCTTGCTGATCTCCTTAAAACTCAGATCCAGGCATTGTTTTCCATCCATAGTGAGCTATACACAGTTTTGGGCCATTTTTAACGTAATGGTCTTACTTTTATTACGAGAGGTTTTCTTTCCCTTGGCCATGATGCTGCAGAGAGACAAAGACAACAAGGATGTGTTCTGTAGTTAATGGCAGTCACTGATACAGAGTGACAGAGGACCTGACAGAGGAAGTCATTAGAGAGATTCTGTTACCAAACATACTCAGAGGAAGAGTTTGACTTTCATGAGTTTGCTCGACAAGCCAGGAGAAAAAAGGAAACCCTTTGTATTGGCTATATAAAGATTTAAAAAAGCATTTATTAACTGTTTGATGATCCTGTTTCAGCACAAATAACTACTCAGTTGAAACATTAAAGCCTAAGTAAGTCATTTATTTCCTATCTGTCTTTCTATCTATGTAACTGCCTACCTATCTATCTGTCTATCTGTCTGTCTGTCTGTCTGTCTGTCTGTCTATCTATCTATCTATCTATCTATCTATCTATCTATCTTTAAAGCTTATATTGAAACATGAAATATGATCGCCGAATGATGCTTTGAAGATGATGAAATAAGTATTTTGCTATTTTTTACTTTACATCTTACTCACATTTTCTTATGAATCATCAAATCAAATTCTGTTTTACGTAAGATGCTTTTTATATAGAATAAACAATATTCAGTAGATGATCAGTGAAGTATAAAATTGAGCTTAACTTTGTGGTTAAGTGTAATGCCTTACTGAGTTCTGTTACATCAGCCTGAAATCAAAGTCTGATAGCAATGTAAATGAAAAGTGCTTTATAGCACTTTTTTGACATTGTTAGAAAGACCTACACAAACTACAATACCCAAAACCAGTGAAGTTGGCACGTTGTGTAAATTGTAAATAAAAACAGAATACAATGATTTCCAAATCCCTTTCAACTTATATTCAATTGAATACACAGCAAAGACAAGATACTTAACCTTCGAACTGGTAAACTTTGTTATTTTTTGCAAATATTAGCTCATTTGGAATTTGATGCCTGCAACATGTTTCAAAAAAGCTGGCACAAGTGGCAAAACAGACTGAGAAAGTTGAGGAATGCTCATCAAACACTTATTTGGAACATCCCACAGGTGAACAGGCTAATTGGGAACAGGTGGGTGCCATGATTGTGTATAAAAGCAGCTTCCCTGAAATGCTCAGTCATTCACAAACAAGGATGGGGCGAGGGTCACCACTTTGTGAACAAATGCGTGAGCAAATTGTCCAACAGTTTAAGAACAACATTTCTCAACCAGCTATTGCAAGGAATTTAGGGATTTCATCATCTACAGTCCGTAATATCATCAAAAGGTTCAGAGAATCTGGAGAAATTACTGCACGTAAGCGACAAGGCCGAAAACCAACATTGACTGCCCGTGCTCTTTGATCCCTCAGGCGGTACTACATCAAAAACCGGCATCACTGTGTAAAGGATATCACCACATGGGCTCAGGAACACTTCAGAAAACCACTGTCAGTAACTACAGTTTGTCTACATCTGTAAGTGCAAGTTAAAACTCTACTATGCAAAGCCAAAGCCATTTATCAACAACACCCAGAAACGCCGCCGGCTTCGCTGGGCCCGAGCTCATCTAAGATGGACTGATGCAAAGTGGAACAGTGTTCTGTGGTCTGACGAGTTCACATTTCAAATTGTTTTTGGAAAATGTGGTCGTCGTGTCCTCCGGACCAAAGAGGAAAAGAACCATCCGGACTGTTACAGGCACAAAGTTCAAGAGCCAGCATCTGTGATGGTATGGGGGTGTATTAGTGCCCAAGGCATGGGTAACTTACACATCTGTGAAGGCACCATTAATGCTGAAAGGTACATACAGGTTTTGGAGCAACATATGTTGCCATCCAAGCAACGTCTTTTTCATGGACGCCCCTGCTTATTTCAGCAAGACAATGCCAAGCCACATTCTGCACGTGTTACAACAGCGTGGCTTCATAGTAAAAGAGTGCGGGTACTAGACTGGCCTGCCTGTAGTCCAGACCTGTCCCCCATTGAAAATGTGTGGCATATTATGAAGCGTAAAATACAACAACGGAGACCCCGGACTGTTGAACAACTTAAGCTGTACATCAAGCAAGAATGGGAAAGAATTCCACCTGAAAAGCTTCAAAAATTGGTCTCCTCAGTTCCCAAACATTTACTGAGTGTTGTTAAAAGGAAAGGCGATGTAACACAGTGGTAAAAATGCCCCTGTGCCAACTTTTTTGCATTGTGTTGCTGCCATTAAATTTTAAGTTGATGATTATTTGCAAAAGAAAATAAAGTTTCTCAGTTCGAACATTAAATATCTTGTCTTTGCTGTGTATTCAATTGAATATAAGTTGAAAAGGATTTGCAAATCATTGTATTCTGTTTTTATTTACAATTTACACAACGTGCCAACTTCACTGGTTTTGGGTATTGTACATCAAATCTGTTTCTAAACAAGGAGGAAAATGAAAACTATGACACAGTTAACCAAAAAAAACAATTTAAAAGATAAAAATGGCCACAAATATATAAAATATATTGAAGCAATGTTTTAGAGGATATTACGCAAAGACACTCGGAGAGCAGTCAGTTATTGAGCAAAAATGATTGCCCACTCATGGTGGTTTTCTAGATCACCAGCAAAGTCTGATTGTTTTTAAGCTGGGCCATTGCCTCCTAATAATTTCAGCAAAATCTGTTGAGCAGTTTTCGCGTAACCTAACATAACCTCTCTGGTGGAGGTAATAAGGCAGGGTCAGATTTTACAGTTTATGTTTCAGAAAAGACTTGATTAAATCAATAATGTAGACATATTTTCAGAACAGGTAGTTATGTAAGTAAATCCATCTCTAACCTTCAATGATTGTGAGCTGCTCAAAGCAGCACGGTCCAATCAGCTCTCTTTCAAACAGGAAGTGGTGAGAGTTACAAGTGAGACATCAGCAGGAAGTGACTGCATGTACAGAGGTTAGCATAGATGCTGACAGCTTCAGTAGGAGATTTATGACCGCATGTCCTTATTATATGAAAAACAAATGACACTACAATATACTAAAGAATAATATTTTCGCTCCATTTCCAACATATTTTGGCAAGAATTTGGCTCACAATTTCTGTTATTTACGTAACAAATCATCCAATCACCCACTGGATATGCTTCCAAAGTTTCTGCCCATTCCCAAACACTATCTGTGGGCTTCACCCAGATTGACCAGAGAAACATATTAAATGGTTCATAGCGTTTGTCAGGTTAGAGATTTTGTGTCATGGTGCACAATCAGCTGTTCAGAGGACACATGATCTTACCTGCCATTTAACAAACATCATGATCCATTTCACATTAGAGGAAATTAATCCAAAGTTTTACACACTATGAAGTTACAAATTAATGGTACAGCATAACTTCATGGATGAATGATTCAGATTTCTTACCAGCATCAATAAGTCTGCTCCTTATAATCTTGCACAGTGAGGACCAGGACTGATTAAAGAAGATGTGACTGGAGACAGGATTTGTTCTTCACGTCAAACAGACACATAAACAAGTAAAAGTGCAAAGTAGCCTGAAGGTAAAAAGAAAAGAGCTTCCATGTGGTGCTGAGGTTTCAGAGTCACTTGGTCGACGTTGGTTTTGTTGTTTTTTGTTTCCCAGCAACTGCTGTTTGCTGTCAGTGAATTTTACTGCTGTGAGCAGAGGAGTGTTCAGAATCAGAACAGCTTGTTCTCTTATTGTGTCAATGTAAAAGGAATGTTTGAAAAAAAGGACAGCAACTGTCTCTAGGAGTGCTCTTTTCAAATTAAAAATTGAAAAAAATAAAGGATTGTTTGTTTCTTAGTGTAATGTATCAGTGACTGCCATTAACTACAGAACACATCGTTGTCGTCTTTGTCTCCCTCAGCATCATGGCCAAGGGAAAGATAACCTCTGAGACTAAAAGTAAGACCATTACATTAAAAATGGCTCAGAACTGCGTGAAGCTGGCCGAGGATGGAAAACAATGCCTGGATCTGAGTTTTAAGGAGATGAGCAAAGTCCCAAAGTGTATCCAGAAGATCTGTAAGATAGATGAGCTGAACCTGAGCAGAAACCTGGTCAGAAAGTTCCTGGACTTCACTGATAACTTCATCGGCTAATAGTGTGAAATGGTTTCAAGCTGTGAACAGATTTATCTGGGCCCTGGTTTCGGGGCAAACTTAAACAAAGGCCTGCACCTAACACTGAGCTTGTGGTTGTTTACACATGCACTTAAGGCATGATGTTGCATTGTGAGAAGTGAAGAATGTGATGGGCTGAAGGCAGACATGTGCATGAGAATAAATGTGAAGGTATCCCTGTTGTCAGTTTAGTATCTTCATGATATCATAAATAGAAAACTTATCAATGTCAAACATTTCTTTTTTATGGCCCCCTTTGCTATATTAATTAACTTTGTATTCTGTTGTAAGTTCTTTTTTCCACAGTTCTTACACAGATATTAAAATTCCTGTAAACTTTATATGTTGTTTCATCAATCAGAAAGTATTGAAATTTAACTTTTGTACATGCACACTGCTGTATTTCAAACATATACAGTACAATATTATCAAACTGTGATGTACAGAATACATACACTGAGAGTGTCACCATGTCCAAACCCCACTCAGCCTTTAGTCACATGGTGTTGTGTGTGACGCTGCGTCCGTTAGACATGTAACCTGATGTTAATTGTTCTGTTATTTTCTGTAACTGTGTGAGCTTTACATAAAATCACACTACAGATCTCACAGACTCTGTGTGCAGTAACAAGTAAGAGATGTACAAAGATCGAATACAAGATAGAATACAATGAGGGCAAGAGGGCGCTGTAGACATACTGTACACAGGGGGTCATTTGCAAGCAGAAGACTTTGAATGAACCATTGATCCAGTAAACAAAATACTTACCTTTCTGCTTCATAACATAGGCAAATATCTTGCACAGTTTATGTTTGACAACCATCAACATTTGTTAAAATATTTCTGCCTTATGTCGACAACCCCTGGGATGCTGGAATAGAGAATAAAATATCAGAGAAAATAATATACGAAAAACAGTTCAGCAATGATAATATTCACAAAATGACTGAACTTATTACATTCATGTGGTCCATTAACACACACCCATCTCCCTGCTCCTGACCAGAGGGAGAGTACAAGCAATTATCAGTAAATTTGTAATTATGAGCATAGCTGCCCTTTTCATAGGCTATTAAATTCAGTTTAAACTTTAAAAAAACATGAGATGTTACCTCTGAATCCCAGACAGGTGGGCCTTTACTCGCAGGTGAAGCCGAGGCCACAAAAAAGCGTCAAGAGTAATTATACAGAAATTTGAATAATACTATCCCCCCATTAAATAAACTAAAGACCAAGTCAAAAATAGTGGATTACATGAACAGGATCATCCATCCTCAGTTCAGTTTGCCCAACAGACTTCTGTAAAAACACTCAGAAGTCTGTGAACTTATTCTGGATGAGCTGAGGTCAGCGGGAGTGCTCCTGTGCACTGAAGGCTCCATCTAGGGACGTGAAACTACAAAAATATTTACATGCAACCTGTCACATGTAGTAATATGTTCAAGATAGAGGAATACATTTGCACCTTTAGTAGTACCGCTCTAGTCTTTTTAATGAACTTTTCTCCCACCATTGACAAGCAGCAGCATCATTTGAAAAAAGATCTTTTCCTTCATTAACGACACATGACAATCTGTGTAGTGATATACGGTGGCTGGCGCACACGCACGAGGTGCAGCACTAAAATCAGTCAGAAATGATTGCTGTGTAGTTGCTGCAGTTTTGCTAAAGACATGGGGAGGCCTGAATTTAATATGATGTGGTAACCACCTCCTGTGTGTATTTCAAAATAAAACCTGCCAGAGTTTCATACAATGTTATCTTAACTGTTATGCTCAGTAGCTTCTTGGTTTTTGGTCTTTTTTTCCGATTAAAGGCATAATAGTTGGTGGAGAAGTTACATAGTAAGTGAGTAAAGGTCCGCGACAGTCAGGAAGCACAGGAGTGGGCCAGTCAGTTTTCAACCAGTGGAGTTTGTGATCAATCTGAGCAACCAACAATCATGAAGCTGATCTGATTGTCTTTGTTAAGTTTGAGTTGTTTAACGTCATATTTCTTGTTACCAGCAGAAAGTTTAAGTTAAAATAAAATTAGACTTCTTGATATTTAAAGACAACTTATTTGCTTTTCTCCAGGCACTCTGGCTTCCTCCCACACTCCGAAACATTTTCATTAGGTTGACTGGTGACTTTAAATTGCCCTTAGGTACAAGTGTGAGCATGAATGTTTGTCTGAATCTCTTCGTGGTCCAGCAATCTGCTGGCGACCGCTTCAGGCTGCACAGCACGTCTCGCCCGATGACAACTGGGATAGGCTTCAGCCCCCCGTGACCCCGAAAGTGTTAATGTAAATATGAATGTTAAAGGTTTTATCATAAAAAGAAATTACAAATCTGTTCTGAGACTTTGAAATTCCATCAGGACGTGAAGTAGGTCAAGTTTTGTGTCATTAGCCTCTCTAATATCTGGCCAGGAAAACCAAAAAAAATGTTTGAAAAAACCTTTATGTAAATTAAATGGATTAACTTCGATATCTTAATCTTTTTAGCAATTCAATAACTTCAATTAGAGAGCATGTTTTAGACAGGACAACGTGCTTCTACATGACATTATGTCATTTTTCATTTAAAAATAACTTCTTCAAAAAACATTTGTCATTTCAGTCAAAACTTAAAAACAATGCCCTGCAAACTGATGAATTTTTAAAGAGCTTTCATTACCTAAAGAAAACGGTAAAACATGACTTTTTAGGCATTTATATTCAAAATGTACTGTTTTGCATTTTTTATGTCAGTTAATTTCCTCACTTTTTAAATTCCCATGCAAACAGATTTTTTTTATTTATTTTACGATGAAAGAAGATTTGCCAAAACATGACAAATGGGACATTGTCCAGGCAGGAAAACATGTTGGTAAGGTATCCAAAATGCTTTATGCTTTTAGGTAAGTGAGATTAATAATTGCAAATTGAATGGGTTTCAATGGCGCATTTTTCACCCTTAATGGTATCAGTGTGACACTTTATCTTACGCGGTGTATTTCAGACTTGATGTAGCAACTGAGCTGGAAATAAGATCAAAGAAAAATACACAATTTTGCCAAAATGCATAAAAACACGTAAATGATCAAAAAAGTGAAAAATGTAAAGCATGTTAAATGCCCACAAAGGTCCCAAAGGTATTTGATATGAATAAATAGGTAGTTATGGTGGCATTTAAGCCATTTACAGTAAGAGTGTTTTGACATGAGTGTAACATTATATTATATTAATGGATATTCAAATTTATGTTCAACATGCAAATTTTATAGTAATGATTTTTGCCGACTTGTGGTGTGTATAACATGACATTTTTGGCTTTTTTAAATTGGTGGAGCACTTTGTCCCCTTTGAAATGTGAATAATCATCCATGTTAAAGGGAAGTTGTCATGTAGACCTATTTAAAAACAATTATATTATATGAACAGAGTTCATAAGGTCTTGTATCATAATGAGCATTTAGGGACAGTTAAATTGCATAAAGTATAAAACAGCAACATTAAAAAACAAATATCAGGGTCTGAGTCTGAATTTTAGATCCGTCAGGAGAGTCAGCTCATCCTCTTGTGCAAAGCTTGAAGCCACTGTGTCCTTCTACTCAGATGTGCTTTGGTTAAATGAAATACTCTTAATATTTTAACATTACTTGAAGCCCTAATCCAGCACCCGTCAGTCTTGAAGGAGGCATTGTCCTGAGCAGTTTGTTTCCCATCATACTGTCTGAAATCATCACATTTTACTGAATCAAAGAGTGCACTATGTAGGTCTCTAGTTTCAAATAACTATAGTGAGTGTAGGGCTGCCACAAACGACTATTTTTGCAATTAGTCAACTAGTCACATCATGCATGAACTGCAGCATACCGCACCAGCATGACCTGAACCATCAGACTTGTCAACACAATAACTGATGTCGTAATCTGTGCACAACCTGCTCCCTCACGCTTTCTGCTTCCTGCGCGGCTGTAGTAATAACCTTTTATTCTAGTAGACGCACAATGGTAAAACACTGAAATTGGGCACATTTTCAGTGACAGCTTTATCCAGGGACAGGTCATCCAAAACGGGGACTGTTTCCGGAAATCAACCCGGGGCGTCTGGTCACCATACTGTTGACACTAATGTTAGCAGCTAACTAGCCAATCAGCTTATCGAGACGACTGTCCCTCTTTGTCAGAAACTGAATCAGCCATGATGTGCTTCCTTTTCAGATGCTTATGTATTCCCATCGTACTGCCATGGAAGGCAAGTTCCACCTTGCAGATTTTGCATTGCACATCCCTCTCTTTTGTTTCGGTAAAAATGCTCCCAAACTTTCGACCTCCGTTGTCTGTTAGCCATGATACTGTTTGGGTATAACTCCTCTGGGGACATCACGGCTGACCCAGGTTACAACTTCTGCATATGTGTCAAGGACAGAAAGACAGACAAGACAGTCGAAAGTACAGCAGCAGTTTTGACAGAAAACAATGCTTAAAAAAAACAAAACCATGTGTTGACTATTAAGTCAGAAGTCGACAATTCTGATCGCCGACTTGGTCACGACTAGTTGACTAATCGTGGCAGCCCTAAGTGAGTGTGGAGAGGGGGATGTTAGAGTGATTTTGGACCCAAACTGTATTTCCTCTTCATTTCCTGATGTACACATTTTCAAACACTGTCAATTAAAAACATCATTCATAGTTTATTTGTGGACATACTGAGATACCCTCAGATAGTTACTGAAGACATTTATATAAACATGTATGGGATTTTTCCCGTCAGTAAAACAGTAGCAGATCAAACCTTCAGCTATGGCTTTCAGTCCATAAAGTCTGTTATGTTGTCTTCTTCTTTAACTCATCCATGAAGAGGTGTTACAGGTGTGTCAGGAGTTTGTGTTTGTCTCAGTCTGAGTTTTACGGCCTTCAGTCTCAAGCACTCCGGTCAGTGAGATCTTCTTCCACCAGCGCTCCCTGAAGCTCTGCAAACAGACACTGAGCAGGCTCTCCCCGTCCTGATAGTCCTCCCTCATCTTCTCTGCGATCAGGTCCTCTGACATCACCTGAGTTGTCAAACAGAAATGCCACATTAAGAGAGACTGTCCACAAGTTCACACATATCATGAAACTCAGACAGTAATCCAGAAGTATGATTTTACCTCAGTGAGAGCTTGCAGGGTTGTTTCTTTGGGCTTAAGCCGCTGTAGCGCTTCATCTGTCGACTGTAGAGTGCTTTCAGTTCGCTGAAGCACAAATGACGACTGCTGCTGCCGAAGAATCCTCAACAGAAGTCTGACAAAGAAAACAGACATCTCAATGTCTAAATCTGAATTCCTACAAAAAGACAAAGATATATTGATGTTTTAAAGTTTTGAGAAATGTTAGTACTTCTTATATGGGGGGACATGATGTTTAGGGTCAATCCCAATTATACCCATTAGCCCTTGTTGAAGCCCTTAGCCCTTGTTTTAACCCTAAGCCCTTAATTTTAGCCCTTAGCCCTTGGTTTTAGCCCTTAGCCCTTGTTTTAACCCTTAGCCCTTGTTTTTAGCCCTTAACCCTTGTTTTAGCCCTTAGCTCCTGGTTCAGCCCTTAGCCCTTGGTTTAGCCCTTAGCCCCTGGTTTTGTGCATACATGTTGAGAGAAGGGGTGTCCCAATTCTCAGTAAGTTAAGAGGAGGGGCTACACGGCCCTTGAAACGAAGACAAACTGGGACCTCACTTGAAAAAAACGGTCATGCGAAATGTCAACAAGATGAAGACAAGACCAAAGGAAGCACATAATAATAAGTTATTAGTAAATCATTAAGTAAATATTAATCATGTTTTGTGTTGTTAGTCATAGTTAATAATTGTTCTTTATAACAAGCTAGCATTTGCAGCTTTAGCTACGGTTATTGTCACATCTGCCTACTACAAACAAATCCAACAAATCAGTTCGAACAACAAATCTGTTTGGATAGTTTTGTCTGGATAACAAACCGAGCACGGTAAGAGGCTCACACGGTACTCGGCAGCCGGCCAAAGCTGTTGTTGTTCCTGGTATGTGCGCTCAGCCTTTATCTGAAAGAGTACTGCGCATGCGGTGACGTCAGCGTTTCACCCTGAAACGCTCTGATACAGGTTTACACGGAGCTAAATGGAGAGCGGATTCAAATCTTTCCTGTTTTCAAAAGTTTCCATTTTCAGATGAAACGCAGCGAGTTTCCATATAGACGCAAGGCCAAAACGCAATCAGAACGAATCGGATTTGACCGTTTTCGGTGCCGTGTAAACGCAGCCTAAGATTGGTTATTTTAAACTTTTCTGCAAAATTGTTGATAGCCCTCTTAAAATTCAGGCTTCAATCAAATAAAATGAAAACATAATTTACAGGTCACCTGGGCTAGCTGACATTATCTTTCAGCTTTTAACAAGATGTGTCTTAATAAAACTCTCAAAGAAACAAGAACTGGAATGTGGCTGATCTGTTACGTCTTGCATAAGGAGGCCTTTAATTTGCAGTACCTTGTCCTGATGAAACATGTGCAAGCTTTCAGCCAAACTTTGTCCTTGTCCAGCTCTTCTGTGTGCTCTTGTTGCACCTCTGTATCTGTGACTTTCTGCTCCTCGGCTGAGTCACATTGCTTTGGACTGAATAATCCTGTTAAGATAAACACAAGCCATCCCATCAGAAATGTGTCCATAAAAAACTGGAAAAATGTCCTTGAATATGTTGACAGATATTTAGAAAAAATCCTAAATCTGAATCCGGATTAGGATCACCACCAAAATCTACTGACTTGTGCAATGACTAACATTCCCTGAAAATGACATCAAAATCTGTTGAGAGCTTTTTGAGTTATTAGTGAAAATGGGAAAACTGCCTTGTCTCACATTGTTAACAAATCCTTGAAAAATGAGATGGACTGTTCAACATATCTCATTTGTCCATCTGGGCAACAGCACATAGAAAGGGTTTGGGAATTGGCAGAACCTCTCGGATGCGTATCCAGCAGTGATTGGGCAGTCTTTCTGTCCATCACATCTGTTACAGGCCAATCAGATAATGTAAAAGGTGGGTGTTACTGCTGTGGTGTAAATGACAGAACGTGAGGTATTCTGTAAAACAAACTGTTGGCAAAACAGGTTAGAAGTGGAGCATATATGTCCTAACTACTGAGAAGCTTTTAGTGTTATTTGTTCTTAAATTAATTTAGAGAAGTGGTCTAGATCTAATAAAATGCTGCTGAAGCTGTCAGCATCTATGCTAATATCTGTATGGCAGGTGCTTCCTACTGTCGTCTTGCTCATAGCTCACACCTCTTCCTGCTCCAAAGGCCGCTGATAAGGCTGTCCCACTTTGGGCTGCTCACAATTTTAGAATGAAGCTTGGCAAGATGGATCTACCTGAATACAGACAGCAAATCAGGCTGATCCATCTGCACTGCAAGGTTACATCCAGATTCTAACCACCACCAAAATCTAATCAGGCAAGACAGGAGCTCTTAAAAATCAGACTACGATGGCAAATGAGTTGATGATGCGCCTGATCAGAAAAACAATTCAGCAACTACAAAGAAACAAAGTATCAGAGTAACTAACTTTTACAAAGGTGTTTTATGTGTTGAATGAGACTCAGATAAAACTCTTTGTACCTGTGGTTGTGTTTCTCTCCAGCAGCTGCAGACATGTCTCTCCCAGGTTGTTCCAGTGCCATGGGTTGAAGGGCAGCAGACTGCACAGCTGCTGCAGACATAACATCTTTGATCCCAAGAATCCAAAATGCTGGAAGATGCTGATCTGCAGTAAAAGTTTGATTTCTATGAATTTAATTATACTGGATACACCAATCAAGCATAACATTACCACCTGCCATCCGGACTGTCTGCAGCTGTACATCCCCATTCACATCAAACTTTGATCCTCTGTGTATTCTGACACTTTCTATCACAACCAGCATGACTTCTTCAGCAGTTTGAGCAACAGAAGCTCATCTGTAGGATCAGACCATACGGGCCAGTCTGTGCTCCTCATGTTCATCAGTGAGCCTTGGCAGCCCGTGACCCTGTTGCTGGTTTACCACTGTTGCCCCCTTGGTCCACTTTTGATAGACTGCAACTGCAGACCACGAACACCCCATGAGAGCTGCAGTTTTGGAGATGTTCTGACTTATGGTCCTTTTCCATTAGCCCCACTCTACTCTACTCGCCTTGTGCTGCTTTTCCATTAGCCCCAGTCGCCTGCCCAACAGGGTGCAGTGTCACTGAGCAACACTGCGGTGACGTCAATTTGAGCGCGACACAACAATCTGTGGCTTTTTGTCACAAACCGAGTAAAAAAAGAAAGCAGAAGAAGGCTGCAGATGTCAAGAAGAAATACCCCTTGAGAAGCACAGGAGAGTTTTGGAAGCTATACAACAGAATGAAGCCGAGGACGAGAGCAGTCGAGTTGCAAGGAAAAGACGTATGAGGGTAAGCTAATGGTAGCTACCGCTAGCATGTTAGGTCGTCGCGCTCATGACTAATCGATGACAACATTGTCTGACCAATCAGTAGCCGGCAGTTGGTGATGTCATTCAGTATCGACTCTGCTCGCTTGGAACCAGAGCGGAGTAGGTACTAAAGCTAGCTTGTTTTAGGAGGTACCGGGCTAATGGAAACACACAGGGCCAAGGCGTGCTAGTGGAAAAGGGCCATTAGTCATCGAGCTATCAAAATCTGACTCTTGTCAAATCTGTTCAAATCCTTACCCATGCTCATTTCCCTGCCCTGGCATCAACTTTGAGGACAAACTGTTCACTTGCTGACTGATAAATCCCGCCCACTAACAGGCACCATGATGAAGGTCATCGGTGCCTGATATAAAAGTTGGCTTTAATGTGCATGTGTGCAGCATATCTTTTTACCTTGAGCAGCAGGAGGCTGGTCAGGTGACAGGTGTTGGAGGCTTCTTTACTCTGAAATAAGATGGAGGACACAATCACATTAATACTGAACTGATTAGTCTGCTGTCATTTCAGCAGAAGCAGCGTTTTCATTTCGAGGGTTTGTCTGTCAGAGAAAACAAGAGTTTGGTGTGTTAATGTGCTGTAGAGACTGACATCCTGACACTCACAGTAAGAAGCAACAATGGTTGACAGATTAATCTGGAGGACTAAAATAACTAACTCAGTTGCATTTGTGTATCGAACAGAAGGATTACTGAGAGATCAGACTTCATTGTTGTAGCTTTTTAAATTCAATAACAAAACAGGGAATACATTTTTAGGGACCCTTCAGTCATTTTTGTCCATTTTTCCTTTATTTAATTGGTAACAGCTATTGGCATGACTTTCAACAAGAATACACTATTTTTAACATATTTTTTCCAATCTAATGTCTCTTACTCTTAAAGGACTATCATACGCTACTGACACTCTTTATATTCTTGAGGGGCCCTCTAACCAAATATAAACAAGCACGAAAACTGCTATGAAATCATCGTACATCTGTTTTTTTTTTTTGTTTGTCTTGCATAATTCCTCCAATCCATTTCAGCTCTGCTAAAAAATACAACATAATAAGTTTAAGGTTGAGATCCTTAAAGTTATTTACTTTTGAATTGGGGGGCTCAACCTGAGTGCAGTCATGACCACCTGACCTCACTGCCCTCAGTGGTGTTTTTGCTAGTATTTAGTAAATAATAACAAGCTTCAGTGTGTTGTTGCACCCGGCTGCTGCCACAGCTTTTATAACCTGCTTTTAAAATGTACACATTTTCATATCCAAAACCTCATATCACCAGTCATGCCCCACCCCCCAACTATTTATTATTATTATTACATTACAGAAAAATATCTCATATTTATCTGTTTTTTACAACACAGGCAACAACATGTCCTAAAACTGGAATTCAAAGAGGTCAAATCCTGAATTTGTTTTCATTTCTGGTAGTTTTAAGCAGAGCTGACCTGGTTTGAGAGATTTTTGCAGAAATAAGAAACACTTTTGATCTATAAACATTATTTTATAGCAGTTTTTCAAGCGTGCACACTTTTGGCTCAAGGGTCCCCAGAGGGTATTAAATCAGAGGGATACACATGGGTTAAAGTTGACTTTTTTTTTTTTAGCTTCTTTTTATTTTCATTTAGTTTTACATATATTTCCAACAAAATTAATTTACAAATATTCAATTATGGTCCACAGTCTTCTCTCTTTATGTCTATTTACACAAAAGGATAATGGAGCATATTTTCATATACACATACATAAATTAAATACAAGACAAAAACATGACATAAGTAAAGCAAAAACATGCAGATGTGAACAAGAAATCTCTCCGAAAAGCAAAGAAAAAAGAATCCAAATACATGTACTCATATAAACCCAAATTTATGAACATCAATACATAAATGGTGACAAGTTAAATGTAGCTATTCACAATTCTTGTTTTTCCACTTGGGAATACATGGAATGCCAAAGGTCATGAAATAGGTGACCCCGGTTATATTTCTCAAGTTTATTTTTGCTAGAGAGAGAAGAAATTGCGAAATTTGAGTCAGGAAAATGCTGTATGTTGGTGGTGATTCATTTTTCCAAAGGAGGAGTATACATGTTTTGGCAAAGTATGTTATCATAATCAACTGTCTACATTTTTTTTTGGTTCAAATGGCAATTAATTATATAATTTAATGGGTATACACATGGGGATAGCTCACATTCACGTTTTAAAACTGAGGTTGACTATTTTTAATGTTTTAATCAAAGCCAGTAAAACCGGATTGCACAGTTCCAACAAATTAATTGGGTTAATGCTCTGAATAAAAACACCTTAAAGAAAAGCTAATGAAAGATTTACCAGTAAGTCAGCATATTCCAGCGCTCTGTCTCTCTGTCCCAGTTTAGTGCAACATCGGGCCATCCCCTCCAGGACATCTCGTCTGATCGTCAGGTTGTTATCAGCAATCCACTCCAGACAGCTGCTGTATGCATCCAAACCTTTCTGCATCCACATTACCAAGAACACAGATGTGATGTACTTAGACTAAAGTTGATGCAACTTAGCAATTCTGGAGGACACACAGCCCTTAAAAGGACATCAGAAAAATAAAAATGGATGTTTCTCATGCACACACAAAACATCCATTTCTACTTTTTTCTGCTAATTTCCCTTTTAGGGGCTGCATGGCATGAAACAATCAAACACTGCTCAAAGTTACTTTAAAAAACAGAAAACTCAATGTTTAACCCAAACAGCTTGTAACCTTTTTACCTTCTGTCAGCATTACAGAGAAAATCATGATGCTCCTACATGTATGAAATTAAATTATTAAGTGATTGGCTGAATGATTACCTGATAGTTCTCCTTTCTAACGGCCAAATCTCCTCTGAACTTAAAAACTTTCTGCTTCTCTAGAGGGTCATCTGTATCCAGAGCAGAACTCCCACAAAACCACTGTGGAGATAAAGAAGAGAAAGAAGGTGAAAAAAATCAAAATATCATAATCCTCATTTCAATGTTTTCTCAATTTCATAACATCTTGTCACAAGAGAAGTCTCCCCCGAAAAAATATCTATTGGCACAGATAACTTTAAAGTAGCTTACGTCCGTCTTAATCTTAATCTGACTGCAGCAAAAGGTGTAAGCAGCAGTTGCCTTTATCATTAATATTTCAATCAGGAAAGATATTTGTACCTGAAAAGAATGTTCAGCTTCTCTTGTCTTTGTTTAAACGTGAGTGATGCCAGTTAATCAGGCATCACATGGGCACAGACAAATGGATAAGTCAGCAAGGGGGAACTATTCCAGCCAGGGGGCTCGGGGGGAGTTGCCTTATTAAAATAGTCAAGTGGACTAATGTGAATCTATATGACAAGTTTGACTGGAGTACATATAGGGACTTTGTGTGGTTTAGGTCAAAATGTTTGTGCACAACAGAACAGGGTTACAACAAAAAAGGACAGAAATGTGTTTTTGGTCTCGTTTGTAGAAATGTTCTCGTGTTTGCAGCATCTTTGACTAATTACCATCAAGTTATCTCACTTCTTTGTTATACAAAACATAAATGACAGAATCCCAATAATTATTCACAGTATGTTTGTAAAGGTGGTAAAGTTATATTATAATGCACATAAATGTGGAAAAAATACAACAGGCTATGTATCCCAAAAGATGCAGACAGTAGATGGAAAACATACTTTGAGAAAAAATCATTAAGTTGTGTCTTCTAGCATAGATGTACCGGTATATACACCTATAAATGTGGTCAGATTTAGAGATTAGCTCAACAACAGGAAAAAGTAGAAGTTGTAGTTGTAGTTGTCAGTAATCGGCTCTATGACTGGCAGCTGGTGCTTGTGGAAAGTCCTACAATAGACACTTTTACATTCATTTTACTGTTTAGACTAACTTTACAGAGAAAGTCAGCCATCAACATGTGAAAACATAGTTTTCATTTGTGGTTTCAGGAGAACAGAGTCCGTGTGATTCAAATACTGTATTGGGGTTTAGGTATTTTAAATCTTGATTAATGTTCAACAGACTTACATAGGTAATGGTGGTATTCATTTAGGGCAGGGGTGTCCAAACTGTGGTCCGAAACAGTTGAGGAGTCAAGACATTTGATTACAGCAGCATAACCATCAATCCTGCACATTTTCAGCTGTATTTACTTCGTTACAAGGCCTCATTTACAAAGTATATTGTAATATTCATCTTTAAAGAGGACATATCATGCTGATGCATGATATAATACTTACATATAATATAATAAATTTGAAAACAAGACCTTACACCACCTTAATTTTCAAAAAATGAGATATTGTATTTTTTCTGATATCCTAGAACGAGATTTGATGCCTCTGAAAATAGGTCATTGCGAGATGTCTGCGAGATTTCAAACGTCATGACATCACGAGGTACCTTTCTTTTTATTGGAGTAATCTGATAAAACACTTCCTCCTCTGTGATGTCTGTCAGCCCCAAACCCTCACCGAGGAACACATCCACCAGCAGGGGTATATAGGTCCCTAGCTCACACTCCCTCATTACCAGCTCTGGCCTGTAGGGGGACTCAATACGCGTTCTCTGCATTGAGCCTGCCGGAAAATACAGTAGAAGAAGAAGGACAGGCTGGCTCAACCCCCGATAGAACTGACCAATCAGAGCACAAAGGGCTGTGATGTTGCGAGGAAACTTTAGGTCATCCTTGAGACCAAGCGTTTCAACAAGCGCTTGATAATGGCCTAAAATGAGGATTTTGAGAACGCTATTGTGGGGCAATGAAGGAACTAAATGACTTGTACTGAGGGCAGAAATGCTTTACAGGCATCCTAGTCTGGCAAAGTGAAAAGGAGAAACAAGCATGATATGTCCTCTTTAAGCACCAACATTCTTGCAGTTTACTCTCGTTTTGTGTCTGAAAGGGAAGATAAGTTGTCAGTGTCTCCCATCTCAGCTGCTCAAAAGGTCTCATCTGTACTAGGTGTGAATCTAGTAATAACCCGGGTTGACAAGGGCCCCTTGACAGGTGATAACCCACCCATAAACCTTAAAACTTTAACTTCAATGCACTAAAAGTGAGGCACAGAAAGTTGCTCAGTTGTCCATGTACTCCTCTTTATGTGGCCCTCGATATAAAAAGTTTGGACACCCTTGATTTAGGGTGAAGGTCGGGTGCAAACCTCTGACCCTCGGACTGTTTTTACAGATTCTGAACTGAACTTGATGCAGTGACTGACAGATGTCTTTATACACAAGAACGATGGTCGTGATCCTCCATGTCCGCAGTAAAAGCTGTGTAAAGTAAAGCACAGTATTAGGTGTGAAACAGCCTGCTCTCACCTCCGGCTCACACAGTTTGGCGTCGTAGGCGGACAGCGGCGCAGAGACTCTCTGCTTGGCCTCACAGAACACAGAGTCATCAAACGTGCTCCCGAAAATCTCCATCAGGAGCCGAGAAATACCGTAAATCTTCTGTTTTAGCCTCAAATCAGCTCGCTTATGTCCATAAAGTGTTTGTTTACACCCTCGTGGTGACGCGGTCCTTCGTGATACAATGCACGGCTACTACAATGTCAGGATTTCAAACGTTCCGCTGTCTAAGGTTCCGGCAGTGGATATTAATTAGCAATAATCGCAAACATAAAAATGTTTAAGGCAGTGTTTTTAACCTTTTTCAGCTCAAAGGCACACCACAGGGTAAGTCTGATTCTTGAGGAACACTAGCAGTATGTTAATGTCAAAAAGCCTCTGTATGCCTGCTGAAGTATTGTATCAGTCAGGAAGAAAATTATTTTTTGTATTTTGCAGATTTGGACATTAAACTAATATTAACCATGTTACACAGATTTTTATCAACTTTTGCTTGTTGAAGCTGACAGTCAAAATGGTATTTTGGTTTAAATAATGCATTGATGCAAGAGACTTGTCTCTTTGTGCAAGAAGGGAGGAATATTTTTGCATCACCAAAATTAAAATGAGGCTGTCACAAGACTGATGAGATCTTACAACAGCATTGTTAGACTTAAACAGTAGGCAACTGGTTTTCAGGTATCAAAAATACAGAACAGAGTCTGCTGTATTTCTATCCTAATTTGCTCATTCTTTTTAGTGTGCCCCACCACACCATTTGAGAACCACCGGTTTACAGCAATTTTAAGCAGGAGCAGTTACTTTAATAAAATCTCTGCTCAATACAAGTAAAAGTAGAACTTCATGAACGTAAAAGTAAAAGTCCCTCATTTGAAATGTACTAAAATGCTCAGTGTTTTGAGTACACTTTGCTGTGATATGTAAAGAAAAACAAATGAAGAGGGATCCATCGATCAGATATTTTAATCAAAATATAATAGTTTAGAGATTTTAAAGTGTGGAAGAATAAGCTTCGCTTGTCAGAACTTGTGTCTGTTATGCCCCTCACGCCACTCCTCTAAAAATAAAAATATTGATTAATAAGTAACTCATATCTTTAACAACTGGCTGAGCAGGCATTTTTTTCTTTTCTTTTTGTTGGTTTGTATTTTCATACTGTCCTCTAACCTTCCCAGGTGGACTCACAATTTTTAACCTTTACCCGTATAGTGTAATCTAATGTAATGTAATCTAATGTAATCTGATCTAACATAATATAAAATAAACAAGGAGTATCTATTTGCTCCAAATAAAAAAATGTAAAAACTTTTTGTCCTGTAATTTATCAAATTGTAAAACTTAACCTAAACATATTTTAACACTTTTTTTTCTTAATAAGAAAAATGATATAAGCTGTATCATTTCAGTTTGTATCATTTCAAACTGAAATGATAAAGAAACAGCATCATTTCAGTTTGAAGTATACTTTTAGTACTGGGTATGATTATACTAAACTGGTCATCAGTACTGAAGTAAAGCTTTAGTTATAGTAACAACACTGGCTGATGTAAAACTGAGCAGTTTAGCTTGAAAAATATTCTCAGTACTCAAATGAAATGAAAAATGTAACTAAGTTAAAAACATCCCCAAACAACATCATGTAAATGTAGATACAGTTTTATTTCATAAAAGAGTATCAATATTTTGTCAGTTGGTCACTTACACAAAAATCAAGACATTTGTTGTTGTTGTTGTTGTTGTTTTTACATGTATTTCAGTCTTCAGTCACTAGTTGGCAGCAGACATTCAGTCATTTGACTCCCCTGCCTGACACTGGTGTTGAAATCATTTCTGTCATAGTAACAAAAGTTTGCCTGTAAACACTGACCATGCTTATTTCAGAGATACTGACTAGAAACTGTTTTTTCAGACTTCAAATATGGTTGATTTTCAGTGCTACACAAAATGTAGAGAATGTTGACTGTTGGGTTTTTGATTTCATCTAAAACCATTTTTAAATATGTTTTAATCTGTAATACTGCTGCCACTGAATCCCAATTTCCCTGAGTACATTTTTCCAAGGGGATTAATGAAGTTCTATTTAATCTAATCTAATCACCATCAAGACCTGGTAAGTCGTATATTCATTGAAGACTCTGGCTCTCTGGCAGAAAGAACATTTATGTTGCCCATCCCTGGTCTAAGGGGTTCAGTACCAAAAGGAAGTGCTATAAAGTTAATTAATCTCAAAGTGTAAATCTGCTCCCCTGCTGGAGTTCACAGATGCTATTTATCTGCAGACTTCATTCAAATAAATGAAATAGCACTGAAAGAGAAAGATAATTATTCTTTTCTGACCTTGCACCACAGATAGCTTGATCAAAGTACTTCACAATGGTATCAAGTGCTATTCACAAGTAATAAAATATCTAATAATTAGCTATTGCAAAGACTAATTAACTCTCAAATTGAGGGATATTAACAAGACTTAAAACAGAACACAAATAACACACCAAAATGTTGATCAAAATTTATTGGGTTTGTCCTCAAACAAGTATAAAATATAACTCTTTCTAAATCGAGCCAAAGCAATAACAGCTGGGATTTAACTTAACATTGCACAAAGTGTCTTCCTCACAGCGAGAAGCTACGAACGAGCTGAAGAAGGAACTGAAGGCTTTTCTAAAGCAGCGTGCAGGGCCAAACATTTACATTGTGTGTTTAATCAATGATCATGAAAGGTACAAACTGTGGTCATGACAAGAATGTTAATAAATGACAGTTTGTAACATGAACTGAGTGAGAATAATAACTTAGTGCAGATGGAGACTTCAGCTCTGTAGACAGATTAAAACAGCTCTGAACCTTCTGGAGTTATGAATGATGTCAATGAAACATCCTGTATGTGCATTTTTCAGCAGATATTCTGGATGACATTTAGCAGGTTATGTTAACTTTTTACAGGACAATTTGTATCAAATGGCACATCATCTATTCACCATTTTAAATAAAAATAACCCACTCATTAATTATTGTATTGCTGTATCTACGTCTATAGAGCCTTTTTCAAAGAAGAGCAGAGGTGACTGTCATCATTCAGCAACAGTTCAGAAAATATGGTTACAAAGAGAAAAGATGTATAATTAAAGTAATGTCAAGAAAAATGTGTTTAAAAACTGTCAAGGGATGAAAATAAGAGCAGAAACACCAGCTGGTGAAAATCCACAGTGAATAAAAAACATGTTCATTGTTTATAACAAATCAGACAAATGTTGAGTTGTTCTGTGAAAGATTTAATTCTGCAGTTGCTGTAGGAAATATTCACTGACTACCTGTTTGAACACAGAAAACATGTGAGGACTATAGCAGAAGTTAAGCGCAGGTTACAGATATGACACAACAGGACAGCAGGTTAACTATTCAGGTCACAATGATAGCTTTAAGCTCTACTGCACAAGGTTAACTGGATTACATGATGACTGTTTGATATCAAGTCAACACTCAGGGAGAGGACACGTCACTTCAGTATGCTGGGGAAACTATTCCAGACATTTGAACACCGTCGTTTTTACTAAATCATTAAGTGTTAAAATTCAAAAAATGTTTTTTTTCAACATGTCTGAATCAGAGAATCCCACATCTGCAGATCTAAACTGATTTGCTTTGTAAATGTTTTTCAAATACCTTCGAAGTATACATATTTTTCAAACTCCATAAAGCTCCAGAAATTTGTTGTAAAGGTATAAAGGTTCCACAGCAGCACAAGAAAGTTCTTGTCGACAAAAAAAAACCTGTAAGCAGGTAAAACTGAAATATGAGAATGTAAAACTTTGTTGTGAGCTCACAACAGTCTCATGAGCAGTTTTATGCATACTTGTTTGCATGTAAAACTTCCTTATTAGCCTCAAAACTCATTCATAAGCATACAGAACTTTCTTCTCAGCTCTTCAAACTTTTTGTTTGAAAGAAACATTCTAGTTAGCACTTAAACTTTCAGATAAATGCATAAAACTTTCTCACGAGCACACCAAAATCTCTTAAATGCACATAAAAGTTCCTCAAGACTACATAAAACTTTTTTTCCTCATTAAAAAAGTTTTTTGAGCACAAGGTTTTTTACATGTGAGCTTTTAAAACGTGCTCATGACCATGAAAAACTGAAATTGATACATTACTGTGCTCATATGAAATGGTCTCATGAGCACAAAAAACTCTTTGAAGCATATCAAACTTCAACATGAGCATGGAAAACTTTCTCGAGTCCAAAAACGTTCTCACGAGAATGTAAAACTTCACTGTGCTCATGGAGAAAAGTTCTTCTATGTAGGTAAAACTTTCACAAGAGCCTCAAAGCTAAATGATAAGAACACAAAACTTTCTATTAAGCACATAAAATTTCTAATGAGCACTTAAATGTTGGATTGTTCCTCTAAGCACAACAAAGTTTTATGTTATTTTCGTGTCTTGCCTCATTCTGGAGTTAATGACAAGCAGGTAGACACTATTCTTTTGACTGTGTGTGCAGTAACAACAAAGAAACCTACAGAGTTAGCTTAGCTTAAATTCTGGAGGTTAATGGGTAGTGCTAGCCTGCCTCTGCCTACGGTCATCAGATAAATGGTTTTGAGTGCTTGCTGTCACTCGTTTTTTTACCCCTTTATGTTACTTTGTCTTTTACTATCATCGTATTATTTTCTTCAACTCCAAGAAAGACTTTGTTTTGCTGACCTACTTCAGCAGTGGTTTCCACGAAAGATGTGACGATTTCAAACAAGTGGAGTCTTTTGAATAGCTCTTTTAAGTGAACAATGAGAACTGATTTACAGTTCTGAGTGAGCTGTTTGTCTTGCGAGACATATGCAAAACTTTCTTGTGAACCCAAAAAACTTTCTCATGAACATATACAACTTAAATGTGCTTTTGAAAAACATTCTTGTTTGCTTATGTTTATGTAAAACTTTCACAATGGTGTGTGATAGGCGGAAAAACTTTGGTTTTTACCACACAAAACTTTCTTCAGGAGCACTTGAAACTTTATTGAGCTCCAAGAAAACTTTCTAGTTTGTTCTGAAATCTTTCAGGTGAATGCTTGAAACTTTCTTTTGAGCACAAGAATCCTCATTAACGTTTTCATGCTCATAAGAAAAGGTCTGTGAGCACATTTGTTGCCTGTGAGCACAAAAATGTATCATTCACAAATAAAACTTCCCATGGGCATACAAAAACACGTTTTTCAGAGGCACTCAAAATAAGGGCTGAATTTTTTAAGGAAAAGATCTGGTATATTGCGTATCAATTTGATTCAGTTTTCTTCAAATCAAGCTGCAGTGCAATTTTCACACAGTTCACAGTACAGACAACAGTAAAGAACTCAGTGATCAGAAGCACATAACATATCAGTCATCATCTAATATTGATGATAAATAATCTGTTTTCATTATTTAAGGGATACTCCAACTTCTACTCCCAAACATTATTGACCTGTTTACCAGAACTTCTGGAAGTGCAGTAGACAGCAGAGTAGTTGACACAACAAATTCTGGGTCAGTCATGAGCGCTGCAAAAACTTTCAGCTTGGCGATCACATGATTGCGCTGCCTGAAATCCCAAGTTTGATCCAGAAAGACAATAAATCTTTCAGCCCTACTCGCAATGTTCTTGTGCTCATATGAAAAGGGCTTCAGGACACAAAAATGTTCTTGTAAACACTTTCTCGTGAGCACATTTTTTTTTTCTTTAACCATGTTAAACTTCTGTGAGCACAAAACTGTCTTGTTAGCGTTTAGACTTTCATGGTCATAAAACTGTATGTATGTTAAAGTTTCTCAGGAGCACATAAGACATTTTTGAGCAGAGGACAAGTTCTGTGAGCAATTTTTTTTTCTAGGGAGTATGTAAAACTTTCTTGTGAGCACATGAAACTTTGTAAGAGGCACTCAAATTTGTGTTTAGCTCATTTGACATGATTTGTGATCACAAAAAATCTTTTAAGCATGTTAAACTGTAACAGTAGCTAGAAAGACTTACTGTGAGCACAAGCATTTATGGAGCACTTATAACTTTATTGTGCTCACAAGAAAAGTCTTTGAGCATTTCTTTGTAAACTTTCTCATGAGCACAATCAACTTTCTTGTGAGCACAATGAAGTTTCTCATGAGCACATAAATCTACATCATGCTCAAGCGAAACGTCTTTGTGAGCTCAAAATACTTTCTTTATTAATGTAAAAATTTTGGTGAGCTCATTAAACTTTCTCATAAGCATCCAAAAAATCAGTCTTGTTAGCATGTTAACTTCGATATTATCATGTAAAAAATATACTTTTACTGCAAGGTTTAATTACATTTTATCCAGGTAAGTTTTTCTAGTCAATGTCTGTTTGAAGGTCTGTGATACATCACATTAAAACAATGTGAGGGATGAAAACAACAATGTTCTTGAATGTTTAAGAAAGTGTTTTACATATTCTAAAAGCTCCTTGCTTTCTTCAGATACAACTTAACTGTAAAACTTTGTTTTGGTGGATATATTATTATGATTAAAATGTATGAATAAATTAAATTCATGTACCTTTGAGCATTTTAGGTCTCCAATTTTTTAAAATATGTTTCTTAAAAAAAAAAGTAATTAGTAGGACATCAAGTTTGACTCCATGTTAGCTTAACAGATTTCTTTCATAGCCATAACAGACGTGTCTTACCAAAGAGTGTGTCCCCCCCACTGAGTTCTGATTTGATATCCACAGTGGAAGTACCAAAAAAGCCACTAGGGTGACACTAGATGAACTCTAAGACTGATTCTATTTCAAAAACACTACTCTATTGTACATATTTCATGAGTCTGTCTTGATAACAAACAATCCATTGATGTCTGGAAAGAGTTGTAATGACACACTTTTCATAGATAGAAACATATAAAACCATTGAAAAACAGACTGACTGTAGTAAAGAAAGAGCACACTGTAAAAGACTGAGGGCTGGATACTTGGAGGGAACACTGAAGTCTAACCCAGGGGCTAAAAATGAACCTATTATTGACAGCTGGTTTGTAGCATGTGCAGAAATGAGCACATGAAGTACCAGGATTTCAATGGTTACGGAGAGCAGAAAATGGCTGCCATAAAATGTTTGAGACTACTGTTAGACACTACGTTTTACAGGAAGAAGAGCTAGCTAATGTAGAAGTTAGGCTGTATTAGACAAAATTGGCAAGGCCTTTACAAATATCTCCTGGAAAACCATTTAAAGAGCAGAAAACAGGTCCATGGTGCAGTTAAAGTAACTGGTATTATTAAAGCTACACAAAGAGTTTAGCCCAGATTAGGCTTCTTCTCTGCCAAGTATACCAACCCAAATATTGTATGTACAAAATGAGCTTCTGTCCATCTTGGTTATTGCATGCAGTATTAGACAAAGGTTCACCTTTACAATTTGTTGATTTTCTCCACCAGCCACTTGTCACATCACAACAAAATGTAGCACAGTTTGAACTCTCCTTCACACACATGCAAGCACAGTTAGCTCACAGCTAGCAGGCATCACTTACTTCAAAAATCCCTATCTGAACTCTTTTGGAGCACAAACGGTGCTAGCATGGAGTGTGACAAGTGCCTGGTGAAAGAACACCTTTATATTGGTAACACCAAGGTTTCAGTTTAAGGACTTACAACAGAAGTTGTTGAGTATGTAGGCATCTGTAAGCGTCAGCAGAAAGCAGAGCTCGCTCATGCATCATGACTTCGTTTGAACACTTTCACAACAAACACCTGACAGTGTTTGATTTCCACTGACACACAGTCATCCTCCTCTGCTTGGAGTCGGTGAGATTCTGTTCAAACGTGTACGAGCCGTGTAGGCACCAAGGTTTATCTGCAAAGCTTCATCAGAGTGTTTCCTCTGTTTGTGTCGATCTGTTATTGAGAGATTCCAGTTGAATGTCCGGTCAGTTTGCTGCAGTAATGTGTGATGAAGACAGAGGGCCGACTTGGGAAAGTCTTGCCCACAGAGGGAGAGCAGTTCTGTTTCTTCAGGCATCACGACATCTCGATTCAGAGAAAGTGAATTTTCCAAGAGTGCCTGCTTTGACCATTTTATGAACAGTTTCAGTGTTTTGACGTTCAGATGTTCATATTACACAGTCCGTCTGAGGACCATTAGGACACTTTAACTGTTACAGAAACATGTCTCAGGAAGTGCACATCAAGAGATTTTTAGGCATTCATTAATAGACATGGACAGCAGAAGTGCTAAGAGTCAAACTAAGGTATGAGGGAAAGGGAGGGAGCAATCAGGGACATTTCCCATGATTTAAAGCAACACAACACATCAAATATAACACATGTGCAGTTAAAAGGATACAAACACACAGGGCTCAAATTGTGCAATTTAGCAAAAAGAAAAGCGGTGCGTGATTGTTCTACCATTTCTTGAGCCTTACAAACATCCAGCTATAACACAACACATTTTATTAGAAAACATGGATAAATTGATTTCCCCTCAAAAGAGGAGGAAAAAGGCAAAATACTGGTTTACTTTAAATTCATACAAAACAGGTTTGGTCTTTTAGAGCCATTTCATGGTATAATAAGAGTTTAAGGTGCCTAATCAGGTTTTAGTCCGAGTGGACAAAGTGCAACTTTCTTACAGTTTAGTTTAGGTGCTTCACGTTTTTTATTTTGAAATTCTGTTTAACAGTCTTTCTTTAAGGAGTGGGTCAAAGCCCGAAATGATTCATAGGCTTTGATTTTGATGAAAGTAGGTAAGCCTGAACCTAAAGGCAAGGTGTCCATGATTTGGTGGTGACTGTAAGATCTGTAAATTGATGAATTGTGGTTGACTTTCTTTTGACTCACTTGAGCTGCGGCTAGTTTTGGGGTAAACTATGCCACTCAGCATCTCCTTCTTCCATCTTTTTGAACCAGTTCTGTTTTTGTTTTTGTTGAAGTGAACAAAAATGTCAGACTTATAGTGGCAATTATGAAGTAACAGTGCGTCTACCTCAACGTGGACACAACACATTCAACTTTGGGACAACAGCCTTATAGCGTCTTGAAAGGTGACAACAGCACATGATTATCAAAAGGTGAAAATAGGTTTAAAGACATTAAAAGCAGTGCATACTGAACAAATACTGTGGCGTTTCCATCAGATCTGTAGGCTTCAAGTCTACAACACCTATAATACTCATGACAAGCCAATATAAAGGGAAGACTTGAGTGGACATCCTGTGTTCTTTAAAAGCATCACGGCATTGGCATTCATTCGGCAATAAGGTACTTTTTTCACATCGTTTTCAGGCATTTATCAGTTAACAAGCCTGACTCTCAATACCACTTGTTTTTAAATTTCATATCAGCATGACAACTGCTTATTCATATCAGGTCCTTTCCTCAATAATCTTAGAGGGTGGTGGGAAAATGCTGTAATTCAACCAGCTTCACAAACAGATGAGAGCTAGTTTTACTGGTTCATCCGTCTATGAAACATTTAAGAGCAACTTTGTAAACACAACAGGTTAAAAAAAGGGTACGAGGGCTGACACATTCATAACACTGACAATAAAGGTTTGACATTAGACCTGTGCTCACAGTATAACAAACACTTTCTCAAGCAAATGCAGCATAAACGAGTTAAAACTTCTCCCAAAGCAGCTTAACTTAAGCCAATAAGGAGTGCAAATTTAACAAGGGCACGGTGACAGTAAAACTCCTAAAATCTCTCCAAACAACCATCATGAATCATCAGTTTTACAGAAAAGATTTAGAGATGTGTGTTTTGGGGGGATTATCATCTTCAGCTCAATTTGAAGATGGCATTCTTTTAGAGGAAGTATTAAATTAGGAAGGGTGTACACTGTGTGATTTCAAGCCAGTTAAACAAAATTAGTGGTTAAATAGCAGCTTCCAGTTTGGGACTAAATCATTAATGAAACAAACTTTATTCATATGCTCGCATTGTACAGACTAGGGCTGCAAAATTCTAGGACTCTGCCTAATGTCAGAGTCACCTTTAATAACTCAAACAGATAGAGACTGATGTCATAGACATTCTCCAATTGAATGCTTTCACGTGACATCCTACACTCATGAAACGCCCTTGGTAGATGAGAACGGCCACCCTCTGCTTTACAGTGGAAAAGTTGACAGTCTCGTTGTATATCTGAGAGTGAGCACAACACAAGCAAGAATCTAGACCAGAGAGAACAACATGAATAAGTCCAACAAATCACTTCAAGTCTGATTGGACAGGTGCTACCATGTAGTGCTGGCAGTGCAAGTAATTGACAGAAAAAAATCTGTTCAAGTCACTTTTATAAAATCATCTTCATCATCTTTATCATGTCCTCATGTCATTTACATATTCAGCATCAACAAACTCAGCACTGAATTAATCCCAAAGAGCTGTGTCTACAACTCTACCACTGAAGACCACAGAGGAGAAGAGTTAAACTTTATGTTTAATATTTTAAACAGGCTTTTTTCATTTTTGTAATGGGATTCACTCACCAATAAGGGGACAATTGTAACTATCAATGTAGATCACAGCAGCATTAGCTGCCTGGCATGTTTTTAGGGTTAATTTGTTAAGAAATTTACTTCCTTTGAAACACCCAAAGATAGTAAGGTAGTGATATTATCAATTAATAACATGAATGAGCTAGAGTAAGGTTATTAGTTACCTTTTTTTGATGCCGGATTGGCAAAATGCAGTACAAGCGCTGTATTCAGCCCTTTCTTTTACTTGTTGTGGCCCATGGGATCATTTCAAATTTCAGTGAATTGGAAATGAGAAGAAAAAAAATTACAAAATCTGCCACTGAGAAATATTCCTGTGACAATCTTTGGTTACTGGAATATCTTTAGTTCTTCCCAAGAAATTATGGGGGTAACTGACATTGTTTACTTTAATCTTGTATCTGCATCAATTCATGTATTTGTGTTAATTATAGAAAGACCAGCAAGTGTAACATACAGTCAGAAAAAAATAAATAAATATTATATTTTCCACAGATTCAGTTGTCTGGAAATCTATTTTTATCTCATTAAGTCTTACACTTTGCATTTTGAATGAAAATCTGAATGTCAGCATAGTTAATTTTGATAATACCTTTATTTTTTTATTTAGTGAAATTAAGTGCAGATCAGTGTCTTGTAATTTGTAATTATGAGTGTCTTGTAATTTGTAGTGTAGCTCGTTAGCAGTTTGGATAACGTTGTACATCCCTGGTATAGATAATGAAGAATGTCTTGTTATTCACTTCTCAAAGCAGACCTAGTGATCCAAACACATAAAGTCACATATGTTTTAGGATTATCATCCTGGAAGCTCAGAAAGGCGAAGGAATCACAAATACTACCATGTGAAGACATGCCTAATGTCATGCTCAGGCATCGGAGCTGTTTGAGTGATTTTAATTTTGCTCAGCTTGCTTTATAAGGATCCAAAATATCCGATTTTAAGCTATTGTCAATTGTATTTCTGCGTAAAGGTGTTGCTTTGTAAAGATTGATATAAAGATTTAAGTAAAGATTATATTCAAAGAGCCACAGTGGTTAATGTCAGCAGACACTTTGCCCTCTAGCCTTTCATGATGGTCACCTGACTGAAATCTATCAATGAGCTATCTCCCAAGCACGGACACAAAGAGTACCATTAAATATTCCCAGCAGAAGATCCACTCATTCTCATATGGTAAGACAGGGAGACTAATCGAACAGGCATGCCTACTGTTGCCATGGTGCTTTAATCCCTGTACAACACTTTGTTCTGGCTCAATCAAGAATATCGTTCCTAAGGTCAGGAAATCTGCTTGTGGCTCTGCTCTCAAAATGGGAGTTTTTGCAGTTATATGACCAAAGTTTCAAACATCTCAGAAATTAATTCAGATGTATGTGAACAGCTGATCATGTAGATTGGGCCCCTATACACAGCACATCTAATGACACAAGATCAGACCTGAAAAAAACCCAACCTCAATACCAGCTGTACAAATGCAAATTTGTCTCAAAATTGGCTTGAAATCACACAGTGTGCGCCTGACTTAACAGTTCGTTGTGCCACTTTAGATTTTCCAGGTTCCTTTAAACTTCCTTTCATGTATTTTATTAGTTTTAAATACTACCTACAGTAAATGGCCTAAAGCTAATCATCCGTCAGTTAGTCTCATGAAGACATGAATCAGAGATGAAAAACATTGAGTTATTGTTGCTCATTAGTAAACATGCAAATCAGTGGCAAAAAGACTTGGCTTGGTAAACTGTCTTCCAGCATTGATCATTTCAGTGTTCTCTGAAAACATTCTGTAACGTTTCACTGTGTGTCTCACAATCATTAATCCTCAGAAACAGACAAAGATTTCCTCACGCTACGTGAAGGCTCCCAAACCTCGCTGTCGTCTGTATCGTCTCCATCCTCCTCTTCATCTCCTTCATCTTCATCGTCTTCTCCCAATCTGGCTCCAGTCTGATCCTCAGTGGTAGATGACTCTCCTTGACCATTGTCTTCCTCTCCTCCCCCCGCCCCACCTGCAGTCGGCTCTTCGAAAGGGTCTAACCCCGCCTCCAGGCGGCGCTGCACCTCAGCGAACCACTCCCTCACCTTTTGGCAAAACAGAAACAGAAACATGGCTGACATCATGTTGTTGAGAATATCTAAGAACTCATATTATGCTTTTTTATGTGTTTTACATGTCTGCTCTTACATCAACTACATTCCCCCTTTTTAAAGCACTGGTAGATGCTTGTTCCAAGTTCTCTGAATAGATTTATCCAACTATTATATAACTGGCAGTTAAAGCTGATCGGTTCAAGGCAGCAAACACTGTGCAGAGCAAAGACTGAGGAACTGACGTAAGGTTGTTCATAGTATGGGGACAAATGGTTATCCAAATCAGAGCAGACTGGGCCCTTGTGGAGAGGGGGCTTAAAAAGTACAGGATCTCTAATTGAGCATCTCAGACAGAGAGAGAATACAGCTGGATCAGGGTATTCAGTCTTTAAAATTATGCTTTAGAAACATTAGTGCATTCATGTCAAAACGGGGTCTCTAAGGAGTAAGCTGTATCATTTTTTTGCACTGATTGTTAGTTGCTGGTTTTAAAGACATAACATAAAAAAACCTGACAGGTTCAATGTTAAAACTCATCATTTTTTCGCACTCCAGTCCTAAATTTGACTCTACTTTTAAGAAAGAGTAATGAAATAGATCACAATCTCTCTTTATAAAACAAAAAAACACTAAGAAACAATCAGTGAGTAACCAAAATCTGCCACTATAATCTGCTTTGCCCTTGCTCGGATAAATACAGATGATATTATGCCAATCTTAAAATAATGAACACAAACTGTTTCCTGCTGTGCACATGCTTAAGTTGTCGGATATGAATAAATGGTTTCCATCAGCTGAAGAGAGAAAGCTCTGACATACTGCAAGATAATCACTTCCTGGTTGTCTTAATTCATAAAGTTTTCTGAAAACTTCAATACACAACAATTTAGAGAATCTCAAAGAAAGAATAAACACACTTATCCTTTTTTCACTACAAATGGGATGTGCCTGTGCAGTATTTCACACATTGCAGGATATGAGATAGTCACATGACCTGAAGCACGTCATGCTGACACCTCTGTTGTGTAATGTAAACGCAAAACTCCAGTTTCTTCCTTTTAAGACTAATCTTCAATAAAAGTCCATCTCATATCAGCCTTAGTCATCAGAAGACTGAATACTGTGCATGCAGAGTCTGTGTGTCTTTTGGTTGCTCGTTAGACAACAGATGATTCTGCTTGAATCACAGACACAGTGACAAGACACCAAAAGCAGATCATTAGTTGCATAAGCTTGCATAAATCAGTGAGTGTTTTCCCACTACCAGCAGTGTCTCGTTGAGCTTCTTTTTAATGCTCTGCCAAATATATGATCTGCTAATGGTACAATTATGCTGCTGTCCATGTCTATTTTACAGTTTTAGATGCACACTTGTGTCTGTGAGTCAAAGGCAACTCAACATTTAACATCCTTAGAAATGGTTGACCTGTTTAAAGTAATATCACAAAAAGTAACATTTTGAGAAAAGTTTAACTTGCAAAGAAACATGTTTTATGGTTCTCTCACCACTTTTCCTTCTTCTACTCAGTGTGTATTAGTGAATGTGTGCCTGCCTATCTGCCAGGGTGTGGCACTTGGTGTAAGATAAGAGAGTGTTGAAAATGAACAATGGAAAAAAACATCAACACCACTAGAAAACTCAAACGGTGCACTCACACAGAGGAGAAAAGCAAAAGAAACCTAGTGATGGTGGACAGGCAGGTGGGTCTAGACCAGCTAGTCTTGTTGAACATGAATGTTTCTCGTTGTACATTTAAAAATTGTATTGCTTGTTGAACAAAAGAAAATTTGATCTGTTACTTGTGAACAGAGGAATAACGCAGCCTAGTGGGCAACAGTGTAAGTGAAGGGGCGAGGGGATGTCTATGATCACCATCACCCACAATGCTTAGTGCGTTTTTCAGTAATCCGTTTATAAATGCAGTCAATATTTGCAAACTGGATGCCTGACAGTTTACTGGACACTGTGACACTTTTCCTGAAGGGCTTTTTCTGTGCTTCTGTTGCATTTCCACACCGCCAGATAATGCAAAAAGACAGGAAGTTCTTGAAAAAGCAGGAAGAAAACATTGGAGTACTTTTCTGCTGACATTAAAAGCTAAAAGTTTCCTTAAAAGAAGAGTCTGTCCTGGAACTTTGTGGTCAGCCTTTTGGTATTGGACTTGCTATTCCGAGCCAATGGGCTTGAAACTGCTTATGAGGCAATGGTTGGGCATCAGACTGGTACGTCTATTTGGGGGTTTAGGAGAAAAGACATTTGTAGGTACTAAGCAAGAGGGGGAAGTTCTGATGCTGCTGACTTTTTGTGTTGTGCAAAAAAGTCTTCTATTTTACTGAAGAGACATACAGAACACACCAAAGGGCATGTAACACTTGATAAAGCTTTTTAGGACCAAAATAAAGAAAAGCAAGTTTTTGTATCACATTTTAGCAACTCAGTTAAAAGTCCTTCACTCAACACATCTAAAACTAATATATTGTACTCGAACGTTTATTAATGTAAATTCAAATAAAATTGCATTTATCTCATGTAGTTTCCTTATTATCACTAAAAAAAAGGCAGGAAAACTAAGAAATATTGCAATGTCATTTCCAGTATCATTCAGCCATGTATTGAAGCCTATGATCTAAAGATTCTGGGCCTCAGAAAGCTGTAGCTGGGATCTGAATCTTCTTTAACCTCTATGACCTCAGAACAAAAACATTCCTGTACCTGTTCGTAGCTCATGTTAGTCTTGGTGACGAGCTCATCCAGGTCTTGCTCTTGGAGAAAACGGTACTTCAGGTAATACTCCCGCAGGATCTCCCTCCCACTCTTGAACTTCTTGACCGGGGGGGATCTGTCTGCGTCTGCGCCATACGAAGCGGACCTTCTTGGCTGCCTTCTGGTTCGGGATCGTCCCCAGCCTCGATTCCTGCCGCGTCTTTTCCTGCCTCCCATTTTATTGCCTCCTCCACCATTTGGCGGTTCAACGTTTCCACTTTGGTACTGGAAGAACCATTTTAAGTTACTGTTCTTCCAAGAGTACCGAGAGTCCCCAAACCAGCTGACGATGTAGGACCGAGGAAGGCCGGTCTCCTCCGCCAGCTGGTCATACTCCTCAGTTGTGGGCCACTGGTTCCTCACAAAGGCACTTTTTAAGATGTGGAGCTGCTCTGGGGTCTTTTTAGTCTTATCTTTGATGTCTTTGTGACTGCTGGTGGTGGGCAGCTGCTTACTGCGACCTCCAGGAGGGGTCTGACTCCCTTTGCGAGATGAAGATGCAGAAGGAGAAGAAGAGCTGGCTTCCTCTCCTTCTTTCGCTCCATCTGTCTCCATCTTTCCTCCCTCTGCAGAATCTGGGGAGGATGTATTGATAGATGGCATTTTCCTCCTCTCAGTGAACCACGCATCGATCTCCCTCCGCGTCAGTTTGGTCTCTGTCCTCAGTCGGCTCAATTCTTCATCAGACGGAGTGCTGTTCTTCTCAAAACTTTCCTCCAGCACCACCAGCTGCTCCGGAGTTTTCTCCTTAAACTTCTGCAGCGTAAAATCTGGGAAGGGGTTCCATGTTTTTGGTCTGGACTCCTTCTCCTTCACAGGTGGTGTGCGAGGAGGATGTGGAGACGTGGGGGTCTCGTCGCTGGAGTCGATAATAATCGTGGTTGTTGTACTGCTGCTACAGCCGCCTCCTCCTCTGCCCCCTCCTTCATGGAAAGTGATGACATGGCTGTTCTTGGAGTTGCGCTGGTTGTACCTGGTGTCGCTGAACCACTTCTTGATCTCACCTTTGGTCAGATTAGTGAGCTTCATCAGCCGAGCAATTTCAGCGTCAGTGACAAAGTGGTTTTTCAAGTAGCTGGCTTTCAGCTCGGCCAGCTGCTCTTTGGATTTCTTCGGCCGCAAACCAAACGTGTCAGCACTGAGGGCCGAGTTCTCCTTGAAAACAGAAAGAGAGTTACACATCAAACTGGGGTTTCTACAGTACTCCAAGATGTCCACAGTACTTTCAAGAGGGAAGACAAAATGTAATGTGCCTGTCAGCAATCAAAGTGTGTTTTAGTTTGTTGTATTACAAAGACAGTTATGGGCCTCCAGAGTAGAGTTTTAAAAAACCCCAAGTTTCTCAAATTCCACAGTCATAAAAATAAAGCAGCTATCACTGTTCTAGGATTCTGAGGGCATGTCTGATAAACAGTGTAATGTAATGCATGATTAATTACTTGTTACTAGGGCTGGACAAAAAATCGATTAAATCAATTAATTCAAATTATTTTGTGCAGAAGATTTAAAAAATTAAAAATCTAGATTTTTTTTTCTGGCCTTAGTCCAATTGTAAGTAGTTGCAATTTCTGAAAAAAATTACAATTTTCATGATGGTCGGCCTTGTAGGGTTTGCACAAACACTTTTATAGACTTGTATTTGTTATTTTAGTAGATTAAATATTGATCAGAGAGTTTCATGCTAATACTGTAAGAATACCTCAGCCTTTTAGTGTTTATGTAGACAAACCTGCCTACGTTTATACTACATAATCAACCTTTTGTTACCCAGACTTTGACTTTAAAGGATAAATTTGGTTTCTGCAGCTTTCACATTGTTTATAGAATGAAGTAGAACAATATTCACCCAGAAGGCTTTCCTGATCCAAACAGTGCTTCGGGAGATATTTAGATCCAAAATCGAGCGGCAGACATCCGTATAATGGTAGCACATAGGGCATGTATAGCGCCGCTCCTAAAACTGCATTAATCGTGCAAAAACTCATTAGTTTCACCAATATTTCATCATGGTCCGCTCGGGCTACTCCTCCATTACAGTCTGTGTCGCTCCAGACATGTTTTTGTGACTGTGCTGACCTCTGAACTAAAGAAGAAGAATGTTTGCCTCCGCTCTCTGGAGAGCTGTTCTTCTCTTTGCCTCCGTGTCCTCCTTTCAATGAGCTCCTCATCTGTAAACTCTGGCTCAAAATTGTAAGGACACCCATCATATTCAAAGTTCTCCTCTACAACATCTTCATCAGATAGATATTCGTCCATTTTGCACAAAACTGGAAGAAGAAAGTCGTTGAGTAGCCGGCGGTCTTCCCCTGAAACAATGAGCCGCACTGCGCATGCGTGGAGGCAAGCGTTCTTCTTCTTCAGTTCAGAGGACAGCACAGTCACAAAACATGTCTGGAGTGACACAGACTGTCGTGGAGGAGTAGCCCGAGCGGACCATGATGAAATATTGGTGAAACTAATGAGTTTTTGGACGATTAATGCCGTTTTAGGAGCAGCACTATACATGCCCCGTGTGCTACCATTATACAGATGTCCGCCCCTCGAATTTGGATCTAAATATCTCCCGAAGCACTGTTTGGATCAGGAAAGCCTTCTGGGTGAGTATATTGTTCTACTTCATTGTATAAACAATGTGAAAGTTGTAGAAACAGAACTTTTCCTTTAAGAGGGAAACATTTAGACAACATAAAGGCAAAACTTGATTTGTTTCATTTTTATGTCACTGGGAGTTTCGTTTCTTTTAGGGAGGGAAAAATCAATTAAAATCGTAAATCGAGTGTTGTGGAAATAAATCGGGGATTTTATTTCTAGGCCATATCGCCCAGCCCTACTTGTTACTGTCACTCAAAGTAATTAGTTACATTATAATATTACTGTATTTGAAATGTAAGGCATTACACTATTATCACATTACTTTTAAGTTACTCTCATCAAAATAACAGGAAATATGGATTTGTCATTCTAAATGTAGCTCATTATGCTCAAAAAGCTCATTACACATCCAGTGGAAGATGATGTGGTGTCTATCTGACTGAGCTTCAGCTTGAGGATTGCGGACTTTTCTCCTCCGCTGATCTCACAGAGTATGTGGCGAATTTGTATTGAAACAAAAAAGAAACACCACTTTTTTTTGTAAAGCCTTACATTACTCCGCTACAGTAAACAGGAATGCATGACAGTAATCACATTATTTTTGTAATGCAATACTCCCAACACTGCTGATAAATGTGCTTAAACTGCACCTTCTTCAGAAAGAGCACAAACACTTGTGGAGAAGATGTTCCTCTCTCAACTTTTAAATAATTATAAAACCTGACAACAGAGGCTCATCTTTCTGCTAAACTAGGGTCTCATTCATAAAACAGTGCATATAATGCAAACTAAAAGTAAACATACACCAAGAACCTTAAGTTGACCTCAAAACAAAATAATTAGCATTTATAAAAACATGCACATGCAAACCCCCACAACATTTAGTCTTTATAAATCATGGTCCACTTGGAAATATGCACACATGGATCAGCCTCCCAATCCTCCATCTACACACCCACGTCTAACTATAAACAGTACAACAATGAGCTGGCTCAGCACAGGAATTTCAGTGGAAAACTACAACAACAACCGGAAGGAAGGCTTTTAAAAACGAACCACATGACAAGGAAATGAAGGTTTTTATGAACGAACAAGAGCTTGAACTCCAATTATTAGTTAATCGCCACAGAAGAAAGGATAACGAAAGGAGATATCAAAGAGTGACACTGCCCTTAGCTTAATTCATGCAAGAGCATCAACATCTTCACGAGTTTTGCACCAACTTATACATGTTTACAGGACATACACTGCTGTATTTGCATACTGTCAGAGTTTCCATGTTAATTAGTGATCCCTCCCTTGTTGTAAAACATCATTAAAGAAAAGTTTGATCAGTGAAAGATGTTTTAGCATATTAATTCATTTTAACCTTTCAAACTCAGCCACCAATGTAACTAATAATAAGAGCAAATAGTTTGATCGATACAATTCGGTCATTTTACGATGAAAGTGCAGGGAATAAGGACGTGGAGTGACGAGAGGGCAGAGTGTGGCAGACTGAGACATAGCAGTGCCATCATTGTCTTTTTAGTGAATTCACACTGTAGTAAGGACGTTTTAAAAAAGCACTGGCACTATGGAAGACTGTTCTTTTTCTTTCTGTTTTTAGTGTTTAAGTTTCTAAATCAAACATTGATAGGTTTGTCATCTGCTCTGATGGCTCCTATTGCTGATTATTTTAGATGAATTCCTACATATTTCAGTGTCAAGAAGCACAGTACAACCTACTTGGTGCATGCATTAAATAAACTGTATTAATGTTAATGATGATGTGAATCATGGAGTTAAGTTTGATATTCTGTGTAACTAAATACATCAGAGGCATCCGGTAACAAAGTGGTCTCAGTCTACCGAGTCGGTGTTCTGTGTCACTGTTCCTTCTGCCTTTACAAGGTACATTAGCATGGGTCAGAGTTTGTTTACAGGTGAGCACATTTTACTGTCACGTTTGTCTCTTCTGGATCATATGCTCCACCAAGATAATTACAGAATTTGCACCTTGAAACATGGGCAGTAAACCTTGCTGACTTGGGGTCATTACCAATTTTTGCCCTTCGCGCCCCTCCCTCGTCTTACCCCTTTGTGTACCCCTTCCTCTTGGCCAGGGGTGGGCAACTTTAATTACCAAGAGTGCCACATAAAATCATTTTTCCCAGTCTGAGGGCCACATTGTTACAAATTTTCAGAATCTCTCGATGATGAAAAAGAATGTTGGATAAATAACATATGATAATTTGCCATAAAATTAGCATACCAATATTTATATATTACAACATAAATACAAGTTATTATGCATAATCAAATGAACTTGTCATAGAATTCAAGCAAATTTAGCTCACATACATGGAATTAAAGCCAATGAAGCTATTTTCAAATCAATAAAAAGATGTGTCTTTCACATTTTTAGAGCTCAAATATTTGGCTGCTGCCATTTTAAATATAGTATTGAGTAATACTTGATATAATTTCAACAGCTTCATGACAGAGATTTAGAGACACTATAATAGCAAAGTAAGGTTGTAAATAACTTACATAAGATTTTATGTTTTCTTCATATTTGCGCCACTTGCCCACCCCTGCTCTGGCCCTCTTCTTTGAGGGCCAAGAAGGGGTGAGAGCATGCCCCTTAGAAATGAGAGGCCACTCTATTACCCGTACATTATTACCCACAGTCACCCTTTAGCTGTAGCTAAAGCAGCCAAAGCTAGTTCATTATAATCAGTACTTTTAAAATATGACAAGCAATTGAAAACATGATTATTATATATGATATATTTACTTAATAATTACTGATGATTATGTGCTTCCTCCAGTCTCTGCTCTGCCTTCTTGACAGCAGGCGTGGTGTATTATAGTTAATTTCTCATACTCCTTCCTTTCAAGTGAGGTCTGGGTTTTGTCTTCATTTGTAGGGCTGTGTAGCCCTTTGCCTTAACCTTATGGAGAACTGGGATAACTCTTTGCTGACATGAATGGACAAAACCAAGGGCTAAGGGGTATAACTGGGACTGACCCTAACTCTATGTCATAGTGATAGAGGTTTAGCTTTAATGTTGTTCTCTCTAACAAATCCCTCTGACCTTTACTTTTATTTACCCCCTCACCACCGTGGCTTGTAGGGTCAGCTAAGTCCTTCCGACACTGACAACATGGTAAGCAGGAAAAACAACAGACTGTCGAAATCCAAATGACTTAATATCATGAAGTATATGGTGGTGATATTATGCATAAGGAACACAAAAAGTGTATTGCTGTTCTAAAGCAATTTTCTGATTGTGCTTTCCAGTGCCTTTCGGTATTTGCCTTCGGGAGTAAGGGGATGCTGCAGCTTGCTTTGTTTTCTGTTTTCTCTTCATTAGACGGATTATGAAGCAGAAGAAAACCTGCTGCCTTCAACTAAACAAATGACTCTGCAAAAAGCTAGGTGTATCTATCTGATTTTTCGTAATCTCACAAAGGCCTTTGTCTGATAAAGCATATTACCTTATGCTGTTTACATGGGAACATGATGAGTAATTGGAAATTGAAACCAAATAGCCAGAAAATGATTAGTTTATAAGTGTGCAGGTAAATGTGCTCAGTGAGCTCTACAACACTTCATCAGCCACACACATTAAATACCTTTAACAGGCAGACAACATGGTTGAAAGTGACACAAGCTACAGTAAAAAAGACCCCAGCTGGTGACCAATATGAGGTCCAATATCAAAACCCTGTTTACTGTTAGCAGCCATCTTCTTAGAGAGGTGGTATATTTGCTATCATTCCCACCTGTGGAGAAAGAGAGGGGGGCTGGACTGTGGTGGCTCTTTTCAGTTCGCTGTTTGATAGGCTGGACTGGCAGGAGCCTCTGCTGGAGCTCTGAGACTGACTGGGCAGTCCAGCCACTGTCAGAGTGATTGGACTGGTCACTGGAAGGTTCCCCCCTGGGCCGACCTACGAAGAGAGCAAAAACAAAAAGACACAGAAGAGTTTATGAGGGGGAGACTGGCAGGGATCAGTTTGATCCATTGATATAACTGACTGTGAAATTATATTATATTATTAATATTATTGTTATATTATATAACTAAAATGAACGTAATTGTAATATAAAATATAATCTGTTATGGCTTCACTTTAAAATACTACTGCTAATCCAGCTGGTCTAATATCTGATTTACACAGACAGAAATATAATCCACTTGGGGGATATCAAAGTAGTTTTCAGATACACTAAAATTATTCACATCAAGATGAAGATGGTTTTCTAAAAGTTTAATAAAACTGGTTTAAATTCAAGCCCTGCTGTTTTCAATCATGATAAACCAGAATAATGTTCACCGCCTTACAGTTTTAAATGAATAATTTGGTGCTTCTTAATTTGAGTGGTTTCAAGGCTGGGGATGTTTAGTCTTACCAAACAGTGTTTTCTCCTCCTTCACATACCTGTGTGAACACCAGGCCAGGCTGGCCCACGATCTGGCACGTCTGCAGGATGGACTGCAGGCCGTTTGCAGCTGCTGACAGTTGGTGAGCAGGTATAACCGTGATGGTCTGAGGCACCGTGTGCACTGTGCCGTTAAACTGCTTCCTCCTGGCCTCCTCCACTTCCTCTGGAGTCCAGCTCACACCATGTTTCAGCCGCTGAGCGGAGAACCACACCTGAGAGAATCAAACACAGTAATGCAGAGTAATTACCTTAGGTACACTACTGCTTTGAATTTAAAATCAAGGTCAATAGGGCTTTTTGTCTGATTTAATAACAGAGCAGGAAGCTTCTGGTGTATACCGGCTTGTCCCATGCAGAGCTGCAGGGCATAGTGCCTGTCTCAGCGATCATTGGGTATCAATCACAGGGCTGACAGTTAGCTTATCAGGTCAAATACCTATATTGGCAGACATACTTTTTATTCTGATTTTACAGTGTATATCCACTAAAGCATAAATATATTGTTTGTTTATTTGTGTATCACTTCTCAGCCCTTGATATTGGCTTTTACATACTAGCTTTTAGTTCTTCATTCTTTGTTTACAGCGTTATATTTATGTTTGTACACGGACAGCAAAGGAAACTGGACTCAGATTCATTGTATATATTCACACTTGGACAATAAAGCTGACTTTTATTCTTGCCTGGCCAGCCAATCAGAATCAGAGAACCCCCTCTCATAGCAACCGTTGTCAGGTCAGTCCAGCCAGACAGCAGGGTCATTTTTTATTAATGCATTGTGGTGAGATTGTTATTGTAAATTTGTTGTTTAATATAAGAATCACAGAGAAAACTAGTATATACTGGAATTTAAGATTAAACATTTGAATATTGATGGTATTTGTTGCTATCTTAAAGTTTAGTTCTAATCATAAAAGCATTTTGTTATATGGACACCTTATGTTTCATGTATAGGGATGGGGATAGATTATTTTATTGATATCAACTCCACAACAAATTCTTCTTATCAAAAACATTACTGATTGTTTCTCTTAATGATTATCAAAGATACTCTTTGTTGAAAAGAAGCTGGCCTACAAAAGTTTTAGGGGCCATAATGTCACTGCACTTGCCAAAGACAGATACTTTTAACAATCTGCTTGTATTCCAAGTTCATCACTTCTTTTTTGGGGATTAACATTTTTTAATTATCTTTTTTTCAAAAGGATAAACATAAAACACAATACCTGAACAACAAATTAACACAACAACCCATCCACCCCTGGTCAGCACCACACACATCAGCAACCATGGGTGGTAGATGCAGTACAAAAATAAGTAGCAATAACAGACATAAATTCAGAAGAAAATACAAGAAGAAATAGATACCCATAAAAATACAAACACACAGACAAATATACTTGAGAAAAAAAAAATATAAAAGTTCTGAAAATATATATATATATAAACAAAGATACATTTTCACATCTTTATTTGTCATCCTTTTAGCACTGTGTCAAATGGGAGCATTCTAATTTGATTTAATTAATTACTCTAATTTCTAATAATACATCAGTAAAAATAAAATATTTTATCTTAAACTGTTTTTTTAGAGTTTTTGTCATACACCCTGCTATGGTTCTCTCTCTATTCTCACACTGAGGCAAATCAAAAATTAGCTAAGTACAAATAAAGGTAGCTACATCCTAAGCTGCAACACCAGATTTTGTCTAACACTGTAACAAATACCAAGGAGGGCAGAGCTTGCTAGGGACCACTTCCTGCAAAGGGTCAGTAACAATGATTAATGTCAATTTTAACATTTAAGCACCATAACATCAGTCACATTTTTATCTTTATCTTTACAGAGGTTTACAGAGTGTTATATGAAGCTCTAAAAATGCAGATGAAGCTTGGTTTTACAGCTTTGCAGATAGAGCACATGTAATCTTAAGACATGTTTTGTTTGTTTGACTGAATGTTTACATTCAATAAAAGAAATAATTTACCTTTCGTAATATCAGCTGATACGTTTTGAGTTTTATTTGTTAAGAATGCTGTTGATCACACTATAAGTAAAAGGTTAGCTTAAGCACATGAGAGACTTCTTGTTCCTCATAGTGTAAAAAAGTGTGTATCCGTATCTGCTAAAATTATAATTAAAGTATCTGCCAATCAAGTACAGGGGTAATATAATGCCATGCACCCCCACTGACAGCTTACTCAAGTAATTTACCCCAAAACATGGGCAAACTGTCCCCTACCTTGATCTGCTCCTCTGTGAACTGGGTCTGTGTTGCCAGGTTGCTGATCTCAGCCATCGAAGGGTAAGGGAACTTCTTGTATGTGTTGCCCAGGAGGGGGTTTGTGTCCATAGCTGCGCTGTAGGAGGGGATACTGCTGAGAGGAATGAGCAGCTGAGACTGAGCTGCTGCTGCACTCTGCTGGGCCTGGAAAGCTGAAAGAACCTGAAAAAAAGAGGCGGACGAGGAGATCAGAAAGGTCTCGGTACTGCTGCAGTGGCAAAGGTTAACCTCTGCTACCTGGCAGCCTTTTATCACGTTTTAAAGCTTTTAAGGCTGCAGTCGAGCCGTCTTGACATGCATTAATATTTTACAGACGAGGGGGGATGGAGTGTTGAGGACAGTGTACCTGTGCGAGGCCTGCTGGCAGCACTGTGGGGTTGAGAGATGAGGATTTCCTCTGCTGCTCTGACGGCGGGCTCAACAGCAAACCACCTCCGCCCAGCTTCATGGAGTCGTGCAGCAGCATTTCAACAGGCGTCATTGGGCCAAGTGGAGCTTCGATGGGCTCCTGCTCTCCTCCCACCTCTCCCTCTCTGCCCCCTTCAAAGCTCTCCGCCCCCTCATCTGTTGATTTCAGGGACACCGCGATCCTCTTGGGTTCAGATTTAGTCTTCATCCTCATGATGGGGGTCTTGCTGAGAGAGATGGCGGACACTGCAGCGGGGTCTGAGCTGCCCTCCTCGGGTGTATCACACTGCGGTTCTTGCGTGGGCTGGTCAGTGGAAGACTCGTCAGGGGGGTTTGTGGCGCTGCGTTTTGATGAGGGGCCGAGGGCTTCGCTGTCTTCAGCAGAGACACTTGGCTCATCTGCAACAATAAAAATCCAGACATTCACGATGACTCCACGCTTCATTCATTTTAAATGTTTCATCCTAAAATAGGACTTAGAAACATCTTTGTGTGTAAAAATGATCCTCACCTGAATCTGGAGGTGTTGGCACAACCACCACAGCCTGATCCAGCTCCTCTGCAGTCGGTCCCTCCTCTGCTCCTTCTTTCACCTTCGCCTCCTCCTCCTCTGCCTCTTCATCCTTCGCCCTCTCTGTTTTCTCCTCCACCTCTTCTTGCTCCACCACATCAGAGGGCAGCACCATGCACGGTGTGGTTGATTTCCTGCGACTCGACATTGTAACACTCGACTCTTCTTACTTTCTGTGAGTAAAGATGATCTTAGGCAGTGTGGCTGGAGCTCACATTTCTTAGGTGGTTTGGTTACTGGCTCGAGCCCTCGGTTTATGTTGTTCTGGAAGAGGAGACAGAAGAAATGTCAGGTTAGTGAAGTGTTGTGTGAATGTCAACTTTGACAGCAAGTTTAATTCTGTCTTACTTTTCAATGAGACTGTTGGGTGAGACTGTGGATGGGTTAAAAACATAAAAAGGCAGGTTCATAACTTTGAGGACTGGTGTGTCTTTTTCTCTTTTCTGCTTCTTTCTCTAAACCCTGAATAAATTCTACCATCCAAGTGGTGACTTGAGGAGACAGAGGAAATGCTTTTAAGCTCTGGTCTATCCAAGGACACAAATTAAGAAAGAATAAAATCAAAATGACTACATTAGCACCTCAAAACTATGATTTATTAACACTGTTAAGAGTTAACAATCACTGTTTAAAAGACCTTCTAGTTTCATATGCCTGTACTCCCAATCCACCTGTATTCTCACTCTGTCTGAGACACCCTGTTAGAGCTCAAGCCTCTTTGTGGCCATCTTCTCCACTTGGGCACAGTCTTCTCTGATTGGCTGGCCATCATGTTGTGAGAAATGTTGCAGTCATTCTACTTTATATGCTATGCTCTGAGCTTTCAGTCTAAGGTACTGGGCTTTAAATACCAGTGAAGAATGAAGGACATCACACTGGTGAGCATACTCAAGAGGGCCAAGGAACGAGCAGTTTCATGTAGCTACTGTAAAACGGGCAGAGGAGGAAGTCCAGATGCTGCAGACTTTTATGTCTTGTTCATAGCAGTACTCTTTCCCAAGTAGGACTGCAAACTTCTGGTAATTTTAAAAGACTGGATACTTTACATGGAAACTAATGGGAATTTATGTGAATAAACCTGAAATTTACTAAATTGAAGGTTGGCCCTTAACATGGATTTTTAATGTAATTGGGGAAAATACATTTTAACATAATATTGAATAAAACGACCACATTTCAAGAGAGAATACGTAAGAATAGCTCTGCTATTCCTCAACCACATGCACACAGCTCCCTTCTGGACTATTGAGACCACACAGTTGAGCCCCTGAACAACATAAGGTGAAGTTAAAAGTGCTCATTCAATAAATTATTTAAAACTTTTTAAGCTCTACTTACAAATAGATCTGTTGAAATGTTTTTGATTGTATTATTTTGCATGGATGTGTTCCTAAGACAAAACCAAATGTTTATATTCACGTTTTGATATGATCCAGTTTGTTTTAATAGCCCTTCTAGTTAAAGTAAATTCACATGAAAAGTTTATAATTTGGAATATTTTCAAAACTCCCCAGCTTTACTTTTCATGGAAAGTTTCAGAAAAGCTTCCAGACATTTACCTGAAATGTTCTGTCTCTTTGCAACCAAATCCTGAGGATGACATACAAACTAAAGGGCATATAAAAAAGAATACTGTAAAGATAAAATGTCAAGGGCTTGCATGTCTAAACCTCAGTGCCTGGAGTGGACAGCGTAGAAATGTAGATCTGTACTAAAAGTGCACCAACAGAATCTTTGACTGAAAGATATTTGTAGTTCTAATAGTACTTAAGGTTAAGGATAAATGCGCATTATTGATCTGGACAACTCATGTAAATGACAAAATAAAGAGACATCAATAATATTTGACTGAATTTGTCATGTTTTTTAAAGATGAGTTAACTTCAATTACCTGGGAGTTAAAAATTAGCACCCACCACCAGATAAATGCTTTGAGTCAAGGGAATGTGCTGAACCGAACAGCCCCAGTGTTGGTAAATGTACTGTAACAGTGAAATGTATCAGAAACAAACTAACTCCACCTCCTCCTTGCATCAGGGCAGGTATCAGTGCTGAAAATGTAAGGCTATGAGCTGGAAAGGCTGAGGACATGTTTAAACCAATGACTTGATAGTTCTAAGTTTAAGATAGTTTTAAAAAATAGTAATAGCTGCAGTTTGTGGTTAGCCAAAGCTAACTGAATCATCATGAAAGCCCAGGTGAAAATGTCATATCAGGTCAGACAAGAAATTACAATTTCAGCTCTGCTTTACCTGACAGCATTTTTGTCTTTGTTCTGTTAGGGCGACCAAAAGCATTGAAACACTTACATCTGATTAACAGTCAAAGTGATCTATTTCTATTTCTGATTGTTTCTCGTGGGAAAGAGGCCAACAACAACAGGTTTTGACTAATGTTGTAAACATCACCTAGTAGGGCGTGGATCACTTCCTGTAAAGAGTCAAAGGGTCAAAAGAAGATGAACCATCAGCTTTTGGAAACTGTGATGAACACTTCTGAAGCTCGAGCTAGCTTTATTCTGATGGAAGCTGACGCAGCCCTGCACTGAGCTCGTTTATTCAGACTGTGATCAGACCTGTCCACGCTGTGATACCACATTCAGGACAGAAATTGCACCACTGAACCGACTTTCAAACCTTCTGTATTTCTGTCCTGTTCTGAAAATGCAGTTAAGTTCATCAGATTACTCACATTTGATAAAGAGACAGAGTAAGCTATCTTCAGATGTTTGAAATGGGACAGAGGCCAGCAACAACAGGTTTTGTTTAACCATGTAAATGTTACAAACAGGGTGTGGCTAACTGAAGGATCACTTCCTGTAAAGACTCAGAAGGTGACAAAGGGTTAATACAAAGATGAAACATCAGCTTTTGCAAGCTGTGATGAATATTTCTGGAGCCAGGCCTTTTTTCTGATTACCGCTGGATGCAACTCTGCGTTAAGCTCATTCTTTCAGACTCTGGTCAAATCCTTCCAGACAGTGAAATCACATTAAGGACAGAAGCTACAGCACTGGAGAGTCTCACAGAGCAGCATTACTCCGCTCCTCATTACACATTACAGCCGAAGAAAGCCTTGATGCGTCGTCTCCAGAATAAAGAGGCAGCAGCAGGATATTATTTGGACTGTCTTATCTACATTTGGCACACTCTCTTTGGCTACAGCAAATATTTGATTACAATTCTCATTAGTTTGCCTGTGTGTTTATGCAGATTCCTCGTGGCATGGTGTAGCTTGACTAAATGGTTGCAATTTTCTTTCAAACAAAATCTTTAACTACGTTTGAGGTGTAACGAGTAGGCGCCTGTATTTGTCCACATCTAAGACAACTGACGGCGTACAAGGCTATTACGACAGGTTATTACTGATACACCAGGCAGTAAACAGAATAAATGTGCTTATTATAACTCAAAGAGGAGTTTAACACATTAATTACTCTATTCTAGGGCTGGACAATGTATTATGCTCAAAGGCTGTATCATATATAATTATATATGTGTTCTGACAACACATATGGTAAAATTATCTTATTTTTATCAATGAAGTTGATGTTGATGTTGATGAGAAAATAAACGACAGCACCACTGCTCACTAAAATCATTTAGTACTAATACAATCTCCAAAATTATGGGCTTCCTCAACGTGAGATAAGCTATGTCACATGTTCAGGCTAAATGAGGGCACAGATTTATTTGAATTTATTTTTTTATGATCGGTGGAAATCAAACTTTCTTTTGAGGTCACACTTCTCACACTTGACTTCTTGCCTATTAGCGAGCTAATCGATAATATGACTGCTTCTGAGACGACGTTCAGAGCGTTTTAGTGCCTCACTCTTCATCACAACGTAAACAAATTCATTCCCATGAAACAACTTACCAACGTCTAATCTAAGCCACCTCTAAATAAGTCTTTGTGACACAGAATATGTCCCCAAACCTTAAGTGAAGTTTCATCACTGTGTTCACGGTTAAATAAAAAAAAAATCTTTGCACCACCACATTTTTATCTTTATCTTTTCTATCACAGGGACCATTTTAGACAAATCAAAATATTTACTTTATTTTAATTTTATTTAATCATGCATCTTTTTTTAAAATAATAGAAGCGTGCAACAACTGAGTTAGTCATTAGCAAAACATCACATTAGATTCGAGGCCATATTCTTTGTGATAAAGACTCACTGATTTAAACACTAAAGCCTGTGCTTGTTTAATTAAAATACATTTTCTATTAAAGTTGATTAAGGCTGAATAACTTTTCACATATCTCCCTTACAAAGCAAAGTTAATCAAAACCGGGTTTAATGCACAACATCTTAACTCGCCAATTAAGTTTGTAAAATTCCATTAATTTTTTGAGTTGAAACTGTCCATGGGAATTAACGGGAATTGAAATGCTAAAGGTTGGTCCTTAACAGGGATTTTAATTATAATTCGTATATATATATTATATTGGGAAACTAATTTTAGCATAACTTTGAATAACACAATCAGATTTCAAGTAAGTATTCTTGAGTGTATGTACGTGCTTTTCCTCAAATACATGCACACAGTTTACTGCAGGGGTACTGAGGCCGAGAGCCCCCCTCATGCACTGACCGTTCATCCTTCACCTTCACATCAACGACACTCATATGAGTCCGTGGACGTCATACAGAGAAGGTGACATGGATTGTTCAATAAAGTAATTAAAGCTTGATAAAGTTCCATTTGCAAATAAATCTGATGAAACAAAAAGTTATAATTGAATAATTCTGCATGGATGCCTGTCTATGACAAAACAGTTTGTTTAATTTCACACAGTTTCTTATTGATTCCCATGAATTCCCATAATTCCCATGGAAAGTCTTCAATTTGGAACATTTACAAAATTCCACAATCTGACTTCCTGAGGAAAATTTCCGCAAAGTTTCAGGAAATTTACCAAACAATAGGTAGAAAATAAAGGGCAGTTTGGAATAAAAGTCTTAATTATGGTCTATTAGCTGTACATTATGGCCATGTAAAATACATTCACAACTCGCCAAGATATTACTTGTTATTATGCCCATAAGCACAAAGGTAATGGTGAGAACTGAGACTTAAAATAAAGATTTATCAAATCAAATAACACTGATAACTGTTTAGTACCCCTATATCACACACAAACATACATATTAAATATAACCATTCATGATAGGGGTGCTGGTTTTGTGGAGCGCTAAGCTACCAGACATGACCCATATACGTGCTTCTGTTGGCACAGGTTCGACTCCGGCCTGTGGCCAGTTTGCAGAGTGTCCTCCCCTACTCTCGCCCCCCTTCACAAGCCTATGATCCACTGTCCCTCTCTCTCTCTCAATAAAGGCAACAAATGCCAAAAATAATTATCTTAAAACATTCAATGACATAGAGTCAAGCATTGAACATTCTGACAATATAATGACTCACGTATTAGAATCACATGGCTAATTTTAATATCTGTAAATACCTTTAATTAACAAAGGTGTGATCGAGGATACTGATCATATGATGTATCCTATTTAATCAACAGTTATTGGCTAAGTTAAAGTTTCAAACGTAGACAGAAATTCAGGCAAAATTTCAATTTGCACTCTAAATTGCGCAAATATTTCAGCCTTTAGCGGCTCAGCCCTCTTCTACCAACTTTGGCAATGTTAGTGATTAAACTGCTCCAGCTGTTTTTGTTAAGAATAGGACGAAATGTCATTTAGTGTTTTGACTTTTCTTTACAGTACAGGAGAATGTATCACTCTGAAATTAATATTATTTAAGTGCAGTGGTGTGTTTTGGAAAATCTGGCATAAGATGTGCATCATGGCCCAGGGGTGACCAAAACATACATTATGATTTACCGTAGGAGGAATACATCATAATGCTTCTAATATATTATTACAGTATCAAGAACCCACAACACCACATGCATAAAATTCAGTTTCTGACTTGTGTTAATTATTTAAAGCAGTTTTTCAGTGACAAAACAACAAATGTAACAAAAAGACGAAGAGTCAAGTGCCAACCATCTGAAAACTGAATCAAATGTATGATGAACTTTTCCTGCTTTAACTTACAGAAATGTGAACAATATTCCTGTTTATGAAGTTTAAAATGAGAAATATCAGTGAATCATAATCAGCTCACAGCCTCTTCAAGGGTATAAAACTTTTACAACCTAATAAATGGAAATGTGGCGTGTTTAGACAGTAAATTTGCCATTTTAATAACAACCCAATGTTGTCCTTGTTGCCATTATTACCATATTAATGTTAAACTTACAGCTTTCAAAAAGACTCATGGCAAATCATTCAGGTGTTGCAGCAGCCATTTCTGCTTCTCTATAGTGGAATTATCATGTTTCTTACACTCAGATGTTACAGTATTTCTGGTTGATATTAGCCACTTTAATATATAATAAGAGTGTTAGATATTATCCATCCAGAGCACAGATTGAAGCCCAACATTATTTTCAGCTGTATTTCCGCCGTGCTGCTGACTGCCATCATGAGATCTGTGGCATTACCAGCTAGCATCTTTATGATAATTTGGGGGTGTGAGCTGGCTAATTTATTGTTCTGGAGTTTAGGTTTGCCACATCAACATTAACAAAGGGGTATGTAGCATGTAGCATGTTCACAGCATGGCCCTCCCTGCGCTCCTGATTATTGATTATTGGTGTGGCGGTAAACTTACTCAACTACTCAGATGTGCACTGTGTTGCTACCAGACAGCCGAGCCGAGCCGAGCCGAGGACTGATTTCCTGCAAACGAGTCTCCAGCTCCAGGTCGGGGCAGCTCCGTCCCCCCTGCTGCCCCTCCAGCTCCAGCCTGGACGGGACTCCGGTGGGTTTAACGTTAGGGGGGCTCCGGGTCTCCTGAAGCCGGCGGAGGGAGGCAGACAGACAGACAGACAGGCGGACCGGTCTGACGGCTACGGCCCCGGTCTGCAGATGCTGGAACCGCCGGACATCTCTCTCCTCATTGTCCTGGTCGAGTCTTTGTCACAGTTTTAGGACCGGGGCTGCCGTCCGCACGGTCATGACGTGCCCACCGGAGCTGTGAAGTTGCTGACCTAATTCTCTGATATTTTTTAACGGCTGATTTTTTTGATGATCAAACGGCGTCATCATTCAATGTGATACCATAGAAAAGCACGCGTAGATGCCGCCTCCTGGACTCTGAGACGCGTCTGAGCCGGCGCCATGTTGAGGAGGTGTGACAGCGCCTTAAAATTGTTTCATGCAAAAATGTTACCCATGGTTGGGCTTGGGAAGATGTGGATGGGACCCGTTTTTTCGTGTTCTTATCTTTTATTTAATTTTTGTAAGTAATATACAATAAGCACATTTTCTATTCTGTTGTTCTTTAGACATACTTTCAATAATGTAGAAAGACAGTTTATCCTCCCTCTGTACAATCTATTGCACGAAATTCCCTTTAGATCATATTTTGATTTTTTTTTTACATACAAAAATAGTTAAACCAGCTTTCTTGAAAAGATAAAAGTTTTTTTCAATATGCAAAAAGACTGATTTTTTGCTTAAGAAGATGATGTTCTAGACATTAATCACTTTTAGTAGCTGCCTTGCATTTTTCAAAATCTGTATTTCATTTAGAAAAAAAATTAAACCTAAAATTAAATCAAACATTTTTTTTAAATAATTCATATCATAAGATTGTCATGTTTGACCATCTGTCAACGTGGGTAGGCCTGTGCACATCCCACCCACAGATCTGTCCCTGACCATCTATAATTATAGGCAAGTTATTCTTTTTAAAGCAAAATGCTTAAACAAAGTGAATACCATCTTAAAAGGGGTTCTAAAATGTCTCTATTTTAAATTAATGTTATTTTATCAGAGTTCAGCAATGCAAAGATGCCTAAATATTACTTTGAAAAAAATTAAATACATGGTATGTCAGTGAAAACTAATTCATTTTTAAAGAAACCTGTATTGCAAAAAAACTTACTCATATAACAGTATTTTAGGGGCCCCTATCAGCCATGGGCCCTCTGGATCTTCCATCTATCTGGGAAAGTTCTTACATGAAGTGGTTCAGAAGGGCAAGACTTCAAGAAAAACTGGAGGGCTACTGCGTATTCAGTGGGAGACAGGTCTGGACTACACGCAGCCTAACCCTACCCCTAACCATAGTCTTTCTCTACAAAGTCACGCTCTTTTAAAACGTGCTGAATGCGGCTTGGCAGTGTCTCGCTGAAATAAGCAGGAACGTTCCTGAAAAAGATGTCACTTGGATAGCAGCATATGTTGCTCCAAAACCTGTATGTACCTTTCAGCATTTGTGGTGCCTTCACTGATGTGCAAGTTACCCATACCATGGGCACCAACACACCCCCATACATCATAAAAGCTGGCTTTTGCACTTGATGTCCATGATACCCAATAAAGTTTAAATTGTTGACTCACACTTTTCCGCGTGGTCATATCCTTTCCAGAGTGATGTCAGTTTATTAATGCTGTACTCTATCGAAGGTCAATGTGGTTTTCAGTCTTTCTGTTTATGTGCAGAGATTTCTCCATAGTCTCTGAATCTTTTGATGAAATTATGGAATGTAGATGATGAAATCCTTTAATACTTTGCAATAGCATGTAGAAAAACATTGTTCCTAAACTGTTGGACCATGCTCATGCAGTTGTTCACAAAGGGGTGAACCTTGTTTATAGTTTCAGGGATGCTCCTTTAATAGCCATGATGACACTCACCTGTTTCCAATTATCCTGTTTGTCCTTGGAACATTCCAAATGGGCATCCCTGAACTTTTCCAGTCCTTTTTGCTTATGTTCCAACTTTTTAGGAATTCATTACAGGCCTCAAATTCATTGAGTGAATATTTGACAATGGATTTTATCCGTCTGAACATTGGATTTCTTGTATTTATGGTGTATTTAACTGGATATAGGCAAAAAAGATTCAAATATGTTTTCTGTTTTTAGGTGGCACGGTGGAGCAGCAGGTAGTGCATGTGCCTCACACCAAGAAGGTTGCCGGTTCAGTTCCTGGGTCAGGCAGGGCCTTTCTGTGTGAAGTTTGCATGTTCTTCCCGTGCATGCATGGGTTCTCTTCAGGCACACCAGCTTCCTCCCACTGACCAAAAGCTCACTCATTAGGTTGATTGGTGACTCTAACTTGCCCTTAGGTATCAGTGTGAACGTGAATGGTTGTCCATCTTTCTGTGTGGCCTTGAGATTGACTAGTTACTGGTTCAGGGTGTACCCTGCCTTTCGCCCAATGAAAGCTAGGATAGGCAGGATGAATCTGTCACAAAACAGACATTGAATCAGGCAGGTCCAGCTGCTGTGCAAGGTTAGCTGTTGGTCTCAGTACTCCAGCATCATGCCAAGAGGACGAAAGATGACTTTCCCCAAAAAGAGGACCTCAAATCGCACAACAGGAGTCCAGACCAGAGGACGAACACAGCTGTAACTGAGACTAGAGGAGAGAAGTGGAGGTCAAGTCTTGCTTAAGTTTACAAGTGTTTGATCAAATGTCAGAAATTTGTAAGCATTTGTAAAAAATGTTGACTCACCAGATCAAAGTCGATGTTGCCCAACTGACATTAACAAAGCGGATTGACGTAATTCAGCTTTCCTGTAAGGTAGATCTCCACCTTACAGGAAATTTGTAAGCAGTCTGCTTGAACATTTCCTCAACTGATTTCATTGTGGGATATATCACCTCCCTCAGGCAAGAAATTCACATGTAGGAATTCCAACATGTGCAGGGATACTTCCAGAAATTAAAAGACATTAGCCTATTGTGGATCAGACTACAAACATTAATTACGCACAGTCGCTTGGACCTCATCTGCTTTATGACTATATCAGTTGATTAATACCTAAAGAAATCTTAAAACGTTTGAGCACTTATTTTCAAATGAAAAAACAATGTATACACACTTCTGAACTTACCCCACAAAGTTCATGAAGCAGGTGTCCTAGGCCATAAATATTTTCCATCATAACGGACAAAACAAACAGCCTAAATCTACATACATAATTAAGCAAGCTACAAGTATTTCAAAAAGTCCACCGCTATTGTTTCATTCATTTTGAACCCTGACAACACCTCTCTAAAATGGCGCCTGCGTCGACGTATCGGGCCCTTGAACGGCACCTGTGAAGGCGCTTTCTACATCTGCAGCGCTATGATGCGATACGTCCTGACGTCATCCCTCCGCGACATTCGGTGCTCTAAAATTTCACTAAATATCAAAAATACACATTTAAAACATTGATGTAGTGCTTATTCACGAACACCACAGAGCTGTGTTGCGTCAGGAGGAAAGAAGTGTCATGTTTAGGTGTTTTTAAACGGTAAATAAACGCACCTTCCGAGCCGGCCGGCTGCCAATATGTCCTTACATGACCTCTCAAGACAGCGTGAGGCGCTACTTGAGGACAGAACTGACTTTGCAAAGTTTCATGTCACACATCTGACCTTGTTTACGTTTAAGGCCGAACATCTATCTGGCTTTCTTTCCTTTCGTTCTAAATGTGAAGTAGTAAGAAAATGAGACATTTACAAAGTGTTTTAAGAGAAACCAAAATAACTAATAGTAACCTACTTATCAGAGGCACCACTTTCAAACTCAAATGTAAATTTATCTTCATTTAATCAAACAAAATTCATTCGAATTTAAGCTTCATATAAAGAATCATGTGGCTCGTGGTTATTAAGGTCAGAGTTGGTTTCAATTATGTTTCCATTTTGTATTTCTGCTTATAACTTATTAATAAATAAATAAAATATGACAAGAGATTATCCATCCATATACACATGGCCTGTACCACACTCCCCTTTTGGGGGGTATCAGGGGCTGGAGCATATCCCAGCTGACACTCGACAAGAGGCAGGACACAACTCTGAACTGGTTGCAAGCCAATCACAGGGCCACATAGAGAGCCAGACAACTACTCTCACTCTCTTACCTTAAGGGCACTGAAGAGTCACCAGTCAGCCTAATGAGCATGTGTATGGCGGGGCGCCTGGAGAGAACAAGCAGACTCAGCACAGAGAGGCCCTGACTGCCATGGGGATTCAACCTTAAACCTTCTTGCTGCTGCACCACCGTGCTACCCAATGATAGATTATTATAGAAATATTTCAGCTTAAACTTCTCTGTGGTTACCAAACTACTTCTGTCTTCAGGACACATTAAATCAAACCAGAATCTTTACTTAGCTAATCTACATGTATCAATCTGAAATATCCCCAAATACCCTTTACGACAAATAATGTCTTCACATTTGTGCTTTCTTATAAAATATTTTAAAAATTGACAGCCATATGACTTATAAGAAAGATGTTTGTTTTTCCAAAACTGCATATCAGATCTTTACATTTCATAAATTTGGCAACAGGTAAGCTTTAAAAGTCGTATTGAAACAATAAAGTAAGCAATATAAAATATAAAATTCTAATACCAATCAATTTTGCTTTCTGTTAAAGTGTCCCTGTAGGTTTTTAAAGTGAAAGTTAAACTGCAGCTGCATATTGATATTCATGCACCTGTTATGCTGATAGACAAACCTAAGGTCAGACAAATGTTGAAATTGTTGCAATAACTTGTACAAATTCTCAAGATAAACCTGTCTGAAGGTACTCCAGTGTACACACCCCCATCATTTTGAGCTTCCACTTAGATTTGGCTTTGGTACACGGTGAAACTTTAAAATGTTTATGGCCTGGTGACTCAGACTGAAATCCTTTGTTGGTCTTGTCCTGGGTTTTGTGTAACTTCAGTTCGAGTTCCCTCTGTAATGCTCATTCTTTGGGCTGATACTTTAAAATGAGTTCAACAAAACACCAAACAGGTCAAACAAACATGTTGTGGGAGTTGCAAATGAAGGGGCAGCATATCAACTGATGACATCATAATGGAAGCTACACAAACAGCCTGAGCAACTATTTGACTAAAGTCTGAGCAGGAGGGATTTCCTGTTGAATACATTTGTAAGCAGGCCAGACGCTTGTTTTAGTACATAAACCATTACAAAGTGGATTTTATATTGGACCTATAAATGACAAATCTGTGACGCCCACTTCACTAAATGGCTGAAAATGAGCAGCCGGTGTGAACAGAAGAAATACTAAGTTAAAGTTTTCTTAAGCTTTCTCACAGATAAATTCAGCTTAACGAGGAACAAGGCTTCTGCTCTGCTCAAGATAAAGTTTAAGGTTTCACAGCCTTTTCAAAACTACATTTAGGACTTTATGGTTTTGCACTGTAGAACATCTGTACCTTATTATTGTCTGTTGGGCACGAAGGCCCAAGTTTTTATACGTTTTCATAATCATTGTCTCCTTTTCCTCACCTCCTGCCTTATCTCTCATACTATTTACTTTTTCTCTTACTCTCATTCACCTTATTTACTTTTTTTTTGTAGCAAAGCATATTTTTTCTCTCCATCACTCGTACTTTAACGTTGCAGAGCTGTTTGTATGTGTTAACTGGCTGTGCAGCTGAAAGCTGTTTGAAGATCTCCAGTCACATGACACAGAAGCGGCACTGCCTTGATGGAGAAGACTGCAGTGTTGGTGCCGTAAAAGTCATGAACTCTCACCTAAAACAAACAAAACAGACGTGAAGATGTTGATTCACTTCTAACTAGGCAGGGCCTGTTTCATTGATTATTCAGCAGTTCTAATATTTAAGACCTCCTACAGTTTAAAACACGTTTTAAAATAATTTTATGGCAATAAAAATCCAAAAGTGTCACTACAGACTTTTCTTAGGAGTCCCCGACAAACAGCTTTTTGTATTTCAAAGAGCCAAAACTTCCCTTAACCAAGTTCATACTTTAGATGTGGATGACTGTCGGAGCGTGTTCATAAAAACTAATGTTGAATAATAATGAGTTTTCATTTACAAAGTACTCCTGATGCAGCTGTATGCTCGGTCTGACACTCTGTTAGAGCTTCTGTCTGTCACCTTAAGGGCTTCATCTCATGGACCACTCCAGCTGATCTGTCTGCTCTGAGGTTAAAGGTCATTTTAGTTATGTCCGACATTCACTCTACCATCTCTGCCAACAGGCTTCAGTTCCCACCACAAGCACATCACACTGCTCAGGCTACCTGGAGGGTGATTATTATCCCTTCACTTATTATCCCCTCAAATAATTCAGGTTTCATCCCATCAGCAAATGTAAACGTCTTTCAGATCTGAAGCAGCAAACAGCAGGAGCAGAGATCCATAATAACTTCCTATGTTTCTGAAGTTCAATCTGGTTTGTAGTAGACACTTGAAAAGTCAAGAGGTGACGTGATGAATCCCTCATGTCTGTGGCTGTGGTCTCACCTTCAGCACACAAAAACCACACAGCATTATGAGAAACAAACTTTTAATTAAATAGACAAAGAAGTAATATGAAGATTAAGCTAACGCACAAACAGGTGTCTATAAACGTCTATGAAAATAGAACAAGTGTTTGTATATTTACAGACAAGTGGATGATAAGTGTAATTTTAAAAAATGTCCCATTGTTTTTCTAGAAGAGTCAACAGAAGTCTTCAATCTCTTGTTCCAGCTCCTGAATCAAATAAGAAGAAAAAGAGGACAATGGTTTAGAAGAATATAGACAGAAACCACCGACTCACTGTTACTCATAAAACAAAGACAGGGCTGATAATGAAAAGAGATGGTTGGACTTTATTTCTTTACTCTATCTAAATGCTTTTTTCCACCCTAAAAACTAAAATGTAACATTAAAAAGTAACAATAAACTGAAAACTAGAGAAAAGATTTGATATTGTACACCTGTAGTATAAACACAACTCTGATAATGACTTGGAAGTATTTCCATAATTGAGATTGTTTATCACAACACAACATTTCTTTCTTTATGAATTCAGAGAATCAGCAGACAGAAAACAGACAGGTACCAACCTGAGTCAGTGCTGTTTTGTTGTAGTCTCGTCTGTGCCTGTAGATGCTCTGGCAGAGCAGAGCGTAGAGCTTCTCCAGCTTGTAGACTTCATAGCCCTCAGTCTTTGACACGACTTTATCTAAAAGATCCTAAAAGAGGGAAAAGAAGTGATGAGTTAATGACGTTCTTACTTATGAACTGTGTACTCTTCAGAGAGGAGGATCATTATTGAGAATGAACAAAAATTGTCTCCATCATATCAGCAAAAGTTTTGGATGAGCTGTAGACTGCCAATCCTACTTGTTCCCCTTAGCCCTTGTTTTTGTGCGTTCACATCTGGTGTAGGGGGTATCCAAATTCTTCATAAGGTTAAGGGGAGGGGCTACACAGCCCTCAAAATGACGACAAACTAGGACCTCACTTGAAAGGAAGGAGAATGAGAAATTTCCCATAATACACTGCATCAGCTGACAAGATAGAGCGGAGACTGAAGGAAGCGCATCAATGTAAGTAATTATTAAATCATAAAGTAAACATGAATGTTTTAAACTGTTGGTTGACACAGCCATCGCGTTGCTCTGGGTGATGATGGAATGGGAATCGAGTGGCGTCGCTGCTCTGACTTAAGTCATCTAACCATCAAAATGTGGCCCTCGTCAAACCCACTCAAATCCTTACGCTTACCTTTTTTTGCTGCTTCTAACATCAACTTTGAGGACAAAATGTTTGATTGCTGCCTGATCTGTAAATGTCACACACTCGCTGGTGCCATGATGAGGAAACAGTGTTATTCACTTCAGCTGTCCGTGGTCACAGTGTTTGTGCAGTGATCTATCTCACATGTTCATGGACTACAGCCCAGGGAAGTGTTTGGAGGGCAGAAACTGTATCTGGAAGGTGACTGGACGATGGTCCTGTCAGTCACACTCAATACAGGCCAATCAGATGATGATGAAGAAGCAGGCGGCTCAAGCACAACAAAGTTTACCATGCACGTCAGTCTGTCTCTGTCCAGAGAGCCAAAGTAAGGCTTTGAGAAATGTTCTGTGCTCTGATAAAACTGTCGCTGTAGCAGTTAGCTAAATGGATCTGCCTGATCCCAGATGTGGAATCAGGAAAATCCAGCTGCACCTCCAGGTCACAGGATGAGGGAGCAGAAAGAAATCCTGCTGCAGGTCATGATGTCACAACGATACTCTGAATACTACTCACTGATAGTTTTTCTCTGTCCACCACCAGAGGAGGGATCTCCTCATTGAGGATCTTCAGGGCTTTGTCCACGTCTATCATCTGCTGCTGCAGCACCGTGTTCTTCAGACCCCGAGTCATTCGCCTCACAGTCCGCTCTGACACAGGAAAACACAAACACACACAGTTTTTAAATCCCAGTACATGAAGTCAGCATGCTGACACGGTCATTGTGGAAGACATCACCTGACCTCTTCACTCTGGGTTTAGAGGTTTATACATTCACATTTTCTTTTCATTCCAGTAAAAAATGTTTTTTCCTCATTACTCTTAATCAAAAGCACAAATAAAAAGGTTTCCCTGCAGGACAAGTCATTTCATTTCTCCTTTACTTTGTAAAAACTGTAAAACAGATCAAAATGATCATGGGAATAACTTTAAAAAGCACTCAGTAAACACTGGCTTTAGAGTAACTTCCTTTTCTTTAAACTATGATAAAAACTCCATGAACTCCAAATGAGACGCAGAGAAAATGACTTTGATTCAGAAGCTTTAAAAGGGCGAGGAAGATGAATGTAAAGTTAAAATAATAAAACTAAAACCACAGACTGAAATCTGTTTCTGTGCATCTCGTTGTTTTATTACACTGTAATGCCCACATCCTTAGTTGTTTGTCAAACATGTAAAACTCAAGTTTGAATCTTTATTACTATTTATTATCATTACTTATCCTTGCAAAATATTTTTAGATTAAAAAATGATGATTCTGATAAAATGTTGAAAAAGGAGTAAACATGTAGAAAAATGTCTTTGTACTATTTTCTGTTACGAATACCAAGGTCAAAATCTATTTTCAAAAGTTAAGTTGCATTTAGAAATGTTCCTAAGATTTCTAATTTCTGAAAAATGCATCAGCCCACCAGGATTTTGCTGGAAATTGTCTTGTCTGTTGGAGCAAAACTTTCTGAGTTTGTTTCAAAAGTTTGGATATTTTAACTGTTTAAATTTGGCCTTCCCTGTTTAAATGTCTATCTTGGGTCCAAATCAGGTTTCCTGCTTTGGTCTTTGTTGTTGATTCTTATTAGTTTGTCCCCTCTTCTGTGGAAAGCGACCTGGAGTTCCTTGAAAGGCGCTATATAAATTTAAGTCTATACAAATATATATATGAACTATATAAATAATTAAGTTATTATTATTTAACGCTTTATCAGTGACATTGTGAGGACAAGTGAATTTGCAGATTTGTTGAAGATGTTCTTTGTTTTTGAGTTATCTTTTCCAAAACCTGATTCAGTGTCAATATTTCTGTCCTAAAATATGCTGCAGACCAAAATCTGATGAGGAGTCGATCTGGGAGGGGGAAAGAGCGAGGATGATTGGCCAAAGTTATAGGAAGTTGGAGGGGACTGGATAAAATAATAAGACCGACTGATTTAATGACAAAACTACTTCTTCCTGGATGGACTGATATGCAAGTGATTTTTTTTTTTAACTTTTTCTAATGTTAGGCAAAAGATTCAAAGTAAAACGTTTAAAGTCAGTAGCTCAAGTATTTCCACTGAAGTTTTTGTGTTTTGATGTTTTTAATACAATTTCTAAACTATTGTTTGAACAAACTTTGGATAATTAAAAAAAAAACCCATCAATAAAACAAACAAATTAACATAAACGGTTTTAGTTTTTGTTCATGTCATTGATTTCTGAAATCTATTACTCATATTTTCTTGACCAAAAGTCTTGACAAGGTTTTTTTTATGACTCGTTTAAACCCACTGGATCAAAGTTTAAATCTTTATTTTGAGTGACCTGGTCCAGTCTCGTCCTCTGCTCTGGCGGCTGACGTCTCTGCTGCTTCCACCTCCATCGGTTCAGCTGAGCCGCTCGGCTCCGCCTCCTCCACAGTAACTGTGTTTTCTTCAGTGTCTTTGCTCTGGTTCCCGTCGAGCGTCTCTGTTACAGTTGGACATTTGTCATTCGACGCCTCTTGATGGCCGGTGTCTCCCCTTTCCTCTGACTGATCCTGGCTCTCCCCTCCCGTCTCTGTGGGACCGCCCTCGTCCACGCTCTCTGAAATGTTTTCACTGCTCTTATTCTGGGCCTCCTTGAGCGGCTGGTCCTCTGACTCTCTGTTCCCCTCTGGGACAGCTTCCTCCTGGACCTCCTCCACCTCACTCTCTGGTCTCTGGTTCTTCTCACCTCCCTCCTGACTCTCCTGCATCTTTGTAGCGCCCTCCTCCCGAGCTGGTGTGGACCCCGACTCCACATCCGCCACCATCTGATCTTCCTCTCCACCCGTCCCCTCGTTGTTACTCTCTGCTCCCCCCTTCTCCACCTCTTCCTCATCATCTCCATCTTCCTCTTCCTCATCAGACCCCAGCTGTGCATCGTCTCTGGACGTATGAGGAGAGTATTTCCTCTTCGTGATGAAGCCCGCAGACCAGCGACTCCTCCGTCTCTTCTTCTTTTGGACTGGAAAAACAGGCAGAGTGTTTTTAGTGATGTGTGTCTAACGTAAATCATTTCATTCAGAGGCTGTGGCAGTTATTTACCGATGTTTTTAGCTGCAGACACACTCGCAGCGGGAGTCACAGCAGCCGTTGGAGCAGCCGGCTCCGTCTGCGGCGTTGGTTCAGTGGTTTTTGCTTCAGCTGGTTTGGACTGTTTAGGAAGAACATGGTAGTAGGACGGAGCAAACTGGACAGAAGAGCAGTCTGAGGACGGGAGAAAAAAGTCCAGGATGTGAAATCTGCCCTCAGAGACCCCCTCTACTCTTTTTAAATTTGGTGAACAGTTTGGCTGTGTTACAGCTTCAGGCTTGAATTTCTGCAAGAACCTTTATTTTTTTGAGATTTCTTCAAGTAATTTAATGTCGGACAGTCACACAGGTCAGTTATACACTTTTTGCACCCTTTGGGGACCCTCGCGTCAAAAATGTACATGCAAAAACCCACTATAGTATCATAATAAATCCAGGTTTTTCTGTATAAATCTGTTAAATTACTTCAGCTCTGCTCAAAGTAACCAAATGTTCAATATTTCTAAGGTTTTAAACCTGTAAATTCATGTTGCCACTTGTTCTATCAATAAATAAAAAACAAATGACAAACAAAAATGCTACATTCACACTTATAAAACTGTGCTAATCCTCTACTCTGAAATATCTATGCAAATGCTTGAGAGACTTTGTCTTTGTGGCAACAAAACATCGAAGGGTAGATTCTTTTATATTTAGGATTTTGTTTTATATAAAGGTAGTAAAATAACATATGAGTTTAATTGTGTTTGCAACAGTTTAGGCTCAAAGCTTAATAATTACTGAAATGATCCTCACTTGTTTATATGTTAAACTCGGTTCATAAGGATCTCAAACTATCAGAGAGAGAGAATAAAACTAAATTCCACCTTAATGAAGCTCATTTACCTCTTGAGCTGCGAGACACTTTGATCTCTTCACAGATCTTCTCGAAATCTTCATCCAGTTCATCTTTGATGATAGCATGGACCGTGTCTTTCAGCGCACACGCTCTGTGGCGAATCTGACGGTCTGAAGGAAAAGCAAAGAACCACAAATGAGTTAACGACTGAGATCAATGTTAATCGAAAGAGTTTATTTTAAAACCAGCTCTCAGCGGGCTGTAACCTCTCTAACCTGAGGGGTCCCTGTCTGGATTATACTCGAGCGCATTCTGCCAGATGAGATCCACGTCCTGGAGGAACTCTTTGACTGACCCGTACTGATGGAGGTCGATCTTTGACAGAACTGTAGACAAGTCCATTGGCTTCTTGATCACCTCTGCGTAATCCGGCACCTTAAACACACACAACACAGAAGCTGCTGTGATAACAAACACACAGGGTTGGTAAATCTGTCTTCATTATTTAAAGGCAGAAATAAATCACTGAATATCCAACAGGTTACAATAATCACATTTCAACACTCCATGAAGTCAAAACAACTAAAATAAATCAGTTATATTTAAGATATTCTCCTCAGCAAAGGGAACAAGACCAAAGCGTCTGTTTGATAACCGAGTGTTGTTGTAGAGCTACCTCCTCTAAATCCACCGGCTTTGTAAAGGCCTTGAAACGTTTGTCCTGGGACAGGCGGTTGGTGACATCGCGCAGAAAGAGGCGGAGCTCCCTGAGGGTGCCCTCCTCCTGCTCCTCCAGCCGCTGCTTCTCCTCCTCTGTCAGCTGACGGCGGGGAGGCGGTGCGGCCACGGGGAGGACCTCTAACGCTCGTAGTGCTGAAATACAGAGGCAGGAGTACAGTACAGAAAGATAAACACTTGAACAAAATAAGGGCCGTCAGCGTGAACATGCTGACTGTGATCAGATTGAGGTCAGAAATTAAGACGCTTTTCCAAAATTGTTTCCCTTCTCATCTTTTTAAAGAGATGAGAAGGGAAACAAAGCTACTGCAGTGGAGCAGCTGCTCAATGCTACTGTTACTCCAGATGCAAATTTCACATCAACCTTGGTGAGTAAATTAAACATATGTGTAAATCTAAGTGTAGTTTAAGCTAAAAATGAACAAACTCTTAAAGTAGATTACAAAACATTTAAGGAGAACTACAATAAAGTTAATAAAAAATCAAATACTGGTTAACGTTCCAAATGCAAGTCAACGTAAGCACGTCAAGTACAAACATGAACACGTTTGTATTTGATTTTATTTCCACTTCTCACCAGCTTTCTTTTTGGATGAGGGGGGCTTTGCTGCCTGATTGAGGATCAGATCCTCAAAGAAGTTTCTTCTTTCTCTGCTGGTGGGGACCTGGACGTGGAAAACCTCTCCATACTCCACCCGAAACAACTCCTGCACCTGAAATGAGATCAGGGAGGAGGATGTTAAACTTAATTATGTCAGAGCGATTTTCCATTGCAGAATACTGAAAATGAAACATGTTTACATGTTCTTCTAACTACCAAACCCAACTTTTTTCACTTTGTTCATGCTCTAATGTACAAGCAGTGCAGGTCAATGGTGTAGGACTGTTCTGTCTTTACCTCATCACTGAGTTGTTCATATCTCAGGCTGCATGTTGCCAGCAGCAGGATAGGAGAGAAGGCAGGGATGGAGCTGAGGAGACTGAGGAAGGTGGCTTTTAAGGCTGGACCCACCGTTTCCCACCACTGTCCAATGTGGGGGATGTAGAGGATACTGGGGGATGTACGCTTTGCTTCAACAAAAATCTGCAGAACATTTACAAAGAAAAATCTGTTTATTTCACAGAGAGTAAAACTGGATAATGATAGAAGTAAACAGGTGGGTGTTCAGAGAGCTGCAGCTTAGGACAACATTATTTAAAATACAACTGAAAAACTGTACATTTCTGATTTACTATGGTCCAACAATGTTTTGAACACAAAGGGTGTAAGCAGTTCCTTCAATCACTAAGTTCTAACTGAAGGTCAGTGTTGGATATTGCAGCACGTTGGGCAGCATTGGCGTATTGTGCGCATTTTGTGGTACAATATCCTCCATCAATGTCCAAGCTCTGCTCAACTGTAGAGCACATTTTGGAAATGGACGTGTGTATTCGAGTGCAAGCAAAACAGATCAGAGACAGTCCAAGCATGTGTGTGTGTGCCACCGGATAGATGGATGGTCTGTCTCTCATCATTAAGTATTTAGCTGTTATAAATTGAATGTAAGCCCTGTCATTTCAAACAAAGTGTGAGATACATTATGGATTATATGAAATATATTCACACTCATTTTGTTCCAGCAGAGCACTGATGCCTTTCATTTGTTTACTTTTTCCAAATCAGGCAACTTTAGCTGCAACAAACATAAAAATCACTGGAAACCTGAAGGTGTGTTTAAGTTAACAGTCTGCATTATTTCCACCTCAACATAGTTTTAGTAAAATAACCTGGTGGCTTTTTATTCTTTCATCCAGTTTATTGCTTGATTATCCTCTGTGTCACTTTTTTCCTTTTTCTGTCTCCACCCTCTTCAATCCATCAGCCTCTGCCATTATAACAAACAGCATAGAGACAGAATATCTGGCTTGTATTTTGGCTGAAGGCTGTGCTGTGAACACATTAAATTTAAGACTTAAAGACTGGGGGATTCCACTGGATGCGTATCCGGTCCTTCTCCGCTCCGTCATCTGACGCGCGTCAACTCCCACTGGATCCGTCTGCGGTACGAAGCATTGCGGCTCCGCCTTGCAGCGGGTCCACGAGCTCATAAAGTATTTTGTGGTTTTGCACCTCCAAAATCAAAAGCTCCTCATCCATGGTGAAGTGGGGTGAGACTGAACTTCTGACACCAGGTCTGTCTCCGCCCTAAATGACGTTTTCCAGGTACAGCACTTTTCCGTTGTTGACACGGTTTATTTTATTTAGAAACATCTACGGATATTTTATTTTGTGTTTGTGCTCAACTTCCTGTCCCGCACAATATTCTGTGTGCTAAATTGCTGCGCCGTGGTCTGGCACCCGGCAAAAATAGAAGATCTGCGGATCTGCTCCGTCTGCCGGAGGCCGGTGGAGCAGATACGCAGCCGTGTCGGAGCCGTGTCGCAGCTGGTGGAAGTACACGCATTGCTTATAATGGAAACGGATTGGCTCCGCTGCCGCAGCGGAGCGGAGACGGACCGGATACACATGCAGTGGAATTTGGGCTTTAAAGAGACGGCGGGCTGCTGCCACAGGACCAGGGTCCCAGAAGGCAGGGCACTGGAGTGCTCTGTAAGAACAGGACCGAGGCCACTTTCCAGCTGAAAATTATAATACTCCTCAACTGTGGCGATACTAATGCAGGTGGAAAAGTTGCTAACTGTTGCTTCTCGTCTTTGTGAAGTAAATTATGGAAATGCCGCAATAACTTGAGTTACGTAAATACATAAATACTCTATTTTGTCAGCTGGTCAGGATTTGTCTGGATCATCAAATGACAGCATCCCAGTCCAGTATGAGTTGTCTGCAGTACATATTTATCCCCACTTCCCACCATAAAAAGAAGTGAGGCCCATGAGCTACAGTTTCTGTAGCAGCCATTTTGGCCAGTGAAGTCCACTGACAGGACCACACTGAATTTGACAAAGCTGCAAGAGGGAGGACCTCCTTGACCGTGGCTCTGTTCTGTGTGGTAATGCCCGAACTAACAAAGTACTTCAATACAAACAGGAATAATTCACTACTTGTGTTTGATTTTAAACACCAGTATGTCACGTACCTGAGCACAAGTCTCTTCTGGTGCAGTGGCGCTGGCTCCAAACAGCACGGCCATGTCCAGAGTGTAAACAGTGAATTTCTCAAGTGCATGGAGGACGGCAGGAGCCAAGTGAGAGCTTTGACCTGAGCCTGGTCTGCCCTCCAACAGCAGCCTGGGACGGTACGAGGTCGGCTGGCTCAACACACTCCTAGAAAAGGAGAAACAACCCAGAGATTCAGTCCAGAAAAAAAGACAGAAATATCAAAATTAAACCATTTTTGTGTGGCTTATTAATATGCCTGAAGGATATTTAAAAAGATTTTGGTCACCAAAACAACTGACAGCTCAAACTGAGGAGTAACAAACAAAACATTAACAAGTAAAGGAAACATATCAAACATTAAATGGATTGTTTAACTTCATTTTCAGTCATTTAGTGATTAATATTAAAAGCGTATATAAAATATAGGTCAAGTCAAACGACAGAAGCAAAATCTAAAAGAAATAGTTACATTAGTAACACAAGGTTTCCTTCTGAGTACTGTCTGACTGACCTGCTGAGGTTCAGAAGTCCATGAGCAGCAGATGTTTTGGGCTGAGAAAGAGACGTCTGTCCTCTCGAGAGGACGTCTGGGTCTTCATCATCACTAAACATTAAGTCATCCTCAGACACACCACAGACCAGGTCTAGAAAAAAACACATGAAAAATCACTTGATAAAATCTCCCTTCCTAAAATCAAACAAGTGCTCCAAAGTGTTGATCAACAGTGTGTTTTGAAGAGATTTTTTTGTGTTTGTAACTGTTTGGAAACAGAAGTGATTATCTGTTCTGTAAATGAAGAACTGCATGATCATAAAGAAAAACAGATTGAGGCAATAAGTTTGAATGATACTATTTAGGGAAGGAGGGGGGCATGCTGCGTATTGTGCCTTAAGCTGAGGCCAGACTTCAGATTTTTGTCTGTTTCTGTCAGATTAGACAACCAAAGAGCCATAACACTGTGCTGTGACCTACCAGAAAGGCATGACAGACTATATCATTAAATCCAGCAGCATTTAATGGCCACAGTGATGACACTAAAGATGGCAAACAAACATACTGTGGCCTTTTTACAGAGTCAGTTATTTACAAAACACGGTACAAGACTTCAAAGTTTGTGGTGAGTTTTGAAACCTTTCGACTGCCTGGTTGGGCAATATTACTGCATAAATCAAGTAGTCTGACCTCAGCATAAGCATTACCTAAACAAAAGACCTTACCAACAAAACGAATGTCTTCAGTTCATCGACAATCCCAACACTGTTCTCCTAGCTTTTTCTTCTAAATTTCAGTAAACTACACCGAGCTCCTTGGCCATTCTGCTAAAACTTTTAGCCTTACAGGCAGAGCTGATCAGAATCTCTGTGGTTAATGTGCTTGTTATTCAAATAAACCTTATACATCCCTACTTCTAAGATACTGAATCATCCCTAAGTTCTAGCTGTATGTTATTTGAACGTAAACTTCTGAAAATACAAAAAAGTCATAATTTTATCACATCAAAGAAGATTTCTGGAAGCAAGCAATCCTCTCTCCCCCAGTGGTATCAACAGTCAAATAAAACTCTGACTAGCTAGCAGCTAGCCTCTGATAATTGTTGAAAACTTAGTCATTTATAGCACAACAGTCATCAGAGTGTTGCAGATGTTTCTTCACCAATAACTTTATTCTAACATGGTTACTGTGACTTTTGTACAAATCAACATCCAGGGAAGGCCAAAGAGGCAGCACCTTGTTCTCTCCTCCTCTTCAGCCCCTGCTCTGCGTGTGGAAACACTCTGCTGACCGTTTGCAGGATGTTCTGCAGGGCGGCGGTCAGCAGAGGGCGGATGGCTGGAATCAGTGCTTTGGCTGGTGACACCACTGCCCTGTGGACCAGTAACAGCATCACGTTAATGCCAAATCCTGAACCGGAGAGCTAAGAATTATGGAAACAGTCCAACAACAGATGATCCTACCTCTGAGCAGCAGGAACCATCTTGGACATGGCAGACATGAAGTCTTTGTTTGTGATAGCGATAGAGTTGACGTCGAGCACCAGTTTCTGAGATGAGGCGTAGATTTGTGGGTATCGGCGTCGCAGTGCACACAGAGCCGCCTCGGAACAAATCGCCTTGATGTCTGCGCCACAATAACCTGACATGAAGACGGACAGAGAGATCATCTGAGTGTTTGAGCAAATAAACGTCTCAAAGTCTGCAGCTCCAGAAGTGAAACACTTCATGCCATCGTGTCCAACATCAGTTATTTGAATGTAGGGAAAAGGGAAAACAGTTTTGATTTTAAGACAGAGATTTTGTCTAAGGCCTAAAATAACACTTCACATGTACGGATGGGACTTGATCTGATTTTAGTAATACTTATGCCATTATCAATGCTGCTTGGTTTGATTTCTTGTTCATTTCTTTGTCGACTCTTGTGGATTTTCTGCGTGGGAAAAAGTAGGCTTACACCTCACTTTAATGCCTCCTGTCTGTCATGACTTCTTCCTCAAGTCCTTTGTTTTAATCTGGGCTGAATTCATCTTGAGAAAGTGTGACATGACTGTTTTTGATAGACATGCAGAACAAACTGGGAGGCCAAGAAATGGGAAATGTTGAGCATGAAGGCAAATAACGCTGATTCATCGAAGCAGTCATCACTAATGCTCAACTGGAACGTTCTCAAGTTCTAATGTCGGCTGATGTAACTTGAGCGTCAGCCCTTCTGTTCTTTTTAATGGGAACTTGACTGCATTTCTCCAGATTTTGACATTTGAGAATCTGTTTTTCTTTAAAAAAAAATGTTGATTGAAAACGTATTGTACTGCCAATTTATCTTTGTTACTTTGGGAAGCATTACTGAACTGTATTGTTACTGCAACATTCATTGATTTGTAAATAATGCTCACTTTTTAATAATTTTAAACTCTCAAAACTTAAAGGGAAACTCTGGTATTTTGACACCTGGACCTTATTTTTAGGTTTGTGCATGCTCATATACTCACTCAGACAAACATCGTGCAGCTCGGAGTCCTTCAGAAGTTATTTAGATCCAACCGATGTAGCCGCACTTAGCGGGGGCCACGGCAACGGAGCTTCAGCGCGGGACGTAATCTCTGCAAAATCGCTCATTTCGGCTGTATTTTTTCATCCATCACCAGTGTTATCATAAAGTCAGCTCATCTACCCTCTTCAGGTGGGTCAGCTGACCTGGTAAACAAACTTTTGATGACGTCGTAGCCGCGCGACACAAAGGTACAGCTGACCTACTTTTAGCCGGCAGTGCTGAGCAACATGGCAGAATATTTATCTGATGCCGAAGAGTCAGACTACGACGACCTGTTTGAGTCTGAGTACACGGACGAGGAGCTCCATGAGAGAAGAATGCAGAGGGAGAGAGACGAACAGCTGGCTCGTGAACAACAAACAGGAGCACGTCCACGACTCAATGTGAACTGGTGTGCGCTTGTGGACAGTGTTCGCCTATAGCAACAGAAGAGGAGTGTGTTTGCTGCTCAGAGTGGGACTTGAAACCGGCTGACACGCGTATGGATCTATCCAGGAATATATGTCTGACTACTCTGGAGGATTTCTCTGCAATGACAAACCGGGCTGTGGTAGAGACGAGCGATTTTGCAGAGATTACGTCCCGCGCTGAAGCTCCGTTGCCGTGGCCCCCGTTAAGTGCGGCTACATCGGTTGGATCTAAATAACTTCTGAAGGACTCCGAGCTGCACGATGTTTGTCTGAGTGAGTATATGAGCATGCACAAACCTAAAAATAAGGTCCAGGTGTCAAAATACCGGAGTTTCCCTTTAAAAGTCATAATTCTCTAAACTTGAACTGAGATGAGATGACTGGCTTCCCATCAAATACCTTAGTACATTTTTGGAGCAGTTCAAAGGGTTTTACTGATATCACTGCAAACAATACTAATACTAATAATAATATTAAACATACAATCAACAGAAACTTGAAAATTTAATTTAGAAGACAGGATGGAAGCAAAAATGTAAAACACCATGGTCGATTTGACCTCCATCTCTATTTTTCAACTCTTTTATAGAAGCGGAGACCAGTTTAATCAAGCTCTTTAAAAATCCATGATGCAAATGCTGGGTTTATATACGTGCATTTAGAAACATTTCTTGTTTTTGTATTATTGCACACCTACCGACACACTTTTCTGCCAACTCCTCCAGAAAAGTGTCAGACAGAGGTGGAGCCCATTGCCTGGTGTGGATCTTCAGAATGTCCTTCCTTGCCTGCCATACAAAGTCAGATTACAAAATTTCAGGTTTTAGATCAAAACTATCACCATCACACATTTCACAGACCAAGCCCCAAGAAAACAAGTGATAGAGATCAAAAACTTCATATTTTTCTTTACACTTCTCTGACCATCCAAACAGGCTCCTCACCTCTCTGTCAGGCAGGCCAAAGAGGAACTCCCTGTCAAAGCGTCCTGGTCTTCTTAAGGCAGGATCGATGGAGTCTAGTCTGTTTGTAGCACCAATAACAACAACTTCTCCTCGTCCATCTAACCCATCCATGAGAGCCAACAGTGTTGATACGATAGAGCTACAGACAGGAATGACAGACAGTCATAAAACCATTAAACATCATTTCTGAAAATCAAAATTACTCACGTTCATGGTGCTGAGTCTGCTCACAGATTTAACAGACAGAGAAAATACAATAACAAAGAAAAACTCTCTGTCTGTGTGCTGTTATTGATTTTATTTAGTACATTTAACAATAGAAAGACTGTAATACTACTAGTTCTGCTAACCTGTGGATCTGGTCCTGGCGGCTGGATCTGACTGGAGCCAAACCGTCGATCTCATCAAAGAAAATGATGGACGGACGCATCTGGTAAGCCTGCAGATGATTCAACAAGTATCAGTCATAAATGAGTGACCTTTAGACCTGATGCTTCATGATGAACAAACTTTGAAATTATTGAAAAGTAATGAAGCAGTGTAAAGCTTGAATCAAGCTTGGCAAACATTCAGGAAGATATAATGTGTCAATAAAGGGTTTACATTTGGTTCACCTGATCAAAAAGCAGCCGTAGTTGTCTCTCAGATTCTCCCACCCACTTACTCAGGCAGTCTGCTCCCTTCCTCATGAAGAAAGAAACTTTTCTCTCCCCCTGACTGCACTCATTGGCCAGCGCTCTAGCTACCAGAGTTTTTCCTGTGCCTGGGGGACCGTAAAATAGACAACCCCTGAGGACAAAAAGAAACACCACAAAGGTCAAAGGGGTGTGGATAAAAAGTCAGCAGCCCTGTTCCCACTTAACACAAAAGCACCTGAACAAGTTTCCACTAAATTTTAATCAAGGGACAATCATATGGTGTCACTTCACTCTCCGTTGCAACTTGGATGTGCACCACACAGCGCAGCCCTCACATACACACAAAGGCAGAACAAAAGTCTCCATGATGTTCACAGTGGAGTCAAACATCACAGAGGGGTAAATATTATGTCTTGAATAGGGCTAGTGCAACCTCCACTGACATCTAACACAAGCCTGTGGCAGCTGCAGAGAAAAACTACAAAAAAAGGCAAACTGAGAGGACTAAAAAGATTCTATAATTAAACAAAAACTGAGAGAAGACTAAAAAGATTCCATAACTAAACAAAAGGAAAGATTTGTGACTTGTTTCTAATTTTCTGACAATTGTTGTTTAAAAAAACTCCAGCACATAAGCTTGGTTTATATTTTAGTGCTTTTGAACTAGACAATTTTTCATACAGCCTTTCTTTACAGGTATGTCTATACTTGTGCGTGAAAACAATTTCAGAGGGTATTTAAGGCGTCTGAGTGAACCAAAACATTATTTGTGTTGTTTTATTTGGACATGGGTATACAAGAAGACTTCCTTTTCCCACAATAATTGACAATACAACGCAAAGTCTGTCATGGCAAAATAAATACAACTCATGGTAAATGAAATTTGAAACGCATACAAAAATGAAAGCTTTATTACAGCTGTTTTGTTCAACACTTGTTGTTTACCTTGGTGGTTGTATCTTGAACCTCTCAAAGACCTCTGGGTAGAGCAGAGGAAAGACCACCATCTCCTTCAGTGCTGAGATGTGTCTGTGTAAGCCTCCAATGCTTTCAAATCCAACCTGAAAGAGAAATACATGAAGAGATATGTTGTGTTATAATTGGTCACAGTATAACTGTTAATAATGTCAGTACCTGCAATGACACACATTCATCAGAATAATGTGAGGGACTGAAAACATTTATGTTTTAATTCTTAACTAACAGAAAATCTGATGGATTATTATCTACTTTTTTAAAATCTGATTAAGTGTTTACTAAAATCTACTACATACTATCATTTACTAGACCTAAAAATTACAATAAATCTGCTGAGTTATTAGCCTTCTAAAGAGCATTTTTCTTACTACATACATAACAATATTTGTCATTCAACTCTGTTTAACTTTATCTGAAGCTTACTGTTTTATCTATTTGCATGGGGTCCACATCAGCGAGGCTTGCTCCGATCTTCATCCTGTCCTTGTGGATCCCAAGCAGATCTTCTTTGACCAAGTTCATGGGCAGACACCTGCAGGAAACAGGAAAAAGGCATTTGCTGCATGATCAAAAGTGTGTAGAGAGACTAATGGGGTTTTCACAATTAAAGGAGATACTATAAAATTGAAACATTAAGCTGCAATTAGGTTTGCGTGTCTCCAAAAAAAAGCAGAGTCGCTCTAAAATATCAGTCGCACTGGTATAGAAGCTGCAGACAGTCTTTTCAGTCTCTCGAATTAAAAAAAAAAAAAACTTTCTGCATGATGACACAAATCTCATTGTGATATTTCTGTGAAACAGAGTCCCTCTCCAAACTCGTCTGATTTCACAGAAAGTTATTATACACCAAACATAAATTCTTTGAGTTTAAAATGATTGGTCCATTAAAGATTGCACTCAGTAATTTACAGAAAGAAAGCTGCTGCTCTCACCTGTTGACCGACCTGCTCCTGTTTTTACTTCTCCTCCTCTGGAATTGCTCTTCGTCTGAAGATGAGGAGGTAGAGTCGCTGCTGTGGATGGCATGTCGCCTCCTGAAGAAAGAAAATGAAAAGAAATGGTGTCTCATTATTTTTTCTACTTGATAACTTTAAGCTTCACAGCTACACTAAATCAAACATTAAGGTTTGGGTTATTTTTCTTTAAAGGACAAAGGATTTGTTTCCTGTTATTCAGCTCTAAATGCTGCACCAAGCAGCTCCATTTCATTTTTCAACAAAACTACCATGACTTTAAACAAACACCAACTGATCTGTGTTGAGGTTTTATAGGATTCTGCACCATGAAACAGGACCATTCAAATAAAAACACTTTCACAGTACAAAACACACCAGGTGAGCAAAGTCACAGACAAAAGCCTCAACGTGTTTAACCATAGACCTCAGTATGGTTTCCTGAGCACATGACACTTAAACTGTTTCTTTTGGGAAAAAACGTGTCTGGGTAAAATATATTAAAAAAACACTACGGTGAACAGAAAACCTTTTTCTTGAGACAAGTTTTATTATGGCTTATAATGTGTGGTGGCAAATGATGAATTGCAGCTTCTTGCCACAATATGTCCACAGAGTTTAAGCGATGTGTCGTTCATGTTCATGTGCCACCTCACCATTAAGCACAGTGCCAAGACAGACATATTTCGCACAACTACAGACTAACAATAAACACTGACAAGGACATACAGTGAGTCTTACCTCTCAGAACTACTCCTGAAGTTTGTAAAAAGAGAATCAGAAAAAAAAGGATTTAGAAAATTTAGGAACCATGGAGGGTGTGTGATCCTGCTCTGAGTACTATGATGGTCAGACTACAGAGAACATTTTTTAAAGTTTGTAGGAGTGTTTGAATTTTTTTTATTAGCCTATAGTGTTTCTAAAGAGCACACAAAGACAGAGGCAGTGTTTAATTCCTGTGTTTTAGGCAAATGTTCATGCTTGAATGAAGCACTAACCTGCTAGTTCTTCTTCTGTTGTACGGGCTCCGAGGGGCCGTGGAGCTGAACCTAAACCTGCGTCTGGTTGGAGAGGAGTGGTCCTTGAAGTACATGCTGCGTTTTCTGGTCTCTCTTGGTTCTGGCAAAACAAAAATAAGATATGTTAAACATGTAAAATAACAAGTAAATTGCAAAAAAAATGCACCAATGATCCAAAATATACAATAAGTCATGATTGTGACTTGAAATGCAGGAGCCATTATCAAATATGAAAGCATCTCTTTTCATTACATTACATTACAGCTCTGCAAAAAGAAAAACAATGGGCCAGATTATCAAAAGGATTGTGCTGCTTTTGCGACCATTAACACTGTGCAAAGGACAGAAAAAAAAAATAGCGTGCGATCCACAAAGCACACACAAAGGGTGAAATGCACGCAAACTGAACACAAACTGCGCTGCCACTCTTCACTGCGCCGGTCCAATTTGCATGCATGTTAATTAGGGAATATTCATAAATCCAGCGTAAAGTTGCCCCCTTCCTATGCAAATGAGCCTCATTGCAAATACCACCTAATCCACAAAAATCAGCGCTAATTGCCACAGGCAGTAAAGTGGTGCTATTTAACGCCAGTGAGACCCATGTTTTAAATTCACGCAATTTCTCTTTCTCCCTCTCTCATTCTAGCTCTCGCTCAAAATGATTGCAAATTGCACTGAGTTGGTGGTGACTGTGGAGCAGAGCCTATATAAGGGCTGTCATGCCCGGGCTCTCCGGTAATCATGGCAGTAAAGATTGTAGGCAGGCGTGCACAAGAAAGGATTTATCAGCGGATCACTTTTTCCATTTAGGTGACAATGAAATTGTTGGCAGATAGCGGTTGCCAGGCCGAAAGATCCTTGTGCTACTAGATGACTTCACAGATGAAAGTAACGTAGCCTACTGTGTACGTCTGTGCGACCTTTCCACCATTTTTAAGTACATGAATAATTTTTGTCTAAATGCAGTTTCTTAAAATCTCCTATGGCCCCCTTGACCACTTTTTGGTCATTTTAGTTGTATTTTTTTGCATTTATTTCGCAAGTTGAGGCGCAAAGAGAGCTCAGCTGCAAAACCGTGTGGGCGTGTTAGCACCGACATATGATTAGAGCAAATTCTTTTGAGGACAAGCGCGAAGGAGCTAATTCTGCTGAAATAACAGCGCTATCAGCAGGAGCAATCTATTCTTTGTGGATCTGGCCCTGAGTGTTCTTGTTCAGGGATTTTTAGAAACTGCACCACTTGGGCAGAGTAATTTTGAGTAAACGATACCAAACAAAAAAATAACTCTTATTTTAATACTATCAGAACAGTTCACTATAGAGTCTTTGACGAGTTTCTTACATATGGAACGCCTTCACAATGTAGTCTTGCCGTGGTTCGCCCAGACTCTGCTCTTTTTTACCCCCATAAAGGATCACACCATGAACAATTTGTCATTTCACCTCTGGTGAGGCTTTCACAATACTAATTCTTCTCCTAGAACCAATACCAGTTAAAGACTTGATATTGGATACTTGTTTCGCTACCACAATAAAAAATAAAACTAATTATTTATAAAGTTCTTGAAAAAAAAAAATTCATTAAAAACCTGTACTGTAGAAAATGCAGATAAAGGAAAAGTGCTCTATTTTCCAGACTACAAGTCGCACTTTTTGCAGTCAGGTGTCACTTCTGTGAATCATACGGACTGACATGAACCAAGGAGTAAACATTACCGTCTACAGCCACTAGAGGGCACTCTAGGGGTATGAATAAATACACTGCTTCCTTTCACTTACTGAACAAATAAGTTTCTAGACACTGGCTGTGGTCGAATAGTCATTTTTGCTTAAGAAGGTTCCTAATGGAGGGAAATTAACTGGAAGTAGTTTGTGATTAGAGCTGTTCAAATAGTTTAAATGCATAGGAAAGGTGGCTCAGTGCTCCCTTTATTATCTCCTTTAGCATGGGATACACTGGACCATCCTTTACGAAAGGAGAGGAGATTATTCTGTCCCACAGTTCTCTGCGGCAACAGTATTTATAAACACCGCATTACCCAACTGCTTCCGAATTCAACCGAATAATGACGAACAAATCACACAGACCATGTGAGTTACCACTGCTGTTCGGTCCTTTCTAAAGTTTACCAAAAACCTGATCACATGACGTTTTCCATCAGGGTTAAGGAAAAGTAGATAGGGCCAGGGTAGAAAGGGCTTAGGAAGGGACTTAACTTCAGCCACTGACTTATCTGATCTCTACCTAACTATCATTAGATGATATTGGAGCGTTCGCTGTTGAGAACTGGGCCCTTTCATAAGTGAACTTTAGCACAATTACAAACTTATAGAACTTACAGAAATGGCTGAAACTTGGACAGAATAACTTGGGGAAGTTTTGAAGTTTCAAAGACAAACATAAACAACACAGTCTTTAAAAAACTGAGGCAGTACCGTCCTGCGGAGCCTGGTAGCGAACCACAGTCTTCCGCTGCCTGAAGTCATAACGTCTTTGATTTTCCTCTTCTTCGTCCTCATCTTCCTCCTCCTCATCCTCGCCATCCTCATCATCTTCCTCCTCTTCTTCCTCACCGTCTTCCTCCTCCTCTTCATCATTGTCCTCCTCATCCTCATCCCCACCTGTCGTATAAAATAAAAGAATATGTTTAATCCTTGCATTAAAAATCAGATTTGTAATTCAAAGTTTGATTTAAAAATGTCACTAAAATGTAAATAGTATGTGAAGAGGCCACTAAACGCTGTGTTGTAAACTTGTGACCTCTCATGTACAAACCTCGGGCCAACAAAGACATATACCCCAGACATTGACCTGAGGATGTTTTAAACCTCATTCAGCTCACCTTGATTTTCCTCCTCTGTGTCTTTACTCTCCATGTTTGACCTCAGAGACCTCGTCATCCTGCCTCTGGTGTACATGCCAAGATGCTGAGACACAATTTTGTTTGTTGTCAGAGTTAAACATGGGTATAGCAGAAAGCATTAACACTCGGTAAACAACAATAAGCTCACAGATACAAACTGTACTGTGCGGTATTGTTCATCTTCACCTCTTCTTTAGTGTCTCTGTCTCTACTCCTCAGTCTGCGTCTCATCTTCTGCATGTCGTCCATCTTTTGGAGAACAGCTTCAGCAGTGCTGAGGGACAAACAGAGGAGACATTTTCCTGTTTTTATTTTATTTTTTACAAAGAGCTGAATATAAATCACTAACATGATCCATATAAAGCTCCCTCTACTTCCATCAGTTTGTGGGATATTAACTGAGGCAGCTGCTCGGCTTTAGTTTGTTGTAGGCAAGACAAGAAACATGAGTAGATGCTGCTTAACTCACTTGGTGATGAGGCGGTCGTAGAGCACTGATTGATTCCGGGAGTTCAGGCTGTATCTGGTGATTCGGGAACTTCGTCGCACAGAGCGATCCTCCTCTTCCTCCTCCTCTTCTGGGCTCTGTAGGTTAAAGCGACTCCTCTTTGGTGTGGATGATCCCTCCACTTCATCTGGAACATCTAAAACAACAAGGAAACCATTTTCAAGAGAATGACAGGCTTGTCTTAATAACAAATATGCATCCATTTATAAAATCTGCTGAGTTCATCTCAAAGAAATCAAGTTGTAATGAACCTTACCAGCTTGTTGTTTGCTGCTGGATTCTTTCCCCTCTCGCAGTCTTGGGGATTTTCTGATAAAGGAAAGGACAAATTATGCAAACAATATTTTATTTTAGCTCTTATCATCTAACCTTTAAGTCATTATTTACATAATACTGCAACCAATTAATCGCACCTCTCATCTCCACTGGAAACTGCTTGTCTCTAATTGAGGACAGTTCTTTAGTAATTAGCTCTTCCCAATTTAATGTAACTAACAGCATTTCACTGTTCTTGGGCAGCAGGTTCATACTCATGTCTCGCAGCAACAAGTTTGCTGGTTTGACTTCCTGTGTTGCAGGAGCCTTTCTGTGTGGCGTTCGCATGCTCTCCCTGTGCCTGCATGGGTTTTCTCTGGTCACTCCAGTTTTCTCCCACAGACCAAAAACATGCTCGCTGGTTAGCTGGGGACTTTAAATCGCCCTCAGGTGTGAGTGAGCCAACTAAGTTTATCAGCGATCCTAATTCAAACAGTGTAAAAATTAGAGGTGTGGAAAAATATCGCTATCGCAATATATCGCAATATTTTGACTCCCGATATAGTATCGATATTTCAAATCTTAGTATCGATATTTTTGTAATAATAAAAACTAATATTTTATCAGAGTTGGAAATAAAATACAACTTATAAAGATGTATGCACTTATAAAGATTTTTTTTTCATGCACTATTCAGTTCAGACAGTGACAAGAGAAATATGTGACTTTTTTTAACTTACTGTTGTGCTGTCAGTAACTTAAAGCATTTTGTTCCTCATGTGTTTAATTACAGTTTGAGCTGCACACCAGGTTAGGATGATTTCAATACTTTGTTAAAGGGAAAACTAGAATAATTTCTTTGCAACATTAGTTTAATTGATTTGATGCACTCTGTGTTAAGTGTATGTATGTAACACTGCATTTGACATATTTCAATAACAATAAAATGGAAAAGTTACATATTAACTGTCTCTAGGTTTTTCCTAGTTTACCGTAGAATATCGCAATATATCACAATATTGTGATAACATGATATATCGTGATATTATCATATAGTGACCAAAGTATCGTGATACATATCGAATCGTGAGGCTCTTGCCAATACACACCCCTTGTAAAAATGTATAATCCACGTTTTTTTTGTCTCATATCCTGCCTGTAATGGAGATACCAAGTGTCGATCGCCCTAAAACTCTCTCTCCCCTACATACATACTCTATTGTTTCTAGAGGCAAAATCAACTAAACCTTTTTATTTTAGGAAAACAAGTTTAGTAATGCTTTAATAATCATTTGTATATATTAACATCTGATAATGTTCTGGCCGACATTGAAAAATTTGACTGAGGCCAAACTTAATTTCTGACCCCTGACATAGATGATGGATGGATTTCACTGTTTTCAGTAAATGCAGGACCATGTCCTGATAAATAGGGAAGTTGTTTCTGTCACTGTGTATTGTTGCAGGCTTTGTGCAGCATAGTGGCTTTTTACAATACACCATTAACAAATGCTTTTATCATTTATTAATGGGTACTTTCGAACAAATCAGAGCTAATAACAATGCTCTACTTAAATACAGCATTAAACTTCTCACTGTGTTGTCCTAGCTGCAATGCTCCCCCTTGATTAAACTCTGAATAATGTCATATTGTTAAATGTGTGAATATATTGTTGCAGCTACACTTGCTAACCAGAGGGCACATTTCTCCACATTTTATACTAGTATATATTGGCCAATCAGTTTACAAGCAACAACCAACTTTTGAGATGACAACAATGTATCAAAGGTAGGGTTGTCACGATACTAAAATTTTCAACTCGATACCGATACTCAGGAAATATATTCGATACTCGATACTATTTTCGATACCACAAGGATAAAAAAAAAAGAACCCAATATTTAAAAGAAACATTTTTATTAACAAAAAATGCAAATATAACCTCTAGGAAGTCGTGCAAAAGTCTCATTTTCTGTATTTTCTTCCTAATGCAGAAATAATAATACAATACAAAAAATATTGCTGCATCAGAACAAAATAAATGCTCTTTGAAAAAAACAAAATTTTAGTTTTTTCCCCTTATTTAGACTACAGTGCAAGTACAAACAAAATCTCAATAAAAAGTGCTTTGTTGTTGTAACAATCAGGATAAGTACATTCTTGAATGAAAAGGAAAACAAATAGCAGTCCTCAGAGCTGCAGTTTAGACCTATAAATGTCTGAACTGTGAACTACAATATTTAGCCTATAACAGTGCATATACTTCTGATCTTCAAGTATGATCAAATTCTGTCAACTCAGCAGTCGATGCAAAAATCAAATATTGTTTTTTATGCAGACTTACACAAACATAGTGGTGCAGTTCTATGGTTTGTGTTCAATGTGGATTTTAATGTTTCCTATAAATTGGCGGTCTGTGAAGGGACCAAATAGGAGGGGCCAGCGGGTCGGAGTTCAGAGGGGAGAGTCAGTGTGTGTGTGTTTGTGAGGGGGTGAGAGAGCATGGGAGAGAGCCGATAGCAGGAGGTGTAGAGATTACTACTCACTGTTTTGTTCGTGAATTAAAGTTGTAGTTGGCGTGGTCACAGCCCACAGTGACTGCTAAATAAAAGCAGGTATTCACAAGCCGGAGCCACCTTTATTTACATCCGACGGACGTCACAGTTCGGTTGGTAGAAGTTTTACTCGCCGCAGTAAACGGAGAACTGTAGTGGCATATTTTGCACACGGTTGTTGTTTTGTCCTCAGTCTTCTCACCGTTCTCTCGTCTTTTACATGGGAAGCCAAAATAGGTCCACACAACCGATTTATCTGACGGTATGCTGCAGCTAATTCCTCCACTTCGCCCTCCTCCTTATTGCAGTGAGTGTTTAGCATAGGAGGTGGGGGTATTTCGTCCTTTTATTGTTGCAGGCTTTTGAATTTTATTTTAACCAAAACTGGTTGATTTGGCCCTCCTGCAGCAGCATTACTCATGCTGTTTTGTTATTGAGCGCCACAGGGAGGGAAGGGTGCCTGTTCCCGTGTGTGTGTGAGGAGGCAGAGAGCGAGGACGGCGGGCGGCTCGGCATCCGAGGGGGGATTAGTATCGATACTTTTGAAAGTGAGTATCGTATCCGGATACAACATTTTAGTATCTATACTTTTTTGAGTATCGATACTTTTGACAACCCTAATCAAAGGGTGTGTATTATTAAAGTTTATGTTATAATGTACTAACAAGGTTACCATCAAGTAAAAGGCTTGTATTACCGGGTGCAGCATCCTCCGATCTTTTCTTCATTTATGGGAGAGCTGGTCTCTGGTTCCATGTCAGCAAAAGAGACCTCCATTTTGACTCTCTGTCGGGTCCTCAGTGAATGCTGTAGACCACCTCTGTCATCCTGCTTTATATCAGCATGTCCCTGGTAAAAATAAAAACATGTCATTCAGAAAAGAAATTCTTGTTGAATGAAAGCCTCAACTTATCACAGAAAACACATTTATGATGATCACATGTCTGCCATTAAGCTTAAACCTTAAAGAGTGTTACAGAAAGGAAGAACCTTCTATTTTTATCATTTTTTTATTCTTTGGCAATAATGCCTCTCATTTGTGCCAATAAAGCCTCTGGACTATGACTTATAAGGACGATACATACTTTACTATATCAATGTGATCATGGAGTATGTGCTGTAAACTTTGTGAGCATGGATGACCATCAAACTTATGTATTTGTTTGTTTTTATTTTTGCTGCACAAAGTCAAGGGATGTTTGGGTACTGATTGCAGATGAAGCCTTAAAAGTGAACAAATGGCATTCTTTAGGGTCTTTAGGGTTGATCGATGCACTAGTAGGACATCACTTTTGGTCTTTATTTTTCCTGTTGAATAACAGTGACAACTGCAAATAATGAGGCACAAACTTTTATCGACAGGCAATGTTTATCTGTTCATCCAATCGGTTTAATCCTGATGTCTAAGTTTGCCTCAGTCTTGAATTAGTGGACAAAATATCTACTACGAGGTAAGTTTGAGCAAACTCTGATCTGTTTGTGTGGTTAAACGAGGGAGAAACTGTTGGCAAAAGAAAGAAATAATGAGAAAATGGCATCTTCAATCTGGTAACTTGCTTCAATTATCAGTACTGGTACTGATTTCATGGTTTGTAAAACTCTCTCAATTTCATTTTGCATTTGTATGTCTCAAATGTTCTCTGATTTTAATTGACCTTATTCGGTTGTTTTTTCCTTTGTGTTCAGCTCTTGTGTTTTGCTGTCTTTTCTTTATGTCCATGTCTGCTGTCAAAGCACTTTGTAAACCACTGTTTTTAAAAATGCTATAAAAATAAAGATTTTTTCATTATTATTATTATTTTTATCAGTCCTGAATTTTACAAATGGGACACCATTGGGACTGACTGTCAGAATAAAGTTGATTAGTTTAAGTTCTGGGTGGTCTCACCCAGTCCACCAAAACTCAGACTTACCAGTTTGTTACACAATTATTTTGTAAGTGATTTAAAATTTCATAACTTTTTAGTTAGGCAAGCTTACAACCTTTATGTTCCCTTTTATAAAACATGTCTTTGTCAATTTTTAATTAAATATTGGGGGGTTATCTGGTGGAACAAAAACATTCATTTAAATGCTTCCTCTGTCACTGCCCGAACACAAAAACAGACTGAAGAACTTTCTGATGACTTGAACATGAACTGCAGCAGTATCCACCTCCCTATGAAAATGTAATTATTCATGGTTCCTAAGCGCTTTCCTTGTTCTTTTCTGTTAATTTTTCCCTTTGTTTCTTTAAATGAAATTGTTTCACTTTATGTCTGATGTTTGATTTGTATTTTGATGGTTCAGTGTTTTACCTTTCATTGTAGAACTTCCTATGAAGACAACCAAATGCATTTCTACACCCTTCTTTGTTTTTCCACAAACACAGTAGGTATGTTCATGTTAAAGAGGTAGTGAGTTATAACTGTCATCCTAGAGTGTAAGAGTACAAAATAATGATAGACAGAAACTTCAGAAAATGTTAAAATGTCTTACAGAGCTGAAGTTTCAAATTGGAATAATACTACGCTGATATGCTTTTTATCACCGACTCCACGAGGATGTAATCACTGAATCATGGTCATTGTCTCTAAGCCATTCCATGTATTACACTGCAATGGTGTGAATCTACAAGTATGTCAAATCAAATTTCTAATCTTTGGGATACAATTCAACTCAGATTTGTTTACTTTATCAAATGAAAATGACACACAGTTGATTATTTTCAATGAAAAGGTGCTGATTCTAGAATCTGGATCTTATTTCAGAGACTGTATGATTTGATGTGACATTGAAAAGCATGTAAATGTGTTTAAGACCTACTGCTGATAAATGTGTGATGACCAATCTAATGATAGCAGCACAGGGACTGCCTGTGACCAACACTCCCCCCTACTTAGCACACGGAGGGGAGAGTCAGACAGCTTGGAAGAAAACAGCTGCAGAGTTTTCTGTCCTGTATTGATGAAAGAAAGTACACTGAAAATGGACTGATGAAGGTCGACTGATGGATGTTCTGAATCAGTTCATAATCTTAAGAGAGAAGTAGATTTCTTTGGATGTGGAACCATATTTTCAGCCGCTTTATTAAACTGTATTACATATCACGAGATACAAACATACAGTACTGTCTTCATGTTACCACATGCAGCTCCTTGGTCTACAGCTGATGTATCTAAAGATATATTATCAATATTGATGAACTGAATTTCTTTTCAACTACTCACTGAGTGGGACATTTACTGTGTACATAGTATATTGACTTTATATTGTACTTTTTTTGTTGAGTTAGTATTTCTGCTGTTGTCTGTCGAATGGTTATTTGTTAAGTGTCTCTTGTCTCTTAAGTGTTCGGGACTGCAGATGGAAAGTCGGGGCCACTGAAGCTGGTGCGATCATCCTCACAAGATCCTGTTTGACCATGCAAGTGTTTCCCTGCCTTTCCATGTGAGAGCTGAACAAAATCTCAACACAAATGTGCACTGTGCAAGAGTGCAAGAAATGTACAACACAAAACGTTATATAAAAGGTAGGGATTCAGATATGGATAATACTCTCACGCCAGTAGATGGTGATTATACTTTAAACTAGAAAAGCACTCAGAAAGAGCAGACCTCTGCCAGCGAAACAGTTCTCACTCATGGTGGAATTTTCACCATAAATATTAGTCCTACCTTTATTTCATCTACATTTTTAGATTCCTTGACCATGAATATATACAATTACCCAATCTGGACATTTCCTGAAAATGTAGTCAAAATCCATCCACAACTTTTTGACTTACATACAAACAAACAAATAAACAAACAAACGCTAGCAATAACATAACCTCCTTGGTGGAGGTAAAAAGGAAAAATCTGGTAAAAATGTCAGGGTGGCTGCCCAGATACTGTCCACACAATATGGGAAATGTTTGGGTTTAACAAGTCTGTTTACCTGAAGACACTTGCTTATATCTCTGCTGATGTACCCTTGCACTGCATCTTGGAGATGTCTTCTGAATGTACAAACTAGAGTAGGATATTATCAGACCTATAATGGCAGATAATAGCTTAAAATGGATGGATGGAAGGCGATTTAACACCATGTTGGCAACTAAGGCCATCTTCATGGTGAAAGAAAAATAGACAGACATTTGTTGATCCAGGATAAACAACATAAAAATGTATATAAAGTCTAGCCGCTTTCAAAAACTCCAGAATTACTTCTTTGGCTCTCTAATAAAGATCTTGTAGACCAGCTACTCTATAAAACCTTTTTAGGTGGAAAGATCTGGACAATCTAAAAGCATTAACATTAACATCCAACACATTCAGAAGGCTCTCCTTTCAGTAAAAACAAAGTGGGCAATAATAGCTTAAAAACTGATTACCAGTGACAGCAGATACAAAATGTTTGCCATAGTGACAGGAAATATTTTGACCCTACATTTCCCACACACTGACTGAATTATTGAGAGAATGTACAAATGTACCATAATAGTTTACGTTATCATCGCTGAGTGTCTATATTTATTAATAAACACATTACTTTCTTGTTTAACATCCTTTTTTTCTGACACAATGAAAATAACGGGTCAATTTTACTAAAGTATGATAAGAATACCAATTTTAGCATTAATATTGGCAATACTGAATAGAAAACATAAGCATAGTGGATATCAGATAAAAGCCAGTTTCATGCATCCCTAGAACAAAATATAGAAGTATTCTTCTGCCCTAAATGTGTATACTTAATGAAGCACCTTCAAAACGTGGAGACGACCAACAATATCTTTTAACTTAATGTGTAACAAATTCTACTTTTATAACAAATGTGTTAAAATGCAGCAACTGTGAATGAGCTGAGGATTTTCTTTAAAGAGTGCAGTAAACTTCAGCCTGTACATAAATGTGCAAAAATTCAACCTATTAAATATTGCTGCTCAACAGGTCTGCCTGCACTTTATAACACAAACCATCATCTAAGACAATAAATCCTTTAATTTAATGTGCAAGTTAAGTGCTGGAGTTTTACTAACTACGGCTGCTTGATAGTTTATTTCAACACACAATCCAGCACCAGTATAGTACCAAGTTTTTAGATGCTCTTTCATAGATATGTCAGTGATGTTTATTTGCAGGCTGACATGACAGCTACAGGAGCTAGTTAGCTTAGCATGCTAATAAAGCTAGCACATGAGTCCATAGATAATTATTAAAACAAATTAATGACGATGTGAAGCTCTTAAATCGCTCTCTGTGTGAATGCTCACATTGGCCGTGGTGTGGTCGGGGCTGCTGAAGCTGTCATCGAGGGCCCGGGAGGACCGAGTCAGCCGGGCGGACTTTCTCTGCGACGCGGGAAGCAGCGACAGAAACTCGGGGCTCGTATCCAGCTCCACCGGCCTCCTCTTCGGGGTTGTAGCCGCCGGTTCGGCTCCGGCACCGCCGCTGCTGCGAAGTATCACCATTTTGACTCCAAGTCGGTCTAACAGCTTCACGAACGACGGATTACCTGCAGCAGTCCCGCGTTATAGCTGCACTGCCGAGGCTCTCATGGCAGTGCTGACAGTGATGCTGCTCCAGCTGACACACACACAGCCTCCACACAGAGCCCTTGATTTCTGGCGCCATAAACGTCATCAGAGGTTATGAGGTAACAACAACATCAGCTACCGCCACGAAAAGTAGGTCTCCGTACACAATTACGCTTTCACTGTCGGTTTATTTATAGCCATTTAGATTATACTAGTAATAAATTACAGCGCAAATTGGTATTTTCAAATATTTACTTCCTTGGTCGTCGACTAGAGCTGAACATAATGTACGCGGAGGGATACGTACAAAATTCGAAAGGGTGTTCCGGGGAGTGCAGCGCGCGCCCTCCTCCAAACTGAGTACTACATGTACCAGCGCGCGCTTACTCTTGTCCCTGGCACAATGATACCCATCCCCAAGGAGTTTTGAGATTTGTGGGCCCCATGAAAGAATATCACCGTGTCCCCCCTCCAAATCAGAAGAAAACAACCCTGCAAAGCTGCTGGAACCCTCACTCTCTGCAAATATTATGATAAAATGAACAGTGTATGCTGAAAGGTCCCATTTTTTTAAACCCCTTACTACATTTTACACTGGATTCAGGTGCAGGGAGTGACACCAAAAATTGTGGGCTTCATAGAAAGATATCAGTGCAGGCCCAACAAACAACGATCTAAACAATCCAGAGTGATTGATCAAACCACTTAATCAGGGTGGGGGTGAATTATTGTCAGGGATATTTCTTGATAAACTTTGGGCCCCTTATTACAAACTGAGCATTGTATAAACACCACAGTATATACCAGTATTGTTGCTCACCATGTCCATCCCTTTCTGGCAACAGTGTACCCATATGCTAATAACTTCTTCCAGCGAGATAACACAGTGTCACAAAACCCAGATCATCTCAAACTAGCTTTTCTTGATCCTAATGCGTTCCCTATACACCAGTGGTCTCCACAATCACCAGATGTCAATATGAATTGTGTCTGAACACACCCATTTCAAGAAGTGTTGTGCTCTAATGTTTACTGTGGAAGAGCTGACATGCCCGCACAAGTACATCTGAGTCATTTGTGAACTAAACAAAAGAATCTCTGATCTGGGTGAGGGGGCCATATATCCTCATGTCATCTTTAAACAAACGGTTTGGGTACGTCTTCTGCAAAGTGAAAAAGTAGAAAAAGAAGAAAGGGATGTTTCCTGTATTGGGGGTTTTAAAATTGCTTTAGAGTACAAAAGACCATACAAACTATATTGCAGTGCTATTGAACTTATAAATTCGGCACATCATATGACACACTTCTGGCCTTGGAAGGGTCAAAGTACTGTGCCTCTTCTGAAAAAAAAGGTTGGGGCACCCTGGTGGGCCTCAAGACATGACTAGATGAGCTATGAAAAGAGTACGAGGCAGTGAGGTGCTGAAGGAGCCCCAGGCTGAGTCTGAAGCCTGGTCGCCTAAAGGACAACGGCCTGAACATGTGACACCAACTAAACTTCTGGAGCTGATAGCACTCCGAACTTAATCGTTCAACAAATGCATTAAATAAAACAAAACAGGATTGTCTTACTCAACTTGTCTTTTTTTATTCGAATAAGTGACTCATACCAGAAGAGAAAATACAAACTCTAGAATTGATTCTAGTCTGAAAAAGAAATAAAGAGTACATTGTGGAAAAACTGCTGTACAAGCAAAATGAAGCCATCAGTAAAACCTCAAGAAATTTCATTGAATCCACTGTAATATCTTCCATGTCTGGTTCTTTTATGCATGTTTTTAGGGATGTTAAAGAAGTGCAGGATGAATACATCAACCTAGAGACAAGAACTTGTTTTAATCCCTGATAACAGCTTGTGTTGACAACACATAAATTTGTAGTTATTTAAAAAACCATTCATATTTTATCACAAAGGTTTCAAATTAATAGTTTTGAGTTAACATATAGAGCAAAGCTGGATTCAATGGAATATTTCAGATTTAACCAATCAGAGCCCACATTCCTTTCTAAATTAACAGTAGCCACCTGCCATACTTCACAGTAAAGGATTTATTTTTGACAAAGAGCCAATTTATTCAGTGAAATCCTCACATTATTGTGAACTATGTTACTGTGGTTTACAATAATGCACCATGAAACAGCTGACTACTGTGTCATTAAATCTTCTTGAATGTGACCCTAAAGCCTCATCACTGGGGAGGTTGTGTTCACGCAATCGCTGCCAGGTAGTCTTTCACCTCTGCGGGGGTGAGCCTTTTGAAGCCAGCCTCGTTACAGATCCCAACTTCAATGTTCTCCTCTGTCATCTGGCCCTCAAAACTCTCCTGTACAGAAAAGAAAACGAAGCAGAGATTGGAGGAAAAGTATTCATAACATTCCACCAGCTTATATATTTTAAAGCTTGTTACGTACCTTCAATGTCAAGATGGCTGTGTGGATGGCATCTTCCAGTTCCAGGTCATTGTTATACCTAATGAACAAAACCAAAGTGCTTATTATTGATGTGGAGTAAATCACAATTCATCTGCAAAAGATGATTCAAAGAAACATCAGTGTTCTGCATTTGTGGAATGGAGCAGATTATTTCTGGGTCAACAGACTTTCTATATGTATATGTATATACATATCTGTATACATACAGTGGGCACGGAAAGTATTCAGACCCCCTTAAATTTTTCACATTTTGTAGCATTGCAGTCATTACCTAAAATCTTTGAAGTTCCTCATTAATGTACACAAAGCACCTCGTATTGACAAAAACAACAACATTGTAGAACTTTTTGAAGATTGGTTAAAAAACAAAAACTGAAAAATCCCATTGACATAAGTATTCAGACCCTTTGCTGTGAGTGACACTTGTTTTTCTAACTGAGGCATTGTCCATTTCTTCTGATCATCCTTGAGATGGGTTGACACTTTCATTGGAGTCAAGCTGTGTTTAATTGTATTGATTGGACTTGGTTAGGAAAAGCACACACCTGTCTCTACAGTGCATGTCAGAAGAAATGAGAAGCATGAGGTCGAAGGAACTGCCTGAAGAACTCAAACAGAATTGTGGAAAGGCGAGACGCAGCACTGCGGAAGTACGCTTATAGCATTGTTTAGGCTTCAATAATGTACTAAATGACCTCGCTTCAATTAATTATGGACGCACTTCGCCAGGACACTTGGATTACAGCGACGAGCAGTATGAAGGAAAATAAGCACGTTTTTGTGGACTTTTATGGACCTTTTTCTTCGGGCTCCGTCGTACCTTGTTAGATGGACGTTTGTTCACAGCGAAAATCTCCCCGGACCCCCGGCTGTATTTGAGACATCAAAAAAGTGCTCCAGAGTGTTGCTCAGCATGAGGGTGAGTAGAAAATGAGGCCAAATTGTTGTTTGGGTGTAGTGTTCCTTTAAGGTTCCTAAGAGCACAGTGGCCTCCATAATCCTTAAATGGAAGAAGTTTGGGACAACAGGAACTCTTCCTAAAGCTGGCCGTCCAGCCAAACTGAGCAATCAGGGGAGAAGAGCCTTGGTGAGAGAGGTAAAGAAGAACCCAAAGATCACTGTAGCTGAACTCCAGAGATCCAGTGGGGAGATGGGAGAAAGTTAATATAAGTCAACCATTACTGCAGCCCTCCACCAGTCAGGGCTTTATGGCAGAGTGGCTGACGGAAGCCTCTTCTCAGTGCAGGACACATGTGCAAGTGCAAGAGTTAGCCAAAAAACACATTAAGGACTCTCAGACTATGAGAAATAAATTCTGTGGTCTGATGACACCAAGGTCGAACTTTCTGTCTTAATTCTGAGAGGTATTTGTGGAGGAAACCAGGCACTGCTCATCACCTGCCCAATATAAACCCCACAGTGAAGCATGGTGGTGCAGCATCATGCTGTGGAGGTGTTTTTCAGGACAGGACAGGACGACTGGTTACAATTAAAAGGAAAGATGATTGCTGCCAAATACAGAAATACTCTGGACGAAAACTTTTTCCAGAGTGCTCAGGATCTCAGACTGGGCCGAGGGTTCACCTTCCAAAAAGACACTGCCCCTTAGCACACAGCTAAAATAACGGAGGAGTAACTTCAGAACAACTCTGTGACTGTTCTTGAATGGCCCAGCCAGAGTCCTGACTTAAACCCAATTGAGCATCTCTGAAGAGACCTGAAAATGGCTGTCCACCAACGTTCACCATCCAACCTGACAGAGCTGGAGAGGATCTGCAAGGAGGAAGGGCAGAGGATCCCCAAATCCAGGTGTGAGAAACTTGTTGCATCACTCCCAAGAAGACTCATGGCTGTATTAGCTCAGAAGGGTGCTCCTACTGAGTACTGAGCAAAGGGTATGAATACTTATGTCCATGGGATATTTCAGCTTTTCTGTTTTAATAAATCTTCAAAAATCTCTCCAATTCTGTGTTATTTTTGTCAATATGGGGTGCTTTGTGTACATTGAGGAAAAAAAACATGTATACATCTATAAACATGTATCTTTACATCTTTCAAATCTTATTTTAATTTATTTCTTATATCCTCTATTATTATTTTATCCTTTTAGTTTTCCCATTGAATTGATTTATTTAAATACCCATCTCTGAAGATTCAGTAACCTCCCTTTGTTCTCATCTTAATGTTGTGAAGAGAGGGTCTAACTTTGGAGGAGTTTGGATAACAAAAGGTCTGACTGCACTACTTTCTCCCTTCCTCAGAGTACACTGACTGTTCTTGTGTACACCTTTCAGATTCTGGATAATCTCTGAAACTAATTTACCTTGTGCACTTGCTTTAAACTCTCTCACACTGCATATAATACATGGGAATCGTTTTTCGTCATCTATTCTTAATTTATATGTTGTTTAGGTTCAAAAAGGAAAAAGGGAAAGAACAACATGCTTGTTATATTTGTGCATTTCTAAATAAAACAGTTTCAATTTTATGAATATTTAAAGCGAGATAGACAAAATTCAGTTGCATAACTGTGTTTTGTATTTCATTGCAAATTCGGTCAACACACAGTTGGGATGAGACCCAGTCTATGTTTGAAAATTCAGATCCTATGTTTGCCATTTTTGATTTTTATATCCAAACAACAACAATCCTACCTTTTCTCAAGGAATGTTTTTCCGTTTACGTAGTTCTTCCCCATTGCCGTGGCTTTCCATGCAAAATATGCTCCCTGCCAGTCAGAGACACAAGAATTCAGTCAGAGAAAAATTTGGAGAAAATGATTCTGAATTAGTATAAAGATCATAACTAAAATGATGAGCAGATCTAAAAATTGATATGACTGTGACATTCCTTAGTCAAACAAATAAGCACCTAACCAATCAAGTATCTTATAAATATGACACCATTAGTTACATCATGGGCCATGATCAATCAGGACTACCACTACAGCAAAGAAAGGATTGATCTGCTATTTAAGTTTGATCATATTTACAGCTTAACTCGGACTACAAAAATCTTAAAACAAACTTATTTTCTAAAGGTATTCAGAGTAAGAAAACATACAGAGGGGTCTGACTGGAACAGGTAAGGGTGATCCTCGTCCCATCCAGCAATCAGCAATGAAACTCCAAACGGACGCACTCCCCTGGAGGGAAAAAAAGGATTTAAAAAATGACTACACATCTTAATCCTGGGATGTACATATTTATATAAATCCAGGCTATGCACACTTGTATGTGTTTTGTGTTCACTTACCCGGACTGTGTGTACTCCTGCATGACAGATGCCACTCTCTGAACCAGCTGGCCCGTGGGGATTGGCTCTTGGTAAACCAGGAAGTACTGCTGTGCCAACTTCCGGGCTCTTCGGACCAATACTCTGCATGGACAAGATTATTTTTTTCATTTATCTGTGGAGCATTCACTGGCATTATTAGAGTTCCTCCACTGAAGCCCTGCCTCATTTTATTATTGAACCTTTGTACATGACATGTGGAAATGCTCCCTACCACATACATGAGTTAATAATCCAAAACCTAAAACACCTATTTGTTCTTCACTGTATGAATATGTTCTTGAACTGTAATCCAAGAATAAACTCATTCATTCATGATGAGAATAAAGTGTGTTTCCACAGCAATCCATCAGAACACATCAACAATGCATTATGGACTGACTGGATGTAAAATAGAGACATGCCTTTCCTATACATCAAGCAGAGAAACCTAAGGCCTGAAAGACAGAAGATTTTAGGAATCTGAAGTGATTTTCAAAACCAGAGAGCCCACATAAAATGACATGTTTGACAAATTTGATATTTTTTACTTTAGTTTGTGACTTTCAAAAAGATGGCAAACACAAATCTCTACACATTTGCAGTCATTCACCAACAACCACTCTTAAAAGCTTGTAATGTGTCATGGTCAAATCCAAATTTTGAGTTAACAAGCTGTGTTAATGTCATTAGCATTTAGCCAGCTGGTCCATCCATTGCTGTAGCAGCAGTTGTCCTTTGATTGTTGTATGTGTTATAGCACATGTGCAAACACTCATGCTGTTGCCACAAATCAGCATGTTGATCCCCTCCTTCTTTTGTCCACTAACTTTATGCTTCCTGTTTGCTTATATTGCCATGGCTTATTTCTTGTGCTTCCTCAAGTCAAGTCAAAGTTTATTTATATAGCACATTTAAAAACAGTTTGACCAAAGTGCTGTACAACCACAAAGAGACAAACAAAATAGATAAACAGCAAAGAAAACCATCATAAGGCATAAAACAATCAAAATAAATCGGACAAATGATAGACAACTGTTGACTGACTGATTATTTTACAGCAGAAATTGGGCCCAAAATTGTCCAAATTATCTCGTCATTCACCCCGATCAAGCTGCTGCCATTCTATTTTTATCTTGCAAAGCAGAAGAGTCCTCACCTGTAGTCAGGCCCCATGCCGCTGTAGACCATGCCTATGTGTTTGGTGATGGGCTCCACTTTGTGGACACTCTGCTCATCGTACAGAATCGACTTTTGTTTCTTCTCTGTGGCCAGGACAACTCCATTAGATGCTGAAATAAAAAAAAATGTCACTCAGTTTTCACAAAGCAACAATTATGACAAATTGTTGATAATAAACAATTTAAAAACCCATGTTGCTTCACCAGTCATCCCTGAACTGTTTTTACAGCCTTTCCTTTAAAGTCAAATATAATGCAGACATGCCGATGAGTCCATTGTAATACTTTCTAAATCTATAACACTTGTTTAGTGCACTTTTTAATTATCAACAAACATTAGGCCTATTGTAGCACTTCTATCTTTACTGGCAGTTTGTAAAATTATATTAAGAGAAATTGCTCTTATAGAGTTACAAAATCAATCTCCAACTAACAATGCAAGCTATTGGTCTTCATCGATATCAGATATTTCCAAACTTTATTGTTGACACCAATATTTTTCATCGAGAGCATGAAGTCTTCACTTTACAAATGTGCCAGTTTTTTGCCTAAGCAGCAGATGTAAAAAAAGAAGACAGCGATCTCCTCTCGAAAGAAAGAAAAAGAACTTCCTGATTTTTAGGTGCAGCTATGAAGTGATTATAAGATGAAGCTATATGATACAATTGTGTATTTTACTGATGTCACTGCCAATTTATGAAAAATATGTATGGTTGAAAGATCAGCTCTAAATATCTGTAAAAAAATGTACATTTTCTATCAGTTGATACCTATATTCAGCATCTTAGGCCAATGTCTGCCAATACCGATATCATACCAATAATATTGTACATCACTATGGCTAACCTGACAATTCAATCTGTAAACGTGACATGAAGTGGAACATGAATTACTATGTGCAATTAATAATGCTTTTTAGAAGTGTTTCAGTGTTAAAGATCATCAGCGTCAATTTGATCATGATCAAGTCTAGTATATGGCTTTTTTGAGGAAAAGAACTGCATTTGTCTGCAATCAAATTCTTTGTGGCCCTAAGTAGTTGTAAAGTTCTCGCCTGACTTCTTTCAGAAAAATAGCAGCTGATATGAAATGTGAAAGTGTACAACTCATCTTAACTTGAACAACTTTTTAGCTTATTTTTGGATCAGTTTCTTGATCTAATGCGTTTTTTAAGATGACAGTTGGCATTAACCCATTTATGCCCAAATTTTTTTCTGAGTTGTAAGGCATACAGTTTTATCAGTTGAGTCCCTCTGAATCATGTTATGTATTATTTTTTTCCATTTTGCACTTTGTTTTAAAGAAAATTGTTGCCAGTAGTCACATAGCTTGTATCTAGGTCACAGTGTTAAAGTCCTGCAGCATGGACAGGACATCTGTTACAGAGTACCCAAGGAAAGAACAACATACATAATAAATTTGTATTTTGGCCTGTCATTTTATGAAAATTGTGGGCGTGGGTGTGTGCGGGGTGTGGGGGGGGTAGGTGTGGCCATTGGCTATGATAAGTAGTTGTGTGTCAAGAAAGGTGCACCTCCAACTGCACATCAGCATTTTTGACTTTTTATCATATTATTATGACTTAGTATTTATGTATTTATTTTTAGTTCCCTGATTTCCTTTTTTAAAGTTGCGGAAACGGTTTTCCACACTGATGTTAGTTGACAGAGAAAGATTGTTTAGCAAATATCAAGAAAATTTATGGTAACGTATCAAAATCCTACAGACACAGGTCTTGAATACCTGTGAATTTATTCAGCTTGGAAGAGTATTCTAAGAGGACCTAAATGCACCAGTGTACCTCATTCTACAACTTGAAATAATTAAATTATGAGAAATCCTGTAGACAGTGTTTTCCTTTAGTTAGTTACAAGCTATGAGCCCACTGGCAACTTTTGTTGCCACTCACAGAAATAAGCCCATGAACAAATAAATATTTATCCCAGGTAAAAAAAAAAATGGTAGAGGGTTACTCAAGAGACTTGAATGATTAAATAATCATAAATATGTTTTGGGGGAAAGCATTAGAAATTTATGAAAATGACCTCTTTCCATGAAAATTTGCATCCTCCATGTCTTCCACCGGAAGGAGCAGGAAGCAGATGATTTCATGTGACAGGAACTACTTGAAAGCTATCTTTTATAAACTGAAATCTTTATCCAAGTTGTCTACTAACTAATAAGTGCAAAAAGTAGTATTACTACCGTTGACATTTTTTGTTGTGAGTAGAAATGACAGTGATACACTTCGACAACAATTGTTGCTGGTGGGGCAAAATGGGTTAAGATGAAAAGCTCTTGCCTTAAAATACCATCGCAAATAATTTATGCCTGCTTAGTTGTACTTGGATGTGCTCTTTTTACCTGTACTCATATAGCTGGTCTTAACACCTGTGTTCCTCATGATATTTCTTGTTTCTGTTTTGTTTCCCTGCCTGTATACTGATTATTGATGATTGCATCTTCATTGTCTTACAATGGTGTGAATGTGATTTGAGTTGGGACACCGTTGTAACAGATAAGACAGCTTTTAATAATGATCAGTATAAAAAACATTTACCTAAAAAATCATCAGAAGACATGGATGTTTAAATAAATGCACCAAAACCACTCATGCTCAGGTCTCCATACCTTTGATGCCGACTGAAGGAGCTCCTGCTGCCACTGCTGCCAGTGCATACTCAATCTGGACCAGCTTACCAGAGGGGCTGCAGGGGGACACACAAGAGCCAGCGTGATGTACACAGGTTTTCTCCCGTGTGGACAACAAGTTTTTCTTAGTTATGGATATGATCGAGTTAAAACTGAAAGTAAAACCTGAAACTACTGACTCATCGGAACACCGGGAGCTAATGTAGCATGTTTGATACACAGTTTTCAAACACACTGACCCATTTCGGTGAATAATACTAAAGGGTCATTATTAAATAATCAGATTCTTATGTTTTTAATCCAAATGGCAAGCATACATAACTAAAATAAAGCATCACTGAAACACCGAGGTAGCATAAATGCTAACAGCTAAGGCTAGCTGATTCATTGGACTGCCGCAATGACAGTGCATCAGACACACGGCTCCACAAAACACCTGATCCCGCACAGCTGGAGGGCCTGTCGACAACTTTATCAAACATTTGAATGAAGACGCATTACCTACAGCACAAATCAACAGTAACAAACGATATAACATCTATTTATAGACAAAGTTTACCTGAATGTGGTGAGTGAGAAACTGTAGCCTCGTTCCGCCATCTTGCTCTTCTTCTTCTGTTCTGTCGTGTGCAGCTCCTCCGACTTTTGCCTGCATACTGCCACCATGTGACCGCCACTGTTAGTACAACAAAACACACAGGACAGCTGTGTTTCTTATCTGTTTCTTTGTGTACTAAAACAGTGAGAACAAATAAAGAATAAGTTGTATACAGACTTGCCAGATATCTGAACCTATAGCAGAATATTAAGAGTGGTGGTTCTCAAATGCATTTGTTTTATTGCCTCCGCCAAGGCATATGTTTATTTGTTTCTTCTTCTTATTTTTTAGTTTGTTTGTTTGTTAGCAAGATAACAAAAAAGTTCCAGACAGGTTGAGCTTAGATTTTAGATGCTGTAAATGGCCCAACTAAAAAATGACAAGAATTGGTGGTGATCCAGATAACTGCCATTAGCAGTTCTTTAATTTATGAATGGACTTTGTCAACCGTTAAAGGTTTTGTTTAAAAATGCTGTGATTAAAATAGTACAAATTCAAAACTCCAGGGGGGACAACTCAAAAGTAATTATAATTAATTAGAAATATTATTATAATAATTGGCATTAGTGACCAAAAAACGTAGTTTACTGAAGTATTTTACAGCTTTTTTTGTACCTCAAATGATGTCATGCAAAAATATTGGTGAGCTCTAAGAAGAAGAAGATTTGTACATTTTCAAGGAAAAAATGACGTGTCTGAGATAACAAAGCTGTGAGTTGACGTTAGGGGTGTGCGACACGATGATATAAAATCGTTACGGATTATAACATGGGGATGATCTCATAAAGCAGAAAGATCGTCCGTGTGGGCGCAGAGACTTTGACGCGCACCTGACTAGCCAATCGTAGCACATTAAGCGCAGTGCATGATAGTATCTCCTGTTTGGTTATGTAGCGTGAAGCCATGGCGGAAAGAGAAAAGGAGATAAAAGCTTGAAGATGTCTGAACAAAAATCTGTTCTGAAGCAGCTGTATTATTCACTCAGGTTATAGACATTGCAGTTACATAACATTTGTTTTAAATTGTTGCACTTTAAGAGATAATGTTGATAATGTTGTTCATTACCTTTTATGTTTACATTTATTGCACAATTTTATAAAAACTGAACTTTTTAAATTAAAACCTGTTCAGAAAGTTTCTTTGGCTTTAATTGTCCTTTTTTTTTCTTTTAGGGTTTGACATGTTTTATATGTTAAACATAGGGAAAAAATGATCAAACATGCAAATTAGTCTAGAAAAATCTACGTAAAAAGAATCGTGATAAAATCGTGATCGTGATTTTATTTTTAAAAAATCGTGATGTGATATTTTGCCATATCGCCCACCCCTACTTGACGTTATTCCATAATCTTGAGAATAAAAAGGGAAATAAACAGTTAAATTCTTTAACTTTATTAATTTATTCAACACAAAATTTCAACTTGCATTTGCTCAGTGTAACGTAATTATTGCCCAAAGTAGTGTGTTGCTTTTTTACATTTATTATTGGTCAAGAAATGAGCAGTGCAGTTTTTGAAAAATGTTTCGATATTTGAGAAATAACCTGTTAAAAGAGCCCAGCTCATCTTAGTGGAAATACAGTTTACCGATGTGACCACGTGGTGGCGGTAGGACGCCGGAGTCGTCCCGGCCTGCAGGAAATAAACGTACGAGGAAAAGCCCTGTCGCTGTTTGATGACGCACTCTGAGTGCTGCGTGACCGTGAGCTCTGTGGCATGTCTTGAGGAGAAACGGCGTGTTAAAAAACAAAATGATGAGTCTGTCAGCTTTAGTCCTCAGACTCAGGTCGTCTTTACTTCACATTGAGAGCAGACTGCTGCAGGCGGCGGGGCTGGACTCTCAGCTGGGTGAGTACTGACGGAGGCTGAGCTGATGGAGCCCAGTAATGAGCTCTGACAGACAATCACACAGATCTGGACAGATAAGGGCTAAACTAATGTTTGTCTTTATGCATGTATTTCTAAAGTCACTATCGCAGATACTTATGTACTGTGTCAAGAGCTCAAAGTCGTCACTTGAGTCAAACTGACCTGTTTCCTCCATCATCTCACGAGTTATGCCAGAAACAGATCTGAAACTAGAAAAACATTTTATTCTTCAGTCAAATTTGGATTGGCAAATGTGGCAAACACAGTCAAATGACATTGTAAATCTTTGTTGGCTTGTTGTCACACTTAAGTTTGACCCTGTACTTTGTGCAGACAACATTGGAGATGAACTCAAGAAGTGAAGGAATGTGTCTGTGAGAGGTGTGCCAGGGTGTTTGTGTGTATTTGTACTGATGTAAGCTCAAGACTTTGGTAGCAAGTATTTTAAACTATAATATCACATTTTTCATGTCAACAGCTCCAGCACTGGCAGTAAATGGCCCCTGCCTCCTGCCTCAGGCGTACAGGGAGGATGAGATGGATGAGCAGCAGAGTGCGGCGCAGCCCCCTGGACTTCTCGACAGCATCCTGTGGATGGCCGCACCAAAGAAGAGACGCACCATAGAGGTCAACCGCACCAGGAGGAGAGCTGTTGAAAAACTGGAAAAAGTCAAGGTCAGGGGTTATGGGCCACAAATGAAGAAAAACTACTGCAACAGGATTTTTTAGAAGTCAAATTTTGACTAAAGATGTGCCATTTTAAACATTAAACAGCTTCACTTTACTTTACTTACTGTACTGTTTTTATTCATATTTTAGACAAATTCCTCTGTTTTTTTAATCGAGGCTTTTTATAATGCAGGAAATCAGTATTTTCACAGTCTTCAGCTGGCCTACTTATATCAAATGATTAATTTGATGAGCACTCAGCAGCTTTAAGAAAAGAAAAAAATCTTCAGACTTTTTGTTTAACCATATCATCGGCCTCTCTTTTTGAGGAGTTAAATGAAAAGTAGCTTACTTTAAAGTAACAAAAAATTTTAACATCCATTCAAGAAACACATCTGTTCAGTATAATCGAGCATAAATCAGAATCAGCTCATGGTTCCTTTCAGTTCTTGTTTGAGTGATTCCACTGTGAATCATATAAAACGTGTTTCTGTTGAATCGTTTGACCTGCTGTTGTTCATTCTCTTTCTGATGCTGTCCCCTCTCAGGTAAACATCGAGCCATGTCCAGAGTGCGGACACTTGAAGCAGAAACATATCTTGTGCGGCTTCTGTTATGCAAAGGTGTGCAAGGAGACCGCTCAGATTCGTCACCAGATGAAGGCGATGGAGGGCGGCCCTCTGGGAGCTCCAGCTGTGGAGACTGTCGTCCTCTATGAAGGCGAGACGCCGAGCGAGCAGGACAAAGACAAGAGGATCGTGGAGCGGCCCAGGAAGAGGCCAGCATGGTTCAGCTTCTAATACTGACATGTAACTTTGTATGTGATGGATCGTTTTCCTTCTGTCTCTGTGATTAGTATGTTGTATATCATCAGGAGATATGCGTGGGCATCTTTTATAATGCTCTTCTTGGCTCAGTGTTTCTGAGTCCTGATGGCCACATTATTGACTGAGACTGATTTTCTGTATATTTAAATGTTTCACAATAAATGCTGGGTTCAACAGTAAACAGGCCTCATGAATCTATGCTACATAAAAGGTTCACTATTGGAAAACTATAAAACAGTAACTGGTAAATTGTCAGCTTTTCATCCTTTGGTAGTGAGTCTCTGCATCTGTGACCGACATAGTTCATCTTGACCTTTTTTAAATGCTATACCAATGCATTGATAAAACATTGATCACTTTGTGTAAAAATGACAAAGAAATTATTTCATCAGCACTCAGTAAAGTCAGACTTTTATGTTTCATCCTGAAAAAGTTTAATTACTGAGTAAAATAAAAATAATTAAGGCATTTTGTATTTTATTTTAAAATGTTTGTTTCATTTCTTGCCGTATTTCCTCACACTATATGTCTGTATTCCGTACAGTAGAAGATATAGGTAACTTGCACACTGGTGAAGGTGCAGTTATTGCTGATAGGTACATGCAGGGTTTAGAGCAACATATGCAGCCAAATAAGCAACGTCTTTTTCAGGAAAGTCTGCTTATTTCAGCAAGACAATAACAAGACACATTCTGCATGTTAAAGCTGCATGGCTTCATGGTCAAGAGTGCAGGTACTAGACTGATCTGCCTGCAGTCAGGACCGGTCTCCCATGGAAAATCTGCAGCACATTATGAAGCACAAAATACGACAACACAGACGTGGACTGCTGCGCAACTGAAATTGTGGATTAAGCAAGAATGAAAACGAATTCAACAAAGTTTCAACAACACTGAGTATTGTTTAAAGGAGGGGTGATGTAGCAGTGGTAAACATGCCTGTTTCAGCTTTTTTGGAACATTTTGCTGGCATTAATTGGCAAAAAAACAAAGTTTATCAGTTTAAACACCTAATATATGTCGTTATGTGGTTTATTCAATTAAATAGAAGTCAAAAAGATTTGCTAATCACTGTTTCCTGTTATTTATTTTACACAGCATCCCAGCTACATTTGAATTGTGGTTTATACATGTTAATATATATTTGATGTCAGTCACTCAGTTTATTTCTTGGTTTTTGAATGGCCTCTGATGGATTTTCCTCTTAAGTTTAAGTTGTTAAACATTTACATCAGGAATCAGCACCAGTCCAACACTGGTCCTTGAGTTACAAAAACGTTCTACTGAGATGAATCCAACAAATCCTCCAGGACTTTGGTCACATCACCACATAACCCATTATCGTTTCCACCCCTACATGTTTGATAAGACTCAAGTTTCTTTTTCTTCTTCTTCTTCTTCCCTAAAATCAGTCACAAGCATCAGATTCTCTGTTGCTGCTGGGAATTGTCACCTGATGAATGTTTGACTTGACTTAATGTGATACTGGTGCAGTTTGGTATTCATGAGTTGGATTATAAAGTGAAGCTGGTGATCTGATTTCCCTCAGCTGTTTTCATGATGTCACGTGTGGCCCAAGTGTGAGATATCTGAGGAGTGGGGAGGATTTTTACTTTGATGAACCATGGATCATATTCATTCTGACAGATCAGTCATGTAAGAAACCTGTCAACACAAAGAGGCAGCTATAGTGTGGATGGAAGGAAAGCATACACAGAGTGGAGCACGTCCTAATCATACCTGACAATCTCTCACAGTAAAAAAGGAAAAGTCAGTGTTGGTGAGCATGAGTGACACATTAATGATGGCTCAGTATGGACGCTATGTTCGGCATATAGATTCAACACATCCCACAAGTGAGTGGTCATGTTAAACTTTTATCATTGTAATGTTTCACGTCATAGAAAAACTATTTTTCAAGTGAAAACTGACCTTCAAGATTCCTGAAGTGAGGACATTCACAACATTCAAAACAAAGTGATACAGAGGAGCAAAAATAGAAACAAGGAGAGTATTTAAGGCTCACAATTTAAGACTCACCGCCCAGACTGCTCTGAGCACAGGATCTGATCATTCTCCCTAAAGCATTTTTAGTTTTTAACATTTTTGGGAGCGATAACCCTGAAATACGAAACACTCTTCACAACTGAAATCATGCACTGTGTGAGCAGAAGAGGCAGCTACCTGGTGAACTCTTTCTGTGATCTTCAGGAGGAGAATGAGTGGAAGAAGGAGAGCTATGAGGCATGCTGGCTCAGCCTGGTCCTTGAAACCAGACCTCAGTACAGGTTTGTCTCTTACTGTTACTCTTCCTCTCATCTGTAAATTACACATTTTTAATCAGTCTCCACGACATAAACACTTATCATAACTTATGATTAGTGAAGGGTGATTCTCAGATCTTTTTTCTTAATTAATGTGATACAGAGCTTTTTGTGTGTTTTTGTAAACAGATTATTTTCTAATGCTGACATGATTTAATGAATATGCATTAATTTAAAAACAAGTACTTACAGACGTGGACAAAACTGTTGGCACCCTTCCATTAAAGAGAGAAAAACCCACATGGTCACTGAAATAAGCTGAAACTGACAAAAGTAATCATAAATAAAAATTTACTGAAAATTAACTCATGAAAATCAGACTTTGCTTTTGAATTGTAGTCCAGGAGAATTATTTAAAAAAACAAACTAATGAAACTGGCCCGGATAAAAATGATGGTACCCTTAACTCTGTGTTGTTGCACAACCTTTTGAGTCAATCACTGTAATCAGTTGATTTCTGTAACTCTCAGTGAGACGTCTGCACCTGTCCACAGGTATGTTGGCCCACTCCTCATGAGCAAACTGCTCCAGCTGTCTCAGATTTGAAGGCTGTCTTCTCCAGACTGCATGTTTCAGCTCCTTCCACAAATGTTCAACAGGATTTAGATCAGAGCTCAAAGAAGGCCACTTCAGAATAGTCCAGTGTTTTGTTCTGAGTCATACTTGGGTGTTTTTAGCTGTGTGTTTTGGCTCATTATCCTGTTGGAGGACCCATGACCTGTGACTGAGACCAAGCTTTCTGACACTGGGCAGCACATTTCACTCCAGAATGTCTTGATAGTCTTGAGATTTCATTTTACCTGCACAGATTCAAGACACCCTGTGTCAGATGCAGCAAAGCAGCCCCAGAACATAACTTAGCCTCCTCCATGTTTCACAGTAGGTACAGTGCTCTTTCTTTGTAAGCTTCATTTTTGTGTCTGTGAACATAGAGCTGATGTGACTTACCAAAAAGCTCCAGTTTTGTCTCATCTGTCCAAAGGACATTCTCCCTGAAGCTTTGAGGCTTGTCAATATGCATTTTGGCAAATTCCAGTTTCACTTTTTCATGATTTGCTTTCAACAGTGATGTCCTTCATTCAGTCCACTTTGGCTCAAACAGTGATGGATGGTGTGATCTGATTCTGATGTACCTTGACCTTGGAGTTCTCTTCTAATCTCTTTAGAAGTTGTTCTGGGCTCTTTGGTTTCCATTTGTATTAGGCTATCTGTCTCTTCAGTTTGTCATCAGTTTTCCTCCTGCAGCCACGTCCAGGGAGGTTGGCAACAGTCCTGTGGACCTTACACTTCTGAATAATCTGTGCAGCTGTAGTCACAGGAACATCAAGCTGCTTGGAGATGGTCTTATAGCCTTTACCTTTAACATGCTTGTCTATAATTTTCTTTCTAATCTCCTAAGACAGCTCTCTCTTTAGCTTTCTGTGGTGCATGTTCAGTGTGGTACACACCATGATACCAAACAGCACAGTGACCACTTTCAGCCTTTAAATAGGCAGACTGACTGATTACAAGCTTGGAGACACCTGTGATGATAATTACAGGGCACACCTTAGTTTAACATGTCCCTATGGTCACACCATTTTCCATCCTTTGTAGGGGTACCATCATTTTTGTCCAAGCCAGTTTCATTTTTATTATTTTTTTAATATTTCTGCTGAACCAAAATTTAAAATCAATGTCTGATTTTCATTAGCTGATTTTCAGTACATTTTTATTTATTATTACTTTTGTTATTTTCAAGTTATTTCAGTGACCATGTGGGTTTTTCTTTCATTAAATGAAGGGTACCAACAATTTTGTCCACGTGTGTACATGCAACAAGTCGGCAAAAGACCATCATTTATAAGTCAGCAGGAGCAGAGATAGATGTTTATTAAGTTTTCACTTTGTTGCGAAATCTAATGACAATATTTGATAAAGAGTACTTTGTAAATATAACAGGTCCATTTCATCCCATCTTTAATTACAGCGGTGGCCAAAACACACATCTACAGTACTTACATGGCTGTAATATTTAGATTATCTTTGTAAAATATTATTACAGTACAAGTAGAAGGTGCACAGTCAAATCTTTAGTTAGAGTACTGGTGGTAAAATTTTTTTTTTTTTTTTAATGTATTTTTTTGGGCATTTTGGGCCTTTATTGATAGGAGAGAGACAGTGGATAGGCCCGTGAAAGGGGGAAAGAGAGCAGGGGGAGACACTCCGCAAACCGGCCACAGGCAGGACCCGAACCCGGACCGGCAGAAGCAAGCACATGGGGCGCCTGGTTGCCAACCACTCCACCAAACCAGCACCCCTACTGGTGGTAAAATTTAAAGTATTAAAACTATTTCTTTAGGAAAAATCGACTGTTGTATTCACACTGCATGAGTGCAGTCAAGAACACACTGCTGTTGATTCTGCTGCATTATGTTGAGCTGAAAAATACTGCTTTCATTTTATTGGGCCTGTAATGAATCCTAACATCTACGGAAGAGGATTAGGGCCACTGAGAAAAAAATGGAGTTCAATTTTTTAAATTAATTTTTCTCCAAAGAAAAAATAATTCGTTTTTTTCTCAGAATTCTGATTTTTTTTTTTTCTTTAGAGAAATAATAATTAAAAAAAAATTGGACTCCATTGTTTTTCTCAGTGGCCCTAATCCTCTTCAGTAAACATTTGTGTGGATTTAGAAAAAACAAACAAAAAAAAACAGGCTCCAGCAGTATGCTCTGGAGACATCTGGGACAGAGTCAAATATGTGACTTTACAGCAGTGGTTCTTGCTACTCTGTTGTCCCCTTCAAGACTGATATTCCCCTCTGTGACCCCGCACCAACCACAAAGTAACTGAAAGGGCAACATCAAGAATGTTTCTAAATGAATACTTTCTTTTCTATTATTACTGAACATACACAGAAATGAAATGATGTATTAGCTCTCACCATATCTGCACATTAATTGTAATTAATATTCTACCTCCATTATTAAAGAAGTATAAAATGCAACTTAACAGAAACTCATATACCGACTGTATTTCTTTCAAGACCCAGAGGAACAAAGTTTGTCCCGACTTATAAAAGTTCTAACAAACTAGAGTTTTCTAACCTTGAGCAGCCTGATTCATGCCTGTAATGTTTTGAAAGGTTACAATTTTTTGTCATAAAAGGATTAACCACATAAAGCTAAATGAAGCCTGCAGTTACAGAGGCTACAGTTGTTTTTACATTATTCCAAACACATGGCACACAGCCAATCACAGAGCAGACTTTTAGAATTAAGCAGTGTAATAGGGATGTGACAGAGCATTTATTTAGACTGTTATTTTGTTTTAATTAGCAAAAACAACATAACTTTTCTTTTTCTCTGTGTTCTTCTCTGGACAGGAGGAACTTCTGGTCCTTTTCTTTATGGAAATACACAACCATAAGTGGAGGAAATTAGATCTGAGTGAAAGTAAACATTAGGAGTTGTGTAAAGTTTTACTGCAGTTAGTGTAACTTTGTAAGCAGAACAAGACACACTTATTTTATATTCATTGTAAACACACAGCACTGTATCATGCAGTCAGACATCAAAAGAGTATCAGGATATTGTAATCAAGTAAAAATCACCTGGATTATTATTTCATTCAGTAAAAATAAAGTTACTAGCCTGTAATTTTGTTCTTGTAAACATAAAAGGTAATTTATTTAATGTTTATTCCAAATACTGAGTTCTTTTGTTGATGTGTTGAAAGGCAATAAAACATGACATTTTCTTCACATGAAAGGAAAAATAAAACATGTATAAAACAAAAGAACATGAATTTTTTATCAGTTGTTAATTGTAAAGAAAACTGCAGCGGGAAGTTTTGAATGTCATGAAAAATAATTATTGTTCTCTGTGTCATCCAGTGTCTTGCAGAAGTAAAAAAGTAAAAGAGCTGGCCAGATTTACATCATCTTAGCTGCTTAGATAAATTGTAACATTTAAAAAGTGAGTGATGTTCAAATGATGCAGTGTGCTGTACATTCAAAATGCCCGTCTATCAAATAATTCAAGACCTACCTTGTGCTTGAGTTTCTCCTATAATAACCTTATTACGGGCCTATCAGAGCTTAAGTCCCCAGGTAAATACCTTCCCCAACCATTAGTAAAACTACCACTCGAATTACTGCTATGATTAATACGGTCATCCTGGGCACAGGGAGCACTGAAGCTGGGGTTGGTAATTTTGGAAAACTAGCATGAATTTGAATGTAGCATCTCCTCAGGACTTTTAAGAATTAAAACGTAGGTACGAGATACGGATAAAACGTACATTTGAATTACGGATAAAACGTTTAGTACGAGTGAATTAATCGTAATTACGATTTAAGGATTAAAACAAACGTACGAATTACGGATAAAATGTATGCACGTGGTACAAATATATCGTATTTAAGATTTAAGGATTAAAACGTACGTACAAATTACAGATAAAACGTATGAACGAATTATGAATAAATCGTATGTACGATTCAAGAATTAAAACGTACATACGAATTACGGATAAAACGTATGCACGAGTTACAAATACATCTCATTTACTATTTAAGGATTAAAATGTACGTACAAATTACGGATAAAACGTATGAACGAATTACGAATAAATCGTATGTACGATTTAATAATTAAAACATACATACAAATTACAGATAAAACGTTTGTACTAGTTACGAATAAATCATATGTACGAGATACGGATAAAACGTATGTATGAGTTACGAAAAAATCATATCTACGATTTAAGAATTAAAACGTACGTACGAATTAGGGATAAATTGTATTTACGAAAAAAACGTACATACAAATCATGGATAAAACATATGAACGAGTTACGAATAAATCGTATTTACGATTTTAGAATTAAAACGTACGTATGAATTACAGAGAAAACGTATGTACAAGTTACGGAAAAATCGTATTTACGATTTAAGAATTAAAATGTACGTACCAATTATGGATAAAACGTATGAGATATAGATAATACGTACGTACGAATTACAGATAAAACATATGCACGAGTTACAAATAAATCGTGACAATTTAAGAATTAAAATGTACGTACGAATTACGGATAAAACGTATGAATGAGTTACGAATAAATCCTATTTACGATTTAAGGGTTAAAACGTATGTATGAGATACAGATAAAATGTACATACGAATTACGGATGAATTTATCACTGAGCCTGAAAGCTTTTACAAAATGAATGTGAAACAGATATGATGGTCACAGAGCCCAGCTACTACTTAAGAGAGGATTAAATGTAATTTATCTGGTGTCTATGATGTGTTCCAGGCTGACTCTCTCAGAGACCAACAGCATTCAGAAAGAGAGTTACAAGCAGCAACAGGTGGTCCACTTCATGGTCCAGAGGAGTCCAAGCCAGACCCTGAAGCTCGGCAGAGACAGAGGAGTCTTGACAGAGCACCAACTACCTCTCTCCTACATCGGCAGATGCTCAACCAGCTCAGACTTCACTAAACTGCGGGTGGCCATGCCAGTAAAGACAGATAAACAAGAAGAGACTGCAACAGCTCTGGATCTCAGGAAACCACTGAGGATGAACTTCAGAGCCTCGAGCCTGATGTCGTCTCCAGGAGAAACTTCTCAGCGTAGGCAGAGGAGGGAGTGAGCAAGGGGCAGAGGGTTTATAAAAGGGGTGTCCAAACTTTTTCTTCTTGGGCCACTCTTATGAGTTACAAGAGCGACTGGGCCACTCGATCTATTGGAGCATACGCTTAATGAAAGAGAATATGTCACGGCTTTTTGAGTTTTATCTGTCCTTTAAGTGCGTAATAGAGCTTCTCTATTCAAAGGACAAAAAGTCTGTGGCATGAAAACTTCCCCCTTTCCTTTTCTATAAGGCACCAGCAGCTGCCTAACACGTCTTGTTTCCCAGCCCCCCCTGAAATGTCTATTTTGTTGTCCGTTTTAGCCCACTAGCACAGGGGTAGGAGCTCTGACAGAATGTCTGAGACATTTTGTATATGAAAGCTAGAATGTCATTTGAGCATGAATTGTTAGCATAGCACTCATCGAGATGAATATGAACATGATACAAAGAAAAATATGACTTCCCTGAATACCACTGGATCCACCCAGGTCAGAATGAGAGGGCAGACATTTACGGCATATATTCAGATTCAGACACAAAATAAGAGAACTGGAAGGCTGTTGTACTTTAAGGGGGCGTTGATGCTTGGACAGAGCTACTGAATTGATAGTAAAGACTTTGTTTTAATTTGGGTTATTTTCTGCCTTAATCTTTCTGTTTAGACTTACCAGTTTGGGACATGCTTCATTCATTAATGCCATACTGCCTTGTGGATTTAGGAAGTTGCAGCTTGCTGATTAAAAATGGGCCATGGGTCACAGAAGACCCCTGCCCAATGTTTCGACACCCCCTGGTTTAGAGGGTTGATCGAGCTGCTGTTTAAGATGATATATCAGAGCCTGTGAGTTCATAGTATTCTGCAATTTACACAAACCATCAAAACTGTGACTTTTGTGAGAACAGGTTGTCTCTGTGTCATATGTACTATGAGCATTGGGTTTATGTATGTCAAACTCTACAGTCTGAACTTTCACAAGTTAGAAAAAGAATATATTTCATGGCAACTATATGGAGTGTTATGCAGAATTTAAAAAGAACTTTTTAATTTTAATATCTTTTGTTGTTCCATTAAAACACCTGGACACTACCGCTAAAGAACCTACAGAAGTAATTGCAAGTAATTGTTAATTTCCTTGCAAATCTGCATGAAACAGTCTTAAGCATACAACTTGCTTCCTTTCACACATTACAGTAAAGCTTATCTGACTGAATAAATGAGCTACATGCACTGTTAATATAGTGTCCGTACTGTCATCTGTCTTTTGAATGCTTTAATATGGCTGTTGTACAAAATAAATAAACAAATCATTTACACAAATTCAGCAGAAGATCCCTCTTGTGGTAAACCCAACAGCACAAGACAATCTGATGGCTAAAGATGTGTCCCATTTACATCGGAACTCAGACGGGAGACGTGGGATTACAGCACATCCCAGTTAAATGTGTTCCAGTTATGAAATGGTGAAGTTGGAGTACCTGAGGAACATCCTACTCACCAAGAGAAACAGTGTGTTCCATCTGATCTCGTAAGTTGAATTGTCCTAGGTGCAAATAAGATATGTACCCTTCAAAGTTGGTTGATCCAACTTCTGACATCACCTGGAATACATCATAACACTGATATTTGTAAAAACACAGCAAATAACACACAAACACCGTAGAGATCAAGTCTGTGGATCAGTTCTTTATTAGGAGGATTTCACTGAGTGGGAAGCGACAGTACATTTCATTTTTTAAAGTGATGTCCAGCATTTAATGACCTATTAATGGTCAAACAAAATCATTGCAGCTCTATTCCCTTTATAAGATACAGCGTTAGTTAGCCATTTCACACAGGAGTGAAACAGGAAGTCAAATGGAATTGTTGAATTACTGATATTTTGTGTTGTGGTGGATGACCTGGTTTCCATAAACACACCTGCAGAGTCCTCAATCCCTGATTGTTTAAAGATCAGAGGCTTCAACTGTAAAGCCAGTGATCACAAACAAAAAATGTAAAACTAAATAGTTGCAGTAAAACAGAACGTAAAGACAGATGTGAGAAACTTTCTGAAAAGTGTTGTTAGCAGTTAATGCCCTGCAGACATTGAAATAAATATTGATCAATTAATCTTCATTTATGATCATTGTCAAAATGCCCCAGCAACTAACCTTAGTGATGTTAGCAATAAAACACTAATTAAAAATATATTTTAGACATAATCTTTTTACAATGTTTGACAGTTGTTCCACACAGATTTCTTTTTTTTGCTGAGGAAATGTGCATTCATTTTTTTTTTTACAATGGAAACTGTTCTTAAGGCTCTTGATTCATACACAAGGTTTTGACATGTAAAAACAGGCAATAGCTTTTCGACAGTTTCTTGGACTTCACATAAAACAGACATCTCTATGCATTGGCTCTCCATTCCAAATAAAATGTAATTATATGAGGATTATTCTTCCATTATTAAAATTCCATTACTCATTTTTTTTGTAAATGCAAAGCTAACACTAAAGAAATCTATTGTTTCCTCAAACATTTTGAAATAAAGGGAGAGGTTGGAGATGAAATATCCATTTTTATTTGGATTTCTATGTGAATTGTTGTGACTCAATGAAACCCTCAACCAGTTAAAGCAGTGCCTCTATTGAGTACTCAACAATATGGACTAAAATTTGTCCCTTTTTTTAACTGAATGGCAATATTTCATATATTTCAGCAATTCTTTCCAGAGATAAACTTTTTGAAAACACAGGTTACTCGTGCTTAAAAGGTTGTTTTGATGCAGAGGGGTTCAAAGGCTTCACATTTGGGGCTGCAGCTCATAACCATCATATTGTAACTTGTGGCACTAATTTGAAATGTGAAAAAGATTTATCATGCTCCAAATTTTTTCCAGCTGCTCTTGCTTTCTCAGCAAGATAAAAAAAACACTTTGCAGCTAATCTGAGGTCCTAAACACAAATCATCTTCGGTCCCTCTTTGACGGAGTGGGTGGTGAGGTGTTTTTCAAAATCTTGTTATCCTCCCATCAGCCATAATATTCTGACCACGAACCACTGAAGTGAACAACATTGATTATAGGCAGTCAGTGAATATTTTGTCAAACATTGGAAACGAAAAACTGGACAAGAATATGGATTTAAGTGCGTTTGACAAGGGCCAAATTGTGATGGCTAGCCAACTGGATCAGAGCATCTCCAAAACTGCAGCTCTTGCAGGGTGTTCCTGGTCTGAAGTGGTCAGTATAAAAAATGGTCAAAAGAAGTAACAGTGGTCAGCTGGCATAAGGATCATGGGTCGCCAGGGTTTATTGATGCACATGTCGAGGGAAGGCCGGCCTGTGTGGTTTGATTCAACTTAAAGGATCTGCTGCTAACAGTGAGGACTGACAGCACACCTTCTGGGGTCTACTGGAGTCCATGCCTTAACAGGTCAGGGCTGTTTTGGCAGAAAAAGAAGTACTGGCACAATATTACGCTGTTGGTCATAATGTTACGCCTGATTAGTGTATCTACCAGTCCTACTTCTACATAGACACAAAACTCCAGAACTTTTCCCAACTTTTTCCAAGAGTTTCTAATGCTAGAATAACTTTTTCAGAAAGAAATCTGGAGCAGTCTGTCTTCTTGGAAATTTTAGGAGAGCAGATGTGACAATGGCTTCAGAGTGAAAAATTCATGCATTTAAGTCCCATAAACCCTTAACATTCTTCAAAGTCAAATGAAAACCTAAAGCTTTAGTTTGTTTTTGTCACTTTGTGTGAGGATATAGCTTTCCTCCTACTATGGCTTCTTCAGCTCTCTTGTGTTTTTGGACACTGACCTTCAGCTGCCAGTACTTGAGGTAAACCCACATAAGGCTTCCATTCTTTCTTTGGTCCATGTTCAACAGGTCCGCACAGTGCTTATCTCGCTTAAAGATGTCCTTTAGGTCAGACTCCAGGTCCAGTTCTGCAGTGATAGGCTCTTTGACAGCCTTCAGCAGAATGTTCTTCTCCATCTCCAGTCGCTGATCTCTAGGCTGGATCAGGGAGCAGTAGGCGTTCTGGCGCTCCATCAGCTGGGCCTCCAGCTCCTTCAGGGTGGCGGTGGCTCGATTGTACCAGTCGTTCTCTCGCTCCAGAGCTTTTTGCAGCAAAGCCCCTGCAACTCCAGACTTGACCAGCTTCTGCTTCTCCTCCTCTAATGCCTCACGCTCCTTAAAAGGAAGAAGACATTATTTTTAGTCAAAAAGGAGGAACAGCAAACTCAGCATGCACTATTGGAATAGAAAGTGAGGCTGGACGACATGGATCAAAAATCACATCTCAGTAGTTTTTTTTTTGGTAAAAAGTAACACATTACATATTTCAGGGATTGATTGTAGTCACAACACAAAAATCAAACTTTGATCTAATTCTCGTAAGAATAAAACTATTTGATCTCTGACTAATACCACAGCAACAAATGAAACACAAGCACTGCCTAGACATCCAATACAAGGCTGTTTTTCATTTTAATCATCAAATTACAGAAAAACCTTGAATCTGTCTAAATTATACAAATATATTAGCAACACTTGGAAAAGTGGGCCAGCCTGACCAGGGGCAGAGACTTCTCTTGCCATGTCATCCACTTTTCCAGATACTGCCTCACTCACCAGCCACTTTATAAGGTGTACACTTTCATCTGCTCGCTAACATAAACAGCATAAACAACATTATCAGCCAATCATGTGTCAGTAAGTTGATGCATTTAGACTTGTGGACATGGCCAAAACAACCTGCCTAAGTTCAAAGTGACCATTAGAATGAGAAAGAAAGTCAATCTTAGTGACTGAATGTGGCGCAGTTGGTGGGTTGGTACGAGTATTTCAGAAACTGCTGATCAACAGAACTTTTCATGCACAGCCATCTCCAGGGTTTCACAGATAATAGACTATGGAAGACAGAATGTGAACGGCAGCTCTCCAGGCAAAACTGCTTTGCTAAATCCAGAGGTCAGAGAAGAAAAAACAGATTAGTTTGAAATGACTGACAGGCAACAGGAACTCAAATAATTTCTGGTTGCAGCCAAGATACGCAGAAGAGCATTTCTGAATGCTCAACACACTAAATCTTGAAGCTAATGGGCTTCAGCAGAAAAAGACTACCTGGAGGACCCTCCTGCCAGCAAAGAGGGAAAAATGAAGCTACAATCTGCATGGGCAAACCAAAATTGGACACTAGAAGAATAATCTAGCCTAATCTGATCAGCCTGGGTTCTGCTGAAACATTCGGAGCCCATTTTCAAAAGTTACCGTTTTCAGAAAAAACGAACCGCATTTCTGTGTAAACCCCAGGCCAAAACGCAATGAAAACGTATAGGATTTGACCGTTTTTGGTGCCGTGTAAACGCAGCCTCAGAAAGTCCGGGTCAAAAATTGGTGTAAACAACATGAAAACTTGGATCCATTATCTCTTGTATCAATGGTTCAAGTTGGTGATGGTCGTGTAATAGTGTGGTGGATATTTTCGTGGCACACTTTCGGCCTTTTCGTACCAACTGAGCATTATCTACCAGCCTACCTGAGTAATATGGTTGATGATATCTCTCCCTTTATGATGCTGTCGTGTCAATATGGATCAAAATCTCTTCTTCAACAACCTTGCTAAATCTGTGCCACAAAGAACTGACCCTTTGTTGGCTCTCTTAATGGTTTACAGAACAACCAACTCGAATCAGAGGGCCCCCTCCTCACAGCAGCTGTTACCAGGTGACGCAGTCAGACAAGTTCTATGTAGGCAGTCAATACAAATGCATTGTAGTGAATTTGTATGATACATTTTTTTGCCGAAGGAGGATCTCTTTCTGAAAAGCGTGGGGCTTGACAAAGCCTTAATTAAGGAAGTTCTGCCGCCAGAAAAGGGCCAACTCTGCACTAGATGCACTGGCAGGTTAGTGTATATGGAGAGTGTGCTGGGGGTTGTCTTTATTCTTTTATAATTTAAAACATTAACTACAAAATAGAGGGTGCGATATATTATATACACACTATGATTGTTGAGGACCTCTATGTTTGTTGCATTGGTGTCAAACAGGAATCATTATCATTAGATGTTAAATAAGATATAAACTCTCATAAAAGATAAATTACATTTTGTTTTAATAAAGTGTCAGTTCCTATTCAGACTTAACATTTCAAATGAATTATCTTGTGGTTAGCATTAATACTGTTTGTTGTAAACATTGTTTTGCAGAGAATCAGGTCTTTATGAATCAACACAGCAACTACGTATATTCAAATAACACCGTCATAGCCAATAGTATTTGAAAGGACATAGTTATGTATCTTCATACGCTGACATATTTCTCTACTTGATGAAATATGTGTTGATTTTACCTTGTGTAACTGTTTCCTTTCCTCCATCATGTTCTGGCTTTGTGAGACAAGAGCCTGCTTGTAGCCTTTCACCCTCTGCCTCTCCTTCTCCAGCTCCAGCTCTAGAAAAGCGGCTGCCCTGCGCCTCTCTGTCAGCGTCTCCCGGTACTGCGCCTCCATTTCACTTTTTATTGTAGACACTTTTTTATCATACTGGGATTTCACCTGTTGGATCTCCCTTTGAGACTCTCTGGTCCAGATCCAACCTTAAGTCAGAGAAGGAATAGAAAGAGAGAGAATATTTAAAAGAGCACTTTTTTTGTTTAAGGGTTAAAATCTTTGGGTCACATTCACATTTTAGACCCACAGAGTTCTCATTTGAATCAGAATCAGGACATATTTTCAAACGTAATTGGACGAAAACAATCAAGAACGAATTGGATACCATAATTCTTTCAAATTTTATTTCATGTCAACGTATCATAGAGAGCACATCCTTGTTTACACTGGTGTGGAAGAAAGAGCACAATATCAGTAAAGCATTTAATCTGAACATTCATGCTTGCAGTATAAACACAGTCTCTGAGAGCAGATTTTCAGACCAAAACAAATGCTCTCTTTGGACACACCTCCTTCACCCCTTAGCTCCCATCATCCTCCTGCCACTGCACGTCCCATTACACTCTTGTCTTGTTTAATCATTATCACTCCATATTTCATGACTACAGCAGGTGAGCTAGAGTTGTGAAGGCTTGTTGTTAGTGTGATAACATATCCAAACACTGAGCTCAGAATTCTGCAACAAGTAGCTGTTAAAAAAATGACAGCATCAGGGGAGTTATTTTAAACATATGACATCTCACCACAGTTTTTTGCTCATTAGCAGGTGTCTCTCTCCAGTGCAGAGGGACTAGTTTTCAAAAAGAAAAGGTGATAGTTGAGGAAAAATATACATCAGTGGAAAGTTTACCTTGGTTGCCCACCCAAGTATCATCTAAATATGGGAAACCCTGTTACTTCACACGAAAATTGCTGCTACTGATTTTTTAATTGTATTAAGATGCAGCCCTTGAAGAAATCCAAAATAGATTTGATAATGGGGTTGGACAATTAATGGAAAAATAATCGTAATCGACATTTGAACCTTCTATTCGAAGCAATTTTACTCCTGTCCATTATTTTGATTATTTTCCCTGCATAAGGCACGTGACCGCGCCCCCTCCATACAGTCTGCGTTCACTTTCGCCAAGAGTGAGGGATGTGCCACCAACATGGAGGAGACAAACGACTATCAGAGGAGCTTGTAGCCAAGAAAAATACCACCTTTGTTGTTTGGGCACACTTTGGATTCTGTGCAGAGGACATCGAGCAGAAAGAAGTTAAGTACAAATACTGCAGGAAGAGTGTTTTGACCACTGTCTGTAACACCATCCGTTTGTTCCAACATACCATAAAATAATAGTTCATTAATCATAACAAGGTAAGAGCTTCAATTAATCGTGATACTAAAATAAGATAATATTGCCCAGCCCTCTCATCTTTATTTATAAAGCACTTTAAAAACAACCACAGCTGAAACAAAGTGCGGTACACAAATAGACAAAACAAAACAGACAAAATTGACTAAAAACACAACACAGTAGTTGTGATGCTTTGTAATGACGCATTTCTGTCTACTTTTGCTTTTCTGCAAAAAAAGACCCTGGAAAGAGAAACTGCTTCCTGCATACTGAATATTATCATAAAGCAGATATTCATATGACCGAAGGTGAAAAAGCAGTTTATCAGTAAATGTCAATAACGTGCATTCGTGTTTTGTAGGTGCCCTTAAGAGAACATGAGCTCCTATGACTATTATGTCATCTCCAAACACTCTTGGGTGTCGTTGTATAACTTACGAAATGCTGCCAGTCCCAGCATGGGGACCAGCAGGGCGTAGTTCCATTGGTTCCCATCACCGGCCCCGGCCCCCCTCCCTCTGGGGTCTGGTTGGATGTTCCACCTGGGGGGGTCATTCAAGTTGTTCATGGAGGAGGAGGGATGCTGTAATGTAGTCAAAACCAAGCACAACATGACTGCTTTTGAAGACACGCCACCCCAGCCAAGACCAGTCTAAACATCCAGTATAAATATAAATGCAGAGGTGGCTTCATTGGATGAAGATGAAGTAAATGTCTCAGTCTGTCAGCCCCTTCGACCCACTGAACCTACACAAGCTGCTTTCAATTGAATATGCATAAACTAGGGTGATTTCAACAGATATTCTAAAACAATAGTGCACTTTAAACGCTGCATACTCCACAGTGTGCAGTAGTTTATGCAGTACGTTATTATTCATAAAATCAGCGCAAAATGAACGAAAGAGAAACACCGGACTGGTATGACTAACAACTTTGACAGCCAGGCTAACCACAAACAATGCTAGCTATATGAGCTAACGTGCTAGCTAACATTTTAGCTCCATGGCGTATTCTCGTTCTTATATCGTTATGCAAACATGACACGGGACATCATAGCTGCATATGCCCGACAACAGGACGGAATATCTTTGATAATGTAGATGGTGCTGTGTCTCACCTTGAATGAAAAGTCTAGGTCACTTATACATTTGTTCCTGCACACCCAGCTTACACAATTTGTTACGCTCTGACGGACGATCCATGCCGTGCGAGGGTAACTCTTGGAAATTTTATCATATGAAAACGGCCAGAATATATATTTTTAAAGTTTGTAGCTTACATTTTGAGTTATTATTAACACTGTTAAAGTAATGTGTCCTGTTGAAGTCAAAAGAATTCAGATTTTATCTGGAGTTTACTACATTTTAAATATAGCACACCCCCATTTTTGGAGAATGGGTCAGCCCAGTACAAAGGCATACGTGAACCCCCTCCGTCGGCCAGAATCGGTCCTTCAGCCGACAACATGGCAAGTGTCCGTGCCGCGTCCCGTCTCCTCTCCAAGAGGGTGCTGTCAAAAACAAAAGCTGTAAGTTTATAAATTGAATATTTAATATTATTCCTCTCTTTCAGCTTTGTAATGTGGATCTGCTAGTTGGTTGATGCTTCAAATGGAGAATTGTCCAGTCTTTTCAGCTTTCGTAACAAGCAGAGTCTGACTTGCGTAACCTGTGTTATGTAGCTGAGGGTGTTTCAATGTGACACTATGCAGAAAAAGGCTTTTGCGACTTCAAGACAGTGTTATTTATAACTGTGCCTTCTTTATTTGCTTCATGGTGCCCATAGTTATATTTGTTTTATGGATATTGGGATTATAAAGGAGATATTTACACGTGATTACAGCCTTTGCCTCAGTTGCCCTTGTGGAGACAGTCAACTTGCTGCTAACAGCTAACAGACAGAAAAACAACATGGTGCTGATTTAGACAAAATAAGGCCATGTTTATAATAACAGTTTTAGCTGTTTTTCTTATGGAGAGCAGACAAGTAATGCTCATGAGTTATTACCTTGAAGTACTCAGAGGCTGTGACGTCGATATGGTTTTGTGTTGTTAATAACAAAGTCCTAAAGTGGATGCCAGAGGACATTTTGATTTTTCTGTTTTACTAGTGAATCATTTCTACATGGATCTCATAAAGTTACAGGACAAAGCATGGTTAAGGGTCATACAAACAAAGGCAGCATGAAAACACATTGCATTCTAGTACAGTGAGGAAGACTACAATATACTGTGGTGTAACTACTGTGGTGCTGCTGAATGCAAACAAATGATATAGCATGCATGACAGAATAAGTGTCTGAATGTATATAAAAAGTATCATAATAGTTAAAGGTAATTCAAAAAATCAGTCATCAGAATTTTAAGGAATTACTAAACTGATTAAGCATGGTCTTGCATTCATGTGCTTATTGTTAGTATCATCATAAAGTGATAATATGTCAGCATATACTAAGAAGTGCCCACCAAAAATGAGTGTTTCTCTTGTGTAGGATATGCATTGTACATCGCTCACTGATTTTAAAACACTGACCATATGCTTCCATTGAATGCTTTTGGCATTATCATTTTGAACATTAAAAACGGGTAATATTGAGAAGTATAACTTTGAAAAACAAATACCTTAATATATTGATATTGATAACAGTGAGTAATGGGAAAAAAAACCTCAACATGTCATGCAGCACAGAATAACTTTAAGCTCAATTACTCTATTTTCAAAGCTGTGGAAAGTAGTTATCGTTTTAGAATTTAAAACTCGATTAATTGCTGAGCTCTAGATGGACTTTAATGATCAAAATAAGTATTAAAGATATTAACAAAGTAGAGTACACTTGTAAATTATAATAAAAGATAAGTAAGATCCACTATGCAAAGACACCTTATCTCCAAAAAGGCAGACTAACCTTAGTATGAGCACACTATCATGTTCCATAATTAGAGGGAAAGATGAGCATGTCTTTTGCCCAAAAAGATGTGGCGACACAATTGTAAATATTAAACTCCAGTGCAAATGTCTTTACCATTGTTTTTAGTGGTTTTACTGCTCTCTAGATAGTATTAGTTCTTCATATGTTTATGAGGGTTCTCAATCTACACAACATTCCCCTACAAATACCATAGTTAATATGCAATAACAACAAGTAAGTGGCAATAATATGAGTAATTCCAGAGTGCTCATGAGCAAGAAAATATGACAGCAAGCAGCTATAGCAAATGTTTAACAGTGGCTTAAGAAACTTTATCTTTAACATGAAATGGTGCACTGGAGATGGTGCATTTATGCTCAAGAGATTTTAGTGGTTGTTTCTCTCTTAGTCAGGTGATGATAGAACACTATTTGGCTTTTATATTGAAGAACTGGTTTGAAAATAAACTTAGGGGGTGTGAAAGTGGAAGGGAGTGGAAAACCTTTTCTACTTGTGTCCACTAAGGATAGAAGCCATCTTAATTTTTCCCATTTGGAAAAGGTTCAGCTATATGAATGAAATAAATAAATCACTTAACTAAACTCTTTGTCTTGTCTGCCAGGTTCCTGCCGCTGCAGTCCAGGGATCCAGAAACTTTCACTTCTCCATCTATGGCAAGAAGAAAAGTGCCTCCGTATCAGATGCTGTAAGATACATTTCCTCTCATACAGACAGCACAAAGGAGCTTAATTACATGGTTTTATTCATTATAATTAACAAAGTTTAATACATAAGCAACTTTAAGTCTGATAATGCTCATCAAAGGTTTGTGTAAAATAAAAGCCGACAGGGGTGCTCAGTTATAGCAGAACATCACAATTACATCTATTTTGAATAATATTGAGATTATGGTTTGTTAGCATGAATACCTTTTGACTCTTCAGTGTCTTAATTTCACGTTTTGTTGAATTATTCCAGTGCTCTTAAGCTTTTTATCACCTTGAACTTGAGAAGTAAGCAACTAAATATATTTGAATCTTCAAAGTGAATGGTAATTTTTATAAAATGTTCATAAAAGTAAATTAACTATGTTGAAAGAAGTAATGATGTAACATTGCAGTCAACTGTGAAACAATTTCCTCTCCAAACAGTGCAGTGCAAAATGCAACACAGTCATTATTTAATATAGTGTGAGCTGATTTTATTAAGCCAAAATTGAACTTGGAACAAGATCTCCTGCTTAGCTGTGCCTCATACAGTTATGCCTTATTTGAAGTCTTGAGCTAATATACTGCTTTCTTTTTCAGATCTCTACTCAGTACCCCGTAGTGGATCATGAGTTTGACGCCGTGGTGGTTGGAGCAGGAGGAGCAGGACTCAGGGCTGCTTTTGGCCTGTCCGAGGCCGGATTCAACACGGCCTGCATCACAAAGCTCTTCCCCACCAGATCTCACACAGTTGCTGCACAGGTAAAGCTGTCCTTTACTTTTCAATGTAGCATTAGTATATGATGTTTGAAGTGATGTTCTTTTGCTTTCATATGAACAGAAGTAAACCTGTGAGTTTTAGCTGCATTGTGACACATTCAAACATATTTAATAGATCAACAGAGCTGAACTTTGATGTGGTTCACAGGGAGGGATCAATGCTGCTCTGGGGAACATGGAGGAGGATGACTGGAGGTGGCATTTCTATGACACAGTCAAGGGATCTGATTGGCTTGGAGACCAGGATGCTATTCACTACATGACAGAGCAGGCCCCTGCTGCCGTGGTAGAGGTACGCTGTCTTTCTGACACACAAACACACAGGGTGGTGTTAGCTGACGGTAAAAGCCATTAAAGAAAAATATCTGAGTTTAAGTCAGTCATTAAGAAAAGAAGAGTTCTAGGTGGTAAACCAGTGCTGTAGCTGGTTTAGTTGTGGAGACCGAAGAAATCTTAGCCTTTGGTTTGACAAATACAGTGCCACCTGGTGGATAGAGTGACTAAATCCATATCTGGGACAGAGACAGTACCACTCCTCTGTAGATATCAATAATTTTACTTTCATTTGTTAAAAACAATAGTCATGGAAGCCTGATTTTTTTTATTTCATATCTCTGTGGTCTGTCTACTGTCAAAATTGCTGCAGTACTCTGTGTGTCCTGCAGATAATCACAGTTGAAAATAATGAGAGTGCTTTAGTGATATTATTGATAACTCACTTAGAACTAGAGATTGCGTATAATAATAAAAATAATAATAACAATAAATTTTATTTTAAAATACCTTTCAAGACACCCAAGGACACTGTACAAGTTTAAGACAGCAACTTTAAAGGCAACAGCTAGCAATAAAAACTGGCAATAAACAAAAGCTAAAGACAGGTATAGGAATAAAAACAGTAGGTTATTGTGAAGTGGAGTGTGCACTCCTGAACAGGTGGGTTTTGAGGCAGGATTTGAAGAGGGGCACGGTGTTCATGTTACATTAAATGTGAGTAAAATGTTTAGAAGCACAGCATTGATTTTAATATATTGCCTTTACCTTTTAGTTTTATTTTGAGAATGCTATTTTGCTTTTTCAGCCGACAAGATCCTAATTGTTTTTGTTGACTTTTTTTATGTGTACGGTTATTTTGTTTCGGGTGATTTTTACACAGATAGATAGATAGATAGATAGATAGATAGATAGATAGATAGATAGATAGATAGATAGATAGATAAGTATATGTAATTGATATATTATTTTGTATATTTTCCTCAGCTGGAAAACTTTGGTATGCCATTCAGCCGTACTGAAGATGGGAAGATTTACCAGAGGGCCTTTGGAGGTCAGAGTCTGAAATACGGAAAAGGAGGCCAGGCTCACCGCTGCTGCTGTGTGGCTGACAGGACAGGACACTCACTGCTGCACACGCTTTATGGAAGGGTCAGTACACTTGCTGTTTACAGCTCAGTCTTTGCATTAATAACTGATAATCAACAAAGACACATTTTACAGTGTTTAATGTGACCCTCTGCCTTCCTGTGTGTTCAGTCGCTGCGTTACGACACCAGTTACTTTGTAGAGTACTTTGCCCTGGACCTGCTGATGGAGGATGGAGAGTGCAAAGGGGTGATTGCCTTGTGTATGGAGGACGGATCTATTCACCGCTTCAGAGCTCAGAACACTGTCATCGCTACCGGGTAGGCTGCAGAATCACTACCTGTGAATTCAGGGAAAACAAGCTGTCTCTATTAATTAAATAATTAATTGTTCACTGTTGTTAATAGGTACACTGGCTCTGTTAGTAACATGTGTCACTCTGTCAGCTGTGCACAGAAACCAAGCGAACCAAAGACTAAGAAAGGGTTAAATCTGTCCTTGCAGGGGTTATGGAAGAGCCTATTTCAGCTGCACATCTGCCCACACCAGCACAGGAGACGGAAATGCTATGGTGACCAGAGCTGGCCTGCCCTGCCAGGATTTGGAGTTTGTACAGTTTCACCCCACAGGTGAGAGAAAAAAACTTACCGAGTAGTTTTTTAACCCAGGTTAAGAAATGACTTAGTCAGCAGTGTAAAGCTCAACTCTATATTCAACGATGGTCTGTTTGATCCTTCACCTCAAAACATGTCATAGTTCTATCAATAGCAGAAGTTTAATGTGATGTAAAAGTGATATAACTGTGTTTTTGACAACCATACATTGGTTAGTCTCAGCTCTTCATACATTTTAGATTTATAAAGTACAAATTTATATTCTAAATTCTGAACATGCTTTCCCAGTGACATTTATGCAGGGAGGTATGATCCATAAGATTAATTTATGCAAAATTTTATGGGCCACACTTTTGGTCTTGAAAAGCTTAGCCATTGCCCTTTTTGGATTGGCCGGTGTCACATTTTAAGAAGTATTTTAAAGGAGACATATCATGCCTGTTTCTCCTTTTCACTATGCCAGACTAGGAGGTCTGTAAAGCATTTCTGCCCTCAGTACAAGTCATTTAGTTCCTTCGTTGCCCCACAATAGCGTTCTCAAAATCCTCATTTTCGGCCATTATCAAGCTCTCGTTGAAACGCTCAGATCTCAGGATGACCTACAGTTACCTCGCAACGTCACAGCCCTTTGTGCTCTGATTGGTCAATTCTATCGGGGGTAGAGCCAGCCTGTCCTTCTTCTTCTACTGAATTTTCCGGCAGGCTCAAAGCAGTGACCGCGTATTGAGTCCCCCTATAGGCCAGAGCTGGTAATGAGTGAGTGTGAGCTAGGGAGCTATATACTGCTGCTGGTGGATGTGTTCCTCGGTGACAGTTTTCTGGCTAACGGACATCACAGAGGAGGAGCTGTTTTATCAGATTACTCCAATAAAAAGAAATGTACCTCATGTCGTCACGACGATTTAAATCTCGCAGACATCTCGCAATGACCTATTTTCTGAGGCATCAAATCTCGTTCTAGGATATCAGAAAAATACAATATCTCATTTTTTGAAAATTAAGGGGGTGTAAGGTCTTGTTTTCAAATTTATTCTATTACATGTAAGTATTAAATCATGCATCAGCATGATATGTCTCCTTTAAAGATAATAACTGCAGTGGTTGGTAAAAACTTGACTTTTTCCAGTTTTTAAAAGCCCTGCTCTAAATGTACAACTCCTATGACAGACCTGACTTGCTTAAAGGCCAGCTGGTCATCTTTATTTTTGTTCCTACTGGACATTTGACACCCAACTCCATAGTTTGCTTCAAGTAGCCCGGTCATGTCACTTATTTGAGGTCATGACAGGCCCAGTTCACTGAGTTGAAGTGAAAATGTTTTCCCCTTTCACAAATTATGGAACAACTCTAAAACTTGTTAAGGCCTTTGCTTGTCTTGTTTTGGCTTAGATCAGTTAAGTTCAAGACAAAAAACAGATTCTCAAAAGTACTTCTTTGTAAAACATAAGAAAGCGATGATTTTGTACAGCTGTGATAGTGTGAATGCCTAAAAGCATTACAAGTGCACTGGATCAGAAGTAACTAGAAGCCAGTATATCTCTTATCTTATAATTGAAAAAATATGGGTGCTATTACAATTTGAGTGTAAAAGTGGTTAAACTTTCCTCTTTTTGTCCAATAAAACAGCCTTTTATTGCTTTATGGACACAGTAGCTGATGTGGTTTTATACTCTCAGTATTGTTCTACATAGGTCTAGGCTGACTGACAGTTGCTTAACATCTATGCAATATGAAATAACTTAAATATCCCATGTCCTGGGGTATTTGATCATTAAATTGATCGTATAAATGTAAACATTTTGTGTTGACATGTGGAGGTCCAAAAATATGATCAAATCAATACTATGGCATCAGCAGTTCTATGGCAGTCTTTAAAAAGAAAAAGACTGTTTCTTCATTTAAAACATTAACGGGAAAATACAACTGTATACGATGAAATATCTCTGTACAATGAAATAACTTCTGTTAGAGGAATTGAGCTGCCAAGTGATTATAGTTTAGTGCTTTGTGTATATGAACTGCAGTGTGTTCTAGCAGCTGTGACATCCTAAAAGCTCAGACCACATATGGAGGTGGTCTGAGGTGCCTTCATTTGGATTTGGTTGGTTGTTTGGACTAAAGATGTGACCTCACTGCTGCTGTGATTGGGAGACACCTTGGTGACAGAATATTGTGTAAACCTTTATCCTCTGTTACAGGTATCTATGGAGCTGGTTGTCTGATCACAGAGGGTTGCCGTGGTGAGGGAGGTATCCTCATTAACAGCGAGGGAGAGCGTTTCATGGAGCGCTACGCACCCAATGCCAAAGACCTGGCCTCCAGAGACGTGGTGTCCCGCTCCATGACCATCGAGATCAGAGAGGGCAGGTGAGGATGAAATATGTGTGTGTGGAAATGTTAAATGAGCCACAGTGTCAAATTAAAGGAAAATCAGCAGCTTACAGTGTTGCGTTTATTTTCTCAGGGGTGTAGGTCCAGAAAAGGATCACGTGTACCTGCAGCTCCACCACCTGCCCCCCCAGCAGCTCGCCACAAGGCTTCCAGGTATCTCAGAAACAGCCATGATCTTTGCAGGAGTGGACGTCACCAAAGAGCCCATCCCTGTCCTGCCCACTGTCCACTACAACATGGGAGGAGTACCCACAAACTTCAAGGGGCAGGTGAGTCTTTCATTCCTGCCTATGTTTGAAATTAGACTTTATGAGAAGTAGCACCTATGTAATGTGGCTCGTCTTCTTCATCAGGTGATCACTCACACCAATGGGGAGGACAAGGTTGTTCGTGGACTGTATGCCTGTGGTGAGGCGGCCTGTGCCAGTGTGCACGGTGCCAACAGACTGGGCGCTAACTCTCTGCTGGATCTGGTGGTGTTTGGACGAGCCTGCGCCCTCACCATCGCAGAGGAGCACAAACCTGGTGAGCTTCACAGCAAAGAGAGTTTTAATTCAAAGTATCTTTACCAATTTTTGCATAGAGTTAGAAAAAATCTGGCTTCCACTAGACTTTAACAGGAAGAGGAACTTTCTGTAGCCCACTCCGCAGGAGACAGGAGCGCTGCGAGTGAGCATCTGTGCCTTTGTGTGTATGTTGAGGCATATGGTGTGATGTGTGAAACCAAGTTGATTTTCTGCGTTGATCGGCACAGCCTCACGCATTTAATGTCTTAAGTACACCGCCTCATTGCAGCACTTAAGCCTTAAGACAGTGTGAATTAGCTTGCATGCTACTCACACATAAAAAGAAAGGCTCCCAGAGAGGAACTCAAATATAATGTCTTGCCTTCTACAATGTCAAACAGTAGAGCTAGGCATGGAAGAACTGTCTTTTAATCATGCAAAGTAGCATTATTTTTCTCTAAGATAAATGCCAGTCATATGTCCATCTTGGCTTTTGATTTTTGCAGACATAGATTAGTGATAAAGAGATCTGAGGTATTATCCTGTTTCAGTATTATAGGCCACCGGTCCTATAAGATACCAGCTAAAAGTTATTTCTATCCCCAACAGTTTTCTTACATCAGTCAGTGTATTAACATGCAGTTTCACAAAGTGTGTTTATTGGTCTCTTAAAATGTACTTAAACATTGTGGCCATATTAGCACCAGTAGATAATAAAGCTGCATAGAGAACTGTAAGCACCTAAACAAGAACATATTGAACTCGACCTGGAGGTCAGTCAGCATACATGCTGAGCAAAGAAGTTATGTTACTGCCTGCATTCAGAAATCACCCCATAGCATGAGGGATATTATGCATTCAAAAGTAAAATGCAGAACCTGTAGAAAATGTACAGAGCAGTAAAATTATAAATTTCTGGCAAAGTCGATAGTATTTCTTTACTCCAGTAGTTAAATGGGGGGCTTAATTCTACCTCACAGGAATCAAATGTACTTCATTCAATAAATCATTTTCTGTCTGCTTAAATACTTCATTTCAAGTCCATTTCAAAACCCCAACCAAGTTAAAATTGTTGTCAACTGAACTCTGCATGTACTTAGTCTTTCTGTACACAGTTTCTGGTTTACCTAACAACTGATTGTCTTGTTTGTTTGTTTTTTTTGCTCCTTAGGAGAGACTCTGTCCCCCCTGAAGCCCAGTGCAGGAGAGGAATCTGTGGCCAACCTGGACAAACTGAGGTTTGCTAACGGAAGTCTGAGAACATCTGAGATCAGGCTCAACATGCAGAAGGTAGGCACACAAACACCTGGTGTGACTTATTAACCTGTGAAAATGTTTGGAAATGACTTTTCTCCCTTTGCCTGCACAGCATGCATGCATACAGGGTCAACAGAACAGATGCTGTTCTCAAGTCCATGTTCACTACTATTCCAGGCACCTTAATCAAATATTCTTCTCCCATAAGCTTTTTTAAACAGTCAAGAAATGTGTGTCTTGTTTTTCACAGACCATGCAGGCCCATGCTGCTGTCTTCCGTACCGGCTCTGTTCTGAAGGAGGGATGTGACAAGATGGATGCTATTTACCAGACCATGGAAGAGCTCAAGACCTTTGACAGAGGTACTGCATCCACTTCATGTTCCTGACCTCTGTTTACAGTCACTGTTCGACTAGTCAAACATTAAAATACATTTATATCATTATGTGTAATGTATCATCACAAGAAAAGTATAAATATCCATGATAAAATCCATGTTGAAACTCCACACCATCACCAGCGACTGTTAACACAGAGCACAGAGTAAATGTTCAGTGAGGACAGGGAGGAAGTTCACACTTAAAGCATTTAGCTCTAATCTACTTTTCACTGGTATGAGACCTGTGTCTACTGTGTACCATGGTTAAAGAATGTCTAAATGATTAAATATAATTATTTATGATCCTCATCTTCTTACCTTTTAAAAATTATAAGTTGAACATTTGTCTGAACTCACTGTAGTTCAAACTTCTTTTCTTTTCTCCTTCTATAGGTATTGTGTGGAACACCGACCTGGTGGAGACGCTTGAGCTGCAGAATCTGATGCTGAACGCCGTCCAGACCATCCACTCTGCTGAGCAGAGGAAGGAGAGCAGGGGAGCTCATGCCAGAGAGGACTTTAAGGTCTGTGTCACGACATCTCTTGACATGAATGATCTTGTTAATTATCTCTTTATATGTCCCTCCAAGTGCTTGGTAATATGCTTAAAATCAAACAAATTAAACTCATTTGATAGTAAAAAGAACCTTTAACACAGAGTGGTTGTTGTTAAAAAAATCTTGTCCAGCCACTTCACACTGTGTTAACTGTACAAAACATCACCATACATTGAGTTTATTTCTTTATTCTGTTATATATAATGTTCTTCAGAATGGTGCATCATGTCAGTGAGAGGTGTTATTAAAATGAAGAAACGTATTGTACTGAAGGAGTCTTGTACATCAATAGAGAATGATGTGGAGCTAGTTCCACCCTCTTTTCTAAATGTTTTCAGTAAATAATTGCAAGTTAGGAAGTGTGTTGAATAAAATTTTTATATTTCTATTTTTTTTGTGAAGAACTTCTAATAATGTCAGATATTAGCATTAGAAGATTTTTTAATTAATTGAATATACTGAAAAGAAAATGATGTAATACAAATTTCTATTATTTTTGAAAGCTCCGTATTTCCGATACACCTAATAACCTATTGCCTCATAACCTTATTGTGTTAATACTATCTCATCGTGTTTGAAAACATCGAATTATCTTAATAACATGATTAACGCTCAGCCTAGATATATCTTCTTCTAAACCACCCCTCTGCACCTCTTTGCCTTTGCTCAGCCATCTTAAAACTTGAGCTGAAACCCTCCTCGTTTGTGTCCGTTAGTCACTGCTTCTCCTCTGACATTTTTCTTTGTTTTATTTAGGATCGGGTGGACGAGTATGACTACTCAAAGCCACTTCAGGGTCAGGAGAAGAAGCCCTACGACCAGCACTGGAGGAAGCACACCCTGTCCTACGTTGACCCCAAGACCGGAAAAGTAAGTCAATATTCTTCTGCCAGCTTCCCCAGCTCTTGCAGTTGAGTCAATATTTCATGACGTTTATTTTTTTGTGATCACAGGTGACTCTTGAGTACCGCCCCGTCATTGACCACTCCCTCGACGAGCAGGACTGCGCTCACGTCCCTCCTGCCATCCGCTCCTACTAAGAAGAACTCCCACCCACCTACCTCTCCTCTCTCAGTGTCCCCTCTCCTCAAACATCCATCCATTTTTACTCTATTTATGGAGTTCCAATTCCTGTATTAGAGATGACATTTGGGACATATAATACTTCTGGTTGCACATGTGTATCCATTTAGAATAACTCAATACAAAGCTGTCCTGTCTCCAAACTTTTGTTCACGTCTTCCATGTGTGTTCTGCTTTTTTTACTTTAATTCCATTTGCAGCATTTGTATTTCAACACAGTGATTGTTCACATCGCTCTGTATTTATCGTTATGCACAGAAGACAAGTGAGTGCTCTGAGTAGAGAACAACAAAATAGAGCAGTTGATGTACCAACACAGTCGATGCCACATGATGACGATATAAACTCATTTCCTTGTCTTGCATGGCTTCTTTGGCTCTCTGAAGTGAAAACTTTGAAGAGGAGACTGTATGTTGAAACGCACATGTTTGTTGAAGTGACACAGAGAGGTTCTAAGTATGTAAATATTGCAGAAATGTTAAATAAATGAGTTATACTGTAAGTACATTTTTATGTAAGCAACGGTCTTTTCACATGCACCATGGCCTTCAGTCTTTGAATTCTTGTGATGCTTCGTGTGTGCAGTTTAAATAATCTCATATCAATCAGCAAAGGTCAGTAATTCATCAGTTGATAGACATTATTTAGCCTAAACAATCCATAAGCCTTCAATATTAATGTTGAACAAATGAAGCAGCTTGATGAGTGCATCTCTTATCAAAGTGAATTGCTTTTTTTTTTTTTTTTTTTTACAGTGACCAGAGGTGATAAATTCCAGTAAGTTAAAGCTGAAAGCTCAGAGCATTGTGGTTATGTGAGAGGTAGTGTTAGCTTGGTCTTTGTTGAGATGAGTGAATGAGAATTGAAGATAAACCACAGACTGGAAATTATCGCACTGTCTCTAACTTCATACTAGAAGGATGTACGCGTTGTTGTTGTCACTTGAAGTATTGAAAACATGCTGTGCTTCTTGTTCTAAAATGTTGAAAGGGTGACTTAATTTATTTTCCTGTTTGGAAGCATTTTAATTTTCTTCAGGGTTTGCCATTTGTACTTATTTTCCATTGTTCAATAAAGTGCAGACTATGCATAGAAACAAAACAACTGTTGTTTTTGTCTTGTGAGGCAGGAGGGAGGGTTGTGTTTGCTGAGGTTAAAAAGTTGCTTTTGAAACAATATGGGTTCAAGGAGAGATGGGCAATAGAGACCACAGTTAATATCCCCATATTTTGTCTGAGTGGAGCTTTGTAATATGTATATCCCTAAATGTGATTTAAAAAAAAAGTGAAATTGTGCTTAAAGTAGATGTTAGAAGACAGGATCTCTGATTCCTGAAGAAATGGACAAAACTTGGGCAGGCTGTGGTTTTTTAACTATGCTTGTATGGAAAAAATGGATCCAAAGTAGGCCAAGAAAATATCCCCTTCACTATAGGTCTTTGAAGGATGTGGCCAGGCACACCAGGCAAGTTGAGCTGTGCCTCAGGCTTTGTTCATACGTGCTGTTACCACAGCTCATCAACAACTAATACGTTTTTAATTTACTATGATCAAAATGCGAAACACTTTAATTATAAAAACAGCATTATGCACTTACATGCAATATATTAAAATAATTATGTTGAACAGACATACATGTTGAACAGACTAACACATCAAATGGGCCTTTTTTTTTTACACCTGCATCAGTTTTGTGTTTCCTTAGAGTTTGTTAATGGAGCAATAACCTAGAATATTGTGAAAGGTACAGAAATAGTGGTCATGTTTTACTCAAGAAAAGTAGCTCTGTTTGTTTCTTTCAGTAAATGAGCAAGTTCTCTAAATAAAACAGTAGCAAGTATTTTTTAAGTACACTTGCTGGTGTATAAAGATGAATTATAGTGGGTAAACCTGATTGTTATTTCACAGAAGAAGAGCAAAATAAATTTTAATTTCACCTAAACAAGAAACCAGAGGGTCCGCTTGTTCCTACAATATAAAATGTGGAGATATAAGTAAAAAATTATATGGCTACTTCAAACACTTTTTGAGACATAGTTTTGCAAAAGCACACTTTATTTGACCAAATTAACACTTAATACACATCATATCTTCACACATAAATGACAAGAAATATTAAACTGCTTTTTTTTAACTATGTGAATAAAATAACCACACTAAAGCTAATTAATGACATTAAAATATAACTGTGTGGCCCTGCCATTGGTTAGCTAGCAGTCCATGTAGTTCTCCACTTCTCACCCACTGTCAGCTAGGGTAGGCTCCTGGAAAAGGAGGTGTGGTGTAGATCATAGAGTGGTACAGTAATGACAATTATTCATTGGCCAACGTGACAATTAGCATTGCGCTGGTTTCCTCGACTACAAAGCCTATGGGATCTTTCACTGTGTTTTGGACCATTGCAGATAGCTCTGTGGAAAACATAGAAAACTTACATGTCCTGTTCTTTGTGATAATCTTAAAAAAACATACATTTCATGATTTTTTTATGACTGACATAATCGGTGAGAGTAAAGAGATATTAGTAAGTTACTATCAAACAACAAATGGCAGTTCAACTTTGAAGCAGCTACACAATTTTCAGTGAATAACATCTTGCTTTTAGTTGACTGGCAATATTAAATAACTGGTTATTAAAAACAATCATAAATTCTTGTTGTAGGGTCCACAGCCATTTTGTAGTTGGCACTTAACTGTCATTTTAAACACACAACAGTTTAAGATTCAAAAGTAGGCAACATCATAGGCATTTTATTAGAAACTTATATCAGACATTCATTCTGACTGGTATTCCTAAATCCCATTCAGTTTTGGGCTTGAGAAACAGAAATGCCAATTGCTAATTCACTTCCACACTTTTGGGCTCATTCCTGCACCACTCTATTGAAAGATGGATTGTCTAAACTTAAATCTTATTGGAAATGCAATGATATTCCTTTGAACTGAATACATTTTCAGTAGACTTTATAAAGTTATATCGGTAAAAGAGTTGTTCTTCGATCACAGTAGTGTTCATATTTTCTTAATGACAGGACCAATCATTTAGAATTTTTTTTGTTTTGGATCTGCTCTTTGTTTGCATATGTTTTATCAGTGTTATGCACTTGATTTAGACTTTGACACATCAAATATTCACTGATTGCTAAGCTAGTCTTCTGACAGATTTTTTTCAACATCTGTTTGTGTCATGTATTATATATTTACTAGCTGCCAGTGGCCACTAGGGGGCGGCAGAACACTCAGTTAGAAAAGATACTCCAGTATTACGCTGTCAAAATTGTTTAAAGACAAAACTAAAAATAGAAAAATAGTACTTTCAAACATTTTTCTTCGACTGAAGTGCTTACTGATTGTGTTCATTACTTTTCTCACGACAGCATTGAAAGCATTTTACTCTCACTGCAGACTGGCATTGCTCTTGTGTAACTTTCCTGGAAATACCAGGGAGGACATCCGTAATTACTGAATAAACATAAAGTAATCCGAGCCTGTTCCACTTCCTGACCAGCTGTGAGAGATAAATACAGGGAAGACTGAGCTGAGTGGACTCCAGGACAGATAAAATTATTGTTGTGTGTAAAAAAGGGCAAATAATACTGACCCCACAACTCTTTTCATCTCCCTTATGGCTGACAACTTAACATGAAACATGATATGTGTTTAACAGTCGAAATGTGATCTCTTACTTTGGCACTACAGAGGCAGCTGGGATACTCCCTTGACAAACATGGAACGTTATAAAAGTTTATACACAATATACACACCGAGACACAGAGGATCAATCACATTTATAAAACATTAACTGCTGAATCATTGATGCTGGTGGATGTGTGTGGATTGTTGAAGCTTTCATGAGGCCAGGTACAGTCTTATACACTCTGATGCACTTAGTAAAGGCATTAAAGGTAGGGCTGGAAAAACTATAAAGTTGTAAAGATGTGCCTGTATTATCAAAAAGTGAGATAATGTACCTTTGTGCAGAGTGAGAGACAAACATAGATATTGTACTCCACAGAGAAAGGGACTGACAGACATGAGTTGGTCCCTCCTTGCTGTGAGGCACGCACACTACCTGCTGCGCCACCATGCCACCTACAACACTATAATTGACCAGATGAATACAGAACACCAGATTCAGAGGATGATTAATGTTGATCAACATGAGTCCATAGTCACAGCCTAGTTTAAAGGTTCAGTGTTTCAACAGTGTGTGAAACGTGGGAATCTTAACTGAAGTGTGACAGGTAAACAGGAAGTATTGGTTACTGAATGTGGGAAATCTCTTTAACAACTACACTCGATTCTTCTTTGTTAAGCAGTTTACATTGACCTATACTTGAACTTCTTGTTCAGTCAGCGTTATATTACCACTCAGCACCGCCCCTCCCTGTCCACAAAACATGTACTGCACGTAGGACCCAAGGATCCTATGGGGGCCCCGTTTTGCACAAGGGGATATATTCTTCGCTGTCCAGTGCAGCCACAATCTGCTCTACGGAGTACAGCCCTGATATTTTCCATTTAAAGTGTGGCTGTTACTGTTGTTGTTTGTCAGTGATGTCATTTTGCAGTGAAGTCAATGTACATGTGAACATATGATCTAAATCCCTCCCGAATTGCTCGGCGTCTTCGGGCACGCACTCTTCCGTGTGCCGGTGAGCATAAAGATGCAGACAGACGTGCATCACAGGGAAAGTGAGGGATCATCAGTCATTTTGTGTGATTTTATAATTCTAATGCTGTCTTGATAGCTCATGTGCACGGTTTAAATGAACACAAAGACTCAAAAAACGATGAGTCAACCTTTTGATGAATCAAAATTCAACATATTCTTCAACAGTCCAGCTCTGAGCAGCTGTTTTCACTCACTCACTGTTTTCTAAATCCTGAGGTATCCTGCATCACATATTGTCCATGATATAAAAACAATCTTTGAAGGATCAAGCTCCAAATACGATCTACTAGTGCAGTGGTTCTTAACCTGTGGGTGGAGGCCCATAAGTGGGTCTCAGAGCTTTTTTTAGTAGATGGTGAATAAATCAAGTAAAAATGTGAAAAAAGTCTTCAGTGTGTGGAGGCCAAAGTGGACGAACATCCATCAGAGTATGTCAGAGTATATCCACTAGAATAAACCAGACTACACCACTGGAAGGTGTGAATGTATGCTGTTGAATCAAAAAAGAAAAACTTTGTGGCCCAGCTGCTAGCCTGCATTCATGAGACAGAAGAGAGGATAGTTCTGTCTAGATGTGGACGGGAGATCAAATTTCTCTTCAGCCCCGATTATCATTTTTTTAATGTCTCGTTAACGGCATATACATTTATCTCTGTTTAAAAAGGAGTGGTTAATAATTGACCAGTTGGTGAAAGTATGTTGGGCCAGGTTTGTAGCAGGCTATTCATCGATCTGTTCAAGAGGGGACTCAAAATGAAATTCTGCTTAAAGCTAGGGTCTACGATCAGAAAACCAGTTTGGCTGTTGAGACAGATTTGAAAAATGCAGCCTGCCCCCCCTTTCACTCACCCCTCTCCTCAGTGTTCCAAGATCCCGCCCCCCAGCTCGTGTCGCCTCCTAACAACACGCCCCCTCTGATAGAGCAACAAGCCGGCTGGTATAAAATATCAGCAGCAACAACTTCATAACAACTCAACTCAACTGAAAGTAACAAACACGACAGTAATCCCCCTTGTAACACACAGTGGTAGCAATTTCAATTGGACCGGCAGCGAAGTGGGTCTGGCGTCACCAGAGCAGAGCCGATTGTGGGCGAGGATTTATCTTTCTCTGCGTGTCCTCACCAGCTCAGTTTACAATGCTAATGCTGTGTGGCTAACTTGTGCTAAAATCTATTGACAGAGCCTACCCGCTCCGACAAACAACGTTCAGTCATTAGCCAGTACAGGCACAGACTAACCAGAGTTATTCAGCAGACATCTCCCACCGTAGTAAACAGTTATTACCTGTTCGGCCTTATAAACGGTGTTATTAAGATGTAACAAGCTTCCAGACGGCAAATTTCAATAATATATGCTGCACTTATTGCTCATGACAAGGGATCTTGCAGTGACAGAATGAATGCTTGGATTTCAGATATTAAGGATATAGGTGAGGATGAATGGGTGGAGGCCTGCTTAAAAGCACAAACACAAACTATTAATACCAGATTGAAATTGTTACAACATAAATGGTTAATGAGAACGTATATAACCCCTGAATTATTTAATAAGTGGTCTCCTGACATTCCAGACATCTGTGTCAAATGTTTGACTGAGAAAGGCACCTTGATTCATTGTGTATGGGAATGTCCCAAACTGGTGACTTTTTGGAAAAAGGTTCTTCGTACACTAAGTACTATCACTGGTACTCAGATACCTTATCTAGCAAAACTTTGTATCCTGGGTCTGTTCCCGTCCGACTTTGTGGTCAGCTCTAAAAATAAGACTCTGATCAACTTTGGTCTCCTGCAGGCTAGGAGGATGATTGCTTTGTCTTGGAAAGAGACTGAGGTTTCTTCTATACGATCCTGGATAAGGGAAATGATACTATGTGTTACAATGGAAAAATTAACATGTTATGAGAGGTAGAGAACAGGAGTTTGAAGAGGTATGGACACCCCTAATGAGCTTTCTTGGTCGACAATAATGACAATGAACTTTAGAGTGTGACAGCCACATTATTATTATTATTATTATTATTATTATTTTTTTTTTTAATTTATTTATTTTTTGTACGATTTCTTTTATCATTTATTTATTTATTCTTTAATTATTATTATCATTATTATTAGTAGTATTATTTGTATATATATATATATATATATATATATATATATATATATATATATATATATATATATATATATATATATATATATATATATTATATTATTTATTTATGTATTATCTTATATTGGTGTTTTTAATTTGTTTTGTATTCATGTTTATGTTGTTTGGGAGAAAATGTTTGTTCCTTTATTTGACGTATTAATCCTGTTTTTCTGTTGAAAAATAATAAAAACATTGTTAAAAAAAAAAAAAAAGATGTAACAAGCTTCCAAATCGTAGACCATAGCTTTAATTGGTCAAAGGGCCCCAGTTTGGCCAGGTCCTGTGACCACTTAATGCAACGAAGCACATAAAAACAATGACAATCACGTACAATTGAGGGACTAATTGACAAGAAAAAGAATGAATCACTTAAGGGCAGCAACTTAATATGATGCCTGTGTGTATCAGGTTGTGATATAAAGTCATCTGCCTATCAGCTATTCAAAATAAAAACATTTGATCAAAAATTAAAAAGTAAATAATGCTGCCTCATTACCAACTTATGTCAAAATGCACATTAAAAAAAGGATCCAATTCTTTCAGAGCTTTTGTTTTCTCTTTGATATTGATGAGGATAATTTGGCTTTGTGGTGGTGAAGTCTGATGCTGTGATTGGTAAGCTATACAAGCTCCAGTCCATTTGCCATTTTACAATTTAATAGTAGAAGTGAAACATTATATATATCATAACAGGTTCCAATAGAGGACTTCCTAAGACTTTGGTTTCTTGACTGACATTACTGGTGCATCCACTTCAGGCACTTTCATTTGTCAATAACCTCAAGGTAAATGCAGAATTAATCTGATGGATAGATATCAGCTTAAGATCTATTTGAAATAATACACATTTGGTCATTTCACAAGAGTAAATAAGAATAGAGTCAGATTTCCTCGTACAGGCTGTCATTGTTCTCTGGTAATGTCTGGTCCGGAGGAAAGAGGAAGTTAAGGCCTGAGGGTGGGCGTTTACAGGAATGGGCAGAAGCTTGTCAAGTGTTTTCCTGTTAACTGGAATGTTAATAAGAAAGGTGGGGCTAATAAGATATGGATATTAGATATACCAGTGTGGGTCAGAGCAAGGACCACTGTGGATTCAGCGAACCTTTACACTGTGAAATTGTACAGGCTGCTTTTGATTTATTTATGTACTTATGGGACAGCAGAGACAGAGTTGAAGGGAGACCAGGTCACATTTAGGAGTGCTGCATGTGGACCCTGGGCTGCCAGTTGCCATCACCTGATATACAATACATAAATATATATATATATATATATATATATATATATATATATATATATATATATATATATATATTTACTTACAATACAGTATATACAATATACAACGACCAGTTAAGCTTACAAGCATGTTTTTGGTTTGCTAGCGGAACCTTAAAAAGAAGAAAGAAAAACACCAGCACAGTGAGAGCAGGTAAAATCCACACAGGTCCTGACCAAGTGGGATTCAAACCAGGAAAAAGGAAACATGTACAGCAAATTTGATTAAATAAATACTTGCAGTGAAAAAAGAACAACATATAAACAGAAAGACTGCTTGTCCAAAAGTGTGTGAACTTGAGCTCAAAATAGTTTTCAAAAAAATGCTCTAATCCTACATCAGGCAGACACGTCAGTTCCCTATCAGTTATCAACCAACGGGGATTTGAAACCTTCCACCTTGTGACTGAAAAGCCACACATTTACTGACTCATCCACCATTTCCAAAGACTAGCTAGTGAGGAAGTCCTCCATTTGCCCTTGCTGCATTAAATACAGCTCATAAAACAGACTTGAAAAAACAGGGATGTACACATTCACTCTATGTTTGGACAAAAAGTATAGCCCCTAAAGACCATTCATGCTACAGTTTTGAAACACAGTGGGAGTATGTACCATGCCAGGACCTTCACAAAGCCTCTTGGAGCCGTAGTGAAACCAAACAGGAAGTCAGCCATTTTGAGTTTTTAGTTTCAAAACAGCAATTTTCCACTTTTGAGAGACAAAGTGATAAAGCGTTGATCTGATTGACTTCAGGGTTAAACAAGATGAGACTCTTGTGATTAAAAGTTACGGAAGACTTTTTTAAAAAATGTATATTTTGGGCATTTTATGCCTTTATTGATAGGAAAGAGACAGTAGATAGGCTTGTGAAAGGGGATGAGAGAGTAGGGGAAGACACTCTGCTGACTGGTCACAGGCAGGATTCGAACCTGGACCAGCAGAAGCATGTGCATGGGGTGCCTGGTTGCTAACCACTCCACCAAACCAGCACCCCCAAGAGACTTTTTTCCCCAACGTACAGCGACTAATTCTCTCAGCCAAGGAGACTGTGTTTCTGACCCTGTATGTTTGTTTGTTAGAATGATTACGAAAAGCTACTGGATGGATTTCGCTGAAATTTTTAGGAGATGTTGGTAATAGCCCAACTCAAAAATAATTACATTTGGTGGTGATCCAGATAAGTGTCATTAGTGGATGATCGTTTTCACTCATTAACTGAGACTGGGAAGGGACTACTCACTCTTTTTACTGAAATCAGAGCTCACACATCTGAGGCCAAATCATCAGTTATGTGAAACACCACTTTAAAGGTAAAATGAGCCTTTTTCTTTAATCATAAATTTGTGAAATTTTAATCAATCAAAAAAGCATTTAATGAGCTTTAATTCTATACTTTTATTTCTTCACTGTGTTGACAGCTTTTTATTTTAATTCCTGCAGGCTTTAGTAGTTCTGCTCATTTCAGAAACAAAGGTGTTACATATGAGTTCATATTTCCATTATCGTCAACGAACAAAAAATAATACGTTTGTTGTGTAGTCCTGGTAACCTTATCAGACGTAAAATGTATCATAATTGTTAATTATTAGGGTTGGCAGAGTTTTAGTTGTTGATGTGATGACTTATTGAAGAACTTTGGTCAGTGTTGATGTAACGATCATCAGAGGGATGTCCAGTCAGAGTGCAACCAGGTAGAAACCTTAGGATGGTGTTGTGGAAAGATATTAATCCCAGTTAGAATTGGATTTATGAGAGGGTGACTAAATGGAAAAGAAAGCAGTCATGGACCTGAACTGGATAACAAGAAATGAGCCAACCTTTAAGATGTTAAGTAGACCTAATAACAAAAACTAACAGCTTATTTTTAAATGTTAACTTTTAGTATAGAAGAGACAACTTAACTGTAGTGAAAATGTATGTTAGAAAAACCTGCAGAGCCTCTACACAGTACATTGGGCTCTAATTTTGTAGACCAGGTGCAGGCAGCGTGCTTTGCGCCATGCTGACAGGGTGTGTCCAGCAAACTTTGCAAGTGTCCTGCATGGCGCCAAGAAGCGCAAAGAGGCTCATCCAAGCCTGATTGGTCATTGCCAAATAGCAGAACCTTTGGTGATATATCCTCTCCCAGTATCTCATCCTCCATGCAATGATGTAATCCATCTTTTTAGATCACTTGAAGAATAAAGACTAAAACAGAGAAATATGGGCAGTCACATCTTTTTCTCCCTCTTTTCTTTTAAATTTCACGAAATGAGAGAAACCAGATATAAACCCTGTATCGGATGATGAGGCTGTTTTACTAGATGTGCAAATGCAGAGACTCTTGTTCATGTTCATATGTTTTATTACTTTCCAAAATGACTAATGTAATGCTATTCAAGACATTTTAGTCAGCATTGTGGGGTTTTCTTCCTTAAATGGAAAGGTACCAACAATTTTGTCCTCATGGTAGTATTTTTTTTACACTTAGAGCCAAAAGTTTTACTGGTGGTGGAACTCAGTAAATGTTTTCGCTTGCCCCCGGGCACTTGCTTCTGGGGGCAAGAAAAAACAAAAAATATATTAATGTTACATTAAAATGTTCAGCTTCTGAAATGAAACAAGCTGTACCAATATCAGACCAATGCCAATTGAAATATTTAAATTACAGTCATGACTTAAAACATATCTATAATTTTGTATGTTGTACCTTTGATAAATTGAACAATATGAAATATTTGCAACATATTAGCACCTTCATTGACGTTTTGATGATCTTACACAAATTAATGTTACATTCTATTTCCTGTCATTAATAGATTTCATCAGCCCTCAGTTTTAAGATACTTAACCCAATCACTAATTTAATAATCCAGCTGATAGTAAACTGACTCAGGGATGGACAACTTATTTTGACATAAAAATACAGAAAACGTAATATGATGTAACAAATGGAAAAGATTCTTGGCTGTAATTAGGATTTGAATTATTTGTTGGCCATTTCAAACAAAAATATTTTTATTCAAAAGTTTACTGAGTTGAAAAGTAGACAGATTTTGTTTGGATATGCGATATTAAGGTGGAGTTGTTGCCAAAAAGTAAAATTTACTGGAGAGCTAGCTCAGCATGTCTGCTCAATTCATCTCTCTATCCTGGAAGCCTGACATAACCTTTTTAACTATTACTTTTTTTCTAACAGCAGAAACAAGCTTCCAAAGGTATATTCTGAGTGTAGTTACTGCATTGAAGAACTAAGGGCAGTGAGACTCAGCAACAGTATTTGCAATCCGCTTTTTGCCCCGACATGGTGGGTATCAATTGAAACTGCAGAAAATACTTTCTGGTGGTACCAAGCATTATCTAGTCTGGGCCAATGACATCATGGCAGTCCCACAACAAGCACAAAGTCAGTCTTCACATTTGTGTCAGGTGTTATGTTTCTGACACAATTTTTCATCAAACTCCAAAACCATTCTCCTCAAATCAATAGATAGAGTTTCCTTACCGTTTTGTGGTTATTTTCATTCTACCCTATTGTCCTACTAAGTTCAAGGAAGTGAATGTTGCTCATGCACCTTCATTTCATACCCATTCTTTGCTGCTATCTTGTCTTTTTTTGGCATTACATGGTTCAAATAAAGTTTGTTGACATCCTACATCTTGCCATCTTACAACTTATATTTGTATGTGTCTTCATTTGTCACGTCTTCATCTCCATACGTATAGGGGGCAAAGCCATCTTACAGCTTGACACGAGGGCGCTCGGTGAATATCCTCCTAACTACCAGTAGTTCAAATTTGTCCTCTGTGGAGGACACTTCTAAAATTGAATATCCCCAAACAACACACCACTGAGTTATCTTTTTCTGTCATGTAAAGAGGACATTCGTGGCTTTTCAATGATAGCAATTGTGAAGGGGTGGGGCTTTGGTACCTTTCTGTTGCTCAACAAGTAAGACGGCATCTAATAGTGCAAGCACATTTTACTGAAACAGGAAAAGTAAGAGCCCAATGCTTTTTATTGAGCTTTTTTTTTTTTTTACTGAAAATTTTGTTGGCCTATTTTACTTAAATCTCTTAAGAGCACATTTAAACATTTTATGAGTTGCTTTAAGTTTTAAAAATATCCTTCATAGTGGACATTTGTAGTTATTTCCTTTATTTTGTTTTTTTATAATGATAAGAATGTGCTTCACTCTCAGAAGCACAGAGAGTTTTACTGCAAATTGTTGATGTTAACTCAGATATTGATTTGTCTAATGAGGATGATCAAGATGTAGTGTTTGAAGCAGAAGTAAGCAAGATGACTCAGAGAGCTCTGAGGATGACAGGGCAAACAGATGTTATGTGCACTAAGTGCAAGGTTCCCCTTTGTGTTCCAAAGAAGAGAAACTACTCTTTGACACATCACACCAAATAAGCACAACAAAGCAGTGATCGTAGAGTTTGGTTCATAGGAAATATGTTCAATTTTTGTATGTTTAACATACAAAAGGTCAACATCTTCAGAAAATGATCAAGACATTTCAAAGTACTGTGAAGGGTTAATCATATTAACTGATATTCTGCTAAATTGTTGCAATATATTGTAACATAAAAGGAGAAGCAAGAAAGTGTTAAAAAAAGATAAATATACTGTTTGTGCAGTTTTGGATTTCATTCACTAGTTCTCTCTCAAAACATGAAACATTCAAAACAAACTAGTGCAGAGAACAGTAGACCTGCAACTGTTAAAGTAGCATGAATAAATGATAAACTAAATTTGTAATCACTGAGAAAATTAACTTGACAAATGAACGGGATCAGCACTGCAGGGAGTGCAGTGCCACTGCAGCACTCACTCAGGACAGAAGCTCTCGGACTTCAGTGCAGGCCACTTGACAAAGGACTTATATTTTTACACTGGCTGTTTATTTTGCACAGTTCCCTGTTTGCTGGTGCTTGTGGCTGCTGTGCTGTAAACACGATAAAATCACTTCTGCTAAATGTACCACTATGTCTCATTCTATAGCTGTCTGCGTGACTGCAGCAGTGATGGAGGTATATATGCTCAGAAATCTTAAGTGCTTCATTAAACAACCTTATGAACTTCAAAAAACATATAGAACATATATCTAGGAATACTAGCGGCATGACATCCTTGTGATGAGACTGTCATAGCGGCTCTAGTGTTAACTGAGGCAGCAGTGTCTGCTATCTACAGCTGCGACTGTTGGAAAAAAAGCTCCATTAAAATCTATTCTAGTGAATTTAATTTTAATAAGTCACCGGTCTGGACAGAACCATCATTCATTTGGGATCAGGACAAAAGTTAGCCATTTGGTTATGCCTGTAGTATGGTGTTTGTTAATAGTTCAGACTTTTTTACTCACAATGTTTTCAGGATGGCACCAAAGCAACATGGAAATTCAAGTTTAATGCTGGGTAGCCAGATCCACTTCCAAGAGGTGAAAACACTTTGGCACAGTTTGTATCAAAGTGTCACCACTGTGCTTGGTGATTTTCTTTTCTACTTTAGTACAGCTGTAATCAGTGAGTTGACTAGATTGTTCGATATATTTAATGGCATCTCAGTGCATATAATCATTAGAATCATGTTTTTCTCCACTGTAAACTAAAATACATTGGTGAGGGTGAGGAAAAAACGTAATTTTGCTTTTAGTTTGCTTAGGCATAGAAGCAGTCACAGTGTTACTGAAACTGAGATCTTGACTATCCATTGAGAGAGAGATAATATATACTGATCAGAACATTGTGGAGTCATTCTTGAATTATTTTTAGAAGGTCTGTTTTGGTGAACCTCACCTCCAAAACTCCAAGGGGAAAACTGGTTTTAACCAACGGTGAAGGTGCATGAGACAAATTTCTATTGGCTTCAGTATATTGAATTAAGCCAACTGGTTTGAACATTCTTCTAATAAACTACTGATAACATAGGCTCTAATTATCAACATGCTATACAGGGTAGTATATAGCACTGCTGGATGAGTTTCAGTATTCTGAAAATTGCAAGCAATACTGCTTACTGGGTGAACAGTATTTATGAGTGCAGTTGAACCTAATACTATACTTCTACTTTTACTATTACTACTACTGCTATTGCTACCACCAGTACTGCTACTACTTCTAATAATAATAATATTAATAATAATTATTATTAATATTATAGTTATTAATAATTATATTATGAAAGCCTAATTCTAATACTTTTATTGCAATTTGAATAAGATCTGTATTCTGGTGGCATACACAATAAATAGTAGTCACCACTGACTTAAGTGTAAAACACTCATATCATGCACAATTCATTCCACACACAACTACAAAGAGCAACACCAAGCAAGAACCAAGAACCAAGAACCAAGCTCCAACAAGCAATGCTAAATTTGTGAAATTGTGCTCGCCCATCCCCCACTCCAGAAAGAAAGCACATGGGTGTCCTCCTGGCAGCCCAGTGCGAATGTGCCATGGTTAATGTTACATGGACTGACAGCAAGTTGTCGGTGATGGAGTAACCTATTCAGGGAGGCAAAATACTTTATTGGAAAAGCAGGCTTTTGTGATGTGCCGACATCCAGCTGTTTAATGACTGTGATATCAGTGAAAATGTGGCGGCTCTGAGTTTCTGTTGTATTGGTGCAGATGACTAGACATTTTAGCCCTAATGAGGCTAATGAGGCTAATGAGGCTAACGTCAGCTAACTTATGTTAGGTAGTGGGAGCACTGGTAGCTTGTGCTGCTTGAAGTTCCAAACCATTACGTTTGGTCAGCAATGTGTGTGTTTGGAATTACCTCAAAAGTGTGGCTAGACTGACAAACTGGTGCCTCAGGGTGTCAACTAACAGACGTCTCCAATTAGGTTTGTCCGGCAAGTGTGTGGCAAGACTGATAAACCAAATTAAGTGTAACTTGGTTGAGCGTCTCTTATTACTGAGTAGCTAAAATGTTTCCAGACATGACATAAATAGAGCCATGTACATCCTCACACACTTGAGTCCAGACTTTAAGTCTTGTTGGTTTCTTAAACTGTATGCTGTTTCTGTTTCTAGCAGAAATTGTCACCTGATGCCAGAAATTGGGTCAGAGAGTATGAATAACTTCCCTGCATTTCTCTAATGGCAGCCCAAGTAGTCCGTGTGTATAAGTACTTCTCATGTCTGTATGTGTGCTGTTGGGATGGACTCTGTCGGTTACCACCCCACAAATATGACTAGGCTGATAAATTGGTGTCTAGAGGTTTCAACTAATGGATGTCCCCAATTAGGTTTGGGCAGCAGGTGTGTGTTTGAAACAACCCCAAAAGTTTGGCTAGACTGACAAACCAAACTAATTGTCACTTGGTTGAATGTCTCTTAACACTGAGTAGTTTGAGTGTTTCCAAAAGTGAAAGAAAGCCCACTAAATAGCTTCACATTTGAAGATGCAGGTCAAGGTTTTTTGTTTTTAAGTGGGTTTAAACAGACTTTTGATTAATCCAACACATTTGTTCCTTTCAGCCCGGCCAGTTTTTTAAAACATCAAGTTCAAACAAATTGAATATGGCCTGTAATTTGTTAAAAATATTTGACATTCCCAAAATATGTTAAGTAATACAATAATACTCTAAGTATTCCCTAGATACTCCCACAAGCTTCCCTTTCAGATTTGTATGGTGTCTTCAGGTATTTTTTAACCTTTAACAGGCCTGCTCGACATCATGTTATGAGTGCATACAGTTTCAGAGGAACTGTATTGCATAACGCTGCTGTCAGACACAAACCTCTTTGCCCCAAAATTGCTACTTTTCAGGAAAAGACCCCACTAATGAGTTAATTAATACTGTACTGTCTTGACTACCTAGTGTTTTTTGTACTTTGATTTCATAGAAAAATTCTAAAACCCACTCCACAACAAAGAAGGTGACCAGAGGCAGTTTTTGTGGAAAAACTGAAAATCATAAAACTGGGGATAAGAGGTTTGTGCTCAATTGCAGCGATAATTTGTACATTTAAAGTATAACAGATTACCACCACACTGTGTGCTAATAACACAAACATTAAAAAATAAATATATAATTTATAACAAAACCAACAGAGCTGAATTGGTCGTTTTTGTTTGCTGCGAAATCTTTAATATGAAGCCCCCTCTACACTGTCAATTTGACTCAAAGTATTTATCTATATGTGATCGGATGAAAAATCACCATGTGTTGGCATCAGAGGTTTGAACCTCAAGGTTTATATTTACCTTAGCTTTCTTCTTCTACTGCTAGAATTGAGGTTGATGCTTACCTGCAATTGCTCATCTGTTGATGTTGGCATGCAACGCTGCAAAACCAAATGTCAGCCACAGTGGTCTCACTGTTCTCAGATTTTATGAGCTACAGTTTATGTTGTAAAAAAGTTAAGAGGCTCCAAAGTCCAGGATCAATATTAATAATGAGTATAGGTACATGTTTCTCTGTGTTTCTTATGTCAAACACCAGGCCCCAAACACGATCAAACTAATGAAAAAGCTCATGACCAGAATACTCAAACACACTCAGAAGGCTTTCACACTCAACATTTGTTTGCTTTGTTCTCATTGAATAGGAAAATTAAATCTTGGGTCCTTTCATTTAACTGTTTCATGTTCAAACTTCAGTTACATAAGACAAGCCCAGAGCACACACAAAAGCAGTGCTGGCCTCATGTCAGGACATCTCAGACAACTTCTCTCACTGCATCAGTACATGTTGTCAGGATTGCTAGTCCCGCTCTGCTTAGTGGAAAGTTAGTAAGTGAGCAAAGCCACACAATAATAATAATTATAATAAGGCATTTTATTTTTAAAGCACCTTTCATGGCACCCAGGGATGCTGTACAAAATGTAAAACAACAACAAAAAAATGTGTTGTGAAACAAACTATCCTCTGAAAATGTTTTAAAGGGCACTTTTTTAAAATCAGAATATTATTTTATGGGAGGTAACCCATACAAAACATGCCTGATACGTGTTGCTTTTGCAATTAGAGACCTGGAAAGTTTGATATTTTTTGTATTAGAAGAGAAAAGATGTCTTTAAATGTACAGTATATGGCAAAAACTTAATCAACTGATATACAAGAAACACTGATTGTAAAGATATTTTTAGAGGTCCCTGTCAGTCATGGGCCCTTACAATCTTCCTATCTCTTACCCTCTTTCAGGCGCCCCTGCATATGGGATCCAAGCTATTATCCACAGTATTTTGCAGTTAGTTGTGATCAAAGTTGAGTTGTATTACTACTGTTTACTGACTATTCCACTACAGCAGTATAAGTAAACCCGTCACCCTGTTTGTCCCGGCTGTGAGATCTGTTGTGATTTTATTATTATCAGGGTATGAGCCTTTGCAACAAACACATAACAACAGTCTGCATATATTGCAGCAAGTTATGGACAATTTTTTAATGTGTTCAAACTTCCCAACTTTTTTTCTGTTGCATTCTGATGTATTTCAGGGATTTTTTTTTTTTTTTTACAGCAACAGGAAGTTATTCAGAAGAAACTAAACAGCTAACAACCAACAGCTGACAAATTTCAACCAAGAGGACTTCCACCAAAGTTCAGGTGTGTTTTGAGTAGATGAGGATTTTTTCCATAAAAGCCAGTTTGATATGAAACTGTGGAGGCCACAAAGGACTGATTCACAGCTACTGTGGACTTGACTTGATATCCGAATGATAAGCTCAAAACACAAATAAGGAGAGAAGGGTCAACAATTTCTGAAAGCAGAGAAGAAGACAGAGAAGTGCTCCTGGTGTCCCAATGAAAGGAAGGAGAGAAAAACTTTAAATCCAACAACTGGGTACAACTAGAACCCTGATGAAGCAAATAGCTTTTAATGTTTCTGGGCCTGTGAATTAAAGACCTTTCATGTTGAGTGCTAAAATTATTTATGGTAACTTTGGGTTTTTAAGTTTTGCTAAGAGCCACAGGTAGTGCACACGACTCACAGCAAGAAGGCTGCTGATTCAATCAACATGTTGGTCAGTGCCCATCTGTGTGGAGTTTGTATGTTCTCCCTGTGCAGCATGGGTTCTTTCCAGGTTCTCCCGCAGAGTAAAAACATGCTCATTAGGTTGACTGACTCTTAATTGCCCTTAGGTATGAGTGTGGGTGGGAATGAGGGGTGTCAGCATCTACATGTGTAAACGGGTACACAGATAACAAATCATAACAGTTTGGAAAAATCAATAACTGTGCACACGTCATTTTTTCCTCCTCCTCCTCGTTCATTTCTCACAGATATATATTGTATTTATAGGGGTGTCAATGTTGCCTTAAAGCTTTAGATAGTAACACTACCCAACTATACACTTAAATGTTCCAACTAGTGCAGTTATCTGCATACATAATAGATGAATGGGGCGCAATGTTACATAAATATAAAAGATCTGCGGCCACCGCCAGTGCCTCGTCACTTCAGGTTGACTCAAAGACGTGATGGCAGCCATCATCAAGCATGGCACTGTGTGGCAGTTTTTCAAACAAACAACCAGTGGAAATACTGTTTAGTGTAGGCTATGTCAGGCAAAACTAGCTTAGAACAGCAGCACGGGATGCATGTGAAAAAACCTGCGGTGGAAACACCCGAACGAGTTGGAGGAAGAGACTGTTGCTGCTGCTATTGTGTTTGCGCGTGGTGCACATAATCTAAACGCAAATACCGAGGTGAAATTGGTTTTAGGTTGGATATTCGACAGACATTCACTGCCGACCTGCCGGTTCCTTCTCACTCCTCATACCAGGGAATGGCAGCAGCAGCGTGGTTGGGTCTACCTAGCACCATCCCTGTCAAAAATAATACATGGAAGCTATTGAAGAAAAAAGTTGAAATGTGGCTATTAATAGAATCACATAACAGTCGAATCATTGCAATATGCCTCACTACAATAATTTTGAACACATGGCACATATTTTTGTCCCATCAGGCCTAACCAGAATCAAATTGCATGAAGGCAAAGGTAAAACTGAAAATAATCGTATGTAGTAAAAGACAGAACAAAATGTGTTTACTTTCTAATGGACTTTATTTATAAAGAAATTTGGAGTACATTAAAATAATATTTTGAACTATTGTTGGGAAAAGAACAAACAGACATAAAAAGTGATTACAATTGCAGTATCAAAATAAGTGCACTCTAATCTGGTGCAGTAAAAAGGACTGCAGTAGCATCAGACTTACACAAACACGTCAAACCGCCAACAAGCACTCTGTGTTCTTCCTCTTTAGCTAAACAAAAACAGCTCTACGTTAGACTGCATGAGTGGTTAGTTTTATACACTATGCTGTTAAAATTTATAGACTGTAATAGAGGGTTAGTGCATATTTACAACCAATGTTTCTGTTTTAATGGCATACAATGTTTTACCTATTGCCTAATAGACAAATGTTTTCCAATAGCAGAACTAAACACCTGGACTGAGAGTGGTTGTGTCATTTCTATTTGAACAGAGGAAATAAAGCTCTTTGGATATTTCTTGATCCCTGCAGGCGATGTTAAACATGCTGAGCATTCACTCAGGTTTTAAAGTGTATCATAAAGAATATAAAATCTGAAATATTTGTGTGAAATCTGAATTGTAAAGATTATGTACTGTGTATCCACAGTGAGAAGATAGCAGATTACATGTGAAGCGATTCATCATTCTTATAAGGTCAATGAAATAGCATTCAACAGCTGAAAATAATATCAGTCTCTAAAGGATTTTCTGATGACTTCCAAACATCTTTAATAAGATTGGCAGATCCTAAGCAATGCTGTTGAAGTGTTTTGATTTTTCTGATATAGACTAACACGTGAGCCATTTAAAAGCAGAAAGAAAGATTTTTCTGATCAGCTTTAATTGTGAACCAAAGACGCCACAACCACCACATAGACAATGGTGAGAACGAAGACGCCAATCCCGAGTCCTAGGGCCACGTGGTTCAGAGTCCGGGCTGTCCTGCTGCTTCGCTCGGCTGCCATCCGGTCTCCAACATGGTTGGCTTCACGGGCCTGAGGAACAGAAATATTTACATGTCAAATACATGACAATATGAAAAACTATGAGCTTTTTTTCTCTCCCTATTGAATCTTTAAAAATAATCTCTCTTTTTTAACTTTTAGGGTAAATGTCTGACTCTAATGTAACTAACTCAGACAAGCCTTAACAGAGGTCACACTAACTTTATTCTCTCAGCTAAAAGAACTCTTGGTAACAAATTATGAGCTGTGCTGTCTAAAAATGAAAATGCATGAAACAGCAACACCAGTAGAGGGCCTGGAGGCTAACTGACGACCAGTCTCTATCTGAGGAAAGACTTTAAAAGCCATTCATGCCTTTTTGGTTTTAATTACCCTTTGATAAGTTTAACATACGGTAGAAGGCGATATGCACAAGACAAAAGTCTGCAGCATCAGAACTTCTGCCTCTCTCCCTTTCACAGTGCTTGAGCTGCTTGAAGCTCAATCCCTTCTATCGACCTCCAGTATTATCTCATGTTTCTCTGCAAACTGCAAATTGACCAATAGAGTTATGATGAAACAATACTGGTAAAAATCAAGAACAAAACAAAGTTTCATCTCATTTTCAGTGGGCTTAAAGGGAATGGTCAGCATTTTTGAAGTTGGGTTGTATGAGGCACTTGACAATAGTTAGTGAAGGGGATGAACTGAGACCACTGGCCATGCACTCTGCAGTTGGCAGGAAGTTATTTGGTGTAATTTTGTAAGTTTTACATAAAAAGCAGCCAAAACTACGGCATGTTGGGTTGAATGTATGATAAGGTGAAACAATTCAGAGCACTTTATTTTCCCTGCATGAAGTCTCTGTGCTCGGTACTATTTTATGATGCAGCCAGGTTACCTTTATGAACCAGTGTATACAGAAGGATATCAAGGAGAAAGCTAAAACTGAACCAAATTTCAGTAATATTTGACTCAAGTGACCATGATGTTCCTTTTACTGTGGATGCACCAGGTTACCTTTATGAACCAGTGTATACAGAAGGATATGAGAATAAGATTTAGCAAGCTGAAAGAGAGAGGGAACAAGCTTCTGCAGAACCTGAGAGGCAGGAGAAATCCAAAGTAACCTGAAGACGTGTGCGTGTAAACTGCAAGCCCATACTTTTGACCCATCCTGTTCGTATGCGAAACTCAGAGGCATGAAATAAAGGTCTTATCTGAGTTTCACCTGTGTGTTATAAGTTACTAATTCTACTAACAAGCTTGTTACATATTCAAATTTTCTTTTTATTTACAAATGTGAGAGTTGCTTTGGTTTATTGTGCTTGATTTTTTGACAGACAACATCATTTTTGTATTGACTTACTAACCAAAGCAGATTGTTGATATGTTAGGATTTCAGTTTATTTGTTCTTTTTTTGTCTATAGATTGGATTTGACTTGGTGCAGTGACCTTAAGGAAATAAATCAGGATTTTTGTTCAGGCATTAGTCTGAATATTAGCCACAGTGATAGATCAGCTCTTCACCTGTGTAGAAATACTCGGCACAACAGCTACAGCAATGCGTTGCTGCAGCTGGTGCCTTGACTCTGCATAATTAAAAGAGTTTTGGTTGAAAACCGGCCTGGATAATTGCACTATACAGAACATTGATGAAGAATTACTGAAATTAACTGACAAGCAATGAGCAATTCACTGAAGCCACCCCTTGACCACATAGCTTAGTGGTGTTTGCTTTATGTCACCTGCATGTTGTTCCCCTACACTGACCGCTCCTAGTTTAGCCATTTGGTCAAGTTACTCCATATGTCTTAATGCAGATGCTCTATCCTGTCTTTTGTTGATTCCCTCAGTCTAACTATGCAAACCCCCATCCTGTGTGGTGTGTTGATACTCTTAGAGGCCACCCACACAGAGATGAATTCAAGCCTATCTGGTTTTTAATCACAGAGGTGTTTCGTCCACAAAGATAAAACATTTTGGGGGCCCAAAAATTCACATTTTAGAAAACAGGTCCCAGAGTAGATAAATCTGAAAACAGCAGCATTGGATTTTTGTATGCCCAACGGATACGGATAATTTCAGGAATGACGTTGCATAGCCCCGCCTCTCCCTTAAACTGACTGTGTTAAACCAGAGAACAACAGAAACTAGAAAGCACTCAGAGAGCACAGACCTCCGCCAGCGCCACAGTTCTCAGCCATATTGTCATTTTGACCATAAATATTACTCCTACCTTTATTTCATCTAAATATTTTGATTCCTTGACCATGAAAACATACCATTAGCAACTGGATTCATAATGATATCTATTTTAGTTCAGTAGTTATTCACAGAAATCACATTTTTTGCCATGGCGGCCAGACGCTGATCCCGATCAACACCAAAATCGAATCAGTTCTTCCTTTGCCCATGCTGAACATTTCCTGAAAATTTCAACCAAATCCATCCATTACTTTTTGAGTTATTTTGTTCACGGACAGACGGATGGACAAACTCTCCCGACAACATAACCTCCTTGGCGGAGGTAACAATGGCGCAGTACAGTGTCGCATTTGTGCCACAGAAGCTTCTGAGCTTGTTTTGGTTTTTACAGATAAATCTACGGCCCTTCTACCACCACTTTGAGCAACAAGAGGGCAAGGAGAACGGCGTATGTCATTGTTTCCATTTGTCATGATGTGTGTGCCTGCTTCATCTTCTTCTCTAGTTGTGGTGTATGACTGCAGCAGCGTTACAGCGCCACTTACAGGTCTGGCTTATATACTACAGCATTTTCATGTTGATGGATACATTTCTCAAAACAAAAACGTTTTGGTATCTGTGTGGACAGGGCCTTAGTCCGATTAGACAGACCCCCTTCCTTTCTGCCTTTGGTTAAAGGGTCTTTGATTAATTATTCCTCTTCACTGTATGTAAATCTCAGAATAACGTTTGATCAGGGTCAGCTCACAGACTCACACCCTTTGGAGGGTGAGCTCTTTAAGTCAATTTGGTAAAAGCCCGATACCAAATGTAATCACTTCTTTATGCATTTCAACACTTCCCCAAATTGTCCAAAAAAAATTTGCAATAAGAAATCCAGTTGACATGTGACTTTGCTAGTCAGAGTTGGTAAAGACTCAAATTTCACAACATGACATTGCGCTACATCTAACAGAAAAGAGGCAGAGTTTTACTGAACAAAGGTCACTAACTTTTCTGATAATGTCAGTCACAATGTAGAAAGGCTTCAGGTACTTGTTAAGTAAGAAAAGGTAAGACAAAGACTCAGATAAACAAAATCTACAATAGTCACCATTTATGATTTTCATTTGGGAATTTTGTAATAATAAACAAGAGTGTGCAGTTCCTCTTCTACAGACAGTTTGATCCAACTCTTGATTGGCAGGCTGCAATTCCAGTCATTGTCACTTTATTAAAATGAAGAACTATTTGGACAGAGTTTGGAATGGTTCATTTTGATTCAATTCAAAAGATCATAAAATCACAAGAACTATTATTATTTAGTGATGCTTCGAAAAAAGGGGAAAAACTGCGGAATAATTTCACACAAAAATATTTGGGTTTCATTTTATAAAAGCCAAAATATCAGGTCCCTGTGCAAAACAATATTCTGAGTTTGATTTTTAATCATCCCAAACACACGTCCAGTGCCTCACTTTGGCAGGTTGTTTGAAAAATGATTTGCAAGAGCATTTACAAGAGCTTTAAGAAATTAGATTACTGACTCAATAAAGTACTGATGTCTGAAAAAGGAGCTGCTCATCCTCTTTCTGGTTCTCTCACCCGCCTGTGGTTTTCTAACTTCTCCCTCAGACAGAAAGAAATCAAAGACATGACACTCGTTATGTGAATAACAAAGAGAGGAAGAGAAAAGAGCTGACAACAGAGAAGCTGCGACAGATTTAAGGATGGGAATTGATAAGATTTTATCAATACCAATGCTGTTAACGATCCTGCTAACTGATCCAATTCTTTAACGATTCCCTTATCGATTCCAGCAAATTTTGCATGTGGGCAAATGGTCTCATTTTCAGTGTCAACAATGCCAAACATACATGGATAACTGCTTCTGCAAGTTGCTGGTGTTTCCACTCACTTAAGGTTGTGCAGTAGGTGTAATTAAAATTAATCCACAATTCTGACGCTTCTGAACCCTGTCAGTTGAATGGAATTGATAATGGAATTGATTAGCAAAAAGATTAATGATATAGATTCTTTGATGGAGCTGTTAACGATTCTCAACTGGAATTGGTTTCGATTCCCATCCCTAGAAAGATTTTAATCCGGCCCTTTTTCTGAAACACAACACTGGCGTTACGTTAACAAGAGAAAGTTTACAGCACGAACTGGGGAGTAGAGGTGAAAGAGCAGAGTGTGAAGACGATGAACAGACATGGGAAGCTGGCAAGGGTTTTTTCCACAGAACATGAGGAGGGCAAAGTCAGAGGGGCATGTTCATCAAGTTTACTTTCAAACGGAAGTTTTCTCTTAAAAATCTGTGCTTTTGCTTTTTACACTGTGCCATAACTTTTCTCATTACTCTTGTGGAGGGATGGACAACTTTGGCCACCAAGAAGGTCACATTAATGCTGCCCTCACAGGTAGAGGGGCACACTCCACACAGCTGGTTACTTATCATTTAACATATGCTTAATTAATTAAAGAGAGAAATACAAACAACTTCTCAAATAAACCACGTTTACATTAAAACTTTAAGTGAAACTGCTAGATTAATTGCACAAATTGAAACTACTTTATTGGTAAAATAATTTGAAAAGTTACAGTTTTTTTCAATGTATTTTTTCACAGGTCTTTTAATTCACACAAATACTTTTAGAGATGGAAAGTGCATGTGCCTCACAGCAAGCTGGAAAAATAAACAAGGTAGACATGCACATCCAATGTTGGGTGCTGGATCCAAGAAGTTATTAGTATGAAAAGGTATAAGAAATTCCACACACCAAAAAATAGCTCCCTATAGGAGAGCTATAGGTCAGTTTTTATGAGTGGGGTTTGCATGTTCTTCTCTTGTATGCATGGATTTTATCTGGGCACTCTGGCCTCCTCCCAAAAACATGCTCATAAGGTTGACTGGTGACTCTTAAGTGCCCTTAGGCATGAATGTGGGCCTTTATGTGGCCCTGCGATTGGCTGGAGACTGGTTCAGGGTGTACCCTGCCTCTCGCTCAATGTCAGCTAGGAGAGGCTCCAGCTTCTAGATATTTCTAGAAAGTCAACAAAGATATGAATTTACCTGGAATCTCAAGGTAATATAAAAGCTGCTTCAGTTTAACACACTATGATATATTTGAAGAGTTCATCAGTAAAAGCAGAAAACTCTTTTTTAATTATTCATTCAATTTTAAAATTTGTGCACTGCGGGCTGCTGGTTTGGTGGAGTGGTTAGCAACCAGGCACCCCATGTACTTGCTTCTGCCGGTCCAGGTTCGAATCCCATCTGTGACCAGCTTGCAGAGTGTCTTCCCCGACTCTCTCATCCTCTTTCACAAGCCTATCCACTGTCTCTCTACTATCAATAATGGCAAAAAATGCCCCAAAAATACATTTAAAAACATGAGTGCACTGCAAGTTATTAAGCAATTATTCATTCATAACACAATATATACATATAATATTTCTGAAGTAAATCTTACTTTTCAATGTTCTTTCAAGTAAGTTAAAGCCAAAGCACTGTGGTTTACCTGATGTTACCTGAGAATGCAAATTTAAAAATACACTTTCTGATGTATTCCTTAAAGAGGACATATCATTCTTGTTTCTCCTTTTCACTATGCCAGACTAGGATGCCTGTAAAGCATTTCTGCCCTCAGTACAAGTCATTTAGTTCCTTCATTGCCCCACAATAGCGTTCTCAAAATCCTCATTTTAGGCCATTATGAAGCTCTCATTGAAACACTCGGATCTGAGGATGACCTAAAGTTACCTCGCAGCGTCACAGCCCTTTGTGCTCTGATTGGTCAATTCTATCGGGGGTTGAGCCAGCCTGTCCTTCTTCTTCTACTGTATTTTCCGGCAGGCTCAATGCAGCGACCGCGTATTGAGTCCCCCTACAGGCCAGAGCTGGTAATGAGTGTATTTGAGCTAGGGATCTATATACCCCTGCTGGTGGATGTGTTCCTCGGTGACGGTTTTGTGGCTAACGGACATCACAGAGGAGGAAGTGTTTTATCAGATTACTCCAATAAAAAGAAAGGTACCTCGTGTCGTCACGACGATTTAAATCTCGCGGACATCTCGCAATGACCTGTTTTCAGAGGCATCAAATCTCATTCTAGGATATCAGAAAAATACAATATCTCATTTTTTGAAAATTAAGGGGGTGTAAGGTCTTGTTTTCAAATTTATTATATTATATGTAAGTATTAAATCATGCATCAGCATGATATGTCTCCTTTAACAGTCTTAACTGCATTTAAATGTATAAGTTGACTTTGTTCAAGATGAAGTTGTGAACAAACTGTCTTTTTGTTCAGTCACCCATGGAGATCCTCCTGGAGACGTATACTTGGCCAATAGGTTGTAGAGCAAAGGAATTCAAGTGTCTGGATGAGCTTCTCACAATATGCATGTTTTGATCATCTATTGCTACAGAAACCATTGATGACGTATTCTAGCGGATAATTTGTTACTTTGCAGTTTCCAGTCTTGGCTGAGATCATGACTGTCTGTGAGACTTCTGAGAATTCAGAAGCTGAACAGCCTCCACAGAAAAGCAATGCATCAACCCTCATCCCCCCAAGTCCGCTAGCACTATTAATGCACAGATGAAGAGGAAGGCTGATGCTGAAGATGGGGAAATGAGCGAGACCTCTTGTCTGCCAAAATTGGCAAAGCTTGAGCACAGGTAAGGTACCCTATGTCAGCTACATTTTTACTTTTGAGTTTACAAATTTAAACTCAAACTTTAGCCTGCATTTTTGTGACTAAATTTCCCAATGCATTTATTTTAAGTCAAGTATCCTGGCATGTCCAGTTTCTGTAAAAATCCAATTTAATGATTTGAAGAGTGAGAATAAGGCCTACATAAAAACAGCCTGCTAGACAAGCAAAATGGACTTGACAATTGAAAGCAGATTTACCAACTTAGATTGAATACATACATCTTAAATGCAGCCTTTCAGTAGTGACCACATTTCCTAAACCATTTGTAACCATTACAAGAATAACAACTGCCTTTGACCCTTGCCACTTCCTACAAAAAACTTTTGCAGTTTTTTTAAAATGAAGATGCCTTCATGTTATCAGAAAATTTGACTGAGAAATAAAAGTCTCGCAGCTGTCCAAATATCTCACGCACCTTCCTCATCTGCTCCTTGTTTTCAAGGTAAACTGGTGCGTTGAAGTAGGGAACTACGTTTTCTTCTGTTATGCACTTACACACCCCTCCCCCAGAGATGTCAGAGCCCCACTGGAATCAAGAGGAGGTTTGACAGTGACAAAGACCAGGGCCTTCGGGGAGGCTCAAACTGCTCCAAAGTTAAGCAGCAGCATCAGACGGACGCCTCTGCTGAATAGGACAACCCTGAGTCCCATGGGGGATCAGGTCTGAAGAGGAAGAGGAAGAAGGTCAGATTCTGAGTCTCCTGGCTCTCTGCATGTGTACTATATAACTATAATGTGTTGCTTCAGGGCACCAACCTCTCATCCCCAACTTCAACACCTTCAGGGAAAATGAACATCAATAAAAATGGCTCCTTTCAAAATAATTTACTATGCATTACCCGATAAGAAGAACTTTTTTGTACTTTCATTAGAATGCTAAAAAAACCCAACCTCAAAAACATCTACGGTGACAAAGAGTACTGTTATATGAAACAACATGAGAAACATTGAAAATGGAGAGAAGAAGAGGTTTTGGCTCGACAGTGACCATATGTACATGTGCAAGTGTGCAAAAAGCGCACGTCTGCATCAAGACAATCAAACAAAAAAGACAGGAGAAGCCTGTTGTTGCCTTAATTAATGATTATCAAGAGTGTCTTAACCCATGCAACTCCAAGTCCTTTTCTGTTATTTCTATCTACTTGGAATTTGTTTTGTTAAAGAAGACATATCATGCTTGTTTCTCCTATTCACTATGTCAGACTAGGATGCCTGTAAAGCATTTCTGCCCTCAGTACATGTCATTTAGTTCCTTCGTTACCCCACAATAGCGTTCTCAATATCCTCGTTTTAGGCCATTATGAAGCCCACGTTGAAACACTCGGTCTAAAGGCTGACCTAAAGTTACCTCGCAACGTCTCAGCCCTTTGTGCTCCGATTGGTCAGGTCTATCGGGGGTAGAGCCAGCCTGTCCTTCTTCTTCTACTGTATTTTCCGGCAGGCTCGATGCAGCGACCGCGTACTGAGTCCCCCTACAGGCCAGAGCTGGTAATGACTGAATGTGAGCTAGGGACCTATATACCCCTGCTACTGGATGTGTTCCTCAGTGAGGGTTTGGGGCTAACGGACATCACAAAGGAGGAAGTGTTTTATCAGATTACTCCAATAAAAAGAAAGGTACCTCGTGTCATCACGACGATTTAAATCTCGCGGACATCTCGCAATGACCTATTTTCAGAGGCATCAAATCTCGTTCTAGGATATCAGAAAAATACAATATCTCATTTATTGAAAATTAAGGAGGTGTAAGGTCTTGTTTTCAAATTTATTATATTATATGTAAGTATTAAATCATGCATCAGCATGATATGTCTCCTTTAAAAATTCATGTAACCCTTTCAAGCACAGTCAAACTAAAGACATCTTTTTTGTGCTGGACAACCTGGATAAGCAGAATATTTAAACTGTAATAATTTCTGACATTGTTTTACTTTATTTTGATAAAAAAAAAAATAGAACAAAGAAGTACGCAGGGTGGTCAGACATGATTTCTGTACATTAATACTGTAATAAAAACACGTCAGGTCATCAGTTAGAAATTTTTCTATTTTCTTTTTTGAGGTTACAAACATAATCCATTTCTTCCAGTATTTTCTGGTATTATATTAAGAGAGAAATCCATTCTCCCCATACATTGAATGCCCCTACCATTTTCTATCAAGGCTACGAACAACATCTTTATTAAATATTTGTATTGAATTGAAAAGTAAGATAGAGATTGTTGCTCAAAAAGAGCAGTCAGTTTCAGCTCCAAAACAGTTTTGTTGAACTTGAATGCCGTCCTGCCAGTTTGGCTGAATCGGGCACATGTTGCAATGGGTTCACTGAGTTAAACTGCCTTGTGTGATTCTAGTACAGAGTTTTACAAATGTGTAGAGATTGTAATGGGACATCTAAGTTTGAAGTTTCCAGGTCCTTCCATTCAGCTGTGCACCCTCTATTTCGACAGGCTTTAGCTTTGTCGCATTGTAGTAGTCTGCTTAGCATAGACATGACCGACCTCCTCTTTTGTTATGTAATTGCAACGGTTTGAATTTAATTCTTGACCTCTCACCTCCCCAACTAAATCTTCAGAATCATCTTTTAAAAATCACCATTGGTTAAATTGTTGGTGGAAAAGGATTGAAACAAGCTCAGCATTCGGGTAACCACATTCATTTTTATTGCCTGATGATGTCAGGCTGATGTGTCTTCTTGATGGTTTTGGCTCAACAGAGTCATTTGTGCTAATTTGAGAAGAGGTTTGTACGGTGGCTGATGAGGCCAAACAGCGCTCAAAAGCTCGATGCAGTTCAATAAGAGAAAAACACCTGCGAGAGCAGAAATGCATTGCAGGTTAGAAATGAAACTAAGGCCACAGGTACGCCAGTGGATACAATCCTCAAGCTCACACAATGGCCCACCAAACTTTTAAACCAGTATTTTAGAAGAAGTCATTCAGGAAAAATCCACATTTAGTTGGGACAGACAGACATGGCTGTTTTACCACATGCAGTCCTGGGCTCTTTTTCACTAGTGCAGAACATATGTGACAGTACAAGATAGATATACTTACATAACCACTTAGAATTCATGAAACTGATGTTGATTAAACAGACTCAGCCATCAGGATTTTGAAGAATGTGTGAAGTGGGTGTTTAATACTTCCTGTCTGGGATCCATTAAGGTCTGTTTCTTTGTGGTTAAGCACTTCCTTCAGGGAAAAAGAAAACTTCAGACTGTGTGAAAACATGAATTATTGATGAATCATAAATGGGATTCCAGGTGGTACAGTGATTCATCAGACCGTTTGATTGCTTGTTAAACACTGAACCACACTAACAAACATTTCAGAACAGATTAAATGAAAGTGCTTTCAGTTTTATATTATTCTCAAGGCCTTAGCTTCTCTCTGCTGTGTGAAGCTCGTGGCATCTTTCAAAAATTGTAGTGATGCAATGTATGAAAAATTTCAACCAATACGATAATTTCCTGCTTCTCATTGTCGATACGATAACCAACAAGTTCATATTTTTGATTTAATATAATCTTTTTGCTTCCGGGTCGGGAGGGCCTTTCTGTGTGAAGTTTGCATGTTCTTCCTGTGCATGCATGGGTTCTCTCCGGGCACTCCGGCTTCCTCCCACAGACCAAAAACATGCTCATTAGGTTAATTGGTAACTCTAAATTGTCCTTAGGTATGAGTGTGAGCGTGGATGGTTGTCTGTCTCTCTGTGTGGCCCTGCAATCTACTGGTGACCAGGGTGTACCCCGCCTCTCGCCCGATGATAGCTGGGATAGGCTCCAGCCCCCTGCAACCCCGAAAGGGATAGCCGGGTATAGAAAATGAATGAATGAATGAATAATCTTTTTGCATGTTGAAATCTAGATCCAACGACTGAGCCGTGAAGCTTAGCTTAATGAACCCACAACGTGAGTTGTCCATATATCTGTGGTAAAACTTGCGTGTAGTCTGCTGTTGTTATGTTATCAAGTTATGGATGTGTGTGGCAATGATACCTTCGAGGACATGGAGGGAAGAAGCTATGGCCTGAGAGGGAATAATGTGGCTCCAAATGTGCTATTAACTTGCGAACACCAGGGCTGTCAACGACAGAAAAGGGCTGGTCCTCGAGCGCTATGAATTCACTCATTTTGTTGTTAATTGCTTTAGTCTTTTCAATGTCTCTTAAAAAGTTTTGCAGTTTTCAAATGCCTGTTGAATGGGGACATCTATGCTCCATGTTGCTGTTTTTAGCCTTAGCAGCTAGCACTGCTAAGGCTAAAATCTAGCACATAGTGAGTGACGTTGTGAGCTGCTATTGCTGTGTTGTTGTTTGGCTTGCTATTTTTCACCAGCCTAAAGCTTTAGTGCAGTGAAGCTGATTCTTTTCATGAGTAACTAACTTACCTCAAAACATTTACAAGTAGTTTGCCCATCACCGGTAAAAATATAAATTATATAATAGTTGAAGTACTCTGAATGGCTGGTTAAAAAAAAAAAACACATACTGAACACAATATCTGTGGACAAGGTTGCCCATCAGGGGGCAATAAAGGGCAAAGCCTTCTAGGGCCCAAAGTCACGAAGATGTGTGGTAAGACCCTTACCACATATACATTCAGTAAAAAATAACAGACAGGGTTAGGTCAAGAACAATCAATAAATGGTTGGTACACTGACAAACATGCATACTGGTACCATCGCCATTGTGTGGCCTCTTGAGGTAATGAAAACTCAAAGACCTTGAAAACATGACACAGCAGAACAGAACTTAACTTATAGGACATTAATGACCATGGTTATAGACCTGCAGGAATGGATCTGGGGCTCATTTATAGGGGTCTTTCAGAGGTCTTGGTGTGTCTGTGGGCGCCCCTGTTTGCAGGTTTATGAAAAAGAAAACTTAAAACAGTGCCACATGCAGAGGTCAGGCTGACTTCTTTAACCATCAAACAAAAACTCAATTCAGTTCAAAATTTCCTTTTAAAATGAGCAATGTTAACATAGATGTAGAGCTGTATTAACATGAACGAACTAAAGATATCTGTTTATTCTGCATTTCCAGATTCAGCCTCAGCGTTTAAACTTTAAGAAGCCAACAGAGTTTAGACCAAGCTCTTCTGTCACTTCTTTGACTTTTCTGCATCTCTGTTGTTATAGTGTTTCTGCTGTGCTTCATGTTGTGCTCACAAGTCAAAGACAGTCGGCAGCACTATATCTGTCACTGTTCTGACGGACAGGGCACAGGTGTTCTTTGCACCGGGTTTAACTCATGAACATCTATGACTAAAACTGGCAGATGAACTGCAGTTCGAGGCAGAGAGTTCCTTTGTTGGACTTTGACATCTATTTTTGTTGACAAATGGGTTGAATGGGTGAATGTCAGCTAAGTGACTAAAATAAAGAAATCAGGGTGGATCTTTTTTGATTTGTGAAATGTGGTTGGTCAAGAAAGAGGAATTTATCTGATGTTGCAAATATGCTGAAACCAACCTTAGAAATAAACAATGTGTCAGATCCACTTCAACAGACTACTCGCACGCACAGTGCATCTGTAAATCGTCTGTGTTAACAAAACAATCCTAAACAAAGGCGAGAGCTGACTCTGTTGCCAGGGAGTGAAAACAACACCAGACCCACTTAAGATCCCTGTGGGACCAAAACAGCATGGACTCAAACCTTGTTCATTGTCTAGTTTCAAGCCATATTTATGCTCCTGTGATATTTTGTCTTTGCTATGGACTAGGGATGTCCCGATCCGATATTGATATCGGTCAAAAAAACAAATATTGGATTATATCGGCCTGCATCCTAAATCTCCGATATCAGCACTCTGATACAAGCAGTCCATTCTAATATATTTATTTATTCTATTTTATTCAGTTGTAGAATATGCTTATGTTTAAGTTCAACACAGTGGTTATTTTGCAATTGGTGAAACATGTTTTTGTTTGATTTATTGAGGTCATTTTTCAGGGTCTTCTAATATTTTTTATTCATGTTGTTTTAATTGTAGTATATTCTTATGTTTAAGGTTAAAATTTATTTAACCTATTGGTTAATAACAAATGGGTCAGTTTTTCTCATACCTACTTTTGCTGTCTACTGTTCTCTGTTTGAGTAATCTGACCTGATCAAGCCTTTTCTTACAGTCCATACTACAAAATAGGTAATAAAAGTCTGCATGATTCCTGCTGATATCGTATTGGATTGATATCGGTATCGGCCGATACTCAAGGCTGCAATATTGGTATCGTATCGGAGGTGAAATAGTTGTATCGGGACACCCCTACTTTGGACATCACAAAGGAGGGCGGGATGAGTTTACTCCCATTTGATCCATCTCAAGAAATAATATTAGAGGAACAATTTATCAGTCAAACGTCATGTCTTGTGTGATCAAGCCCCCCTCTGGATGACCTGTCAATGTATTGGCGGGAGAGAAGAAAACACGGGAATTAGGGCTGAAAGATTTATCATTTTCGAATCAAAATCGCAATTCAGACTTGATCATGTGATCGCCAAAGCTGTAATTTTTAGTAGCATACCTCTGTTGTGTCAATTATTTGCTAATGGCAATGTTGTCATATATCAGTGCTCTTGTCCAAAACCATCAAAGGTTGACGTACTACTTTTCTTGTCAAAAAAATCTGTAAAGGGTGATGTAGAGATGTCAGGGAAGCAAGCACTATTGTTGATTCTACCCCTTAGCTCATCCCCCTCATCTTACCCCCTCCCCTTAGTCCTCTCTGTTTTGAGGGCCAAGGGGACGGAGTTAAAAACACACTGCTGAGAAATGAGATGCACTTGATTCCTACTAGGGCTGGGTATTTCCAGCAATTTCATGATACGATACGTATCCCGATACACGTAAATTGTGAACATTGACTATGCTTAAAGCAAAATTCTTGACAAGTTTAGTTTTTTCTTATAAGAAGAAAAAGAACAAGGATGAGTTTCAAGTGGTTCTACAACTTGAGAGACATAAATTCAGATCCTCAAAGATGGTAGACCTAAGTTCAAATTTAGAACATATGCTTCATTATGTAGCTCGTCTTCTACCTTGAACTGTGCCACTGTTAACATTATCCAAAGTGTGTTTACAACAGCTGTCAAAATATTTAGGCCGTATCGATTCTGTAGAATCCTTATCGATACACATATCCCAAAGGAGTGTGATACGATATTTTGCCGTATCGATATTTTGAGCACAGGCCTAATTCCTACTACGTCATCACCCAGAGCCGCTTGCTAGCTGTGACCTAGGCAGATGTGACAATAGCCGTAGCTACAGCTGCGAAAGCTAGCTTGTTATAATGAGAAATTTTAAAATGCCATCAACAGTTAACAACATGATTAATATTTACTTTATGATTTAATAATTACTAATAATTATGCGCTTCCTTCAGTCTCTGCTCTGCCATCTTGTCAGCGGGCACTCTCATACTCCTTTGTTTAAAGTGCAGTCCTGGTCTGTCTTAATTTCCAGGGCTGTGTTGCACTCAGTCTTAGCCCTTAGCCCAGAGAATTGGGACACCCCTTCACTAGATGTGAATGTGCAAAACCAAGGGGTTAAGGTAGGGGTGTAATAATCCATTGTTCTGGATCGATTCATCAGTTGGTTAAGCAATGATTCAATCAAATCAATGGAAACTCAAAACATTGATCAACATTGTTATCTCCAATATACGCCTTAATTTGAAATTCCGTTTCACAGTTTTCGCCCAATTGCGCCTCGTTTTGAAGTTTCCAGGGCTCTCAAGTCTCACGCATGTATGAAGCACACATGTGAACCTTTTCATTCTCTCACATGACACACCTGGGATTTCTTCCGCTTTAAAATATATTGTGTAGCACCCACCGACGCTCTGAGCATCACAGAGCTAAACAGAAGCTTGACATATCAACCAATCAGAAAATAGCCCTGCTGTATCTGGGTGAGATACGGTCGATCTGTCAGCAGAAGATGCTTACAGCATGCACACGTCAGGAGTGCCTGATCACATGAGTACAATAAGTTATCTCATCATTTGATTTTGTAGCGCACTGATTAATGAAATGACTTATTGATCGAAAGGAAAACAGCAAGAGCTTGTTCTCATTCTTCATCCATGCCAACCATTTAACAGCCTAATCACAAAGAAATACAAACTGTGGGTATCAGGCATCACAGGAAAACAAATTCATCAATGTTAATTTGTAAAGTTAATAGTTCTCCTTAGAACATGAGAAATGTTTCAATTTAATTCAGATCAAAATTGCACATTCTTAGTTTGATAGAGTATGGTCAATTGTTGGAGGGAAATAATAATAAAAATAAAATAATTCAATAATTTGTATTATTCTTTTGCATCATTACTTGATATAATATACTAACATCACAATGTAACAATCAGACCCATAAGGTAGCTGTGGGGACAAAAAAGCACCTCACTACTAACTAACCCTATATTGATTTTAAGACACGATTTGATGATACAGATGGTTATAATCCTAATAAACTATTATATCCAAAGGTTAGCACATCGTTTCACATTTCAGTTGTAAAATTGTCAAAATCCACATTGCTTTGTTTTTCTTTCTTACTTTAGGTGAAATGTAGATGATTGTTTTCAGTGGGCACGTAATATCATCTTAAATTGACTGAAGGCCCCTGAATCGAATCGATTTGAAATCAAATCGTTGCAGACGTTGAAATATCGGCAATTATCGTATTGTTGTCCAAAGAATCCATATCAGGTTGTCATGAAACTCGTGATTTACACCCCAGTAAGGGGTAAGACAAGGGCCAAGGGGTAGAATTGGGATTCACCCTTTGTTTAAAAAAAGACATTTGCTCTTATTTTTTAAGGAAAAATCTATTGTTTACAAAATGGATGTGTAATATTTGAGTGCTGCTGAGGTATTAATGAATGAACCACCTATTTTCATCTCTGGCATATTTTTCAGAAGAGAAAAGGTAAGGTCATTTTATTCTCGGAAGAGTTTCATTTTATGACCATTCCTTTTCAGTTTCACTTAAAAAGATAATGTAGGTTTCTTAATCAAGGGTTGAAAAAATTACATAAATTTGCTGCTATAAATACTGACAAGCTAGCTCTGTTGAGTTCGAAAAAACTGGCCTTGGCCCACTTACTTGAGTGTCAGACTGTTGCGCAAGATCCTTTTTTTCTCCAAAAGATGAGTCACAAGTTACATGTTGCTAACCTGTCAAAGAGACGGTGTCTGACTGGTCTACTGCCAACATTTCTTTCATGTTAGAAGTTAAAATAGAATCTGCCAAACAGCTGACAACGTCTGCTGAATAAAAATCCTGTTATCCAAAAATGGTATAAAAGTTTGCCAAGTTAAACTGATTTACCAGCAGAAACAGATAAACTACACTCACACCAAAGCATGCCACATTATTGAACAATTGGACTTTGTTAACAGAGGAAGACTTGAATGTTACTGACACTAAACTGATGAACTGGTACATCCCTTTAAAACAGAGGCCTCCACTTCTCTTATCTTTTGACATTACACAGTTTTAAATTATGAAATGTCCATTATTTAATAATCTAAAAAGGTGTAGAGACTTAAATAACTTAATGTATTTCAGAAGACTGATAGAAGATAAATAAATCCATGAAACACTGTAGGAAAATCCTAAAAAAAATAATAAAAAATGTTCCTGCTGTTTTTGGATACTGTGCAGAAGTTACTATAAGGGGCTAACTATTAGGTGCTGGATACTTGTACAAGGCCATGGTGATGGCGACTCTATTGTGTAGAGTGATAAAGGTTTTAAATCACAGCGTTTCATTGTCGCCACCGCTGCCGAACACTGTCTGAAATTCCTTCAGCATCAATAAAGCTAAGCTGAGAGGAGAAGCTCTTGTTTTTGAGAAACAAAGGGGCCTTTTAATGACACCGTAGCTTGGAGACGGAGCGCTGACGTTTGAGCTTACAAAAGCTTCTCTTGTTTGAATGCTTCACTGTTCAACGTTACAGCTCTGCAAGCTGAAGCAAACAGGAAATCATCATCATTTTGCAAATTCAATAGACAAGACCGGGACCAGTTTATGACTGAAAGCAGATCAGTTCAAGCTTCCCAGCATGATGCACAAAAAAATATATAAAACATATGGACTTCTCAGGCTACTACATTGGGTCATTGAGTGTATTGGTATTTTTTAAACCAAAGATTAGACAGTAGTAAAATAAGTAATGCACCTGATTATTAGCCTATAAAAAGAATTCACTGAGAGCTGAGCTATTTTTTACAGTACATTAACATGAAACTCTGATCAAAATTTAATCTCATTTAAAAAACAAACACAGGCCTGGATAGGTTGTGTAAAACCTGAAAGGGCCTACCATCATGAAAACTACATTTTCAGTATTTATATTTTCAAACACTGCAACAATTACAATTGGAGTAGTCAAGAAAAAAAGTCTCAATTTTTTTTTTTTTAAATCTTCTGTGGAAAGAAACTCAAATTAAACAGTTTAATCAATATAATGCCCAGCCTTACTTGGTAGCAAAGTTGAGAATGGCATAGAGGATAATTATTAAACTGTTGTTACAATGTTTACTCTTTAATTACAGAAAACGATTAAGATATACAGATCATTGTATACAACCATTTCACTGAAAAAAACAAAGATATGGGTCCATGTTCTTGACTCAAACTAATCAATATAATCCTAAAAACCCTCACCAAAACCAAATCTGTGTTTTTGTTGCTTTTTTCATAATGTGATGTGAATTTGGCTCAATTGCTTTTCTTGTGGGTTGGCAGGACCATAAAAAAGAAAATCTAGAAATGAGCATGCGTATTACTTTACATTTCATTACATTTGATTGATTGTTACTTTGCCTGTTAGCCACTGTAAAAAAAAAACAAGGAAAAAAACATCAAGAGAGACAAAACCCAGGCCTGCTTAGATCTCTGCTCAGCTCTCTGCTGTCGTAGAACATTTCTCCTTATCTCATTTCTGTCTCTTTCCTGCTAAGCCCCTTGGCCATGAAACCTCAAACACGGTGAACAGAGCCAAGATGTGACTGCTCCTCTTTGTTTTTCCCTTCTCTTTCTAAAATTCCCCACCATGTTTTACTCTTTCACTGTATTGCTCTTTTTTTCCCTGGATTCTTCCATCATTACAGAGCCACAGAACAAGATAATGGAGTCTCTATCAGCTGTCCACTCCCACAGATTTATAGTAAATAACTTTCCGGGAGGAGCACGCTAGTCCTACTTCCTCTCTATTCCCTCTGAAATATTTCTTTTTTACTCCCCACAAGCCTGCAAGCTCCTAAATGCCATGTGATGTAAGAAATGCAGTTAACAGATTCCCGGAACAACAACAAACAAAGCACAGAGAAAACGCTCAGGAATTGCTATATAATGGAAACAAAAACAGATGAGATTGTTTTGTGAGGGAGGAAACTTATTTATCTGCTGTTGCTTTTTCTGATAACTTCACAAAGCTGTGGATGTGAGTCCTGTCCTTCCTGTTATGTCCACTCTCACCCTCTTATAGACTTTTTTAATCTCATATCTCTGAAGCAGATTTTTCTCACTGCTAATACACAGGCTCATATTACCTAGGCCAAGGAGGTTATGTTTTTACCAGGGTGTGTCTGTTTATTTGCTTGTTTGTTTGTTTGTTTGTTATCAAAATTACACGAAAGCTACTGGATGGATTGACATGAAAATTTAACCAGAGCTTAGGTTTAGTCCAAGGAAGAAGCCATTAGATTTTGGTGCTGATCTGATGCAGATTCACATCACAAAAAAACATTTAAGTTTATAATGGCAAATCTTATCCATTTACGACATTATGGGAATCGTAGTTTCTTTAAAAACTGATGTCAACATTTTTCAAGCCTAGTGGTGCGTTCCAGTTGTAGTCGGAAGTCGGAATTTCCGAGTTCCGAGTAGGAAACTGCAACTGGATCCCGTTTGTGTCATCTTAAGCTCATAGTTTTCAGAACCTGTGAAACGAAATCAAAGACATTTTTCTCTAAATGCAGTATACAGCAGTGAGACAAAGTTTTGAGCTGGAGTGAAAAAATACTCTTAAACTTATATATTTTAAGTGGGGACTTTTATCAATTTACAAAACGTGAAGTAAGCAAACATGATTAAAGTCAGCAATTTTGTAGGGCTGGGCAATTAATCGAAAAATAATCGAAATCGACAATTAGACCCTATAATCGAATAAATTTGCTCATGGCAATTATTTAGATTATTTTCTCTGTGTAAGTCACGTGACCACACCCCCTCCATATAGTCTACTTTCACTTTTGCCAATAGCAAAGGACGTGCTGCCAACATGGAGACAAGCGCTAATCTATCAGAGGACCTAGTAACCAAGAAAAATAGCGTCTCCATTGTTTTGGCACATTTTGGATGCTGTGCAGAGGACACCAAGCAGAAAGAAGTTAAGTGTAAATACTGCAGGAAGACCGTGTCAATGAGCTTTGGTATCACCACTGATTTGTTTCAGCATAGCATAAAATAATCGTTCATTAATCGCAATCGAGGTAAAAGCTTCAATTAATCATGATATTGAGATTAGGTAATATCGCCCAGCCCTACATTTTTGTAGAATTATTGATATACGATTAACCAGTTACACCTAATGGTTGCTGATGACCATCATTTTCATGTTGAAACACTTTTTAACTGAAACTGAACAGCTCTGTGGGAGTGGAGGCTCCATGTGAATTAAATAGGGAATTATGAGAATAAACAGGAATTTATTGAAATAAACAGGAATGAATCTGGAATTTACATATTTGAGGGGTTGCCTTTAACAGGGATTCAAAATATAGTTGGGAAAATTATTTAAGCATAACACTGACAAAACAATCAGATTTCATGTAAGTATATTTGAGAATATCTGTGCCATTCCTCAATTAAAGGTACAGTGCTAACTGCAGGGGTATAGAGGCCACGCCCCTTACATGCACTGATCGTTCCTCCATCACGTGCACAGATGATTTGAGAAACCTGGACTATTGAGGACACACATTTGAGCTTGTGGACTATCAATACAAGTTTAAAATGATTTTCAATAAAATAATTTAAACTTGGTAATGTTCTGTTTACAAAATAACACGTTAAAATGTAATGTTTTTAATTTAGCATTTTGCATGGAGTCATGTTTGGATATTATACAGTTCTTTTAAATGATTCAAGTTCGAGTCAATTTCCAATAATTTTCCCAATTCCCATGGACAAGTTCCAATTTGGACTATTCCCAATATCCCCCAGCTTAACCTCTGATGGAAATTTTCTGAAAGGCTCCGAAGACACAAGGTTTGCATCAGCAAGGTCTCTCCTTGGCAAAGATATCAGAGCAGGCTGGGACCAAGCTCTTCAGAAGATGCACAGTGAAAAGCTAAGAAGCACAGACACAGGGAAACTTGGAGTGCATTAGATAAAAGGCTCATCATGCTTATTTTCCAGCTCATCAGCTCAGAACTGGCAGAAAACTAGTGACACCAAGGAACAACCATCCAGAGAAGTCTGGTCAGAGGTAGTCTTCATGGAAGAACTGTGATCAAAAAACCAAACCTGTGATTTTGAAACAAGGTCAAGCATGAAGACAAGGGATCTGGGGTTCAGAAACATGGCAGCAGGTGCTCTGGACTGATGGGTCAAAATTTGTAATATCTATGTGGCTGTAGTAGAACAAGGTTTGTTCAGAGAAGGTCTGGAGTGGAACAATGAGCGTCTGCAGGTCAAAGTGAAGCATCTTGGTGGTTCCCTACAAGTTTATGGATGTGGTTCTGCAAACAGAGCTGGGGATTTTGTCAGATTTATATCCTCAATGATGAGAAATACCAGCAGACACTAATCCATCATATAGCAACATGATGGATTAGAGTAATTAGTTGTCCAAACTTTATTTTGCAGCTGGAAAACAGTCAAAACACACAGATAATCTTCAGGTTTAAGAAGAACAAGGAGTCCTGGAAGTGATGTATGGCCCCAAAAGAGCTCTGATCTTAACATCATGTAGTGTGAAGTGAGAGAGGGATGTGAGCCAGCCTATTTCCACTCAAGATCTTTGGGGAGTTCTCCAGATGTCTGGAAACAACCTACCTGCAGAGTTCCGTCTGTTATAAATTTATCTTCTGTTCATTTAATTTGCATTTTTAAATGGATAAAAAGAAACAATTAGCACTTGTATTTGTGGAAACATTCTTGCTTCACAGCATTTTTCTAACCTGTCTTAACCTTTTGCACAGCTCTGTACGTGCAGGAATAAACCAAATCCAAACAGCATTACCTTGGTGTGTCTAACTGAAAAATATTGTACAGTTACAAATGAATTAAAAAATTAACAAATATTAACAATAATTAAGACTCAGCTCAAGATGCACCAAACAAATAAACAATCATCAACTGCATGTCAGCACACCAACAGTGACTCAAAGGACCCCTCAGTTTTTTCTCCACCAAGGGAGGAAAGTTTTGTTTGTGTCTTTGCTTTGTTGTTTGTTTGTTAGCTGTGAACGAGGGACCTAAAAAAGAAATGGATGGATTTTACATCATTTTCAGGAAATGTTGGTCATGGCACAAGGAATCCTAATCCTGAAAATACAGGATTTTCTTTGAAGTTTCTACACCATTAACCGTCTATGTCTGAAAACACAAATTATAGCCAAAAATATTCTTGTTTTTGGAGCTGAAATGTTTAGTTCAGTTTCTACTGAAATCCCCCCAAAATCAAAATTTCAATAAAACTTTAACATACATATTTTTGTGCCTCATTTGCCACTTGAGGACATTTTAACATTTATCTAATTGTATTTACATGTTTTTTAAAATAATAAGTTGATCATTTTGATTAGATAGACTATATATATGTATGCACAGTCTATATATATACTATATATATAACTGGATAAGTTCTCAATGGATTTTAGGACATTTTAGGGGAATATTGGTTATTATCTCAGATGCAGATCAGAACAGTGCAAATCAGGTCAGTTTTTCACAGTTTTGACAATAACTCCCTCTACGATGTTGAAAAGGCCTTGACAGAGGTTTGTGTTCTTGGAGCTCTCCTACTTCTAAATGTTTTCTGCAGATGTCTCCTCTTTTTGGAAACAAACACAGAGTTTTAAAAAAATGAGGAAAAAGTCCAGATGAAGACACTTCTCAGCAAGTATCTGTTTCTCCAAAGCTCTTTCACACACACTGAACAGCTGGAGGTACTGGGAGGAAGCTGCTGCCACTTAACTAAAAGTGCTTCCAAAAGTCCCCCTTTTTTAATAAGGTATGGTCAACTACTTTTTTGACGGGTTTAATTAACAACATGTATTATTTTCACTTAAAAAAACTGACCTGTTACCTTAAACTTAAAAAGTGCTGAATAAAACTGTTTCATGTTACAAGGGAGAGTTTCAAGGACTTAGAGCAAAGAGAACATGGGTATTAACTTGGACATCAGGTGACCAAATTTCTCTAGTTTGTCGGGTAACATTATTAATAAGTGATTTTTAACATTAAGACAGTTGCCAAAAATGTTCACATATCTTATCAACAAGTTTCTGAATAACAGTTATGAGGGCTTATACAGGAGTTTGTCACAAAAAAGAAGAAGAAATGTCAGAAACCTATCAACTAAATTACTTGACCTGGAACCATACAGATCCAACATCAGTCACTTCTATGAGTCTGATGAGAGGTGCAGGGTTTCAGACTAATTGATGATTGTTTATTATCTTGGTGTCTTTGCTTTTGTATGTAAAACTTAAAGCAAGGAGTGAGTTCACTCTGAGAAACACATCTAAGATGGTGGACTTCGGCCAAAAAAGGGACGAAGAAGATGTGCTAAAGAGAAAGGAACTGCTGAGTCATCAGTACTGTTGCAAGAGCTCACATCTGACTTCCTGGAAAGACATGTAGTTCAGCATTAAGAAACAAGTGGAAGCATGTTAAGTAATTACTCCAACTGAGTTCAGATGTATGCATCAACTGTGTGAGAATAATGATTGTGAGCAGAAACACAGCTTCCCACAAAATGTCAAAATAAACTCTCTTCAGCATTGACTTAAGGTGGGAGAGCAGTGGTTCAACATGCGGCCCCCTCGCCTAGCTTAAAGGAATACTTCACCCAAAGAATGATATGCCTTCATTTTCTACTCACCCTCATGCTGAGCAACAATCTGGAGCACTTTTTTGATGTCTCAAATGCAGCTGGAGGTCCGGGGGGATTTTCGCTGTCAACAAACTTCCATCTAACAGGGGACAATGGAGCCCGAAAGAAAAAGGTCCATAAAAGTCCACAAAACCGTGCCTATTTTCCTTCATACTGCTCGTCCGCTGTAATCCAAGTGTCCTGAGCGGGTAACGTCTATAATTAATTCGAAACGAGGTCATTTAGTACATTTTTTGAGCCTAAACAGTGCTATATCGTACTTCCGCAGTGCAGGTCTACGCTCGCTCCCTGAACTACGGAAGCTGCGGCAGACCAAGCCAGATGCTTGCGCGCTTTCAGGGACTACTGTGCTAAATTGCAAGCGTAGAAGAAGAAGTTCCGCTGTTTACATTCTGCTGTGAGTGACCGAAGTGGTTGGTTACTGTTTTAAAACAGTAACCAACCACTTTTGTGATTGTCCACAGCTCGGTCACTCACAGCAGAATGTAAACAGCGGAACTTCTTCTTCAATTCCAAATTGCAACCATTTAATGAGAAATTCTACAAAGAAGTGTGTTCTTTGCCACTATGACAGCATATACATGGAAAAAAAGGATTTTGAAACATGAAAAATTAAATATATTTCTCTAAAAGCTTGTTTTGTTTTTTTTGACGGAAAGTTAGAGGATTTAGTTCTCAAATGGATTCTTTAAAGGTCTGTTAAGAAGCATTGAAAGTGCATATGGGCCAAAGGTAAGTCAAATGAACAGTAACATGGTAATACATACAAGAGCTGCATCAATCATTACCCAGTATAGCAGCTTGACATGTTTGAGTTTTTGCCTTTTCTGTCCTGTATAATTCTGACGATACACAGATATACAGCTCCTCTTTACAGCAGGCTCACTCTGATTCATGTGACTGAATACACGTGCCAGGTCTGTAGTACAATACGGATTTCATACCAAATATGGCTGCATCTGCTGGCCCTCACAGCTGTATTTCTCCATAAATATCACCCCAATAACAAACTTCTACAGAAAGTTTAGGAAGAACCAGGGGAAATCTCCACACCATCGACCTGATTGATTGAATTGTTGACCTGGGAACCTGTAAAATGAAAACAGTCTGAAGGAACAAGAGGGGGGTCTCCACAGAGATGACAAACTGAGCTTCAACTTTCAAAGGCAATGACAGGACTGGGAATTAAACAGTTTCTAAAACTGTGTTTTCACTAAGTAGTCTGGTTCATTGTGGCTCGGATTAACTTACATTTATTGGTGTGTTGGATAAGAAGAAAGGATATCCAAATTACCAACCCACTTTTTGGCACTCCACTGAAGGGATGCTGAGTGTATCAAACCAGCCCTAAAAGGCGGAGCTAGAAGTGCTGCAGCCTGCTGATTGGTCACAAAAATCTTTAATTCCCATGTGCCAGCACTGAAAATGAAAAACAGATACCTCTCCATGTTGAAATGAGCCGCAGATTTAGTGATTTGTTCTCTGCTGTTGATGTACAGAATGTCCACACAAAACAATGCTTCACAGAGCACAGAGTGCTGGAAGTCCTCCATTGTTGCTCTTTGCTTACAATCGCACTCTACGGCAGATCACTTCACTGTGTCACATGACAGTGCTGCCCTACATTCATTTAGCCAGCATGACCCTTTCCTCTCAGTTCGCATCCTGCCCTCAAGTAAAGGTGTGGGTGGCAGTTGAAACAAAAACAAGATAAGCGTTTACCGCTCTACACCAGACAGGACTGTACATCAATAAACCAGACCACTTGGTGGAATGAGGCATATCTTTAATGCAAATATAACTCTGTTTTTTTATTTTCATCCTGTTTGGACCAAGCTATTGTATGTGCAATGCTCATGGGGAGAACAGGCAAGCCTCCCATTCTTGGGATTTTCGGAAACATGAGGCAGTGAGATTCGACCTCTACATTCAAACCAGATGAGGTTTCTTTGTTGTCTAGGCTCTTAAAAACGCAACAAGTCTATGGGCGTAAGATAACTGTGTAAAATGCGATGATAACTAAACAGAAGTTATAACTTACCCATCACAACCTGGTTCCCCATAATTTTACAGAAGGTGTTGTCTTTTCTCAGTTCCAAACTGAGATTTTTAGTTTCTTCACCATTAATTTCAACAAAAACTGACTACTGCAGTTCTCTATTCATCTCATTTAGTATGACCATCCTCAGTTCCCTACAATCAATACAGAATGCTGCAGCTATAGAGCCTTAACTCCTCAGCTAAAAGGTCCCACATCACTCCTGCACTTCAATCCTCACACTGGCTTCCTGTTTCATTTAAAGTCCAATATAAAAACCTACACTAGCATCAAGATCTTTACACAGACAGGCACCAGAGCTCTTTCTGAACAGTATTTTCTTTGCCCTTTATTGACAGAGTAGAGACAGCAGATTGACTTATGCTGCGTTCACACCGCAAGTGACCCAGCTACCAAAATCGCGTCGCCCACTGACATAGCGTCCGCGTCCATAAATACCTCATTTTGGTCGTCAGCCGTCGCTCGGTGACGTCACGTCCGTTCGAGTTTCACCACGATCATATCATATATCACATAATAAGATGTATAAGCGGACATTATTCCAGGTGTATCCTTTTCATTCACTTATCAATCACAAAACACTGCAGCTGATGCCCTGCAGCAGCATTATCTGTGAGTTTGAATATGTCTGCCTAGAGGAAATGAGCAACTAATGTCCTCACTGACATTAGTTCCGCCTAGACGGAACTCATCCGCCCTGTAGTCCGGATGAATAACTGTCTGTCTAGGGTACCGTCACACGTACACACACCGCTGATTGGCTGATGCTGCGCAGCCACACATGACATCGCCTGAATAGATCAACTTTTTTTTAACTTTGACATCGTGCGACGAGTGAAGTGATCGTCTTGTACGCGGCCGTCGCATCGCGGGTGGGTTAGCCCCGCCCCATCGCGGCTGTACATTGACTTTGAATGGAGAGTGATCATCGAGGTAGTACAAGTAGCGTCCGGTGTGAACACACCGTTAGACAGGCATAGAGGGGGTAAGTGAAGACACACAACAAATAGGCCTCAGGCAAGAATCAAACCTGAGCAGGACACACGAAGAGCCATCATTTACGGTAAATGCATGGTGGCTATAATACTCAGCATAAATTGCCCATCCTCATCAGGCAACTTGCCCCCTCCGTCTAACTCTCTCTCGCTTAATGATCTCCAAACTCACCTAATGACACATGCATAGGCTAATTATTTTTCGTGCCGCTTTTCCTTTCTTGCTCAATTCAGCCAACAGCTCAGAAATGTGTCAAACATTTTCAAAAAGCATTTCAACAACAAATACAGGAAGTACATGTGACACATTTGTTTTTTCTGCTTACATTAACATAGAAATATTTACAGAAAAATAATATTTATATATATATTAAAAAAAAAAACAAGATAAAGAGAAAGAAGATCATTAATTTGGTCAGTTTGGTAAAAAATGTACAAACAGTCTATTCTGCTTATCAGCTTAGTGCACTTTGCAAAAACATCATTCCATTCAGCTCAAACAGGATGGGAGTAAAGGTCATCATTCTGCTGAGAGAACAGAAGCCAAAAAAGATTCAGGAGTCACTGTGCCTGGACGTAAGAAAAAACAGTGAGATCATACTGGGTTTTTCCACAAGCCTTAACTCAGGTGACCTTAAGCTGCATTGAAACTGGTGCTCGACTTTCCTGTTAGGATAAAACCTGTATTTTCACTTTTCTATTAAACAGCACTGAGCCAGTAAGAGATTAAAAAACAGCCTATGTCTACCATGCTAAACATCTGTTTATTTAGCCAAAGTCTCCACATTGTGCTGCTGAAGCAACTGTAGCAAACTCATGTCTTAACAAATGACCTAAAACACCAGCAGACACTGGTGTTTTAGGTCATTTTGTTACCCTGTGTTAAATTTCAGTCGTTATTAAAGAGGATCCAAACCTGAAACCTGATATGCCTTCTGTGATATCCTTTATCTGCTGTCAGTGTCAGTGCAGGATTTCAGGGTTTGCTGTTGTCAATGCCAAAGTGAGGTGAAGTGAAGCCCTGACACACCCTGTTTAATTCTCACTGACATACACACTAACTTTTATTACTTTTTTGAATGACGGGAGTTGCTTGTAACTGTCAAATGGGTTTGTATTTCTGTTTAACAACTGCTGTTAAAAATTTGTTATGCTATTCATCACAGAAGCAGAAAACAAACAGGTATATGGCCACTTCATATAACTTGTTGGGCCTGACACTCTGAACTGTGTTGTAAAACTTTCCATGAATGACTTGCAAGGCTTTTTTCAGCAAGGTGGTTACTATCTTAGTGAAGGAAGAGTACAATGTCAGTAGTTTCTTTGTTTAAAACAAATGATTTATTAACTTTTTTATCAAAATAACCATTGCTGAGATGCTGGTTTGGTGGAGTGTTTAGCAACCATGCACATCGCATGTTCTTGCTTCTGCCGGTCCGGATTCAAATCCAGCCTGTGACAAGTTTGCATAGTGTCTTCTCCTACTCTCTCACCCCCTTTCAAAAGTCTATTCACTGTCTGTCTCCTATTAATAAAGGCACATAACCATTGCTTTTATCTTATTACAATGATTTTATGTACAATTGGGGACTCAAAACTGTGTACAACCACCAGTAGTTGACGCAATCCAAAAGCTAGCCACATTTTTTTAAAGATTTTTTTGGGGGGACAATTGTTTGCCTACAAGGGAGCGAGATAGTGGATAGGCTTGTGAAAGGAGATTAGAGAGAGTGTAGGGGAGGACACTCTGCACAGTAGCAACAGGCTGGATTTGAACCCAGGACAGTCGAAGCATGTATAAGGGTCATGCCTGGTTGCTTACCACTCTGCCAAACCAGCACCTCATAAATGTTTATTTCTAATGATTTATTAGGGTCTTGGGGGGCTGTCCAAAGTCATAGTGGAACATTTTACTACTATCACCTTCTTCAGGTCAATGGAACCCTCAAAAACATTGGGGTGAATAGGTAAAATTTAGAAATGGGACTGGCTTGCAAATGCCTAAACTGCCCACGATATCAAGACTTTCATCCCGGCACTGGTGTAAGGGGAAGTATTCTCCACTATTAATGATATAGCGCTGACGTGACACTCTGGTCAAGACTTTAATATTATTGTTATTTCAACAGTGTCATCAGTGTGGTATAAGAGTTCAAAGTCCCTGAACCTTAAAGTGAAAAGTTAAACATCTGGAATGTAAACGTGAGTCAACTTGAAAATCTGGAAAACTAAAAGCCAGTCCAGCTGCTCCACATGTATCCAATGGCAGCAGCTTTAAGCTTTTAGTCATTTTGGCCCTCCAGCCGTCCCTCTGTTCATAAGACATAAAACTATCAGCTGGTAAGAGGTACAGTATTTCAGGTGATTATGTGATGATGCATGACCGACAGGAAATGAGAGCAGCTTGAGCCTGCCTTCGGTCAACACTTCAACTTTAAAACTGCGTTAATGCCATGCAATAAAAATTCAAAAAGCTGAGTGATGTGGAAAAAGTTCAATCATAAAATAACTATATTCTCGATCATATTAAAGTTAAATTTGTTTTATACACCTCATAAACACAGTGCTCTCAAGGACCTCCATTTACAGTAAAATCTGACTGTCTGCAGGAGATATATGCTGTGTCAAATGAAATAAAGCAGCCGTTGTCTTGACTTCCATGGTGATGGCAAAAACCAGAGCTCGCACCACCAACGGCTGCCACATTATAATCAAGTTGTTATCACAGTAACAGTGCTGGGCTGATTTTGACATGTTAGATATATCACCACTGAGATGGCTTTGTTTGAAAATCTTGCGTAGATCAGCAGCTCCTCACAAACTCAGATCAGCCTGTCTGACACCAGCAACCATGTCATGTTCAGAATCACTGTTCTTCTTCATTTTGATGCTCAGTTTAATGCTTCGGCAAGACATCCTGACCTAATTTGCTGACGTTAATAATGGCAGATATGCTGTTTGTGTTAATAGGCAGCTGAAGGGTATACCTAATAAGAGGCTGGTGACAAGTTTGTTTGCATTCTTAGATATGCTGAAGGTTATGTTTGCTTTAAAGATAGTACTCATTGATCCCATTTAAAGCCCCAAAAACTGTCTGTAATTTTTGTACTAAAGGCTCGATGTTTGTCATTTATATTTACAAATTCACTGTACACATGCACTGGTAACAATATAGCTAACAAATTCATAAATTAAGCTTTTGAGCCAGGGTCCAAAGTTCAGTGTTTGATTATTCAGCCAAGGAAGTGGATAGACAGAGAGCTCAAAAGATGAACTAGTTCAGCACCGTTTCCAGCCCAAACTGTTTGTGATCCAATTAAAAAAGTTCGTCAACATTTAAGCTTTTGTTTAAGATTTTATGTTTTTTATCTCTCTTTTAATTTATTTTTTATTTGTATTTTTTGTTTGTCACTGTGTTCTTATGTGAGGAGCACCCTGAATTGTCTTGTTGTTGAAAATTACTCAACAAACCAAAGTATAACCTCCTTGGTGGAGACAAAAATGTACCCACCATCTGGACTAAATGAAGATTGCAATATTCATTCCTTCTCTAAAATACTGTATGGACTTTAAAAGAACTTCCATTATACATGTTGTTTTTATGTACACGATTGTTTTTTTATGAACACACTTTTTCTGCCATTTCTTACTTCAGCCCTCTGACAGCGACTCTGATATTCAGACATAAACTTGTGAAGGAGGGAGGTGTTACTTCATCAACTTTACACATTAAAACTTGACTTGCAAATGCATTATTTGTAGCCTTCACTGTAACCATCAGAAGATGTCTTGCGAATTCTCAAATTGGCAGCATCTGTGGATTTAGCCTTTAAGTTCAGATGGTGAATCTCCTTGCAAATGTGACTTTTTTAAAGCTCATTACAGATACATATAATAAGTATTTTTTTAAAGACAAAAAATACCATTGGAGGTCTGTTTCAACAGAATTACTCTTTGATCTTTGCATCTGTGATGAGCATCCTCTGAAACTCAATATTGACTAAGTCTATTGCTTGAAATTTTATTTCAAAATAACAATGTATGGCTTTAAAGAGCAACTTTTACAAAACAATGGAAACCTATGATTCCTCTATTGCTGCAATAATAGGTACAGTAATAATACATGTAATAATTCCCCTGTTTTATATGCAAAATGCTGTCATCCTGATACTGATATAGGCTTGTGATGTCATAATTTTGATTGGACATAATCTTTATTTCTATGAGACTGTTATTATTATTATTATTATTATTAATTATTTATTTTTTTATTTATATATGTATTTATTTATTTATTTTAATTAATTTATTTATTTTCATGACCATCATATTGTGCATATGAAGACATGTAATATATACAAATACAACTAAGGAAGGAAGAGGGAAAAAATGGAAAAGAAACTCATTGAATTGTATTGAAATATATAAAATGTATTGCACTTACAAAGAAAAAAATTAATAAAGTTTAAATTTAAAAAAATATATATAATATATGCATACTAGAAGGGCTCCAAGGGCACAAACTTCCAGCAATGTCAAGGAAGTTTTTTGTCAAAAATGTGGGATTTTCTTAAAGAGGACATATCATGCTGATGCATGATTTAATACTTACATATAATATAATAAATTTGAAAACAAGACCTTACACCACCTTAATTTTCAAAAAATTTGATATTGTATTTTTTCTGATATCCTAGAACGAGATTTGATGCCTCTGAAAATAGGTAATTGCGAGATGTCTGCAAGATTTCAAACGTCATGACATCACGAGGTACCTTTCTTTTTATTGGAGTAATCTGATAAAACACTTCCTCCTCTGTGATGTCCGTTAGCCACAAACCCTCACCGAGGAACACATCCAGCAGCAGGGGTATAAAGCTCCCTCGCTCACTCTCCCTCATTACCAGCTCCGGCCTGTAGGGGGACTCAATACACGGTCGCTGCTTTGAGCCTGCCGGAAAATACAGTAGAAGAAGAAGGACAGGCTGGCTCAGCCCCCGATAGAACTGACCAATCAGAGCACAAAGGGCTGTGGCATTGCGAGGTAACTTTAGGTCATCCTTGAGACCAAGCGTTTCAACAAGCACTTAATAATGGCCTAAAATGGGGATATTGAGAACGCTATTGTGGGGCAATGAAGGAACTAAATGACTTGTACTGAGGGCAGAAATGCTTTACAGGCATCCTAGTCTGGCACAGTGAAAAGGAGAAACAAGCATGATATGTCCTCTTTAACAAAGCCTAGAAAAAAATTCCACATCCAACTTTAGATCACCTCTAAAACCAAAACCCTTTTGATTTATGCCATGACCAACATTCCCTGAAAATGTCAACATATCCGCTACTTACATCCTGAGTTATTGTGCTGAGAGAAAAATGGACAAACAGACATATACAGGCAAAAACACGACCTCCCTGGCAGAGGGAATAAAAACAAAACAGCAACAAAGGGTCAAAAAGTGCGTTTAAAAATCCAGATGAATCAAAATACAAAGAGACATTTGCAACAGTCGTTCAGTTACAAGAGAAACACTTTTTATCACTCAATGACGGATGAGTAAGCAATGTTATTATTTAATTCACCGATTCAATAAACAGCTATGCATAACATTTCCTAGCATAAAACGTAGGGACATAATAAAAAATAAACATATGACTTTCACATGCCCATTTTAGTGATTTATTTTTTTTAGAGCATTAATTGTTTGCCTCCTGAAATGCTTTCATTTTAGCTCTAGTGTCATTGCACCTCAGGTGAGCAGTGTAAGGAAAGAGCTCTTTTCATTTTCATTAAAAATCTTTAATAAAAAAAAGATTTGCTTGTTGCTTACAGTTTACAGCACTGATGCTGCACATCATCATCAGATAAATGATCCTGATAATGTTTCACAGATACAGTATCTGACTCCGTCTATGCCCATTAGTGGTGATATCAAGCAGACTCTGCTAAAGACCAGGAAATAAGAAAAATAGCAGTATGCTTTCCATCAAACAACACACAGACGGCAGCATGACATGTTTGGAGTCACATGACCAGCACTGCACATCCAGAGGTGTGAATATTGTGCATGTGCTCCTTGCATTAATGGTGCTAAAATGATATACTGTTTAGCCCAACCCACCATGTGGCACACAGCTCTGAGATTAAGCTGGAAGTATGCAGGGTGTTTGTTTCAAATCCTAAATAAAAGTAACTTTAATCCAAACTAAGTCGGGGAAGAGGCCACACCTAAAACATATCCCCCCTACATTGTCAATTACCCATTGCCAAGAGCAAGAGCTCTTGCTCTGTTTTCACATTCTTCCCTTCCATGTCCCTTTCTTTATTTTTCCTGTTGTTTTAATATACTGGGGCAGCACCTTATCCAGAACAATAAAGAGACACTTCCCCAACTCAGAGTCTCAACCCTGGCTCCTCACATCAAACCAACGAAAGACGACATACATCAAACTTCTACAGTAGACCCTTCTGACCTCAACCAGCTATTTATCTGTCTTTGAGCCCCAAGTTTCAGATATCTCTTTATTTTACTCTGGACCTGCCCTGGATCTGTCCATCTTCTGCCAGCATCCATCCAACCTAGTGTACAACTCTCAGTCACTCAGCTTCGGCTCTGGACTCACTCATAATCCCCAACTTCCTGTTTTCCTGTTAGAGCTCTTGCTACCCCTCATCCTCTAGTCATATCTTGTTAAAGAAAACGATGAAAGACTTCAAACCCACTTTTTTCTCAGTGTGGTCTTTGTTGGTAAACCGCCGTTAAAGCATATTCAAACATGTCCTGTATATCCCTGTCAGCTTTCTCTTTCAATATTACAGCCCTTGTATGTCTGGGTATGTGTTAATCTACTGTTACTGAACCAACCTGTTAGCTGTGTGGATCACATCTCGTGTCCTACAAAAGGTGAGCATGTACAAACATAAAACAAGTAGGAAAAGGAAATCTTAAAGAGCTGCTCAGACTCTCTTCAGCTGTTAACTAGTGATTTTATCCAAACTCTATAGATTATCTATAGGTTTGACATACAGTTAAACACATTTTGACTCAGTCCTCTTCCATGCAAATACTGGGTGTCATTTTACCCACAATTATGCAACTTCGGCTTGTAGAGAAAGCAACACATTTGAGGGGGAAAACACATGGACATTCTTGTGCAGGATACAGAGCAAGTGTTTTTCCACTCTGAGGTTTTAACTCACACCACATGGCAACAGTTCTCCTTTACGTAAGGGACACAGTAAAACAAAAAAAAACATCAGAGCACTGAGGAAACTGCAAGCAGAGATTGATTATACTAAAAAAAAAACATTTTTTTGGAAGAAGGGTGGGGCTATTCATGGATATTGATCCGTGTTTGCAGTGACATTAAGTGCTGAATGTAGGAAGCTTACACAAGAACACTTCAACCTCATGCAGAGAAGCTCACAAACACAGTTTTGAGCTCTTGGGAAACACCTTAGAAATAGGGATAAGGATCACAATTTCAGTTGAGAATCGATAACACTCTCAAGGATCAGTTTTAGTATCAGTTCCTGCCACTGTTCTGCATACCTTGTAAATAAAGGGTGTCACCCCCTCACCAGAGGCATATGGAAACCAGGTCATCGTTCTCTTTTAAGACATTCATATTAATTTTGAAAGGATGTGATATTGATTTCAATTCACATTATGATACTTTTGAATGAGTGCAACAGAACATGAAATGGCAAATGCTGAGTTTTTGTACTCCCCTCTTGCCAATATTACTCCGCTGATACCTCTGGAGATGGAGGAAAAGAGAAGTCAACTAATTCCCCCAATTCAAACTCTGTGACAAACTCAATGGAGGCAAAATGTCACAGAGGTTTGGGGGTTATGGTTAAGGACTTGAGAGAGGCTAGTTGACAAGCTTCAAGGTTTTACAGACAAGATGCTTTCCACATTGTTCCACTTCGGGAATGAGTATTCAAATCACAGCAGCACTGCAACAAATAACTACATTTATTCCTGGAGCTGTGATTACTTGTAAAACATAACCCTACAATATTAAGGGATAACATGACACAGCATAAATACAACACCATTCAGTATATTTCACTAATAGCCCATCGAGAGTGTTTGGGGATGGTCAGAACCTTTCAAAAGCCAGTAGGTGGGTGCTGCTGCATCGGTGTAAATATAAAACTTAAGTCACTATGTAGAACAAACTCTCGCCAAACATCTCGGAAAAAAAAAAATATATATATCGCTGCTATTCTAGTCTGTTCTATTCACTGTTGTTTGTTCATCTGATATAAAAATTGCAGTTCAGATCCTATAAAACTTCTACTGACTCTGTTAGCATCTATGCTAATCTCTGTACAGGCAGTCACTTCCTGCTGTCATCTTAATCATGGCTCCCTCCTCTTAATGCTCTAAAGGACTCTGATTAGGCTGTCAAGTTCACAATCAAATTGAATCGGGCAGATCCAGCTGCTGTGCAAGATTAATTTAAAGATACTCATAGCAAAGTTCCAAACAGGACCACACCAGCTCACAGATCCAAACCTGACCATTTCCTCCCTTTTGTTTTGTTCGAATGGCACACGCCTCCTTCCCACTCCATTTTTCTTATTTTTTTCCACCTTCTATCTTTAGGACTGTAGAAACAGGGGCGTATTGTGCCTTTTAGCTACAGCAAGTCCCCCCAAAATGAAATGAATTATTTCATTGTTACAACAGAATAACTGTCCGATTCACTGTGTTAATGGTGTGAAATTGCTTGTGAAAAGTGTAATTAGACTGTTAAACCATCCATGGGAGCAGCATACGCCTGCTCAACGGCAGAAAAGTTCCAAATACTCAATATTTTACAGACGAGTATTGGAATCTGTTGTCAAACAAATTAAATACAAGCCAAACCAAATCCAGAATTCAATCCTTGGTGTTGTTGGTATTACTCATTAAACACTAGAGCTGAAGCTGCTGAACCCTCTCTGCCTTCTCTGCTCAGAGTACTAAAGGAAATCTCCAACACCATTGTGTCCCAGTCTTCATCTTTGTACAACTAAGAATCAAATTTTACACTTTTAAGCTAGGAATACATGCAAACAAGTTTCAGACTCTAAAAAGAAGCTGAACCAAGGAAAGGGAACAAAAACATTGCAGGTTTTTCTGTTATTTTATTGCCATCAACGTGCGTATTACTTATTCTTTCCATCAATTTACATTCACTTGGTACACACCAGTTCACATTCAGACAAGAGTGCCCTTATCTTCTTCATTAATAATTTACATGCTCAGGATATTGATCTGAAGGTCAGTGTACACATACCAAAGCTCATCTCAAAGGTCAGCATGCTCTTTTTGCTCTTGATAAACAGCTAGGACAGATGATTTCTCACTAATGGGTAGAAAGCCAAAAGCTAACTACAAAGTTAGTTTATTTCACAACATTTAAACAGACCCCATCAACCCCACATTTATCGATGATGTCCAAATATTAGTGCTTTGTAAAGTCTTTGGAGCCTAACTTTTGGGATGAGATAGGGTAAATCCATAGAGATGCAAAAAAATATCTTTCCTTTAATTTAAACAAAAACACTGGATAACAACAAAAGTGAGGCCCACAGTGCCAACTAACTATTTCAGACTGAAGTTTGGAATTTTAAACAAGGTGAGATTAACTTTAGTGTATTTCTAACTGGCATCAACCTCCAAATGAAAAAATAAAACAAATGAGAGCAGAAAGCTCCAGCTCCAGGTTGGCTTCAGAAAGACGAATGTGCCAACAAAAACGTAAAACATTTTCCATGGTAAATCTGCCAAAGCATTGGTCAAAACTACCACAGTGAAAACTAACAGAAGTCACTGAGACCACAGCTGTGTTTGTAGCACATACAAAACTACCAGAACATGCAGATCTGACCAAAATCATCATACCATGACACAGAGTTTTGAGACAGACTTTTCAGCAGTGGACTTCTTCCCCTGCCCTGTTCACAGTGACAGTAGCTGCCACAAGCAGCTCAGTGAGGTCAGTATTTAATAAAACATAACAAACAATTGCATTAGATGACTGCTAGTAGTACTGTTATCAGTCGTTAGGGTATCAGACTCCTTTGCTCTGCCTGAGGGTGAAGACATGAGAAAACAAACACAAGTACACACTTTTGTACTTGCTGTACAAGCTGCACTTTACTGCCATGGTTTATCCACGTTTCTGAACCATCCCCTAAAATAGCCCAAACAAATTTGATAAAGAAAATCTAACTCAATGTGAATTTAAAGTGTGGGCTTTTGATACGTAAAATGGTGATGTTTAAAGAGCTTTTAGAGCCTTGATTTTCTGATGTCAAATTAAAAACCTTCTTTGACATATTAGGAGTTTTAAGGAAAAACTGACTGCTCACTCTGACTTTGCTTTCTATTTGCCACAATAGGTTTCCATTATGCCTATTAACTAGTACATCAGAGCATTTCTACCTCCGCCAGGGGGTTATATTTTCGGGAGAGTTTGTCTGTCTGTCTGTCTGTCTGTCTGTCTGTGAACAAAATAACTCCAAAAATTATGGATGGAGGAAATGTTCAGCATGGGAAAAGGAAGAAGTGATTCGATTTTGGTGTTGATCCGGATCACCGTCTGGATCCGCCATGACGGAAAATGTGATTTTCGTGAATAAGTCCTGAACTAAAATAGATCATTATGAAACCAATTGCTAATGGTATGTTTTCATGGTCAAGGAATCTGAATATTTACAATACCCAAAACCAGTGAAGTTGGCACGTTGTGTACATCGTAAATAAAAACAGAATACAATGATTTGCAAATCCTTTTCAATTTATATTCAATTGAATACACAGCAAAGACAAGATACTTAATGTTCGAACTGAGAAACTTTATTTTCTTTTGCAAATAGTCATCAACTTAGAATTTAATGGCAGCAACACATTGCAAAAAAGTTGGCACAGGGGCATTTTTACCACTGTGTTACATCGCCTTTCCTTTTAACAACACTCAGTAAACGTTTGGGACCTGAGGAGACCAATTTTTGAAGCTTTTCAGGTGGAATTCTTTCCCATTCGTGCTTGATGTACAGCTTAAGTTGTTCAACAGCCTGGGGTCTCCATTGTTGTATTTTACGCTTCATAATGTGCCACACATTTTCAATGGGGGACAGGTCTGGACTACAGGCAGGCCAGTCTAGTACCCGCACTCTTTTACTACGAAGCCACGCTGTTGTAACACGTGCAGAATGTGGCTTGGCATTGTCTTGCTGAAATAAGCAGGGGCGTCCATGAAAAAGACGTTGATTGGATGGCAACATATGTTGCTCCAAAACCTGTATGTACCTTTCAGCATTAATGGTGCCTTCACAGATGTGTAAGTTACCCATGCCTTGGGCACTAACACACCCCCATACCATCACAGATGCTGACTTTTGAGCTTTGTACCTATAACAGTCCGGATGGTTCTTTTCCTCTTTGGTCCGGAGGACACGACGACCACAGTTTCCAAAAACAATTTGAAATGTGGACTCATCAGACCACAGAACACTTTCCACTTTGCATCAGCGGCCGCGTTTCTGGGTGTTGTTGATAAATGGCTTTGGCTTTGCATAGTAGAGTTTTAACTTGCACTTACAGATGTAGCGACGAACTGTAGTAACTGACAGTGGTTTTCTGAAGTGTTCCTGAGCCCATGTGGTGATATTCTTTACACAGTGATGCCGGTTTTTGATGCAGTACCGCCTGAGGGGTCGAAGGTCACGGGCATACAATGTTGGTTTTCGGCCTTGCCGCTTACGTGCAGTAATTTCTCCAGATTCTCTGAACATTTTGATGATATTACGGACCGTAGATGATGAAATCCCTAAATTCCTTGCAATAGCTGGTTGAGAAATGTTGTTCTTAAACTGTTGGACAATTTGCTCACGCATTTGTTCACAAAAGTGGTGACCCTCGCCCCATCCCTGTTTGTGAATGACTGAGCATTTCAGGGAAGCTGCTTTTATACCCAATCATGGCACCCACCTGTTCCCAATTAGCCTGTTCACCTGTGGGATGTTCTAAATAAGTGTTTGATGAGCTTTCCTCAACTTTCTCAGTCTTTTTTGCCACTTGTGCCAGCTTTTTTGAAACATGTTGCAGGCATCAAATTCCAAATGAGCTAATATTTGCAAAAAAAAAAAACAAAGTTTACCGGTTCGAACGTTAAGTATCTTGTCTTTGCTGTGTATTCAATTAAATATAAGTTGAAAGGGATTTGGAAATCATTGTGTTCTGTTTTTATTTACAATTTACACAACGTGCCAACTTCACTGGTTTTGGGTATTGTACATAAAATAAAGGTAGGACTAATATTTATGGAAAAAATCACAATATGGGAGAGGACTGTGGTGCTGGCAGAGGTCTGCGCTCCCTGAGTGCTTTTCTAGTTGGAGATGCATTTCCTTTTAGAATGAAACACAATCAAAATAGACAATGATGGCAAAAATCCAATCATATATATGAATGAATTTGTTGTTGTGTTTATGGACTTCGAGTCTGTCAATAAAAAAAATAATAAAGTAAGGAATGAACAGTGACCTAAAGCTAACATAATCTGTGTTAAAAACTCTTTGAGGTCGCCAAAATGGTTGTAAACAGTGATAACACATTTTGTGTTGAAAATTCATTACAAAAATATTTAATACAAATGTTGTCATCATTTCTGCTATAGATTTTATATTTTCCCTTTACCTGTGTGATTTTCTGTGTGAAAAAGAAGGCATTATACTTACTCTGTCTTAACAATGTCAAAAATATAGCAACCGTGATATTTCATACCATGCAGTGTTGGCTATTGTTTCAGTGTGTTGTCGATAATTTTCACCCATACTTGAATCACACAGTCACAGTTGAGCTGTTGGCATCATGTTGTGTAACATTAAAGAGGTCATATTTTGCCCTAAATCACGTTCTTATATCCATTTCTGGTGACTTCTACAGTATATTTTTTATTCATGTATGACTGTCAGTATCTAAACTGTGTAACTGTGCATGCTGGTCTATGTGATCCTAAGGCACCAGCTTCAACACTAATTAGTGGTCTTGAGAAATCCTGCAGGAGAGCGATCGTTAAAGGCTCAAGTTCTGTTGTACACTACATCAGGACTCTGGTATGCCTCTCCTCTTCCAATCAGATTACTCTGTTTATACTGACTGTTGCAGAATCAAAATAAAAAGTGTTGGGGTCTTTTTCAAGGAAACTGGCCATGAGGGAAATAAACAAAATCAAACCACACTCACAGAGATGGAGTAGATGAGAGCAGCTATTCCCAGCGGCAGGCAGCAGCAGAGCATGGTGAAGATGGAGTAGCACAGGTAGTCATTGACGGGATTTTCCAGCGGGCCTCGGACCAAGTACTGCGTAGGCTGGACGATCACGGTGTCCTGCTGGGGTGGGTACGGCTGGTACGACTGGGGTCCAAATCCTGGGTTTCCATATCCTGGGCTCCCATATCCTTGGCCTCCATACTGTTGGGGTGGGTCCAAAAAGGTGAAGAAATACACAATAAGAATGAAACTTAACAGGAATGCCGAGTGAAACCAAGAGGGTGAAAAGAAGTTACAACGAAACGAAAGTTAACAGTTATTTAAGTTTCAGTGTAACAGGGCTGGGCAATATGGGCCAAGAAAAACGAGATATCAACAAGTTCTATCATAAGTTTATTATTCTATATAACTCTTTGTCAAGATTCTGTCTTTCTATTTTTTTCTGACTTGTTCCTTTTTATTCAGATTTTAAGTCTTGCATATCTGACCTTTTATATGTTTGTGATTTTTTACCGAAATGGTGAGTTTCACCTCATAATAAAGACTTTTTTGCTCAACAAAGACTTTAAATGCCATTCTGACAAGCTTACATCTCATATTTATGACTTTTTCCCCATAACTATGACATTTTAGCTCACTTTCATACCTTTTAACCCTATAAAGCCAATTGTATCATATTTGATACATACTTTTATAATACCTCGACTCAATATGGTCAACACATTACAAAAAAACATCTGAATACAATCAGATAAAAGATAAAAATGTCCTCAAATGGATTAGCAGTTGCCCAAAACACCTTATGCATCAAGTGAGATACGAAAAATCTATATGTTGAATTTTATGGACATTTTCATTTTTAGGGATTTTAGCAGAAAGTGAAACAAACATTTCGGCTCCAAAAAATTAGAATTTTCTGGCTATAATCTATGGTCTTGGACCTTAAAGGGTTAATATCATAATCAGAGCTTTTAACTTCAGTCTATGACTTTTCTCATATTACTGACTTTTGTATTTATTAGGACTTTTATCTTACATGACTTCCCCTCTTATATTTTAGACTACTTGACCTAATAGTTTTGTCAGTTTCAGTAACTCATGACTTTTAATCTAAAAATATAAATTCTTGTTTCATAGTAGAGACTTTTGTTCTTACATTTATGACTTTGTATCTTATAACTAAGACAAATTTTCTCATTACTATATGTCTTCTAAATATTATTTTTTGCACCAGTTTTGACTGAGCTTATACATTAGGATTATTGATCCAATATTCATAACATTTCATTTTATGATTGTGACTTTTTAAATCACTTTAATATGACTGGGCCTCTCTTATTACTTATGATCTCACTGTAATCTGTGTAACTCACAATTAGAACTCAATGTCTTGTCAGTATGACTTGACATTGAGAATATGATTTTATGATATGATTTTCATATACTGAATAAAATCTTTCATTTTCAAATTGCAACACAGGCTTCCATAGAATTGTGTAAAATCATACATTTGTACATACAATACATTGCATGTATTTCATGACACCATCAGGGCAGTGAATAGATACCAAGCAACGAAAATAAATGTGAAATATTAGTTAATATTGTTTCTTCCAGTTTTCCCTTCTTTAGTCCTGCATTTACAAGCATCCCAGTCACGATGTCTGTTTCATAACCATCAGAACCATCGTTGGAGCTTTTCAGTAGTTTATCAGCAAATGTAAATAACTTACACGACCTTTGATCAAACAACCTCACAGACGTCAAGCATTTTTCTAAACAAATAAACCAACAAACAGATAATCGACTTATCCTCACATTATTTTTCTCCAAGTGCATTAGAGAAAGTGCCCATGGGTCGGGTTTGTTTTTCACTGCAAAGAGGAACACGGAGTTCTTCGAAGTTCTCTAAAGTCTTTTACACTTTGTGGTGAAGTAAAAGATCTTTTTTTTCTTTCAGTAATAACACAAATTCAGAAATGATTGAATTATAAGTATTTATTTATCTGTCTTTGCATCATTACCATGTTTGGAAACACGACGTAATTAAAAGATAAACATAACAAAAACATTCCTCAGAGCAGCATCCTGTCATCTGACTCCTGGCTGATTAATGGATAATGGATTTATGCTTTTATCCTCACAGATGGGGGTCGTACCTGCGGCTGCTGAGGGTACCCGGGCCCGGGCTGCGGCTGCGGAGGGTACCCCTGGCCGGGCTGTGGTTGCCACGGGAGGGGGTTGTCGTGGTATGGCGGAGGGGGATTCGGGCCCATGGTGGACTTCTCTGATGGAGGGGCGTTTGCAGCCTTCTCGGGGTCCATGATGCGGCGCCAAAGGGTCTCAGGAATGCAGCCTGTCCGTGTGGTCTCTTCTCCTGGCTCTGTGGCGTTGCTGAGATGTCTGTGGCTCACTGATGGTGTCACGTAAATAACTTTGTCCAACTCCGACAGTTTGATAATTTACCTAAGATTAAAGTCAGCAATGTTAAGTGTCGCACTTCCGGTGTGAACTTTCAAAGTAAAACAAGTCCAACGTAATCAGTTTGTTTTAATGGCATCACAAAGTTTTCTTTTAGAAAATAAAAAATGGTTTTGTAAGAACAATACGACCTTTAATATACATTCAATAAGAACTAGTCTAGCCTAGCTCGGTATAGTAGATCAAAAAGAAAATCTTTGTTTTGATATAAAAACTCTGAGTGTTGGGAAAGTTAGACAAAAAAATATAACAAAATACTTATTACCCTTTAATGATTGAAAAAGTAGATAAATGACTTAATATATCACATTGTATCAAAGCTAATTAATAGAGTGGTGCAGAGATGATGTATTTTTGTAGACCGACGTGTTTCCCTTGAAGAAAAAAAAAAACATGAAACATTTTCAGTTCTTTATGACAAACTTAGCAGAACCCACTTTTCATCATTTTGTAAACCGAAACACATATTGAGAATTTTTGTAGACCAAAGTATTTCCCTTGGAGAAAAAACAAAACAAAACATGCATTTCCAGTTCTTTATGACAGACTTAACAGAAGAACCCACTTTCCATGATTTTGTAAGCCTCGACACAATTGGCAAGACTGGCAAGATAAGCTGCCATAAAACTACAACATGGCAGTTAGACCTATAAGCAATAACAATATTTCCAACATATAACATTTAATGGTGACCTCTTGTTAGAGAATTTCCTAATAATCAAGTGATCTGATCAAATTGGTCCTCATGACTGTGGCAACAGTGTATGAAACTAAACAGAAAACATAAAAACAGTTAGGAATGCTTGCCTTTGGCCCAGTTTTTGTAGTCCTCGTTTGCAGTTTGTTAGGCATTGTTTAAAACATTCAAGAACAGCTTAAGAATCAAAAGCAGGCAACATCTGATATGTTTTATTAATTCCCAAGAAATATCAAATATCTCACAAGTGTGTTTAAAATCTTATTTCAGTTAACTATCTGAAACTGGTATTCTAAACAGATCAATGCTTTAAGACACTTTAAAACAAACAAATCTATTCTTTGCAACTTTCATGGACAAGCCAATTAGCATCTGATAAAGGAAGTAATGCTACAGTAGTGTATTATAGATAATAGTTACAGACCAGGACAGTTCATTTCATTTAAAAAATGGTCATGATGCATATTGGAAAACTTAAATCTCTTAAATGGCTGCTAACTATATTGGCTTCTAAAAATATTGTGATATCAGCAACATTGTGCTAAAGGTGTTTGAAGATTTCTTTCCTCTTCACTTACATATAGACTACCACATTTAGTAAAATTTAGGCATCTACTGAATTCCCACAAAAAATCATTGCAATAGAAAGATGCTCAAGAACATGTATAAGTTGAAATTAGTTTCTACTTTGCATTTTGTACACACACAAATGTCTCTAATTGTATGTTAAATAATACATTATGGGTAAGACAAATATTAAATCTGCAAAGGTTTAAAATTTTTTGACAGGGTTAAAAAATGAGACTCATGAGGGGTTATTATCCTGAAATCATATGATAAATTGAAAAATATGTGAATGCTTGAAAATGTACAAATTCAGGAGTCTTATAGAAGATACTCTAACATTTATTATTATATTCAGGTGAAGGATGTTTTATCCAGCACAGAACAACCTGACAGTAGCGATAACTTGTGGTCTATTTTAATATCATTTTTATATGATGGCTTGAAAGATGCAAGGTTCAAGAATCTGTGCAGAGCTGCTTTGGGAGGGGGCGCAACATGACATCTTTTCATGGGTCCCAGGGCCTGACCAGGTTCAGACCTGTTGCTCAGTCTGATTGTGGCAGGATAACATGCTAATGTATTCTGATCACTTATTTTATTCTTTGCTCTTTATGGAGCAAACCTCTTACCTACAAAAACAAACTCTATTAAAATTACAAGAATGTGAACAAACTGCTCTTCCACATGATCATAATAACATGTTTTTTGTAGTTTTATTAAGCAAGGACGTCGAACAACTAAAGTAAATGTCACGGATACTTTGAGCTTTTATTTTTGGGAGAGTTCCGGTCAGATGTGGGCATACAAGCTCAAGAATGATTCTGCAGATTCCCTCATTACACAGAGCCAATAGACACTGAGGGAGGGGCCATGGGGCGAGGCTGGGACTTTAACAACACCCTGGCTCCCTGGATGTGCTGACAACTATCTGCATCCTGCCCTTTCTCTTATCCCTGCCCGCTGCCTTGGTGACCTCCCCTGGACATCATGTGATTCTTGTGTTGCTACTTCTTTCCCTCATGTACATACAGAGCTAAATTAGGCGAGAAAAGCATATGGTTGGTGGATAATAGAAGCGATGACCGGTGGGCTATTTCCAGACCCGCTGCAAGAAGACTGTGCTCATACCGTTGTCCACCAGATGGAGCCAGAGCCTCTTCAAGAGAAAAACACCACAGGACAAATCAGCTGAACCACATCATGTCACATTGGTCATCAGTGATGGCCAAGCTACCTGTGAATCCATTCATGACTTTGGAGCCAAGATGGCTGCAACGTGAAAGCGGCTCACGCTACCTGCAGACCATGTGCTGAGATTTTATGCTGTCTGAGCCAGTTATTTGAACTTTCGGTACCCAACTACGGACAAGGAAGAAAGGAAACTTTCAAAACGATTGTTTAAAACTAACAGACTTTTTTTGGTCGCTGGAATTTTTTGTCACCTTTGAGAAACGCACCTGTTGGCATTTGACTAATTGGAGGAGCATGGCTGACAAGCGTACTCGGAAACAAACCAAAGATTTTTAGCAACAAGCACAGACTCCTGGTTCCCTATGTGGCAGTGTTGTGTCGGAGATACACAGCTACTCTATTGACCTCGACTCCTCACAAAACTCTGAGACCACTTCACCTGACTCTAAGAAGGGTGAAATGGAAGGTGAGCCCAGCCTGAGTCACGTACAAAAAATCATCACCAATTTAATCAAAGAATGTCATGAAGCTCTTTCCAAAAAAATTGGTGAGAACAAGGAAGTAATTAACAACAACATGAAAGCGATTGAAGATTTGAAGCAAAGCAACGAATTCCTTTCTCAAGAACTACAAGAAATGAAGACAAAAACTACAAAAGTGGAAGTCACCATCACACAACATGAACAGAATATTGCCGACTTGGAAGACAAAATAAACAACATGGAAAGACAACCGCGCCGAATTAACTTACGGTTACACGGACTCCCTGAGAAGGAAGGAGAAAACTTGAAGAACACTGTGACAGACATCTGCCACTCCGTGGCTCCGTTGAGTGCTCCAGTGATGGGGGAGGCCATCATCGACATCTGCCACCGTGTGGGGCCGAGGAGAGAGGCCAACAGACCCAGACCGATCATCATCTGCTTCGTCACCATAGACGCCAGGGACCACGTCTGGAAGGCTGCCAAGACCGCGGTCCTGCTCAAGGCCAGACGGCTTCGCTTCAGTAAGGACCTCACGGCTCGAGATAAAGAAATCCGCTCGGCACTGTGGCCGCAGGTGAACGAGGCACAAAAAGCGGAGAAGAAGGCCTACTTCGTGGGAGTACGAGCGTTTGTTGATGGTAAAGAGATAAAAATTAAAAAGTGAAAGGATCAGAATGCTTTGAATGAATATTTTTGGGCACGCTAATTGAGAGAACAATACTAGAAACTTTTGGGTAAAAGTAGAGGTCCGGGTATCATCGTATAATTCCCAATTCCTTTATGATCCAAAAACGAAAAACGATTATTTTGATATTTGTTTCAAAACGAAAAACGGAAAAAACGTTTTCTTGTCAGGATGCAAAAAACGAAAAACCACTACAAACGACTACAAAACGAGCCGTTTTATTATTTTTCAATATTCCTTTTCTCTCTCCTCAACTTGGAGCGAAGAAGGAATCAACCAATGACGTCACGTGTTTTTTCGCTTCTCGATTCCAAAACCAAAAACGAAAAACCAAGTCACATGGTCTGTTCCTTTTTCCGTTTCCAAACGAGAAACCCAAATTCAAATAACGGCCCGATTTTCCTTTTTGCAGTCTCATTTTTTTCATTTCTTATTAAGGACGAAAAAATAAACTGATTTCCGGTTCACGGAGCGCAAGACCGTTATAGCTGAAAAGCGCAGCTCCTGTGGCTCTGCAGCTCTGCAGCAGGTTTCATCGGACTCAAACAACCAGTTTGTTTATGAATATCTAACTATGTTTATTTGTGATTGATAGACTCCTGTATGTCTACTTGCCTTGTATCGCTGTTCAATGACTAGTAAGTGATTTTAATCTGGCGTGTACTAGCGCTAATAAAGATATGAGTCACTGAGGGAGCTACTTTTTTCTGCACCAAAATTATTTTGATCACTCAGCAGAGTAATTGGCCACACACAGTGATTTGTACAGTGTGGAAATGAGTAAAAACACATTACTATGACTCCAACCAGTACTTTTTACCTCTTAAAAAATGAGTAAAAGCACATTACAATGTAAAAATCAGCTTATTTTGCTGATTCATGCCTCTGATACAGTACAAAGATGGATATATTGCCCCAAAATAACAAAAAATAACAAAGCAGAGTAATATTAACAACATTTGACTCCAACCAGTACTTTTACCACTTAAAAAATAGTAAAAGCACATTACAATGACAAAATCAGATTTATTGCTCGCCAAAAACTGATTCATGCCTCCGATATAGTAAATAGATGAATATTTAGTCCAAAAATAACTAAATATAACACAGCAGAGTAATATTTACAAGATTTATCTCCAACCAGTAGCCTACTTGCATGTATTGTACAATACCAGAGGCATGAATCAGTTTTGGGCAAGCAAAATAAGCTGATTTTAACATTGTAATGTCATTTTTCTCATACTTCAAACCGTACAAAGCACTTTGTGGGGTCAGTTACTCTGTTGAGGGATCTAATGTAATTTTGGTGCAGAAAAAAGAAGCTCCCTCAGTTTATTAGCGCAAATACACAATAAAATCACTAACTTGCCTATTGAACAGCTATATAAGGCAAGCAGACGTACAGGAGGCTATCAAATGCAAAAACAAATAAACATTGTGAGATGATCATAAAAAACTGGTTGTTTGAGCTCGATGAAGCCAAAGAGCCACAGAAGCTGCTCTTTTCAACTATGACGACTGTGCGCGCTCCCACGTACCGGAAATCAAATTTTGGCACAACACCGGCTCTCCAGTCATTCCTGATGGGCTGTGCTCAAACTTTAGAAAATTAATACACCTCGTAGAAATGTTTCTCACGTTTGATTGTTGTGGTGATTTGAAGATATCATTCGGCTGCCTTGTATTCAAGTCCTTTTTTTTCTGAAAAGTTTTGTTGGCGGAGCCACGCTGTCCACTCTATAGTCTATGGTCCTACACAGCAGCACCGCCCTGGCAGGTGCTCTTACTTTGAAAAGGAAACTTCCGGTCTCACAGTATGAAAAACGGCCGTTTTTTTGTTTCTGTCTTCTAAAATTTTATTCACTGTTTTTAGAAACGGAAAATGAAAATCAGCTGGTTTTTCAAATATAAGAGAGGAACAAAATGGAAACAATTTAGTAAAAATATACGCATAATGTGAGAAAGGTATTAGCAAATGAAAAGAAGTGTACAAATGAATAAAGGTTATATAGAACACAATTCTACATGTAGCCCACAAAATGCTGCATGTGAGGGTAGAGCACTGAAAATCTGTAGGCTACTCAGGTAAAAGTACAATTACTGAAGTAGAAGTAAAATGACTATTTAAGAAACCTATTTAAGTAAAAGTAAAATGTTACCTGCTTAATAATTTACTCAAGTATAAGTTACTTTCCGTTTGAATATTTTATAGGGTGTGCGGACCAGTGCAAATAATGAAAAAAGAGCACTTGTTGATAAAATATCTGGTTTACTCAGACTACCAGCTCAAAACTCGAAGATATTCATGTCATCAGCATGTTTCATAAAGAAAAGCAATTCATCACATCTGAGAAGCCAACAGCTAAGACTAAAACAATTATTCCTTTATCAAAATAGTTGCTGAGTAATATTCTAATGACTTACCTGGCAGTGCTGCAAAGACCTATTTTGTTTTCTTTGAATAACTTTTAGAGGCTTGAGAAGGTAAGACATAAAGCAAAAATGAGACAAAAGCTTGGGAAATAAAGTCTGTGCAAAATGTGTATTATACCTGTATTCTATCCTGTCCTATTATCTCTTGAACCCTTTTCATTAATCCAGTGACCCCTTGTGAGGGTCTTGACCTCCAGGTTGGGAACCACACTGCCTTTAAGACAAAATCATCTGAATTAGGGGTCCATGGCCTATTGTGCATCTATTGTGGGTGTCCTTGACATGAAAAAGTTTGTGAACCCCTGTCCCAAGAGATAATATGTTTAAATGAAAACATTAATTACCAACATGGTCTTATGGACATGACAGTCAAATCGGAGATGTGGAATATAAGTACACATTTCTTGTATAGAATTAAAGACGTCATGTTGCAAACAAACAAACACTTTTATGTGTTTAGGGAATTTATAAGGTCCGGTTAACATCATTAAAAGTAACTTCCAAACACATTCAAGAAAAGAAAAAAACAAAAGCCAAGAGAAATTTTTCAGTGGAAGCAAGCTTTTGCTTGAACATTATTAACTCTGACTCCCTCTCTCTCTCTCTCTCTCTCTCTCACACACACACACACACACACACACACACACTAATTCCTCGACACACACATGCACACCACACTATGACATCCCTAAAACACACCCAAATAATTTTAGTTCAACATATTTACAGAATTGTTGGGCAGTGTGTAACAATATACAGTATATATTGTAAACAGAAGCTTGTTGGTGTTTGACAGATACTATAGATGGTACATGGGAAGATGGCACAATCTGCTAGAAACAATAAAACAACAAAAAGTACAAATTCGAAGGGATGTAAACACCAAGCCAAAAAAAAGAAAAGAAATCAAAATCAAACTGCAATGGCAGTGCATTCAAAAAAAATGTGTTTTTAATGTGAGTGAATGACACAAAAAAAATCCATAGCAAACTCAGTGTAGCTATTTTGTGTAGACAGTGCATTAAAGACATAGAAATGTTTTTCCCCCTGAAATATCCAAATCCAAATACACATCCTTGGCAAAATTCATGGCAATATATCAACAGAGCCTGTTATTCACAAAGATAAAGTCAAATATGTAAAAAAAATGCCCAGTTGTCAAAACAATGCATTAGCAACGCAACATTAAAACATCAAGACACTTAAGTGCATGCATGTCTACCTACACCCGACCCTGCATACTCTGTCTTTACACATGCTGTGTTGCAATATCAATTAGGTCTTTAATTCCGTTTTGAAAACAGGTTGGCTCATTGTTGACAGCATGGTCAAAGAGTTCAGAAATGTCAGAGTACTGCTGTGCAAATTCGTGTTCAGCTGCTGTCTGGTGCTCAACTGTGGAGAATGGGTTTCTCCCAAAGAGTGACACCTGTGTCAGCGGGGACCCCACTTCCTGGTGGTAAGAGTGTGCAGCTTCTGCAGCCTCTGGCAAACACTCTGCCGGTTGCTTCTTTGGGCATCCACCCAGACTCAGTTGATTTGGGACACCCTTGCCTAAAATAAGCAAATCAAAACACAAATCAGGGGCGAAGGTTTGGGTAATTAACTTATCACCATCATGCATATCAATCCGCCTTGTCCTGTAATCCTCAGGAGTCCTTGGAATCTTTTTCAAGTGAGCTGTTAGTACACTTCAAAAATATATATATATTAAAGTATTCAGTTAACTTTTATGTTATTCTTATATATTACACTTAATTATACTTAGTTATACAGAAAAGTATAAAGTCTAAGTATATTTGGCTTCAATGTTCAGTACATGGAAAAAACTTAGTTTAATATATCTAGGTCAAAATATTTCAAATGATTGATCGCTACTACCTGGCTTGTAGTTGTGCTAACTCTTTTATAGAGTAGCCTATAAATTACTGTTCATATATTTGCTTCTCTGAGATAGTACTCCATCATGTTTAACATAGCATCTTGTGGATAAGATGGACTATATCGGACCTTACATCTTTACCAAATATTGGGTTATGTCTGCTCTTCTTAATAATGGCAAGGTATGGTTTAAAAATAAGGCCTAGGGGTGTCAAACATGACTACCAAACTTGGATGGTCACATGCCACTGTTGGAGCGAGATAGATCAATTAATATATCAGAGACATCAATGTAAATGTGCAAGAGTTAGCTGCTGAGCTCATTCTCATCCTGGTGATACATTGCAAGCTCTGCCATAATAGTTACCATATGTGAAGCATGACAGTGCAACACAGGTTTTATTGTAGTGTCATATCAACAGCAATATGATAACGTACATCTCTGCCTTGTAACTTCACACAATAATCTGGAGGCATCTATCTGAACATACCACATTTAAACATTTCAATCTACCCTGTGTCGAAAAAAGTGGATAAAATTAGCAACAGACATATTCACAATGAAAAACATAATGCATAGAGGTACATAGCAGGCTCAAAGAGAATTTTAAAAAGTGGTATGCTAACCTTGGATCCTGTGTGCATTCCAGGACTGCACCATCCGGTCAAGTGCAATCTCAGCTACCTGCCAAGTTGTCCTCCATGTGAATTTGCTCCTGGTCAACAAGGTGGATGAGAGCCCTTTTCAGAGGGTACACTGTAAAAAAATGTCACTCTAAAATTACGGAAAGTTACTGGTTAATAATAGCATTACTTTCACAGCAAGTCTGTAAAAGTATAATATTTTCACAGCAATTTACTGTAATTAATTCACAGTAATTTACTGTGATAGTTTCACAGTAGTTTACATTGAAACAACAGCACTTTATGGTAAATTCACAGTTGCCATGCCCAAGGAATTACTGTAATACAGCAGTGTTTAGCTGTGGACTTGCTGTAAATTACTGTGAAATAAACACAGTAAATTGCTGTGAAGATATTCACAATGAATTACTGTAAAAGTAATGCAATTAACCAATAATTTACTGTAAATTTACAATTTAACTCACACTGTAAGATATTGTAAAATTCGGTCGTGGGGGCAGCAGCCTAAGCAGGGAAGCCCAGACTTCCCTCTCCCCGGCCACCTTGTCCAGCTCTTCCCGGGGGATCCCGAGGCTTTCCCAGGACATGCTGGAGAGACATAGTCTCTGGGTCTTCCACGGGGCTGCCTACTGGTGGGCCGTGCCCGGAACACCTCACCAGGGAAGCGTCCAGGAGGCATCCTGACCAGATGCCCGAGCCACCTCATCTGGCTCCTCTCAATGCGTAGGAGCAGTACTGCAGCAGTGCTCTACTCCGAGCCCCTCCCGAATGACCGAACTTCTCACCCTATCTCTAAGGGAGAGCCCAGCCACCCTGTGAAGGAAGCCCATTTTGGCCGAGTGCAATACTCCTGAGCCAAGTTCCTCACAGGGGCCGTCTTAAATAGGGGAGTTGATGAGATGATGGGAGGCAGGTGTGCAGGTTGCAGAACAGAGAAACTCCGCCCCTGCAGCAGGAACAGAGAGAGAGAGTCCGGGAGGGAGGGGGAGAGCAGACTGCTGAGGATTCACTGAATTCCACAAACATGGCAGACATGCCCTTTTTTTGGTCAATCCAGTGTGAATAAAAATGTGAACAACAGAATACCTTTTACTGCATTATATTGAATTAAATAAACTCCTACAGAGTTATAAACATTTTTACAGGGTTCTCAAAGCTTGAATGACTGAGGGCCAGTTTAGGGACCCAACATTAGATCGAGAGCCATCAAAGAAAAAACTCATATGTCACTTTGTTATAGTAAGCCCATGAAAAAGTTAGTTCTTATATTACACAAATTTTGTTTAAAAAAGAGGCAAAATTGTGCCTAACTTTGTATGAAATATGAAGACCAAGTTTTCAGTGAAGAAGTCTGTGGGGAAGTTAGTCCTTAAAAAGGCTAAAATGTGCTATAGTAGCATCTAATTTTGTATTAAAATAATAATAAAAATCATAATATACTTGAGAATTTGCATTTCTATGAAGGAAATGCGTTGAAATGCTGAGTGTGACTGCTGAAACTGTGAAATGAAATTGCTAAAAGTAATGCAAAGAAAGTTGAAAATGTGACATGAATAGTTGTGAGCGGTAAATCACGGCTGAAAATGTGTGAAACGTGCAATAAAAATGTTTGCAGAACATTATAGATACTGGAGCTCAGGTGTGCAGGCTCACGTGACCACACTAACTTCACAGAAATGTGCAAAAGTTGATGCTGCTTCAACAGTCATATCTCAGAAACTGTAGCAGGTAGTGAAAAGTGCACTAAAACTGTTTGCAGTTGTGAAAGAAAGCAGAAAATGAATGACTGTTTTGTAACATGGTTAAATGTGTTGATATTTGTAGATGTACCTAATAAAGTGGCCAGTCAGTGTAATATGTCCAAGGTAAGGTTGAGAGTGTAAAGACAAGCATGATTACGCCATAGTAGAGAAAAATCTGTACTAGATGGAGAAGAAAAGTACCTCTGTCTCAACCTGGATTTGAACTTGGGTCTCCAGGACAGCAGTTCACTGTGCTAACTACTTGACCACGGGGCTAAATATGCTAAATTGTGGAAAGCATGATATTTGTCCTCATAGTAGCACTGATAACGCTCGGTACTTCCAGGTAATCGAACGCTCGCTGTGTCCAAATCAGATTAGATATCAGGAAAGGGATTTTACCTTGAGCATCCCAAGAACCTGCTGAAACGTTTAATAAAATTCTCATGTCTGTACTGCTAAACATGTTAACACAGTGGCGAGTTAAAAAAGCGCTTCAAGGTGAAGCACTCGGCTGTCCAGAGCGTCGGTCTAAAGTCACGTGACGTGCTCTAGCAAGAAGGATGTCCTCAAAAGTTGGTGTTGCTTAAAAAAATCATATTTAAAAAACTGTGGAAGCCAGCAAACAGCTGAAGATATGTAAAAATAGCCGAGAAGTCAGTGCAGCTTTTAAAGCATGAATGGAGTCTGTAGGTGCCCAATCATGCCCAATCTGTGGAGATTCAAAGTTACTGAATTTTTCAGCAGAGCTGCGGAAATGTCCCTTTGATTTCAATGTAAAATACATGCAAAAGTTATTTTTTACTGTAAAAAGTATGACTGTTAAACCTGTGAAAAATACAAGCGCACTTCTCATGAACATGCTGCATATGACATTTTTTTTCTGTGAAAATCTGTGCAAATTTGAAGCCTGTGAAAGGTGCCAAAATCTGGAGGAATAAGAAGAAGAAGAAAAAACAAAATGGAGTTTAGGGAGAACAATATGTTGAAACGCTGACTCAGCACTCAGCAGGGTTGCGCTGTTATGCAAAAGGCCTCAACATTTTACTGGTGGGTTGCTCCAAAATGCGGCAAACACAGGAACACAATGGAAACAAAACTGAGTAAAACAGTTGACCACATTCTATAGAGTAGTCCACACAAGTGTCTGGGCTTCATATACATATACTTGTTTTTTCTCCATAATCCCCAGACATTGGCAGAAGCCTTTTTGGGATTAAGAAACTACAGATAATATGTACAGCAGCATATCATAACCTACAGGCACTTCATGATAATTCCATTTCTCCCATAATGTTTCTCAGATGATTTTCAACATCCCTATTTGAACGGCTCCCTGACTCATGGTTGGCTTTGGTAATTTCAGTCTAAACAGACTTCGTGTCATATTGTGAATTAGGCTAAGACATACTACTCTGCTATATTCAATTGAACCAACCCCGAAAATGTCTGAAGCTTTCTTCTGCATAGACGATGGACTTCTATGACAGCCTGACCACTGTATTCATGAATAGGAGGACTGAGGAAGTGCAGACCTGAGGGCGGGTGTGACTTGGCCATGATTGATAGCCAAAGTTTGACTGTTGACCCAAAATGGCAGATTACCGAATATTTCAACAACATGTTGAGAATCAGACTTGTGCACAAAGTTTCAGATTTTTCACACAAGAACTGGGGAGGGTCAGTATTTCCAAAAAACAAAGGGTTGCGCAGTTATGCAAGAGTCCTCAACATGTTACTGGTGGGCTGCTCCAAAATGCAACAAACACAGGAACACAATGGAAATAAAACTGAGTAAAACTGCTGACTACATCCTATGGAGTAGTCCACACAAGGGTGTGGGCTTCATATCCATATTCTTGATATCAGCAGAAGACTCTCTGAGATTAAGAAAGTAGAGACAGGCTCCACAGTAGAATGGCAAGGTGGCAAGGGCTCTCAACTGAAATAAAGAAGAAAGTGGGAGACTGTCCCATATCATTAAACACAAGACCACACAAAGGGAGCCTCTGTAGACGACCCCTATACCTAAGAGACCATGACAACGGGTTGGGACGGATTTATTTGTCTGGGACAAGAAAACCTATCTGGTGGCGATAGATTATTTCTCACGTTACATTGAAGTGGCTCATCTCCATGTAGCATCAGCCGAAACGGTCATATCTGCTCTGAAGAACATCTTTGCCCGGCATGGTGTTCCTGTGACTCTCTTGTCAGACAATGGGCCACGATATGCCTCTACCCTCTTCAAAGACTTTGCCATTGAGTATGGTTTCACTCACATGACCAGCAGCCCACGATACCCGCAGGTGAATGGTGAAGCTGAGCGTGCGGTGGCCACTGTTAAGGGTCTGTGGAAAGAGGGAGGAGACTATACAAAGTCGCTACTCAGCTACCGAGCCACCGAGCCACCCCTTTGGAGAGCAGTTATTCCCCAGCCCAACTACTCATGGGACGACAGTTAAGAACCACACTCCTGCAAGTGCCCAAAACACTCACTCCACGCTGGCCAAACATCCAACAGCCCCGGAGCAGAGAGACACAAGGAAAACGGAAACAGGAGAAATATTACAACAAACGCCACAGAACACATGACCAGCCGGAGCTACACCCAGGCCAGAGCGTATGGATCACTACAGAAAACACTCATGGGACAGTCGTGAACCAGACAGCTGCCCCAAGGTCGTACCTGGTCAGAACAGGAGATGGACTGTTGAGGAGAAACCGTACCCACCTGCGAGCAACCCAGCAGCCACCTCCAGAACCAACCAGTGGAGAGAACACTGTCTCAGACAGTGAAAACCAACCTGCAGCGGTGCCAGAAGATGCGTATGTTACACGCTCAGGGAGACGCTCACGTCTGCTGAAAAGACTGGATTTGTGATTTGATAAGTTAACAGTAGTTCTGGACTGTATCGGAAAGAAAAAGGAATTGAGTTGAAAGAAGAAAAGGGAAAAGAAAGATTTGTTTTGATTGTTTGAAGTGAAATGTTTCTTACTTCAAAAGGGGGAGATGTGTGAAGTTAATATGAACCAGTAAAATATACGCTAATGCCTCAGCCAATCACGTGGGTGGTTGTTGGCATGTGAGGACGTAGAGACAGGAAGTGTAATGTGTACTGCAGAAGTTCCAGTAAACTGGGACGGGCATTAGCTCAGTTGGTAGAGCGTCCACCCCATGTGAAGGGGCTGCCAACCCCCAGCAGCGGCTGCTGGTTCGAATCCCGGCCTCAGCCCTATGCTGCATGTCATCCCCCCTCTCTTCACCTGCTTTCCTGTCAATCTCCAGCTGTCCTATACAATAAAGGCCATAAAAGCCCCAAAAAATAACTTAAAAAAAAAAAAAGAAGTTCCAGTAAACTGTTGAGCCAAGGCTACTCTCTGCCTCGTTATTAAGACACAATAACGTAACACATGTATGGATCACCTGGACATTTAGGGATGTCTCTCTCTCTCTCTCTCTCTCTACCTCTCAGTCAATATTTAGATTACTTCTGTGTAAATCCTGTAGTGTGTACACGACTTGCGTTGTTTTGGAATAAATGCAGGCAATGCACTGAAAGTCCGGTTCTCCATGCCTGCTAGAGAAGGAGTTTTATTGTGAAGGGCACAGCACTGGTGGGCTTCAAAGCCCCACCCACCAACAACATGAAGTAAGGAGTGGAATTTTCATTTTTTGTGTGAAAACGAAAAAAACACAAAAACGGGCCGTTTCTTGTTTTCTGTTTTTTTTTTGTTTTTTTTTGCGCAAAACACAAAAACGAAAAAACGAGCCGTTTCCCGTTTTTTTGTTTTTTGCACAAAATTGAAAAACAGGAAAACAGCTTGATTTCTTGTTTCTGCTCGTGTCTTTCATACCCAGGAAACAGACTGATAAAACGTACCTTGGTCCATGACTTCCAGTATCTACAGTTTTCAAAACATGCACTTATTAATAAAAATAGGACACAGCAGGTCTCACCTCTCCTCTTCGCCTCTCTGGTTCACACCTTATCAGTTTAAATGATGGGAAATAAATCACATGCCCCTTCATCATCTGTGAAAGATGAGTCAGACCTGCACTGCTGCTGCCACTTCTGACAGTGATGACTTTTTAAGTCAGGATCTAATGTCGTGCATAACCTACACTGAATACTTAAATTCAGAATTTCTAAATCTTGTTCTAATTGTATCTTTGTTGCATACATATGCAAAAGGGATATAATATACCTATTGTATAATAATTATTATGAAGTGGCAACAAATTCACATGGTCCCTTTTTTGTTTTTACTCCTTTTTCTTGTTTTTAATATTTCTTTTAGTGCTCAAATAGGACACTATTTTAGAACTGTCAGGAAAATTATGGGCTACTGTAAGAAATTAATACAAACACATGTCAAACAATTCAGTTGTTGCAAAAGGCTGGTGTTCATAACAATCTTTAGATTCCAGGGAGGCACACTTTCTATTGTCTTTTCTTTAAAATTTTTGATTATCAGTTTAACCCTAACCTAACACCTAACCCTTTTTTGGCCCACCAGCAGTAACTTTGCAACCACCAGAGGGCCCCAGCACACAGTTAAAGAGGTGCTGCTGCATAGTCACATCGAAGGATGCCATTTAAGCGATGATCAACTGGAGGCCCCTTCACAGCACACAAACTCTTTATTTTATGGATACACATATACGGATATATACTCAACAAAAATATAAACGCAACACTTTTGTTTTTGCTCCCATTTTTCATGAGATGGACTTAAAGATCTAAAATTAATTCCAGATAAACAATATTACCATTTCTCTCAAACATTGTTCACAAATCTGTCTAAATGTTTGATAGTGAGCACTTCTGCTTTGCTGAGATAATCCATCCCACCTCACAGGTGTGCCACATCAAGATGCTCATCAGACACCATGATTAGTGCACAGGTGTGCCTTAGACTGTCCACAATAAAAGGCCACCCTGAAATGTGCATTTTTTTGCTTTATTGGGGGTCTGGGGACTCAGAACCAGTCAGTATCTGGTGTGACCACCTTTTGCCTCATGCAGTGCAACACATCTTCTTCGCATAGAGTTTATCAGATTGTCAATTGTGGCCTGTGGAATGTTGGTCCACTCCTCTTCAATGGCTGTGCGAAGTTGCTGGATATTAGTGGGAACTGGTACATGCTGTCGTGCGTGAGCATTTGCCCACTCAAGTCTGTTACGGCGACGATCTGGAGTCAGGTTAAGACCCCGATGAGGACGATGAGCATGCAGTTGAGCTTCCCTGAGACGGTTTCTGACAGTTTGTGTAGAAATTCTTTGGTTATGCAAACCAATTGTTTCAGCAGCTGTCTGAGTGGCTGGTCTCAGACGATCTTGGAGGTGAACCTGCTGGATGTGGAGGTCCTGGGCTGGTGTGGTTACACATGGTCTGCGGTTGTGAGGCCGGTTGGATGTACTGCCATATTCTCTGAAACGCCTTTGGAGACGGCTTATGGTAGAGAAATGAACATTCAATGCACGAGCAACAGATCTGGTTGACATTCCTGCTGTCAGCATGCCAATTGCACGCTCCCTCAATGCTTAAGACATCTGTGGCATTTTGCTGAGAGACAAAACTGCACATTTCAGGGTGGCCTTTTATTGTGGGCAGTATAAGGTACACCTGTGCACTAATCATGATGTCAGATCAGCATCTTGATGTGGCACACCTGTGAGGTGGGATGGATTATCTCAGCAAAGCAGAAGTGCTCACTATCACACATTTAGACAGATTTGTGAACAACATTTGAAAGAAATGGTAATATTGTTTATCTGGAATGAATTTTAGATATTTGAGTCCATCTCATGAAAAATGGGAGCAAAAACAAAAGTGTTGCATTTATATTTTTGTTGAGTGTAGATACAGAAGTGGACAAAAATGTTGGTACCCTTCCACAGTAAAAAAAGAAAAACCCACCATGATCACTGAAATAACTTGAAATTGGCAAAAGTAGGAATGAATCAAAATAACTGAAAATTAACTAATTAAAATCAGAAATTGCTTTTTAATTGTGGTTTAAAATAATAATCTTTTAAAAAACAAACTAATGAAATTGGCCTGAACAAAAATGATGGTGCCCTTAGCTAAATATTTGATTGGACAACCTGTTGAGGCAATCACTGCACCTGTCCACAGGTATTTTGGCCCACTCCTCATGAGCAAACTGGTTCAGTTGTCTCAGGTTTGAAGGCTGTCTTCTCCAGACTGTATGTTTCAGCACCTTCCACAAATGTTCAATAAGATACAGATCAGGGATCATAGAAGGCCACTGCAGTACACAGTTGTCTCGTGTTTTGTTCTGAGCCATTCTTGGGTGTTTTGTGTGTTTCAGGTCATTATTTTGTTGGAGGACCTTTTACCTGCTGCTGAGAGCAAACTTTCTGACACTGGGCAGCACATTTTGCACCCGAATGCCTTGATATTCTTGAGATTTCATTGTACCCTGCACAAATTGAATATGCAGTAAAGCAGCCCTAGAACATAACTGAGCCTCCTCCATGTTTCACAGTAGGTACAGTGTTCTTTTCTTTGCTTGATTTTTGCATCTGTGAACACAGAGCTGATGTGACTAGACAAAAAGCTCCAGATTTGTCTCATCTGGCCAAAGGACATTCTCACAGAAGCTTTGTGGCTTGTCAATATGCATTTTGGCAAATTCCAGTCTCGTTTTTTATGATTTGCTTTCAACAGTGATGTCCTCCATTAAGTCCATTCTGGCTCCAACAGTGATGGACAGTGCGATCTGATACTGATGTACTGTGACCTTTGTGTTCACCTCTAGTCTCTTTGGAAGTTGTGCTGGGCTCTTTGGTTACCATTTATATCTGTCTCTTTAATTGGTCATAAATTTTCCTCCAGCAGCCACCTCCAGGGAGGTTTGCTACAGTCCTGTGGACCTTAAACTTCTGAATAAAATGTGCAGCTGTAGTCACAGGAACATCAAGCTGTTTGGAGATGGTCTTATAGCCTTAACCTGCATCATGCTTGTTCATAATTTTCTTTTAAACCTCCAGAGACAACACTCTCCTTAGCTTTCTGTGGTCTTTGTTCAGTGTGGTACACACCATGATACCAAATAGCAGTGACTACTTTTCACCCTTTAAATAGGCAGACTGACTGACTACAAGTTTGAAGACACCTGAGATGTTAATTACAGCACACACCTTAGTTTAAAAAATCATTTTTAATCCTTTCTAGGGGTACCATAATTTTTGATCAGACCAGTTTCATAAGTTTGTTTTTTGATTCTATGATTCTGTTAAACCACAATTCAAAAACAGTGTCTGATTTTCATTAGTGAATACTCAGTAAACTTTTATTTATTATTATTGTTGACCATTGTGGGTTATTCTTTCTTTAACAGAAGGGTACCAACATTTTTGGCCGCGTCTGTATATAAAATACACATAAACACATATATACATCCAACACCCAACATGAATCCATATAGTCATGAATCCCTCCATCATGGCAGCAAGAAAAAACCTTCCGTTAAGCAGCAGGAAATCTTGAGTGTGGATCCCAGTCTCAAGATGAACAGCAAATCCACACAATGCTTTGTTGGGTGTGTGGGTGAAGGGAGGAAGGTGGGTGGAGACGAGTGGGCTATAGTAAGAACTGAAGTTAGTGACAGGTCCATGAACCAATCATAGACCTGTGGGTTATATTTGTCTCTGCTGAGTATACATTTATTAGAGGTTACCCCCTTGAGATTTTCAGAAGGGTCCTCATGTATGAGTATAGTGATAGTTTTAATAAAAGTATAGTCAACAACAATGACAAGAAGACTCATTAATCTTATATTTACATTACCATTTAACCAGAGAACAAGCATAATTGAGTCAAACCCAAGGAGCAGCTCCAGGAAGAAGTGGTCATGATATTACAACTGCGCAAAGTGGCTAGCAGCCGTTTAGAGTGATGGGCAGTGGTGTGCTTTTAAGGACAAATACATACAATTTGGAAAAATAACAACACTAAACTACTATTCTCTTAATTGGACCAAATTATTTTTATTATTTAGTTAAAAATGCAGATGCTGTTAGAAATACACCTTAATGTGGGGTCAACAAAAAACTGGCCTATGTAAAAATATATTTGATGATCCCGTTGTATATCTATTAAAGGTATGCTGATTCAAATGAAATGACCATGCTGGCATTTAACTTAAGGTATAAAGCCAAGGTTATAGGAAAAATAGAAACGCAACAAAACCAGACTCATTTCGTTGCTTTTGTTTCAATAATTCTTTTATAGAAACATGTCAGAGTGTCTCTGTATCTCAACAGTGCAATCCACTACATTCTTCCACAAAGCCAAACATGAGGATTAACAGATTACTGATAAATATTTGACAGCAGCTCTCTAAACACTCATGAATATGTAGATTTGATATATTTTACATAAAAGCATTAACAAAGGGTTAGCGACTAATATCTACATCAAAGTTTACTTTAAACAGACAGCAGAAGTAGCGAGACTAGCCTACAGTATGTGGACACTGAGGGACATTTTTGGTCAAAGGTTTGAGTTACAGTCAATTGGAGTCACTGTTAGCTCAATCCAGCACAATGATACCAACAAATAACTAAACAGATGTTCATCACATGAGGACTCCTATAAAGAAAATGCTTTTATTTTTTAAGATTTCTGATATCAGGAAAAAGTCCAATTGATTGAAATGAAAGTGACAACAGTTTCTGTTTGTGAGTGTAGGCTTCAGATCAGTAGCTCTGTTATTAGGCAGAAAGCGTTGCTCCTCACAGCAGGTACACACAGACTACTTTCTGCTGCTCTCTAATAATAAAACGGGATCCTTTCACTGGATGTTTTAAACCCGCCGCTGCTCCCCTTCCTCCGTGTGTTCGGTTGATTGCAGGTTTGGGAAGTCAGTGTTTGTTTTCTGATGGAGATCTAGCAGTCGCATGAACGACCTGCAGACAAACAAACACAGGGTTCAGTTTTTTATTAAGATATAATGAGACATTTAATTTACTAAATTGACAGTGCAAACAAAGTCACAGATTGTACGAAATCTCAAATAACATGAATAACACAATAAAAAAGATAATCGGGTTACAGTCGAAAACTGTTCATTAAAAAAGAGAGGGTGTATATTTAAGTAACCTGACACACCAAATGGATTGTTAAATACGTTTCAAGGATTCAAGGATCTGAGGGCGAAGGGCACAGACTGACAGCAAGAACCAGTGGAAAGTACGCTGTTAAATACTTAAACTCAGTGCAAAAGTTTCAAGTTTTTGTGGTTTTGTTATCTGATAATTGATCCTCGGAAATTAAAAAAAAAAAATTGGAGCCATAAATTCAGATTTATAATCAAGGTAAAGCCGTACACCCACTGGCATAATATCACTTAGCATAGACACCTTCAGGTAATGATGACTATGAACTCTGCTTCTTCCTCTATCCTAGTTCTAGTTTTCATTCCAAAGACAAATCAGACCATACATTTTAGCAAATCACTCATAAAGTTAAACATTGATAGAACTCAGTACAGGATTTAAAAAATAGTTCAGTTCAAAGATTTTCCACATCTTTATGAAACAATACAGTTGATAGGACTTTTATTTATGTTATTTTCAAAACAAAAGCTTCTCACCAGTTCAGGTGTCACATTAAAAAATAAACTGGAGGCAAGAGCAGCTAAATGGATGCTTACGCCTTATGCTCAGATAATGCCTGGGTAAACAAATCTCGTTTTGGATAAACACAACATCCCACTGATACAGGGTCACAGTCATTACAGAGCTTCAACCTTTGGCATAGGCTCAAAAATGCTGCATTATAAATTAACATGATGGCTCCTAAAGTTAGTTGAAGATATTTTAAAACAAACATCTGACTAGATTCTACATTTTCCATGATGAACAGCATCAAACATTGTTGGGCCGCCAAAAATTACACTGACCACGTCATATTACCTCAGCGTTGTGTTAATGCAGATGGAAATTGTCTGAGTACAGTTAGCCCCTAGAGGGCGTTACTGAGCTGTTTCAGTGTGTACAAACTCACACACTCCCTGTTTTCTGGTTTTAGCCAGCAGATGGTTTTATAAAACAGAATGTACTGCAGTTCATACGGTTTTGTTTCCCTGCAGCTTCTGACATGATCAACACTGTTGGGCTTAAACTTGACCAAAGCTTCAGGAACAATACATTTTTAAAGGTGCTGTTTAAAAGCTGGAAGAGGGCTGCGTGCAGTTTCTAAAATGCCACTGAAATTGTTCATGGCTGCACCACCACATCAAACATGCACGGCTCCTCCTTCCCCTCTCCGTGCCCTGCTAGACCCCTAGAGTCTCACCACCTGTTGAACCATCAGGTCCAGCTCTACAGGAGTTTTCCATGTTGCGTCAGTGCGCTGTGTCTCTGTGTGTGAGAGGCCATTTACAGTGAAACAGATGGACTGAGTAAATATAACTTTAGACTTTGGTAGGATGGATGACAACTGGGTGATGAAATTTGAAGTATTTCAGGGGGAAAGAAGCTGTGTGTGTGTGTCAGCACAAAGGTTCACAAACATGTCTACAGTACGGGCAGTGGTGTTTAACAATTCATCCAGAAGGCCAAGAGAACATTCGTGCCAGAGGACAGGATTCCCAGTCATCCCTGGACCTTAAAACCCACAGCTGCTCACAGTGCGGGGACATCAGAGTTAATGTCATACTGAAATGTTTTTTGGTCTGTTACACTGGTCACAGTGTCAGAAAAGTGATTAGAGTTAGAAGTATGAAACATTAATTGTTGGATGGAAGACTACAAAGTGGTATCCTACCAATTACCAATGTGATGACACTGGAGGGCAGGGTGGCACTGCTCAAACCAGTGAAAGTCTGCAAGAATCTACTTCTGGGGTCAGACTACACATTTGATTTATAATATGATGATCACTGTGTCAGATTATGTGATCATAGAGCCCTTAGGTACGAGTGTGAGCATGAATGGCTGTCTCTCCATGTAGCCCTGTGATTGGCTAGTGACCAGTCCTGGGTGTGCTCTTGCCCAATGCCAGCTGGGACAGGTTTCAACCTTCCATGACACCAAAAGTAATAAGCAGTATGGATAGAATCTATAGTTTTATTCTCAAGCTTAGAACCAAACAGTAAATCTAACATGGAGTTAAAGCAATTAAAGTTAGTTTTTCAATGCAATAAACTAGCACTGTTTTATTGTGTTATTAATTCGACCTTAATTTTAACCAGAACGTCTCATAAAAAATGTCTCCCAGACTTCAGCTGTCCAAGTCATCAGTCAGAACAATCTTGATTAGCAGTTGTTATCAAAGTTTGTTGGACTTATTTTTTATAAAGCTTCTGAAATAAGGGGTGCATAATATTAGATTTTTTGCCAATATGCTGATATTTCAATACTCTTTATCACCAATATCAAGATCAATGTCGACTTTTTGTCCAGAGCACATAGCCTAAACTAAACGTAAAAAAAATTGGTCTTTTCCTTTCATGGTTGGAGTCAGCGATGTGGAGCAATATTTATTCTTTAATGACTGACATTTTGGATTTTTAGGTGTGAACATTCAAAAATGATGAGGTAAACAAATAGTGTTTCTTTGAAAATTCTTAAAATATCACAGCCAAAATGCTGGATAAATATGGCCAATATGTCTAAAATATTGCCTGTAAATATTGACAAAGCTTTCAATATCTGTCAATACCAATCATCAACTTTTTAGGCAACTATCAGCCAACATAGCCTGACATTGTTCTGATAGTATTGTGCATTCTTACTTAATAAAAGACTTTTACAGAAACGTTTGCAGTAAATTGTGGATTTTACAATAAATTGACAAAAGCCAGTTATCAACAAATTGTTGGAGACAGAACAAAAGTCAAAGGTGATAAACTTCCCAGATCAGTAGAAGGACATTTTAGTGTGATTTTGAGGACAAAGACACACGGCTTTGGGTGAAAATTGTGTCCAAACTGCGTTGTCTAACTCAGCATTAATGTTATAACTGCTCTACACTTTATTTTTCTGACTATCACTAGATTTTATATGAGGGTGAATGAAAACATTACCCTGGTCAGAGAGCATCGGCTGAGTGTTGTTTGCCCTCCTTCTGCAAGGAGAAGAAAAAAAGAGTAAGGAGGGAGAAAGCTTTACATCTTTAATAACAAAGTAATATGATGAACAAATAATCAGACATTTCTGTATGATGAAGTAACAAACATTCAGAATTTTCACTTCAATAAAACAGTGTTTGTGTTTTTGACTGAGAGAACGTCACCTCTTGTCCTGGTTGAACTTGCATCTGCAGTGGCCGCCTGCAACAAAATCACAAACACATTCAATTATATCAAGTCTTCTGTGTGTAATTAGCTCTGCTTAAGTTTGTTAATGTCTCTGTATGTTTGAGTATAAGTTTGATCTTACTGAGCAGGATGGTTATGCCAATGAGACAGAGTACGGCGGCGAGAATCAGACCTCCAACACGCAGTCTGTGGTAGTCTGTATGCCAGAGTGTAAAGAGGATGGTTACAATTTTGTATATGAAAAAACAAACAGTTCAAAAAAGGTAGCACATTTATGACAATACAACCTATGTTCAATTGTAAAGTTTATTTTCACGAGCAATTGTTGGTCAAAAGAAACAACAAATTAAGCTTCACAGTAAACCACAGTGTTTTTCATTTTCTGAGTAATCACATTAGCAGTGAACCCATTCAGCAGTTTGATTTACCACAATAAAAATGAAAAGATTATTTGATATTAACACATATTCATTTCTCAGTTATTATGTTGCTGTACATCTCTATTTTCACTTGAATTCTTTCCTCCCTGTGACTTTGTTTTAAATATTTTATTTATCTCTTGAAGCATATCAATAACTCTTTTGAAAGTTTTGAATAAAATACATTATCCTTATTGAATGATAAATTTCGTGTGAAATGGGGGCCTGAGCAAAACAGCCATGTTCTTACTTCATGTGGCGGTCTTGCTCATGCTTCCTAAACAGACGGGGTGCACATGACCTTCCTGTAAGTGCATCTGATTTTTTAAGTAAATGGTCAAATGTTCAAACAACTGAAGCTTACATAGTTTCTTAAAACTGAATGTTATGATTGAACTATATATAGCACAATGTCAAACAGCAATGTTTTTGTCGTACCAGGCAGACCAAAGATAAACAGATTAAAAAAGTCCAAAATAACAGATAATAATAATGATAATGACTGTTTGACTTTAATAGTTATTTCTCATAATTAATCATTGGTTTTCTGGCATTCATTTGATAAAACTTCCTCTGTCTTCTAAGATTACAGAATACATCACAGAGCAAAGACATCTCACAGTCAGTATTTTCCAACATTGTCCAGTCCTTGAATAAATGATAGTGTAAGAGTAAAATAATGATTTACCAAAGGTAAATGGGTCGTCCTCTGCAGCAAAACACAGAAAAATAGGGTCAGTCAACAGCAGGTTGATAGCAGCAGATCAATGAGGACATTCAGAAACATCAACATCTCAAACAGTGACGCAGTTATAGTAGACAGAACAAACTAAGATGACAGTACAATGGCCTTCTTTGATTCTGTCACTAATGATAAGCAAACCTAACAGTCAAATCAATATATATTATCTCAAAAGTAATGTTATGCCTAATCTTAACCACAAGTCTAGCAAAGGCTTATATGGGTCTGTCTCAATATGAATTTTTACTTCCAGATATGCTGTATGTGATTTATCTGGTACATAAAAAGTAAAGTAAGAGCACTTACGGTCCTGTGCTTCTGCAAACACCAGCGACATCACTGTGAGAGAGCAGAAACAGACAGATTAAGTCAGAGACATGCAGCTTGATGCACCTCATTTTCATTATAAGGCATTATTGGAGCAAAAGAGAAATACCTCCTTACTGGTGGTTTATTTGCAAAGGACGGATTTACATTAGCACTAAAATAGCTTTAAATCTGTTTACTGAACTTTCAACAATTATTTTATGTTCTTAGATATTTATTTTACATTAATTAATACAGCTTTTCTTATTTTGGTCCTACTTGTTCATTATGATTTGAAACACCTCTGACAAACACAGACTGAAAACCTGCATGTTTTAACACAGATTCTGCTGCCAGAGTGCTGACAAAGAGCAGAGGGATTGGTCAGGTGGTCTAATCAATTTGTTAAGCACTGTTTTTCTTTCTATTGGGTGGAAGCCCATGTGTCAGCCTATGAAACAGGTTTGCATCATCAAGTTATGAGGTTGTGTCAGGGTGCCCTTCTGTGTCTATTCTGCATCATTTTATTATGATACAGTTAGACCTGTCACAACAACAAATTTTGCTGGACGATAATTGTCCAAAAATGTTTTGCCAATAAACAATATTATTGTCAATGATATTTTGAAATGTAATTTTATCATTCATGTCATTATGATATATATCTTAATAAAGTGAGTGGGCTACACCATATCAAAAGCAATGAACTTTAATTTAATTTAATTTAATTTAATTTAAGAGTATTTAACTGCAATTGGAAGGTCAATAGGTTTTTAATAAAATAAATTAAACAATATAATAAATTTAACAAACAAAAAAGAGAAAAAATCCCCAATGAAAATGAAATAGGCTCTCTTTTAGGAAAAAATCTATGTAAATAAAAATAATTATATTAATCAAAAACAATAACAAAAGAATAGACCCTGTCTCTGTAAGGACAAAAAAACAAAACTCCAATAAAAACACACAAAATTTATGCAGTTCAGGAATTGTATGTGACATGTACGTTCTCTCAGTCAATTTGTACTGCCTGTCGAGCGTTTATAACGTTTCTCTTTATAACGAAATACTGGCTTTTCAACCGTATTGAAGGGGTGCATTTCTTGCAATGTAGAGAAAAACACTGTCTGTGAGCGTGCACCTTTTTGCTCAGTTTTATTTTTGTTTACTTTGCTGACCAAACGCCACAGTAACACCGACTATCAGGATGAGGGCTCCGCTGCATTTCCCCTGCCTCGCCGCGACTACTTTCAAAATAATGAGATATACCGGCTCATCGTGTTCATGAGCTCAAACCTTGTTCATTCTGTTTAAACCAAAATATTCCCACACTTGTCTGTGGCACTGGGCTTATGAACAGTAGCTTTCGTGCCATCATTCATATTAGTGTTTGTTTCCTCTAGGGCTGTAAAGTCCTAGTCGATTGGTCGACTAATTGGTCGATGCGTGCTCAGTCGACCAAAACTCTGATTGGTCGACCAAATGTGTCAATTTATTTTTTCCCCTGCAGTTCATTTCATCAGGAGAAACGTTATAAAGTGAAATGGCGGTATTTTCTGAGCACCCCCATCATGTCTCAGAACACCATTTTAATGTATTTATCGTTTATTTCAATATTTTTATTTAAGAACATTTCAATATTCTAGTCTAATAACCGCTTATTTGTTTTATAACTGCATACGCACCTGCCCGCGCTGCAGCGGCGGCATCCCTCACCCAGTCCGCGCTGGATTTTATGCCTCATATTAACACCCAAATGCAAGAACAACATCACAGGAGGAATTGACTATTTTATTTCTAAGGGTATGAGGCCCATTGGTGTCGTGGAATGCCAAGGAAAACATTGGAACCTGGATATTCAGTGCCAGTGCACCAGACAATTACACATGCACTAACGGCATAAACGGTATAAAATACGAGGGAGTAAAAAACAGAAAGTTTCCAAGTTAATAGATAAAGATAGGAAAAACATCGCTGCGCAACTACGAAGTTGCCGATGCCTTCAAAGTTCCAGGAAAAAAAAGTTTCTGTTGTAGTGAACAACGTGGTTAATGTGAAACTCTGTGTGGAAACACTAAAAGAGTTCCATGAATATCCAGGTTCCAATGTTTTTCTGGATATTCAGTGCCAGCGCGCCTCACAATTACACATGCACTAACGGCAAAATACGAAGGAGTAAAAAAGAGAAAGCTTCCGAGATAATAGATACAGATAACAGATGTGTACGTGTCTTCGAATGGAGTCCTATATGACAGTGACTGCCCATTTCATTGATGAAGACTGGAAAGCAAAGAGTCTTGTGTTGAGAGAAAAAAAGGCGCACACAGGGGATAAAGACGGCGGGCGGGGGGGGCTTTGGTCAATTTTTGGTCGACAATTGCTGTGTTTTAGTCGACCAACAATTTCTTTGGTTGGTTACAGCCCTACTTTCCTCGTTACTCCTCGGGACGCTCACTTCGGCTCTCTCCGTGTGTACGCGGCCCCGCCTCACCCCCAAAGATTGAATGGCTGACAGATGCTCACTCCGATATAAATCCCCTAAATCCGCTATAGAACCAACGTGCCCTGGTGTGGAGACAGTTACAAAGAGTGAGGCATGTTCTCATTCAGCCTCTTTGGTAGAAAGAGAGGAGGAAAACAAACATGCATACACGTGTCAACTTACCTAGGATGTTTTCAATTATTGTGCAGTTAATTGATTTATTGATTATCGTGACAGGCCTAGATACAGTAGTCTTGTGTTGTCTTTGTGTTTTGTCCTTTTTTTAATTGTAGACTTGTTTATTTGATGCTTCTGCCAAGGAGGTGATATAGATCAAGTGATAAATGCACTCTTAATGAATTTGAAGTTATTTGCTACAAGAAACTATAAAACATGGAGAGTTTTCAAAAAGTTATACTTACATGTCATCAACACCAAAGCAGAGACCTTTGCCATCTTCACTGTGGATGCTTCTTACCTGAGGAGATACATACAGACACTGATAAGTCATGGGATTTATGGTTACAGATCAGGTTGGACTGGAATTTATCACTGCTTGGAGACTTTATCCTCCTATAAGGCATGTGGCAGACGACTACTGCACAATGAAAGTATTCTATGGCAAGTCTTAAAGAAGGATAGGGTGGATTTTTAGTTTGAGGTTGTAGTCAAGCATTCATCCATCATCTATACCACTTATCCCATTCTGGGTCATGGGGGGCTGGAGCCTACCCCAGCGGTACACCCTCAACCAGTCAGCAGCCGATCATTGGGCCAAATATAGACAGACAACCAATCACGCTCACACACACACCTCAGGGTAGGCCTGTGCTCAAAATATTGATACGGCAAAATATCGTCACGCACTCCTTTGGGATACGTCTATCAATACGGATTCTACAGAATCGATACGGCCTAAATATTTTGAAAGTTGTTGTTAATACACTTTGGATAATGTTAACAGTGGCACAGTTCAAGGGAGAAGACAAGCTACATAATGAAGCATATGTTCTAAATTTGAACTTAGGTCTACCATCTTTGAGGATCTGAATTTATGTCTCTCAAGTTGTAGAACCACTTAAAACTCATCCTTGTTCTTTTTCATTATAAGAAAAAACTTATCTTGTCAAGAATTTTGTTTAAAGCGTAGCCAATATTCACAATTTACGTGTATCTGGATATGTATTGTATCGTGGCCTTAGTATCGGGATACGTGCCATATCGTGAGGTTGCTGGAAATACCCAGCCCTACCTCAGGACAGCTCAGAGTCACCAATTAACCTACTGAGCATATTTTTGTCTGTGAGGAATTAACATGAAAGTTAGCTGACCATGACCTTTGAACTATCATGATTTTATCCCTAAATCACGGTGGACTTTTGCCTAAGGTTGAGAAAAGGTCTTCAAAGTATTCTTCAGATCCTGTCTTCAGTCAGCCTGAGAACATTATGCCTCTGGTCCTGACTATCCCAGCCACAGAAGCATCAAAAACATTCGCGATCAAATTCTTCACTCTTGTATGAACCACAAATCTGTACAAAAAAAAAAATCCAGAAAACTGTGGTATATTAATGAGCTTCACTTGAATCTCATTGTTACTGTACATGAGGTTAATAAAATTACCTCAAGTCCCAAAGGCAAACATAACCACATTTAAGATGTGCATGTTTGAAAGCTCATTAGTGTGCTCTAAACTGGCTCATGGAGCAGCCATCAGAGTCAACAGAGACCTGAAACTACATTTAGCTTCTTGGGGCACTTTAAGGACATAAATACACAGAAATGACAGAATCACTATTAAAGTACATGATTAGTTCTTTTAGCTGTAGAAAATAAGAATAAGATCAAATTTAGCCAGGCACAAAGTGGTCTTCCTCTCTTCAACACTCAGAAACCTGATCTGATGCTGATGGGAGAAAGTGCTCTGATGGAGCCTCAGTTGGACACTAATGCTCTCTGGGTCATACATTACACCGTTACCATTCAAACCATAACATCTATTTCCTGCTTTATGTTTTATCTTTTTCATCAGCATGCCCGCCAGCCCCTACATGTACTAACCTGCTGAAACCACCCAGGAACAATTCATGAGAATATGATCAAACAGCACAGCCTCTTCAAGGTATTTCTGACTCTGATGGCATTTTAATCTTATTCTGTTGAACAAAAGTGTTTGCATGGTTTGCTTTTGAGATGCCATCAGTCAATGAAGACATTTTGATTTTCCAGTAAGAGCCCAAGACTAAAAATAACAAAAAATCTCTTCAGAATTAGCCCATAACACTGGCACAAAACTGACAATAATGCCACTCATATCATTCTATATTTCAGACTTTCCTGCAGCTGCAGATTACAGTCAACACACTGATGGCTGTGCGTGTGTGTTTGTGTGTGTGTGTTTGTGTTAGTGCTGTTAAAGCCTCCATGTTGAAGCGGCAGTGGTGATGTGCACTGGGGGCAGACACACCTAAGAGTAACAACAGCAGTGATTTTCCACTTACTGCACATTTCCACTCAGAGCGCTCCATGGTGAGCAAACACACAAGAGCTGATACAAACTGGCATCCACACAGGCACATGTAACAAACAAACACATACACACACACACACACACACACACAAACACACATATACTGTATATAATTACATACCTAACTTATATGTTTTTGTCAGTCATCTCAATTCTAGTCCATAGCTGTCAATGCACAATATTTAACTCTGAACTTTTCACTCTACACTCTTGACATATAAGTGACACTTGCAGAGTCAATCATGCCACCAGTTCCCCATTACTGGACTTTTTGAAATATGTGCTCTAACCAAGCATGATCCTTTATTTCAGCAGATTTTCCCAATTAATATACGGTCAATAAAAACAGTCCTATTTACACTTTGCATTAATATGGAGTTGACTAAGGATCGACCGATACATCAGCCGGCTGATATATCGGGCCGATATTTGCGTTTTTTACTTCAATCGGCATCGGCCGATTCGCGCGTGGGTTCGCCGATGTATTATTCTGCGGCCTGATTTACAGACAGGCATCCACGGGCAGCTCCGTGTTGCCAGAAGATCATGTAGCGCATGTAGGCACGTTACCCGCCCCCCACTGCAAGAGTGCTAACCATGGTGCTAACAGCAGCAGACGCTACTGAAACGTAAGTTTTAAACATTAAATTAGCCTCGGTTAAACTTAGTTGAAATATTGTCTCCCACTTTGAAATAGGAAACATGAAAGCTAAGTGCATTTAATGTACGTGCTTGCAAATATAGTTAAGGTTGTGGGTCAGAAAAATGTGAATGCTGCTGAATGCTTCGTCTTTAAAACTACTTAGCATAATATATGAACTGTTGACGTAGTTGTAGGCTAATGTACAGCTGTTACGAACACCAGTTTAAGGATTAATTATCAATGGCAGCGCTGTCAATTCTGTTCCATGGTGTTTGGAGGAGTTCAACTCGGCGAATGAGGCGGTATGAGGTTAAATCCTTGCCGTGTGTTTGTGTTTGTGTGCGCTCTCTCCGTCAAAGTGGAGTGGAGCAGCTATGTCTGCTATCAGGGAGGTCTTTAGCGTGCACTAGAGGGACTTTAACGATGAGAGAAATGTTTTATATGTAGTACTAAATTGTGTCAGTGTTTCGTGAAAACGTGTTCGTGTCGGGGTGTCTTTTCGTCCTCCCTCGGGATCACTCGGCTCTATCCGTTGACGCTCGACTCCTCCCTCGGGATCATTCGGCTCCTCCAAACGCAGCAGAGCAAGAAAGTTTGCTCATTGAATACTGTTGAATATTTATTCCTTTTAAAGTTGATACTGCCGTTTAAAACTTAAACAACTTGTGGCTTAATGTGCGTATGACATCAGTTGTTTTTCTGCTGATTTATGTTCTGGTGTTGCCAAACCTGACAGCAGCATAGTAGCCAAAGACATGATCATTTCATTTTGTGCAGAAAAATTAAACCATGGCAGTCTTATATAAATGAAACACTTTCTGTTAATGGATGCTTTTCAGGTTTATTGTATATTTCCAAATTTCTACTGGTTGATAGGTGGTGAATATTGGTGAATGGTGAACTGGTGAATATTTGTTATCATTGTGTCATTTTTTAAATGTAAATAGAGGGAGCCAAAGCAGTATCGGCCACATATATCAGCCCAAGAAAATCGGCAGTCCATAATTGGTCATCGGCTAAGGGTGATGGGAAAAAATCGGTATCAGCATCGGCCCTAAAAAATGCATATCGGTCGATCCTTAGAGTTGACACTTAAGAAGTTAAACATACAGTATTTTGAGAGTGCATTTCCTATGCTACATAGAAATATTGATACAAGGTCACAGTTTAGTGTTTAAAAGATTTACATTTTAACCCCCAAAATACTTACACTTAAAGAGAGTTAAGGTACCAGCTTCCCAAAAACAGTGAAAACCAATTTGTGGTGTAGACCCATTAAGAATAGAGGTGCAACAATACATGTATCTGTATTGAACTGTTCGATACAGCAAGGTGCTATGCGTTCAACTACTTCGAGCTGCATTGTCGAGCACAGATCCGCTTAGCTGCGCATGCAGCACCTCCCCTTTCATTCGGCCAAGCTGCTGAGACAGAAGAAGCTACATACGCTAGGGCGCTGCAACATGGCGAATGCTTTACCTCCACTATCATTCAGATCTGGCGTTTGGGACTACTTTGGCTTTCGTGTTAAGTATGACCCTGATGGTAAGCGTGTCGTGGACAAAAACACAACAGTATGTCCGAGGTGCAACACGATGCTATACTATGTCGGGGGGAAAACACAACAAATGCCAACATCATCCCGGTGTTAAAACAAGTTGAACCAGACAGAAACAACGAGCAGCACACATGCTACAGACTTTACCTGGGTCATTTAGACAGCCATTAGCACATGGTTCAAAGAGGGCAAAGGAAATCAACCGGGCGATAGCTACTTTTATTGCTGTCGACATGAGACCCTTTTCTGTTGTGGATAACGCCGGGTTTCAGGACATGGCCTGGACACTTGATACACTTATAGCTTGTTCTTTGTAATATTTACTCTACTGCTAAGAATGCCCCACATAAGATGGGTGAGTTCTCTATTAGATACATTTATTTTTTTTACTAATTCTTATTTTTACATGGGGATGTTTTTGGTTTTTATGATTCTAAGTAAGCACCTAAAAATGTTTCCTTTTTAGCAAGAGTTACATTTAATTCAGTTTAATGAAAATGTACTCTGAGTTGAAACAAATGTTGGTTATTTTAATAAACCACAAGTTAAAAAGGCATTGAAATTTCTCATATTTTGTATCGAAAAAGTATGAAACCGTGACAGAAACGTATCGAACCGAACTATCACTGCACCCCTAATTAAGAAGTGTTAATATTAACACTGATAATGCTAATTCATCTGCACATATTTTGCTCTGTAGCTACCATTATTATTATTTCTATTAAAGATGAATACTACTTAATACATGGACCTCTGCTGATTGTTTATTTGCTAAGCAGTCGTAAGAAAAACATGCTTATTATTTAGTTTTTAATCTTCCTGTAAATCACTTTGAACTCCATCTGAATTTGTATGAAATATGCTATATAAAGTTTGATTTGTTGACTTATTGAACACTGAAGATGTTAGAGTAAAGATTAAAGTCCTACAACAAATTGTTCTGTTTTTTTGTTTTGGTTCAGAAACCATCAGGACTCACACTTAGTCGTGACCTTTGAGTCACAGAGATTCAAATAAAAGAGGCTGTTAATGCAACTGTGTCTCCCTCCTTTACTGTTGGTATTTAAAGTCTGCAAAAAAGGAGAAGAGCAGGATGAGTATTTCTCTCCTGGTGCTTCTCCACAGCAACCCGCGGCGAGACAGAGGGAATGTAGAGGATGGGACACAAGCCAACCACTAGAAGACGGTTTACCTCAGGAGAAGAGGGAGCAGAGGAGAGGAGAAAAGGAGAGGAGAGGACATAGAGTGAAGGAGACAGGAAGAGGAGACTGTTACAAGTGGCAGAGGAGAGGAGGAGGACAGTGAGGGGGTGAAGGAGATTAAATCGACAAACATGGAGACAAACAGACATCTGTAGAGTATAAAAGAGGAGGTTCCTCCTTTTTTTAGTTGAAGATCAGATTGTAAACAAATGTTAGTGTAAGGTGGGGCCAGGAGCCGAGAGCTGGAGGCAGGTATTCAAATCATTGTGTTTATGGTTAAAGGTTAGAAGCACAGCTCTGCTGGTTGGTAAAAGTTCAACGTAAATGTAATATGCTCTGGATTAGGGCTGTGCATTAATCTCTGTTTTATTGTTACCGAATTGTGAGTTGTTACAATAATATGACAACATTCAGAAGGTATCCCTATAAATAGAAAAATAATTGCCACTATAATCCCACAGTTAGCCTCTTTCACCATCTGTAAAGATGGAAAAAAATGCACAGTGATATAGTAGATTGTATTTCTCATTTATGATAATCTTATTAAACCACTGGGGCCATATTTTGATTACAGGAATATAATGGTTGGCTAACATGACAGATAGACAGTTCAGTAGTAACTACAGGATATATTTTACTAGTCTATCTTGGCTGAGTAGCTCGAGGAGGGCAGAATCTTTCAAAAACATTTCTGAAAGGTAAACAGATGATTGTTCTGTGGATCTGCTGATCACTTTATATAATAGGAGGGCATGACTGCCAAAGTGTGAAGTAAATAATGCCATTCTAAATCTTTGATGGGGGGTGAAAAAGTAAAAATAAAACATATGTAACTTACTACAGTAATAATAAGGAAAGTAAGAATTCCAAAATGAAATGGGTAGAGTTTGGATTTAAAAAATAATCAGTGAAAAGCTTAAAAAAGATTAAAATGATGATCAGTGTCTTAAAATAAAAACAAATTGAAGCCGGGTCAGAAAGGAGGATCTTCAGCTCACTTTAAAAACACTTGTGAGCTCACCATTTTAATATCAGTGGAAGTGAATTCAAAGTTCAGAAGGATAGAATCAGAGCTCTATGTGTGAGAAACATGAGGAACATTCAGAAGGGAAACATTCACGGCTCTGAATATGATCTATCAGAAATATCCTTACACTCCATCGGCCATATCTAAACTGTCCTCTCGGGACTCTCAGCTTTTGTAGAAATGCAGGTAAGGACAGGCCACAGGAACTTTTTAGTTCTAAGACCGGAGTCCCAAGAACTGTTAAGTCCCCAAAACTGTTGCCTGGACATTAAAAACCTCATACTTGACCTTTACTGGGGTACATGTACGAGTAGGGGTGTAATAAAATATAAATGCACCAATATATTATGATATTTAGAGGTGGAATACTGTAACATAATTTAAGTGTGATACTGTGATTTTGTAATTTGATAGTTTAAAGAAATTAGAGACATTTGTTTTTGTATATTCCTGCAGCCTCTGGCCACTAGTTGACAGTAGGTGTTTTGCCATTTGCCTCTTCCTCTCAGTTACATTTATTGCTAATATATCTGTCATTTTATATTCACAGTAAAATTCACAACTGTTGCAGGGAACACAATTTGTAGAAATGACACTGATTAGAAACTGTATATCGATGCATACAAAAACAGGGTTTCTTAAGGTTATCAAAAAAATACCTATAATATCACTTTTACTACCATAGTGTGCTCTGATTGGTCTACCTGTATACCCAGTACTGATTGGTAAATTCACTGCTGCAAAACCTGAGGAATAAGCTGTTTCAGAACACTGGCACCTCAATCAAGGGGAAGGGGAGTTAAGGCTACAGAAGTTTATCATGTGCGAAGACGTAATCCAAACACAGGTGACATGTAGAACACACTCAAAGCATAACAAATGGGCATTATTCAGGCATCATCTAAAGCCATTGGAGATGGCAGCCTGCCTGCAGCCATGAATGCTCAGCTGAAGAGTGCAAGACACACCATTTCAGCCTGAAACTTCCCTAATTCTTTTAGCTTGGAGCTAAAAGATGTCAAATGATTGTAATAGAAGATTATTTTACCACAAACATACATTCTGTCTGCCATGTTTCTGCATTTTCATTGATCTGTCTAAACTGACAGCTGAAAACAATAACTTGTTTAAGGTGTTGACTTAAGGGGACAATCACAGGAACCAGCAGTTTTCTGTCAGAAGTCCCCTAAACAATTAAAGATAATCAATTTTCTAATCATTTGATAAAATGAATTGCATCAAATCCAGTTGGGTTTAAGCCCCAAACAAAATTTTGTCAAAACAAGACAGACAGGCTTATACTAAGTTGCACCATATGTTCGGTACCGTCCCAGACTAAATAAAGTATGATTACAAATAAAGCTGGAACATTCCTGAAAACTCATACCCCACAATAAAAGTGTATCATTCCCACAGTATAAAGTCCCTGTGGAGCAACAGCTCCGCCTGATCCTGGGATAAAGACTTTTCTGTTCTGGCTCTGTCACGCTCCTCTGCCTGTCTCCGACTATCCCTCACATTTAGTTTTCAGCTCTTAGTCCATCTCTCTTCCTCTTGTGTGAAGGAGTGTTTCCCTATGTCTTTGTCTCTTCATATCTCTTTATATCCCCATCCTCTTTCATTTTCTGACAGTTTTATTTCACTTATTCAAAAAGACGATTGCCAGTTAGTTTTAAACGACTGTTTCACACCACTCCTCTGTTTTTGTTAAATCCTTAAATCCTCTCCAGACCCTTGGACCTTTCCTCCACTACCTCCTTACTCCGTCACACTTCTGCACGTCTTTGCTCCCTTACACGTCTCCTCTCCTTTCATTCCTTTACATTCACTTATCCGGAGCTCAAACTTTCTAGGCTTGCTGCCCTGTCTCAAGCTCCCTCTCCGTCATCATCTTGTCTACACCCCTCCTTTTCTCCTCCTCTCATTAAACTGTAGAGTTTCACAACAAGCTGCAAGGCCACCAGGCGAGCTGTGATGCTTAAATAGAGCTGTTTGCCAGAGATTTATTCTGGCCACACTATCCCCAACTCAAAATTAAATATTACATTAAGTTTTAATTGTGCCTGGTTGTTTGTAACTGTATGACAGCTCTGTGATTGACTGGCCACCAGCCCAGCATGTATCCTTCCTCTATCCCCATGATAGCTGGAATATACTTCAGCCCACTACAACATGGAAAAATAAGAACTGGACAAATCCATTTTTAACTGTATAAAGCCAGAGATATACTTGCAGTTTGTCCATGCATTTGCATGTTAGCATTTTTGTCGTATGTACTTGCCTGAATGTGACACATGTTACTGGAGGTCACCTCTAGAGGGCGCAAAAGACATTAGGCTGTTACTAACTACCTGTTGTGTCATAAGTACACCGCAAACATGGTGTTAATTCTGAAAGTAAAAGTAACAAAGCAAACACCAATAATCAATATAGATATTTGTTGTCAACTGTTGACCAGCTGTCAAATTTTCCCATCGGCATCGTCTGAACTTCATTTCATTGATATTTAACTACACGCACTGTTGCACCTGTGTCAGTGTATGTATGGGTGCAATGAGTTACTGTGTAAACGGATGACTTGCAGACAACTCTGCTGAGAGAAGTCATTATCAAAACAAAGTAAAAAGCAGAGCGTGTACCCTTTAATGATTCACTTTTGTTTATCATTGTATCAAAGAACACTTCAATAGTTTGTATGTGCAAACAAAGTCAAAGACACTAAGTGAACACAGACTTATCCACGAAAAGTCTGAACCACCGGTTAACTACAAGTCGCCACTGTTCACTGTCACAAGTTGAATTCGTCTACTGAACTTATTTCTTTGTTGCCCGACTTCTAAAGGAGCTCATCAGCTGGATGATCACTCATGTTTGTGTCAGTGGAGTCTTACACATTATTCAGATGTTGATAATTGTAGTCTTCATTTAACAGTTTATCTTTTACATTTTCTGTCATGTTGTTTGTGCTGTTGTGGTCAATCTGCCATCTCTCCTTTGCCTATACACTGATGTTACAAGTGAAATTTAATGCATGGCATGTGTATGCATCTGTTCAGTTAACAACAAGAACATCTCCAGCTCCACACTTATCTGTTACTCCCTTTAACTTGAATAAATCATTATGAATCAGATTTTCATGATGATTCTCAAAATAAGCTTTTACAATTGTCTAAAATGTATTTTTGAATTCTGCAAGAACATTAAAGCTTATTAGCTAAGCTAAATGAGCCACACACTTCTCCAAAACAAGTGCATATTGTGTTAAGTGTTCTTAAAAAGTCTTTAAAAGAAAAAAATCATGAAATATGATCAATATCTGTCATTCCCACAAACAGGGGACCTGCAATGGCCAAAATAAACCTTATTGGGTATCCCTAATATCAACCTCTATTTGCATTTCTCTTCAGTAAAATGTTTTGTTGTCTTAGAAAAAAAGATCAAGTATTTGAATTAATAGTTAAGAAGAAATGTAACAGTAATTCCTGAAGAACTTCTGTTTTCATAATTTCATTTAGTGTTACAGAAATTCTAGAAACCAAAATGTACAATTTTCAAAAAAGGTGCTATTCATAAAATGTAAAGTTGGTGGGGCCTTCCTTCAAGGCGACAGCACTGAAAGTGGCTCTATTCAATTGGAGTTTGAGACTCCTGCTTTAAACTTAAGAGCTCAAGGCCACTTGGATTTATATCCATTGCTTCCTTCAGAAGCATATCAGAATTGCTTTGGGTGATTTTCTTCAAAGTTTGCAGAAGTGTCCGTTCTGGCTAAAGGAGGTAAAAAAGCAAAAGTTACAGCGACCATAACCTCATAAAACATGCATCTCATAGATAAAGCAAAAAGTTTGTTTCACCAATTACTCTGTATGTATGAATGAAAACAGCCAAGTTTTTATCCGTTTTTACCTTACGCTGCCCAACACTTGATTATGTAAAGTCTGGGTGAACTGAGGTGTTGCAGGAGAAGTTAATTTGATTTCAAGGGGAGGAACACAAACTCAAATGTGCATTTGGACATTTGAAAGTGTTTCCTCTGCACATCATCAAAGGTTTGTGCTACATCTGCTCAGAAACAATCACCACCAGGTATCTCACCCATCTAATGAACCTCCTGCTCGTCTGTTGAATACGTAGCTAAAGTACTGTAGCTTTTTTTCTCCTGTGTAACTGTCATGAACGTGCAGGTACTTCTTCATTTTACCTCATGCGTGCAACAGTGCTCCTTTCGACTCTTTTGTTGATGCTGTTGACTCACTTTCAAACATGTATCCCTAGGCCTGTCACGATAATCAATAAATCAATTAACCAAACGACAAATAAAAACGTCCTCGGTAAGTTTGCCAGCCTCGATAAACTGACACGTGCATGTGTGTTTGTTTTTCTCCTCTCATTCTACCAAAGAGGCTGAATGAGAAGATGGGTCACTCTGTCCATCTTTCTTAACACCGGGGTGCATGGGTTCTATAGCTGGAGCCGCTCGCACGTACGCGTACACACTGACAGAGCTGAAGTGAGCGAGAGGACTTTACTTTTCTTAAGCAGACTGCAGTCCCAGTGTGGGAATATTTTGGTTTTAAACAGAATGAACAAGGTGTGAGCTCATGAACACAGACGAGCCGATATGTTGTATTTGTTTGAAAGTAGTGGCGACGAAGAAGAAGGGGGGGGCAGCGGAGCCTTCGTCCTGACAGTCAGTGCTTACTGAGCCATTTGGTCTGCAATTTGGTCAGTAAATATAAATAAATGCGCAAAATGGTGCGTGCTCACAGACAGCGTCATTTGCTACATTGCAAAACAATGCAGCCCTTCAATACAGTTAAAAAGCCAATATGGTTACAAACGTTTGACAGACAGTACGAACTGACTGGGAGAAAATAGCCTACATGTCACTAACAATTCCGGATCTGTATAAACTCCCTTTTATTTATTGTTTAATTTTTGTGTGTGTGTTCTATTTGAGTTTCGTTTGTTTCTTTACAGAGACAGGGTCTATTTTTTATTGTTTTTCATTAGTATAATTATTTTTATTTACATGCAATTTTTCCTAAAAGAGAGTCCATTTCATCTTCATTGTTTTTTTCCTCTTTTATGTTTGTCAAATTTATTATATTGTTTGTTTAATTTATTTTATTTAAAAGCACTTGACCTTCCAAATACAGTTAAATACTCTTAAGAAATTAAAGTTTCTTGCTTTTGATATGGGGTACTCACTTTATTATGACATATATGATGTTTCAAAAAAAACAAAATAATATTGACAATAATATTGTTTATCGTCAATAATTTTTTGGACAATTGTCGTCCAGCAAAATTTGTTATCGTGACAGGCCCATGTATCACTGAAGCAAGTGCATAAATTGTGATCATAAGGTAAAGCTCTGCAGCTCGCCCACTATCACATTATGAACACTGACTTTCGCTGTGTATTTTTGATGTTGTTTCCTGTCTACTGGCGACCTTCCTCCACCACTTCTCTCACAGGGCATGCTCCCTTCTCAGAGGGGCAAATGTGAACAACTATGTCAGTGAATAACCCGACTGGACAGCCAGAACATTATTCGGATAATTTCACGGATGCATGTGAAAATGGCTCCAGACCCCGCAGCCCCAAAAGGGAAAAGTGGTCTAGATAATGGATGGATGGCTGACCACAAAGACCACTGCAGCCCAGTCCATCACTGGACTTTCCGTGTTCAGAAATAATATACCTCACAGAGATAAATATCTACCAGATGGTTGTTCTTGTAATAATAAAATTAACAGCTTTATCTCCCAGGATAAGAAAAAAAATAATTAAAATGAATATTAACATGAAAAAAACAATTTATCCATCCACATACATACACATAAATGCACTAGCTGGATTTAATGTTGGAAATGTGTTTACAGCCTTGTGGCTAAATCAGGTGACACTGACACACATACAGTGTCCAAACACACAAACACACATTCAGGTCCTCTGAGCAACTCTATAATACAGCTGCCTTCAAACTTAACTACCCTAAAAGTTATCTGCACATCACTATGTTTATGTCTTTCAAGTCAGTGTGCACGGTGTGTTCATATGACACAGTGGTCTTATTTCTATTTTTCAAACACACCTCAACAACCCATCTGAATACCAGACACAACTGTGTATGAGTGCGAATGTGTGTATGTTCCTACAGCATTACAAAGACAGCTGCCTATCCTCAGAGGCATTTTTATTCCAAAATTAGCTGTACTGAATTCCAGTGTGCAGCACATCCTTTATCACACACACACATGCAGGAAAGCCCTCTGTGTCCTGGACTTAACACAAACACAAAGAGTGAACCTGCTTTTCTCTGGCATGAATCATATTCTTTATCTAGGCAGAGACACAGTCCAGTGTTCCTCTTAACTCACCGATGTACTGAGCAACTCACTCTCATATGACTAAAGAATATGATGATTGACAAAAATGTCACAAATAAATCTGATGACCATAGATTACTTCTCAACATATTAAACCATAGTTTGTCCCTTTGGCTTTGAAACAGGCTGTAAATAATAACTTTCAAACAGAGAAGGACTTCTGAACAAGAAAGAAAGACAAACAGAAGCAGACATGAGGGAAGATGAACTGATGAAAGGTTCAATTGATTAAGAGAGGGAAAGAGAAAAGGAGAAAGAAGAAGAGAAAGAAACTGCAAACAGGACGTCATGAGAGAGACGGGGAGAGAGAAAAGAGGAATTCAAGCCTGAAGGGATGAGAGGAGGAGGCAGGAAGACGAGGAGGAGTGTGGTTGAGAAAGAGAGGGAATGAGGGAGGACATAAAGAGGCAGACAGAGGGTTGGAGGGAGTGGAGCATACTAGAGCCATGAGTCACACATGGAGACCACAAAGCTAACGGCTAGCTTTTAGCAGCAGGCTGCGTGCTCCACAGGCTGCAGTAATCACAGGAGGGATTGAGGTTGGACTTTGTTTTCTCCTTTCTTGAAAATAATATGCAATGAAAATGTTACATTTCAGATTCAGAGTCAGTTTAAGATGATTGAGTTTGACTCACATCTTAGACCATACTTTATATTTTGGCCCCTGCCTTAGGTCATCTCCATCTTCTCTGTCAGCTCCCACTTCTTCATGCTCTAAAGGGCACTGATTGGGCCGTCCTGCTTTGGGCCACTCACAGTCATCACAGATTGGAACCTTGGCAAGATGGATTTGCCTTATTACAAAAACTGAACCTGGCTGATACATCTGGACTGCAAGATTGTTATTATTATTGCCATGCCCAGCAGGATCAATAAAAGAATCTTATCAATTCCCATCCTGTGAGATGTACACCCATGACAGAATCAATTGTCTGATACAATTCTTGAACAACTTCCTATCAATTCCTGAGGATTTTATACATGAAAAAGTAGGCCCACATGTTTTCTGTGTCAACAAAGTTCAGACCTTTATGGCTCTGCTGCATTAAGAGTTATTTCAGCATGTTGTTTGGGGAAGAAATGAGACCCCACTGACACCAATGACAGAATTAGTCCTGCTTATCGATCTGATATGTATCTATTTTAAGAAAAGTCAGCAGAAAAAGGATATATGATGCTATCATTTTGGCATGGGGACAAAATTGCAATCCATCCTCATCATGCATGTGCAATACAGGTATTGATACCTTGGCCCTAAGTATCAATATTCAAACATAGTATATGTTTATAGGCTAGAGCTGAACGATTTTAGGAAAAGATAGAATTGCGATTTTTCTGGCAGATATTACGATTTCAACTCGATTCACGATTTTCTTCAAATCAAGCTTTGGGATATTCACATGTAGGGCTGAATGATTTTAGGAAAAGATCTAATTTCAATTTTTCTGGCAGATATTGCAATTCATGATTTTTTTTTTTTTTTCAAATCAAACTTCCGTGCAAAATTCACTTTGTTTACAGTACAGACAACAATAAGGAAATAAATGATGAAAAACACTTAACACATTATTCACCTTCAATAGTGATGAAAAATAATCTGTTTTCATTAACTTCTACTCCTAAACAGAGGCTTTGTGTTGTTGACCTGCTAACCAGCACTTTTAACATATAGATTGTCTACAAATTTGTGAAACAGTATGTGTATAATACTTGACACAACAGATCCTGAGTCAGTCAGGAGTGCTGCAAAAAATTGCTGCTTTGGCGATCACAAAATTGCACTGTCTAAAATGAAAACGATAAATCTTTCAGCCCTATTATAGGCCCATGAACACATGCTGACTATGTCCCTACCAAATATTTGCTTTCTTTCTATGACTTTTTGGAAGAAGTGTTTTTAAAACTAAGTTGCTCTTAAAGTTGCATTATGTTGTTAATTTGTTGTATTAATGTAATAAAAAATAAAACATGAACATTGTTTCATCTCAGCCTGTCAAATGTGAATAAGACACGAATTACTGAGAAAATACATTAATCCAACCATTTGCCTTAATATAGCCCAGCAACAAAAAGACAATAGTATTAACAGTAACAGATATGTAGCTACTAAATTCAAAGGTTCCATTTATAACAGAAAATAAGAATTTTACCTTTTCAGGAAAACAGGGTTTCCACTTTAAAGCAGGCTGTGACAGGTCAAATGACTTTTTTCAGATGAAATAAGACATGGAGAGTATTTAGGTTAAGATTATAGGAAAACATGATCTAAATTAAGGACAAATAAACCTTTATAGGCCTCTACATGACTTGGGGCCTCAGACAGCTTTCTTCTTTAACCCCCCCCCCCCCCCCCCCCATGGGCAGCCTTGATTGTAATATTGTTTATATTGCTGATTATCCATCATGTACATATCCTGTAGGACACTACCCTGCGATCCAAAGTCCAGTTCTTGCCATCATTGTTTAGCAAGGCACCTAGAATTGATTAGAAGGCCTTTATGGTTAAGCATATAAGCAAATATGCATCAGCAAAAACGCATCAGACAATTCAGAGGCTTCAGCAGAAAGTTGTGCTCAGTTTGAAGCTTAAGCCTGATCACAAACACACTCAGTTGTTATTAGGAGTAAAAACACTAGTTTCTCAAAACGATCTTTAAGTAGAAAGAACGTCAGTCAAACTCTGAGCCATAGCTGATAGCTTATTTGTATGTGACTTTATTTTAAGTTCACATACAAATAAGCTATCAGCTATGGCTCAGAGTCCTTTGTCCATTGTAATACAGAACAGTATTGTCCCATATCTCTTATTTTTCTCCTATTAGGCAGAGGCACAGTCCTCAATGCACTGCTTATTGGTTCCACTCTTGACCTGCCGTTCCCCATTGGACCATATCACTCTCACTCTCAGTTCAATTAAAATCCAAACATCTTTATTGGCATCACTGTTGTAGGACATCATAGCCAATGCCACTCTCTCTCACTTCATGTCCTGTCTTTCTTCAGTTATACTTAATATGTAGCAATAGACAAATTATAATAATAAAAAAAGAACTGTTTTAGTCTGTAAATGCCATGCTGAGAGGAGAGACAGCCCTTTCTTCAAAGAACCGGCCAAAACAGGAGATTTAAGTCATATATTTGAGATGAATCGCTACATTCTGTTTGACTGTCTGAGTTGTGAGGTATAAACAGCCCTAAGTGTTTCTCTGCTGAGCTTTGTGGTCACAGTAAATGCATTGAAGGTCACGGCCACATCTCTCATACAAAATCAATGCTTGTGTTTTTCTGAAGGTTTCAAAATCTAAATCAAAATGTTGTTTGGAAGCCGAGGAGAAAGTCTGCCTTCCTTAAAAGAGCACTTTATTTTCTGTCTGTACTCTTTCTACCACTTGCAGTCGTTTTCTTTTTTAAGAACTGTGGTCATGTGATGGGGGGTGAGGATGAGCTGTTTCACCTGAAGGAGGAAAGACAACTCTGTCTGTCTATACTAACCTTTGTTCAACCTCTCCTCCTCTGTCTCTCACCCTGAAAGCTCTGTCATCCCTCACGCTGCTCTATGACGCCAGTTAGATGTGTCAATGTGTCTCTCTATGTGTGCTGGTGTATTTCTGTTTTGCTTAATTCTACGATAAAGTGCAGAATAAAACCCAGAGAAACATTTACCTTAAAACCCAATTTGGACCTAAATGTGTATCAAGCTTTAAGAAATCATAGTGATTTAAGAAATCACTTTAAGTAATAAAGTGAGTAGTTGACTTTTTGACTGCAAGCAGGTGCTTATGGAAAGCTCTGAGTGGAGGAGGTAGGGTGCACAATATTATTAATATCGGTGTTGGCCAATATCATCTAAAGTTTAGTTTCGGTATCAGCTGATATTTAAAATTTTGCAGATATTTACAGCCATGTATCGGCTGGAATATCGGCAAATTATACAAATGTTTAAAATTGATCACTGCATGGGTACATTTAAATATCAAGGGTTCATTTTTACAAGAGTTAAAAGCTGTTTTTCTTGTATTACATATGTTCATGTGATAATATTCTGTAACACTGAAGAATGACTTAATTTTTAATAAGAACTAAGCTTGTGCTCTTGACTTGAACTATTGGTATCAGTATCAGTATCAGTATCAGTATCGGCAAAATGAATTTAAAAAAATGTTGGCAGGTCAGATATCAGCAAAAATCCAATATCATGCATCCCTAGTAGGAGGTTAACTTTGTCAGAATATTATTAAATGTTGTTTGTTTGGTGCTTTTATTTTTCATGCTGTGGTAAATAAGCAGTAACTTAGCTTTTATTGTGCTCTTTACTATAAATGTATCGTAGGGTTAAAGTCTGTAACTACCCTGGCCACAACATGTACGTTGCATATTTTCTTGTCTAAAGTCATACAATTCCTTATATGTATTTAATTTACATTTGTTTTATTGTCGTCATTGAAATGTCACAAAGATTTAAGCTTCAGATTAATATTTACTGTTTATAAAGCATTAACACTATAGGCATCATACCAGTCTCCTCACAGTGGTAGATTAGCGAACATCAGAATCAGAATCAGAAATATTTTATCAATCCCCAAGGGGAAATTCGTTAAACTAGGATTTTGCTTAATGGAAGTTTCTAAACTTGTCTCAATAAACACTTTGAGAAATATAACGATAAGATATAGACCGTTTGACTTAAATGCATTGTAGTCAAGTTTAGCTCTAGTCTATAAATATGGGTATCTCCTGTAAATGTACAATTGTCAATTTAAAAAAATCATTTTAGTGAAACTGTAACTTCACAATTCTAAAAATGATCAATATCTTTAGATCAATATTTTTAGGCCTTTGTCCCTTACTGTTCCAAAGCATACTGAAACATCTGAGGTCTACTGTATCTGTCCTTGTCCCAATCTGTCCCTGCCACATGGTAGCACACATGCTATCACTACTGCTCTTATCAGCTGGTATTTTCAAACACACACACACACACACACACACACACACATCCACACACACACACACACATACGGATACACTCTAACAGTGTCAGTTTAATAAAACATGTAAGGAATAAAACTATTGGAAGATTCCACAGTAGTTGTGTTTTCATCCTTAGATGTCTTTGAGAAGACAACTGTCTTAAAGTCTGGCTCTTGACACATCACACCGACCCTTACTATGACACATATGTGACTACATGTAGTAGCAGGGCAGTATTTGTTCTTGGGCACAATATTTCTGTACTCTTTCCAAACCTGCTTAGATGACAGATCTGGGGTAGGGCTAAAGCTCCACTTTGTGAAAATTCTATGAGCAAAAAGTCCAAAAGTTTTAGAATATTTCTCAACAAAAAACTGAAAACTATTAAGAGGTTTCCTCATCTACAGTCCATAATATCATCAACAAATTCAGAGAATCTGGACAAATCCTTGCACATACACAGAACGGCCAAAAACCATCACTAAATGTCCCTGACCTTTGATGCCTCAGGTGGGGCTGCATTAAGAAAAAGCATCACTCTGTTGAAGATATTCCCATGTGGGCTCAGAAACACTTCAAAAAACCATTGTCAACTAACAAAGTTCATCACTACATCTCCAAGTGCAAGTCAACACTTTCATACAAGTGAAAGCCATACATGAAAAATACACACAAACCCTGCTGACTTCACTTGGCCTGAGCTCACCTAAGGTGGACTGACATAAAGTGGATTTACACTCCTATGTGTTAGTGCCCATGGCATGGGTAACTTGTATATCTGTGATGGCACCATTATAGCTGATGGTACATACAGGTTTTCGAGCAATGCTGCCATCCAAGTCACATCATTTTCAGAGACGTCCCTAATGTTAAGCCACATTCTGCATGTATGAAAACTGCATGGCTTCATAGTAAAAGAGTGCAGGTACTGTCTGCAGTCCAGACCTGTCTTCAATAAAAAAGTCTGTTTTGCAATATTGTGAAACACTTCAGCTTGGACTTTAGCTTACATAGCACTTTCCTAACGTTTTTGACTACTCAAAGCAACTCTACACCACAATAAATGTACCCATTTACTCACTGATGGCTGGAGTATCTATGTCACTTGCCCATCAATATCATGTAGTTTTAGTCCATTTTACACACTGTTGATGCAGCAGTGGAAGCAATTTGGGGTTACATGTCTTGCCCAAGGACACATCGTCATGTGACCCCCAGAGCTGTGACCTTCCAATTACCGACTAGATTGCGTCACCAATGCCACAAGTATTAGAAGGGAAACCCTGGACTTTTGACTAACAGCAGCCATAAATCAAGCAAAAATGGAGGGGAATTCCACCAACAAAGCTTCCTCAGCTCCCAAGCTCACTGAGTGTTAATAAAAGGAAAGATGATGTTCTAGCTTTGCTGGACAATATTGCAGAAATCAAATTTAGAATAAGTGAATACTAGTTTGAAAATGAAATACCTAGGTTTTTGAGTGCATTTAATTGAAAAAAGGTCAAAAACGATTAAAAAATGTAAAATTTGGGGTTTTTAATGCTTTATACTACTTTCCAAATTCACTAGAATTGGAGTTTGTTCAAATTTCAGCAAAAACTACTAATGCAAAACGATAACTCAGACAGTTCAAAAATACTTTCACTTAATTTCTAATTTCACATATATCAGGTCAAATTGCTACACCGGAGTCATGGTTTTGGGTCAGCATTTACTCTCTTAACATTAATAGAGACACTTATGACTGGTTGACTCATTACACTCCAGCTGTTTTTCTGACTACATACCACAGAAAGAACTTAAAACACATAATATTTTAAGTTAATATAATGACGTGCTTTCTTAGTTTATTCGAGTAGACTTCTAGAGTGCTACCTTTAATGAAATCCCTTAACTGTACTTTAAACTGAGTACAGTTTTTCCTACTCTTTCATGATCTGACCACAAAATATACAAATATTATCCGGGATAGACCAAAGTAGTTTAGGTTTCTCTGTATCAAAAAATAAAAGTTTCCACGACCGGGTCTGTCCGAGCGCGTGATGGAAGACTGTGGACGTTACGCACGTTGCTCCTCCGGGGCGCGTGCCGCTGTTACAGTAACGACAGCACTGGTCTCCATGAGAGATGTCATCCGGATGACATTGTTTGCTTATTGAGACATATGGTGAATTTCCTCTTCGTGTTTTGATTATTAACGGACTTCTTACGACGGAAAACATAGACCACTGCGTTTTTAAACTTCAAGGCGATTAAATATGCTAAGAAAGTTAGTTGAAGATACAGAAATTTCACTGTTTCTGAACTAAACTGCTGTGAGCTGGATCAAATACGTCCATTTCACGTCAGCTGAACGCTTCTTCCTTTTTTTAAAAGAGATCCTTACGGTGATAGATACATAACGTGAACTTTTGGCACAATGTCCTCAAATATAGGAAACAACAAATGAGAGACATATTTCAAAAAATTGAGCTAACTGTCCAGTCCGACACTTACCTCCCAAACGTTGTGTCTGTGAAGCAGGGAAACGGTAAATTTCTCAGTCAGGCGGATATCTGACTCACAGGCAGAGACTTTCTTTCTCCTCTCAGTGCGCCAACACCCAGCCTGTTCCTCTGAGACACTCAACAGGTTGGCTGGGTTTTGAAAAAGGGGCTGAGTTCAACATGTTACAGCTTTGTCGACAGATGCTGATCCTGAGTCAGTTTGAACTGTTCAGTTGGCAGCTGTAAAGGGATGGTTACGATGAATAAACTGATCCAGAGTCAGCGATGAGAGCCAGGAGGAGGAGCGCAGCTTTAATGTTTGCTTGTCGGGAATGAACACGTCGAAATTTGACGAGGTTGGAGGGGATACAACTTAATAGCTACTGATAAAAAGACAGAGAAAATCTAACACGAAGCAACTAGACTTTTTCAATCATTAAGATGCAAATCAATAACAACTTTTTGTATGATTATATAGGCTCAGACTCAGCCACATAGCCATTAAAACCTATTCTGCCATTCAACAATGAGCAGAAATGGGCATGTGGTGGCCTGCAGGCAACATGCAACCCCCTCCTACTCCGTACAGATCAGGCAATTGCAGAAGTCACACTGCTGTCGTCAACTAATAGTGATATTTGCCATGAAGGTTGCAAAGATGCTAAGGGCCTATGACTAATTTGGGGCCTACATTACAATACTACAGTATCAGCAAAAGTTTTGCAATAGGTGTCTTCACCACTTACAATAATAGCATGCTTGTCCTGTTTTTTATTGCAAGGGAGAAATGTTCAGGAATTTTCATTAGTTTGTAATAAAATAACATTTATATTTAAAATAGAAGCTCTTTGGTGAATTAATAAGATATATTAGTGTGATTTGTGTTTGTTGGAATGTCTGAAAGGCATGTGAAAGTATTTCTGTATTTTAAATATGTGTATGGGGTAACTCAAATGTATAATTTGCAAAAGCTTGTCATAGATAACAGATTTATGAAGACTGATTAAATAAGTCAAACTGTTATTTTCAGATGAAGTGCTTTTCCTGCTCCTTAAAAAGAGGTAAATTTAAAAATTATATAATAAAACTATATATATACACACACACACACATATATATATATATATATAATTATATACATATATGAAAAACAATTCTTATAGGACTCCATCATGTTTGTAGTGCCTCTGAAAGTAACTATCCTGGCTCTTTAAACACAAAGCGACAAGTTCAGATGATTTAGGCTTGTATCACAGTTAAAGGGATATGCCAACATTTTTCTTTGTGTCTTGCCTCACTGAGTTCATGACAAGCAGACACCATTTTTTTCACTGTGTATGCAGTAACAAGATGGAGACAGGCAAAGCTCCCCCACCACTAATTAGCTTAGCTCAAACTAAACTACAGGGTTCATGTGTAAACCACAGGGGATGTGCTTGTAAGTACGTCAAACAAACAAAGCACATGGTGGCTTAGTTTTGTGAGGCTTTTTTTTTCTTCAAAAAATCACTTTAAGTGTTTTGCTTTGTCTAAAAATGGATGACATAATGCAGTTAAAAAAGGAGTCACAACACGCACACAGGAGTTTTCAGAGGTACTGAAGAGTGTATCTGACAACTGTAGGCAGAAGCAGGCTAACATTTCCCATTGACTCCCAGAGTTTCAGCTAAGCTAACTAGGGTTGGGCAAGCTCTGTCAGTCTCTTCCTTGTTGCTGCACCCACAGTTGAAAGAATGGTGTCTATCTGTACGTCAATGACCCTGGACGGGGGAAAGACACGAAAAGAAAAAAAAGGTCTATCCCTTTAATTCCCAATTTCTATCCTACATATCAATAAGATGCTGAAAATTTGCAATTTTGTCCAGTATTGCAACATTTATTTTCACTTTTCACATGAACACGTAAAGATTCAGAAATTTTTCTTTCCATGATTTTTTTGAAATGTTGACCACACATAGGTAATCTAACTCCTCAGTTTTCAATCAGAAACAGACATCGTCATTATTTCCCACAACACAAGTGTCTTTCATTAGCTATTAGTAACAATATAGTGATGAATGAATTAAGTAGAATGTGGAGAATGGACAAAAAGTTATCAAAGTTTGTTTACAGGGATAAACATGTACATGGAAAAAAAGGGCTTGGTTTACATAACATAGCAGATCTGACCAACGATGAATCCTTTAAACACCGGGAAGGCTTTACTCATTTCTAAAATCTCTTATTATCTGTTCTCACTATCCGTTACTCAGGTTTGGACAGGTCAAATCACCTGCATGGGTGTGCTTTTCTTCATACCCCCCACCAAACAAACAATTATCTCTGCAGCTTTTCCTCTTCAAACCGGTTGGACAGGCACCGTATCAGATTTCACTGCTGTCATCCTCAGTTTTTCTACAAGGTGAGAGAAGAGGGAGGGGCAGAAAGCAAAGCAGTTTAGGAAACAAGTCAGAATGATGACAATAAGGAAGAAAGGTAGAAAATGTACATATGCATTTCACTGTGAAGCACAAAAAGTGTTATAGAAGTAAATATTACTCACTTAATCTTATATTAAAGACATGGAAAACAGATCAATTTAAGATAGTGAGCTGTAAGTCATAAGCGTACCTGTCCTTCCTGTTGCACCTGTTGTCTGTGGAGGCAAAGTAAAATATGTTACTGAAGTTACATTTCTTTTTTTGGGGATCTTTAAACTTATCACTCATGCAGATTAAGCACTTTTGTGTAATTGCATTTTACTTCAACCCTTACACATGATTGTTTTTAGCATTTGGCAGAAGGAAACCCCCTTGAGCTTCTAAGCACCAAGACGCCCCCAGGATTGTGCAGGTCTTTACCGAAAGTGAGATCTGCGTTCATCAGTATTTTTTCAAAGATCAACTTTAAAGATGAGAACTGAGATCCTGGTCCAGCTCATTTAAAGCATCAGTATTACTTGCCAGATGATAAACAATTCCCTTATTAATACCCTACACTGATTTATGTCAGACTGTTGGGAGAGTCGGTCAGCACAAACAACAACAAAAGATCAAGAAAGTACATGGTAGACAGAAGAAAAGGGATTCTTTTTTTAATGAGTCAGATTGCTGTGTAAAATGTCTTTGCCTGAATAATGTCAAGAAAAGAGGGAGATGAGTAACATACTGAAATGTTTGTGGACACAACACAGCAACAGGAAGAATAACTGTTTGCTTGGTGAGAGCCAATGGAGATTCAAGAGTTCGATGTTGTTGACACAGAAAACTTTACTTGGCAGACTTCTTTCCACCCAGAAAACCCACAACAGTTATCTCTCCAAGCTGGATCAATAATAGCTTTGGTATTGGTCTTGTGAAACCTTGCCTCCCATCTCTACAGAAGAGAAGAATTTAGAATATAAAAGCTGCGCAGAGCATCTAAAACGAGTTTCATGATGCTCAAGATTCTCCACATAGGAAAAATACACCTCAGCCGATCTTTAAAGAAGTATTGATCCCTTTAAACAGTGGATTACTCAAGTAGAAAAACAAGCAACAGAAGACCAAATCAATATTATTGATCAATATCAATTATATTATTTCAGATTGAATCATGACATGCTAAACTGTATTTTTGTGTAACTTTTGTCATATTTTTCTCAAATCAGAAGGGTCAATCTGGTGCTTTTGGGCATGTCCATGCAAATTTTTCATAATTTACTGACAGAGGCCTCGTAATGCTCTTTGCCTGGACCCACTCCTGCCCCAACTTAGTTAAGCTAATACCTTTTGCCACTGATTTGTCGGTTGTGTATCTGTGTGGTTTATGGACTTACAAAGAATAACTCCAAGGCCTCCAGCAAACAACAAGCAGGCACAGACAAGACCTCCGATTCGTAGCCTTTCATAATCTGTAAGAGGATAGTTGTAGACACTTGAGGAGTGCTGTTGATAGTAAAAACTGATTTACAAATCAAAAAATGTTTTTCTGAATTGTCAGTGACTTAACAATCTACAATACAATACATGAGATGGACATTTCAAATGAGACTAAAAGAATGAGGGTTTCTGTACTTACTGTAAACGAATGGATCTGCAGAGGAAACATTGGAGGATGAGAAAGAAGAAAGAGGGTTAGGGATTCATCATGAAGTAATGGAAGAACTTTATCTTTGACAAGGTGCCTCTAACACACCCCATTATATACTTCTGGGGTTATGTTTTATTTTGCACTTTTTAGACTCTGTAAAGGAGTTTTTCTTTGCTCTGCTTTGGCCACCTGAGGACATTTTCATCTGATGGAGACGCTCAGATATTGACGGCCTAAACAACCAAGGGTACAGAATTCAGCTAAACAGGAGGTGATTGTTACGCAAACATAAAAAGACTTATTTAATTCAGTTTCTTCCCAAGCCAGTTTCTCATCCAACCAGTTTAGGAACAATATAAGGTTTAAGCAGAGATTTGGCCTTACTTGCTTCAATTTCCACGACAAAGGAGAAGAGAACTGAAAGAGAGAGAGACAAATACCATGTTAGAGTTGTCAAGCAATGGTCCGTCTGATTTTCTTGGAAAAGTAAAAGATTTCTGTTGGAAATTTTGCTTTTTTCCTAATTCGAAATGTGCTGCAGCTGGACTGCCTGACTTGTTATGAAAGCTAGTAGCTCAGATACAAGTTTGAAGTTTTATCCCTTTCCCACATGACACCCTACCTTCTATTTCTGATTTCTTACAATACCCACTGCCCTGTCCTCTAAAGATGAAGTGAAAATACTCTGCTTTAGAGAGTTTACAAAGGCTTAAGGACTCAGTAGACTTTCTGTGCTCAAAGACTGTCTCTAAATATAAAGGCATGATTTAGTTGAGTTTTGTCTTTCTGCAAATGATGTTAATGAGTTGTGGTCCTTATGATCACATTTACTTTACTTCTCATACACAATAAAATTATAAGAAGTCAATCCACTCAGCTATGTTTGGTACATACCCATTCAGCTTTAAAAGATTTCCCAAGTTCTTGAAAAATGTCAAATTGAGTCTGAACATACTGTAGAAATAAATGTTGTGTTTTACATTATTTACCTGCCAAAACGGCCACAAAAGCTAGGTGTCCCATCTTCAACACAACTAAAGATCAGACAGAGAAAAAGATGAAGTCAGGCTGGAGAAAACATGACTGACAGAGAACAACCAACAAAGAAGTGTTGATTTTCTTTATCACATTTCATTTCCTCTTCACATATACACACATTTTGCAAATACGCAACACAAAGCACACACTTCTCCCTCTCCACAGGCGAAGTGTCCTTGTTGTGTGAGGGGTCAGCGTCCTGTCAGCAGGGATGCATTCTGGGTGTTTGGAGAGTAAACAGTGGATCATTTTTGTATTGGGTCAAAAAGCAACGGGTCTCCGGACAAACTTTCCTTCAGACTCAGCTCAAAGACTTCAGTGCATCAAATGATGTGCTGCACAGAAACACGAGCACTTCAGCTTCATTCTCAAGCTTAATTTTAAAAAGAATAAAAAATAGGGTCGTGATAAAATGTATTTTAGTGTTAAATTTACAAATTTATCATAATTACAGATTAGAAATGCAGAGTGATGAACCAAATCCTTAAGCACAGGTCTTATTGATTATGATTCAGTGAGAACTTCAAGGCCTAATTGTGATTAAGGGAACGGACAGTTCTTACAGTCCAAATAAACATATAAATATCCTGGTTCAACAAACAGCTTTAGTCTAAATAATATATATCCAAAAGGCTCTCACTGTACTGGAATCTTCTTTTGAAATATTCCACATTTTTATTTTATCAAGAATTTCTGGTATGTTAAGTATGTGAAATGATCAACAGTGCTAATTCTGCACAGGATGGACTTTAGTTAGCAGCCTTAAGTCCCACCTCAACATGGCTACTCTGTCTGAGAGTAGGTTGATCTGAAGGTTGCATTAGAGGGCATGTACAGCATGACTGAGTCTAGAGATGGCCTAAACGTCTTTGGCAAGGAAGCAACTGAAATGGCTTCATCCAATTCTTTCTGCAGTCAGTGATCATGATGCTTATTTTACCACCAGGTGATGACAGCTACGGGTTTCTTTGAATTTTATCATGACATTTCCACTTTTCTGTTTAAAGTAAATAATTTTTGTGCAGATATGTTTGATGTAAATGTGTTAAAATACTTTGAGATGGGTTAGTGTCTTACTTTTACAGAAAGTGTCAGGGTCAATTCTTTAAGCTTAAGAGACTTTTGTCTGACTGTCATGCATATTTCAACTTTATTCTCTGCATTTCATATTTGACATTCTGACTTGTCTTTCTAGATATTTGGACTATTTTCCGTATGATGATAAATCACCTCCCCACATAATACCTTGATTTTTTTCCTGCTTGACCATGAATCATTTCCATATTGGTGTAGATTTAAAGCATTTTTTTGTCATGGTATTATAAACACTTCATTAAAAAAACGTCTTCAAAAAAACCCCATTAAAATATGATTGAAGACAAAGGCAAAACGATTTGAATGTCTGCTGTCTTGAAGTTTATTTACAACTTCAACTAATGTGCCAAAGGCATGTCATAAAAAAAGGGTTTTGTGTCACTTTGGGTCTTTGTGTTCTTGTTAAAACTGAGGGCGTTTTGTCTAAAACTGCATTTGATTTTAGATTGTTTTATGGAATTTAGACAGCAAAAACACTTTCAGTTCTTGTTTAGTAAAAACTCATTTTCCTGCTTCAACAACTTCATTGCTCTTTGTTTTTTAATATGTTGGTTTTCAATAATATGCTTTTTTTTACGGTGTTTTTTCTGAAATGCTTTACAAAAGGTTTCCAAGCAAATGTTTGAAGGCGACAAGGTGACTGTCCATTTCACAGTGACCTTTCATTGACCTTGTACAACCTTGGGCCTCTGTGGAGGAGAGATCTGCTGCATGTTTGATTTTTGTGTTTCTTCTTTTATTCTCATAAATGCTCCCTTCTCATGTAAAATGATATAAGATATAGCACTTTCTGATGAACCAAAGAGTGTCTTTCCATTGGCCGTCACATTCTCAGAACTTCCTCTTTCTCCTTACTGCCATACTCCTGATTTTCAGTTCACAGCCAGTCTTCACTCCTCTGTCCTTGTCGTTGTTGCACAGGATCTTTAAAAAAAGCAGTCATGTCCTCATGTATTCTTCCTCCTTGAGCTTTTCTGGTATGGGTTGAGTTAAAGGCCATGCCACTTAACACTGTCCCACCATTACACTGTAACATTTGTTTCTTTTGTAAGTCGACAGCGAATGTGAGAAAAATGAACACAGAGCATGAAGTGAAGGCTCTGCCTCTATCTGTATGTGTAATGGACATGGAGCATAAACAACTCTGTATTGTTTCTCTGTGGAAAAGCAAGTTTGTAGCTCTTAAATGTTCATGAGTGAATTAGGAACAGCACAGCAGCAAAAGAAAACTTCAAATGTAAAAGCACATTTGAAACTCTAAATACATGCATTCAGGTCATTCAATAAGACAAAAACTTGATGAGAACAGTTTGCACAGCTTCTTAAAAACCGATGTAAAATGACTACAAAGATAAAACAGAGACTCTTATAATGCCATTTGTGTCACTAATCTTTAATGATGACCTCTGTCCTCTATCACAAACAGGCTAATTCTCTGCAGCTATCAGTTAGCATGACATTTATCAAGGTCAAACGAAGACAAGACAAACTAAATAGACAGATATATACCCTTAACTAACTGAATCATAATCTCCTTTGTATAAGACAAATGTGAAACTAAAAGATAGAGAAGTGCTGCTTTTGTCCAACATTGTTAGCTAGAAATCGGCCCATTAAGCTCAAGACATGTTGATTTTTCAAAGTCATACATTAAAAACAGAAGCATCACAGCAGGCAATAAATGGGGTGAAATATTAGTTCTGCTGTCCTTAATTTGCCAAAGTGGCTTAAAATGTATATATAAAAAGCTCCTCCTCAATCTGTTTTGAATGTCATAGTGTAGAGAAACAATAAAGGCCTGTTAAAGCTCTATACTTAAAGAACAACCTCCTGTATACATGAAAACTGTGCAGTTAAAATCAGATTTTTTTTTTTATCGCAAAGGTGACCTTAATCCTTTAGCCTCAATTCCCATCATGCCTCTCTCCACCCCACCTGTGCTTACCTGGGCAGTTGTTTCAGGAGCTGAGGAGTGTATGTGAATGTCCAAAGACACTGCCGCATCTAAAGTGAGTATATTACATTTCACCTGAAAAAGAGGCTCCTGCTCCTCCTCTTTGTTTGGGGTATAAACTTTGAAATGTGCATGTGATTGTTGTGGCACATAAAGGAGGCCAGTGCCATTGTTTCTACATAAACACAAGAGTGTGTGTCCATGAAAGATGGAGAGGCCATTTTAATAAACATGCTTCACACTTGCTGCAGTCTTTGGTTGTTGTCCTGTGCTCCTTGGCTCTGTCAGGTATCCACTCACAGCTCCTCTTGGTCTGTGTTGGTCTCATGGTTGAAAGGGATTTTTTAAATTATAAACCTTGGCAGTAGGGAGGGATTAAACTTAACTATTAGGACTAATGTCCTGTCCTCATAGAGATGAACATGATTTTCTTTGTAAACATGCCATCATTTCAAGAAATGTGTCTGTCCACATGGAAACACTGAACACGACGTAGTCAATATGTCAGGCCTGTAGGTGGTGCTGTAACAGTGCTGCAGATACACAACGACCAGAGAGGAAGACATGGAGCATGTGCACGCGTCATGAGACGTGGAAACAAACACTGTATCCTGTGATCACGATGGTCGTAGAAGAGCAGTAGAAGCATCTGCAGCATGTTTCTATCATCATTTCTGAAAATACCCGTATTCGTTTTACACATGGAAACAGAAAGGCGACATTTTCAGATTTATCCTCTCTGAGACCTTTTAAAAAATGTTTTATTTGCAGGGTTCCATAGTGCCATATCTGTGGAAAGGAAACGTCTTTACATTTGGAAACTTGAAGGCCTGAATTTATGTGGATGGCCTCTAATTCACATTATACTGCTGCACTGGAGCCAAATGTAGCACAGCATGCCAAAAAGTGCAATATTGTGTCTAGCCACCAGAGGCTGACTCTTAGTAGAGCCAGTTCCCATTAAAGGAATATTACACGCAAAGAATGATATGCCTTAATTTTCTACTCACCCTCATGCTGAGCAGCACTCTGGAGCACTTTTTTGATGTCTCAAATGCAGCTGGAGGTCCGGGGTGATTTTCGCTGTCAACAAACGTCCATCTAACAGGGGACGACGGAGCCCGAAGAAAAAAGTCCATAAAAGTCCACAAAAACGTGCCTATTTTCCTTCATACTGCTCGTCCGCTGTAATCCAAGTGTCCTGAGCGGGTAACGTCCATAATTAATTCGAAACGAGGTCATTCAGTACATTTTTCGAGCCTAAACAGTGCTATAGCGTACTTCCGCAGTGCACGTCTACGCGCGCTCCCTGCACTACATAAGCCGTCTGGATTGGTCTGCCGCGGCTTTCTTAAGTTAAGAAAGGGATTCCAAGTCAGAGCACCCCCTGATACAATATTTAATTTTTTCTAAGTGTAGGAATGACATAAGATCTTTCAACCAAGAGTTAGGGGAAGGAGGTTTCTTATCCTTCCAATGTAGTAATAAACGTCTGCGGGCTACCAGAGATGCAAAGGCAATAGAACTGCTTTCCCTGTTTGTAAAGCATGTGAATTCTTTAGGCACAGCTTAGATTACTCTCTTAATTGAAAAAACAGTTCAACTTTTGGAACAGCACCTCAATCATCAACATCGTGTTTCTCCCACCATTTAATGAAAGGGAAGAGGAAAACACCTTGTAGTGATAACAACATGTTAAAATATTAATTTTAGAATTTTAATATTGCTCTTAAAGGAATATTACACCCAAAGAATGATATGCCTTAATTTTCTACTCACCCTCATGCTGAGCAACACTCTGGAGCACTTTTTTGATGTCTCAAATGCAGCCGGAGGTCCGGGGGGATTTTCGCTGTCAACAAACGTCCATCTTCCACTTCCTCCTTAGATGATTAGGAAAGATGAATCTAGTTCAGATAAACTGATGTCATTTTTATATCACTTTATTTTATTTTTTGTCTACTATCCAGTCTGGATGCTGACGTAGACCAGTTATGTAAGGAGGCGAGACACAACATATGCAATTTGCTATTGTCAGTCTTTGTTTTTGTGCTTTTAACCACTTTGAATTACTCCTCTAAAAGTCCCTTTTATTTTATTTTATTTTATTTTATTTTAATTTTTATTTTGTTGTGTTTATCGTTCACTCCTCCTGTTCCTTTTCATTAAGGAGGAGAGAGAGTTGTATTTGCTTATAGTCAATACTTGTTTTTATTTGGTTTCTGCATTTAATTGTGAATGTGACTTTGTAGTGGGGGGGGGGGGGGGTAGCGTTTTAAAACAGGTAAATAAAGGGCGAAATGTATCCTTTCTAATTGTACATGTACTTTATCTTGACAACCCAATAAAGATATATATGGGGAAAAAAAAGAGAGTAATCTAATCAGGGTGACAGAAAATAAATGTATAACATCTGTCTCAAAGGGAGTTTTTTTCAATTGTTCTTTCCCATTCTTGCTTGATGTATGACTTTATTTGCTCTGCAATCCTGCGCCTATTTTGCACTTCATGCATCACACATTTAAAATAGGACACAGGTCTGGACAGCAGACAGACCAAAAAACCTGAACGTAGCTACCTTTCATATGATACACTGGATTGTTGTGATTTGATGGGTTGGAATAACTTGCGTTGCAAAATCGTGCATCGCACTGCAATGTGGTGCAAGAAGTGATCAAATGTGTTGTTTTGCCATATCAGGCTCTTCATTGTGATTATTTGAGTATTTTTAAAATGGACTGTTTTGTGATGGACTGGGATATTGTACTTTACAGACACTGATGTTGACACATTGGAGTTTGGCTGAATAAAATGTGATTTGTTGTAATATGACCATTTTTTTTTTACCATCAGTGTAATTCTGTTTTTGTGAATTGTAAATATGTTACTCTCCAGTAATTATTCCTTTACTCTTATCATTTTACTTATGGTAAAAATGGCTTTTTTTATATGTACTTTATAGTGACCACTTTCTTTCTTTCTTTCTTTCTTTCTTTCTTTCTTTCTTTCTTTCTTTCTTTCTTTCTTTCTTTCTTTCTTTCTTTCTTTCTTTCTTTCTTTCTTTCTTTCTTTCTTTCTTTCTTTCTTTCTTTCTTTCTTTCTTCATCCTTCAAGCAAACACAATGACTTGAATAAAATGCTTAAAAGGGACCACAATGTTTGTTACATCATTGAAGGACAAACTTAAATTGAAGATAATACTTTTAACTGTTAAGAATGCAGCTTACTGTCAATTTCATCCTCCATGCTGTGTCAAACTTTTTAGCTAGTCGTAGTATATACATGAAATCATGATAAAAGTCCAACCCAAGACATCAAACATTCTAACTACAACTATAACTTTGATTAAAATCTCTAACATTATCACTGCTTTATAAAAGCTAGTCACTGAAAAAAGGGTAATTTTATGATACTGATTTATTGAAATTCAGTACTGAGCCATGCGATTATTTGCTGTATGATAACATCATGCACTAGCATACTTTACTTTTTAATGCAATACTGCTCAGAGTCAAAAAATGTTTACATTGCCCTATAAAATGAAACAATATGATGTTGTACAATGTGGCACTATTCACTTGTGGTACCCCAACTTAAACGCTGAGCTGCATATTTCACTAAAATGAGATGTTGTAAGGAATACTTCCATTTATTTGTAGTGCAGCATTTAACAGCATAGCTTAATGTTAAACTACAATGTTCATGTGTTGGTTCGTTATCCAAGTACATGTGACCCATGTGTGTGGGAATATGTAGGCTCATGAACATGTCTGAGTGGTGATCTGTAACTATTTATACCTTCTCTTGACAAAGCTGAAGCATGCAGCAGCCTTCTAGCTAACGATAACACTGTGAGGACAGGGCGAGATAGAGAAGGACAGAGACACAGGAGTTGTGGTTCAAAGTGTGTGTATGTGTCAGAGATAACTCAGTAATTTGTCTGTGGATAAGGGGGCAACTGGTGATGACAAAACAGAGAGATAATATGTAGATTAAACACACAATGTCTTATTTCTCACCATCAAATTTGTTACATTAATACATATGGACTATAGTCAGCCGTGAGCTTAAAATTAGAATATGTCTCCACCCCAGATGGAGAGAGTGAAGGACCCTTTGTCCTCTTGGTGTCTGTGTCCTGTTGCTGCATCAGTTCTCTGTAACGTTGTTAATGGGAGGTTAAATAAAGGTCACTTTGTTCCATGTCAATATCTCGTCACTGATACAATTACAGGCGCCAGAGAACGAGCAGAGAGGATGCTCAGTGTTGTATTTCTCGTACTGTATTATAGATCCAGAATATCATATCAGTGGTGACAACATTTGAAAATTTACTTTATCAACACAACAGCTCTAATAATGATAAATAATAAATTTAGCCAAGAAAATGTAATGCACCAAAGACCAAGCACACATTCACCAATACATTTATTTTACATTTTTATTTTATAGAAACCAGATTCACATTTAGTTATTTTTGAAGTCTGTACTTCTTTGTTTTAATTTCTCTTTTTCTCGTTTTTGTGGCTTACTGACTGGTGAATATTATACTGCTTTTATATTCTTTTGGCATGTCCTGAGACATGATTTAATGGTCACAGTTATCTTGACAAATTTTGAGGAAATTTCTGCTTTTGAGATTTTATATGCAGTAGTGAGGAATAAACACAAAGCTCGATGACCTTTGATCATTTTAAAACTACACAGACCGTGTGCACTGATGTTGCCAAATGTTGTACACAGTATGCAGAATTTGAACATATGTGAAATCACTAGTGAGCCAAAATATCAGTTTGCATTGGACCAGTTTACTTTGCATCCTGTTTCCCAAAATGCAATGCACCAACGTGTCAGGGGTCAAAACGGCAGACAGACAGTGCATATCCATGGAGACAGCGTTAGCTTTAGCATTACCAGCATTAGCATTAATCCTGTTACAGTTACACTGCAGTACAACAAATTGAATTGTGGTAAATTAGCATTTTTCACTTGTAATATGGATGTTAAACATCTATTCAGTAACATGTTACACAGTCTTGTTTATATTATTAAAATAAACTTGATTATTTATGTGTTAAATGTTGGTCTGACACAAACTGTAACACAGTTGGCAGTGATGCACATTGTGTGATAGTTGCCACACTCCAGAAAACAAAAATAGATGATGAATTATCATCTCAGCTGGGTTTAGTCCTCTATAAAATAACAGTTGTTAGGCAGTCATACTGCATTTGACTACCAAATACAGTACACAGTAAATACTGCACGGGACTGTTAGCACTTTGTCGTGGGCAGTTTTAAATGCGACCATCCTCATGTTTTCCTTTAGTGACCTAGTTACCTTCAGCCCTGGTTATTGGTGGCCCAGAGTTTTATATTCAGAGTGGAATTTTATTTTCATTTTACATGTTGGAGGCAAATATACCTCAATTTATTCCATCACAGACATGAAGAGAGCTTTCATCACCTTGCCTTGAGTCACTGGTTTCACTGCATGACCTACAGGTTACTATAAAAAGTAGTATATCTCAAGGTGAAATCTCCTAATAGCCTGTCTACACATGATCTACTAAAAACTTTTTAACTTAAATAGATACAGTTTAACCAAATTGTCCTCAGATATTGATCCTTGAAGCAAGCTAAAGTGATCCATTGTAAGTTAGAGGTCATCCTAAGAACACACAGTGAACAATGGAGGTTATCAGTGAGCACACACCCACACACACACCCACACACATGCACACACCCCAGTCTCTGTTGTGGTGGTATTTACTCTATTTGTCCATAAACAGTCAAACTGAAGGTCTGGGAGCAGGTTAGCGTACACAGCAGTGAAGGAGATTCAGCAGATAAAATGCTTTCATCCAGACCTGAGGGGATCGAGAGCAAACTTACAGGGTAATAAACACTGATCCTTAGCATCCCAGGTATTTAGAGACTAAGTCATGTCGAGCACTCATGGTTAATGAGGATGGTTATATGAAAAAATGTTGTTTTTAAACAGAGTCAAGATGAGCAAAAATATGCACAAGACAGAAATAGTTTGACAGAGATGTTCTCATATATACTAAGATAAAATGCTCCTAATTTGTCCTTGTTTTATCATGAAAAAAAGCAAAACGTAGCCATTCAATCCTAACACAAGGTCTCTATCAAACTCTGAGAAATAGGACAGGAGAATTCGTCAGTGGTCATGGAGTGAGGCGAGGTGTAGCAGAGCAGCTGAATCAACATGTTGCTTCATACAATCTCTGTTATATCAAATAAAGACCAGGCAGAATTCCCTCCTGCTGTCCGCGCTCTTTCACTCATTGTTTGTGTGTGTGTGTGTGTGTGTGTGTGTGTGTGTGTGTGTGTGTGTGTGTGTGTGCACGTATGTGTGATGTATATGTTTCTTTTGGCTGTGCATGCTGCTTTGTCAGGTCACCACCACACAGTCAGGAGAATATGGACCTCACTCAAAGCAGCTAAACAATCATATTTGGCTTTTCAAGTTTGTCACTTCAAAAGTGTGATATATGTGTAGTTTATACATGGATACTTATACACATACTACCCGACCTCTTCACAAGGTACATCAATTCAGCTGTTCCTTAATCAGCCAATTACATGGCAGCAACTGAATTCCACTTTAAAAAGGCATATAGACAGGCAAGACTGAACAAAACAGAATGAACAAAATAAAGAAGTTCTCTTTGCTGAAATGCCTCATTGAAATTAAAAATGGCCAGACTGGTTCAAGAAGATAGAAAGGCATCAGGAACTCCAATAAAAAATTTGTCACAGCCAAGCTATGCAGAAGACCATTTCTGAGCACACAACACATTTACCGAATTTCCCCTTGGGGATTAATAAAGTATATCTGGCTCTGATTCTGAAATTGAATCTTTAGATTTTGTCTTAAAACATCTAATCTCAGCACATATGAACTTACTGTGTGTTGGATTAGGTTTACCAACACTTATTTAAAAAAATTAAAGAAAAAAAACATGCCCGTGCGCAGCACTTGGTGATTTTGGACACCCTTGGTTTAGAGCAACAGCAGACCATACCTACTGCCACTCCTGTCAGCTAAGAACAAGAAACTGTACTTATAATTTGTAAAGTCTCATCAAAATTGTATGATAGAAGATCAGAAAAATGTTGTCTTGACATCTGTAGCCTCATTCAGATGATAGTGTTTGAATTTGTTGTAAACAACAGATCCATTCATTCCATCCATTATATGAGAAGTTTAGGCTGATGGTGGTGGTAGTTATAATTCATGTTAACAAAGTAAGCTTATGTTACAATCTATAATAATCTACTGGCAATATCACACAAAAGCGTTTGAGTTAAGTTTAAGCTGTTACCAGTAACATAACCACAATGTCATGCACTGTTAGTCATACACAGGTTTCTTTTTCCTTCCCAGCAGAGGTAAAAATACTGTTGCTTATGTCCCAGATAGTGTAAACATCCACGGAGCTGATCAAGAGATGAGATTTCATTGTTAAGATGCAGTGATTTTGACCTGCTCTCTCAAGCACATATGCTGACTCAAATGCACTTCATTGGTTGACCAATATGAGAGTAAAGAGAGGGCTAATTAGCAGGTTAAACCAGCACTATGTAGTTTTTCAAATATAATATAATCCTTCGATATTCATTGTGATGGTCCACCACTTTACAATGGAGTTGAATGACACCTCTGTCGTGGTCTGGAGTGGTCTGTATCCCTTTCACTGGCGCTATGTAACTTCGAGGTGGATGGTGGGAACCCTGCCACACTAAAAAACTACAAGTTTGGACTGCTTTACGGCATACGTCACTTCCCCCGATTCCTAATTCGTTTAAAACACGGAAGTCTCGGCGAAAGCCAATCGTTAACGCCGAGCTGTAACCATGGCGGAGGAAACGAAGAACGTAATGAATAGAAAAGTTTTGTCGGAGGATACAAAACAAAGAAAGCGAGAGAAAAACAAGCTGAATGCTCGGACCAGAATAAACATCGGTTCGGCGTTCACTCGCTGGCGTGAAATAAAAGACGAGGAGGGATGTCCGACTACTATCAGGTATGTTGGGCGACTAATTTATGACGAAGTTCCTCAAAAAAACTTGACAGGAAAAAAGTACAGCACAACAAATCCAGAACGTACCAGTATGTAGTTTTGTTTAGACCTATTTCAAGTGTGTGATATCACCAGCTCGTCGTTGTCTTTACTTTTATTCACTTTATCGCTTCAACAGGACGGGGGCGACTTCACGGTAATAAAACCAAGTTGAATTTAGCGATTTTTAAGATCGTCATTTAGTCAAAAATAAATACATTACCTCGTCGCTATCCATCCTGCAAACAGCCGCTGAAGACAGAAGAATACTTTTGAGCAAAGTCCTGGCTTCTGCAATTCGCATACAAAACAAATGCACGTGAACGGCAGACCTATCTTATGACAGTATGCGCGCGCTAGAGCTCATGGGTAGTTGAGTTCACTCTCCAGTCAAGCGGGGATCTTCCGTAGTGCTGCTTTAAGATTAGAATTTTTGTCCTCCATGTGTTTAGATTTTCTGATTATGTCACAGTCAAAGTTAATGTGAAAATAGTTTATTTCCACAGTAGTATTTTTGGGTACTTAGTGCCCTGTATAAGTGACAAAACAACATTATAAAGTGGCAGGGCAGTAATATGCAGCCACAGGAAGTAAACATTTTGGAGGTCTATTTCCCAACACAAGGTGTCGTGTTCATATTTATCCACCAGAGAGCAGCACAATGCATTACATCAATGCTTAGTGTGTGTTTTTTAATAGCAGGCTGGAGTTGCATAATGTAGAAAAACAAAGCCATGCATTAACAATCTCAACTTCATGGGTTCACTGACACCCCAAGAAGTTACTCTCAGATGTTTTATCTTCATCTCTAGAACTGTGCATGAGGAGAACTGTGTCGGCTGGCTTGTTTTTCATCTATGGGAACAATAGGACTAACGTTTCTCTTCTGGAAAGATATCAATCCAGCCATGGGGTGCTGTGATTTTTCATAAACATTAAATTTTTGGATCCATAGGAATAAATCTCTAGTAAGATTTTTTTTACTGAAAAACAGAGAAGTCTTATGATTAGACTTTGAATTTGAGAGGAAGTGACACTTCCTGTCAGTCTATTTTCCAGATGTCACAACTTGTATTTCTTTAGTTTCCTTGACAGCAGCTTCAAGAGGGGCCAAAGGTCAGCATGTGAAAACTTCCCTAAATAATTTAGAAAAAGAATTGTATGGTACGTGATGTGGCCCTTTGTTTCTTCAGAGACAGAAATTGCTTTTAACAGTAGCAAAAATGACTATTCCGTTCACTTTGGATCTGTTTGTATGAATGTGGGACATTTCTGCCAAATGATTTTACTAAAAACAATAACTATAATAATTAAAATGAAAAACAAATTAAAAATAAAAGGAAAACACTTAGTTATAAGAACATATAATTGTAATTCTGTGAAAATCAAAGGTTGAATAGTCAACCATTGGAAAAGTTTAAAGATCTGATGTAATTTGTGTAAATATAAACAAATTCTTTTTGTGGGTTTCTTTGCATGCTTAAATTTTTCCCCTCTTCAAACTACAGGAAACTCATTTATCAGATCTAAAAAGGCTCGTTTGTCATTGATCTGTGAGGGAGTTTTACCAAGTTCTGCTAAATTTAGATTATGATTTGATAGTTTTTGTTTAGTCTCTTCAGTCTCTTTGTCTCTTGCCAGCTTTAGCCAATCAGTCTGGTACAATCACAGCACAAATATTATAATAGCCCCGGCTGCCCAGAAAAAAAGATGTCTTTCCCTTGTTTGTTCTTGAAATGGTTGAGGTCTATGTGCATTAATAGAAAAAATCAAGCACATTAAAAGGAAGCAAACATGGCTTGGTTAAGGGGTTAAATAAATGAATTGTAAAAATCACTGGAAGATAACATAAACCTGCAGCAGTTCCAACCTTTGTAATGGAACATGGATGATTTTTGCATGAATTCGATTTTTTTCTGTCAGAAGAAATATTTACTTTCATCGAGGTGACAAAAACTTCTAGAATATTTTTGCATTTCATGACCAGAGTGGAATTACACTATTATAAACCTAATCAAACACAAAAACCCTGTTATTTCACTAATGAAATTTGTCTTTTCAAATTATATATACCCCTGTTTTGATAAGAACTGAGCAACATCATCAACAAAAGAAAGCAACAGTAAGGCATATGTTTTTTTCTCTTTCTCAAAACTTTATTAAAGTTACCCTGTTAAATGATTTGATCTTTTCTCTTGGCACAAAGGGAAGCATAGAAAAAATGATAGAAGACATTTATCTATACAAATATTTAAGGCATTTAAAAGAGAGAACAGAAAGCACAAAAATAAATCTGCATCAGAGATACACATAAAAAAATTCTTCAGTTTCCCTTCAGTGACTGTCGGACTAGGAGCCTCTGTAGTTTGCCTTTTTTATGTATATGTGTATGTATATGTATATGTTTATGTATATGTATATATACTGTATATATATACCTGATCCCTACATTATAAGGTCATGGTTCCTTTGATAACTACCTCAGAAAATATAGAACCAACAACATCTAAATGAGATCAAATTAAAGTGCAAAATTGTATATTATTTTGTATTATTAGATATCACTGTGAAACGTGTCGCTTTTCAGCATTTTGTAAAATCAATAACTACAAATGAATAAATGATAAATGTCGCATCACTCATGATAGGTCTGAAAAAGAATCTTTTTTCCCTGCTTTAACTTCTGACACGATTGTTGTTGTATCATCGACTTCCCCACTTCTTCCCCCTGAAAAATAAATAAAATAAATAAGATTAGTAACAAAAGATTAATGATATATCTTTGTGATGAAGGTTGTATTTTATTAAAGTTGAACAAATTTCTAAATATAAAATATAATCCAATACAAACAGAATCTGATAAACACTGATAAATTAGGGAATGACAATAACGGATAAAGTAATGGATGAATTGAAATAATGTACTCACTGAAACACCTCTGGGCGGTCTCAGATCTCTGCACTGTGATAAACACCAAAAAAGCCACCAGCAACATCCCAAAAAATCCTCCAATCACACAGCCAATGAGGACTGCACGATTTACACCATTATCTAAAAGAGAAGACAGCAGGGCAGAGACAGGAAGGGGATTGATCAAGAAGAAAATGAATGGAAAGATGAATGATTGTGATAAATATATTAAAAGTCAATATTAACAGGTGGGAGGCTTAATAAGCAAGTATTTCACTCAGTAAAGGTTTTGTCTAAGACCATGAGGAGGTACTCATTGAACAAAAAAATGCACACTAATAATGATGATATTCAAAACCCTAAAATGTGCTGATATTAAACTCTGTTGTTGTATATTTTCTGTAAAGACTATGTTTGATATGACAGAGGAGGGTCCATGTTCTTAATCAATTCACTAAAATTAAGTAATTTTTTATTTTTCTCACTCAGCAGGGCTTTTTAAAATCTCTTTAACATTGTAGACATAGTGAGAGAAATGATTTACTTTCACTTTCAAGACCGTGGGAGAAACTTTGTTTTAGCTCAGTAGAGCTGTGTTTTCATCAGTCTTTGAGAACTCCCATCATCAATACTAAAAACACGTCCTGTTCCTCCAGCTGTACAGTCAAAGCACTTGATTTTCTTTTTACAAGGGCAAACATAGGATGTAGAATTACATAATCAATGAATGCAGTGTGGACAGCTGCCGTACAAAATTACAGGACTTGATCTTTAATCATTATAGCTGCACTGCATGTTCCAGTGATTTGCCACAGGCGTATGATTTTGCCCAAAGTTTTATAGTTTTAGGGGGGCTATGGTGGGCCTTTGAAGACTTTCAGGCTTCAAATTGGGCCATAGCACACTTAGAATTTAGAACGGCAGATTTGATAATAACATTGCAAATAAGAACATATAAAATAAAAGCTCATCACCATAAACATGTAGGAAAGCTTCCTGGTTTTCTGGATTGCTTAACTGTTGACATTCAACTCTTGTGCCGTTGTCAGAGTAAGAAGTTCCCTTGATGGTCCAAACAGCCAGAGACTCTCCATCCTTTATTTCACAGCTGCCATACAGAGCCTGAGGTGAGAAAAAGAATATAAAGAAAAAGAAACCAGGGTTTATAGTTTCCCTCAGCTAAGACTGCACAGGGTTATTTATTATTAACTGGAAAGAAGTTCCAAAAATGTGGAAAAGTGCTTGATCTTGCAGTATTAATTAATGCTTGAAAATTCCTGTATCCACATCCAGACTTGGATCACCACCAAAATCTAATCACTTGCCCCTTGCACCACCACAAACAGTCCTTAAAAACGTCATGAAAATGCTGCTAAGAACTAATAAAGGTCATAGTAACAATGTGGAAAACTTTGCTTTCTTGTAATTTTGACAAACTTGTGGAAAAAATCATGGATCTGCATCCAGATTTGGACCACTACCAAAATAAAATCACCACTTTCTTGTGCCATGACCCATATTCCCTGAAAAATTGATCAAATTGCATTAATCTCTTTTTGAGTTATCCTGGTAACAATCTAACAAATAAAAAATAAACAAACACATCATTCATGTCCAGATTATATTCATCATGGGTATTGACTTTATTCATTAGATTGATCTCTCTGTCTATGTGTATATTTTTTATACAAGCATAGCAACGATCATAACAACCATGAAGAAGTGAGGACCCTCTCGAAAATAAGATACCACATCTCAAGGGACTTTGCATTAATAAATGTATATTCAACAAATATGGTGCTATTTAAATAAAGACTGATTAGGTCTATTTTCAGCAGAGAAAATGTGATTTTAGTCCCTTTGTCTCTATGGACAGATACATCCAGACTGAGACAACACAAATGGAGAGTATGACTCCAGCTTGCTCTATTGTGAAGTGTTATGAGATAACACCTGTTATGAATTGGTGCTATACAAATAAGGATTTAATGATTAAGATGGATTTAGCTGGCAAAACATCACCTCCTTGGTGGAGCTAATAAAGGAAGAGGTAATGACAGAAAAAAATGAAGATCAACAAGATTGCTGTTTCCATTGTTCCTTCTCTTTTAATGTTGAACAGTTAAGTCAGACTTTAAACTGTGAAACATTAAAAGAGGAGGAATATGAGACTTAAATCAGGATTAAGAACTGAAGTAGCCCATCACCTGTGGGATGTCCACCATGTGACCTTGAGGGCAGGTAAGGTTGTAGCTGCCATGACTGCTGTGAAGCGTGAATGTGAGGTTTGGAGAGGTTTCAGGAACTCCACAGCTGAACACTGCAGGCTCTCCCACAGCCACAGAGACATCTGCTGGATGAGTGCTGTAACTGAGATCTGCTGTGTTTGGTGTCTGCTGGGTGGTGCTCATGGTTGTGTTTTCAGCTGAAACAGTGGTTGGGTGTTGACAACAGATTAATGAATGAAGAATCAATCAAAAATAACAAGTTACATGCTCAGATAATCAAATATAAAGAAAACCATCCACAATTTCTGCCTCTAACATACAGCTCAAATTAGTGTCATTTTTAACCTTCTCAAGGGACTGAAAGTTTTTTGTGAAGTATTTTAATTGATCCCATTATTTTAAGATCATATGGGATAGTTTAAAAATATATATATACTTCTCTAGTGGGAAAGATGTCAGGGATTCAGGTTTGGCTTCAGGCACAAATGATGCCTTACTCTGATGTTACATATGGAACAGCCAAAGCCAAGTAAAAAAAAAAAATCTTTGAATGATTATTACATTTTTGTAATTTAAATTGATACCAGTAAAAAGTATTGATCCTCCCCTTTCACACCAAGCTGTGCAATGTTTTTGCCTCACTGTCCTGTCTCTATTTTCATCTCTTGCTCGTGTTGATGTGGATCAGGAGTGAGGAAAGACTGAGACTGACTACAAGCTGGAGGGTTTTTAGGTTTGATATGGTGTTCTCAGAAGAAGAGTTTGATTGTTTAACACAACAGAGCAAGTGGAATATTTACCACTTTTTGTGAGTAAATAACTTTACTCTCACTTTCAAAAAGGAAGAAACTGTGTATTTAGTAGTCATCGAGTCCACCGCTCATGAAAGCACCATACGGCCCTTTCTCTTTATTTACAAAGACAGCGCCTCATGTACTCATTGCATCAGCAAACATGGAGCACTGAATTAAATATTTCACAGATGCAGCAGACAGCAGGTGTGCAACGTTCAGTGATGCAATGTGACTTTGGACTCTTGGTTTCATTTTGCTCACCACCTTGTTATTGTAATAGTTTGATTGAAGCCTCCAGGCAACAGAAGCTACATGATCAATTTTCCATTCATGCTTTTGAGAAACCTGTTTTTTAACCAAGTTTTTGTTTTTTATTTGAGTGAGTCAGCAGAAATAACAAATCTTTCCACTGATTGAGGTTTTGTTTTGGAATTATCATGGTCTCTATTTTTCCTCTCACATGAACATCTTGATATCCTGATTTCGAAAAACATGCTACCCGCTCCTGATACCTGATTTCATAAACAAACTCTCCATGGTGGCATTTGAATATTCCAATGAAGGGAAACTCGGGTTTCCCTCACAGATTTTCTTAAAGGGTAAACACCGTCTGCAGTGCAGGAAGCAATTTTCTCAATCAGCCTTGTGTGATGTTCATATTTTTGTTATTAAGGCAGTGTTGGTGGGTCTGGTGGACCTGCTACCTTTTTAGATTTAATTCAATACATCAAATAAGTTTACATTTAGATACTCAATATATATGTACTTCATCCCAATTACAAGAAAAAAACATAATATGGTTAATGTTTGACCTTTATCTTTGTTAGATTACATTATAAATTAAAATTCCACTCTTTTTGGTTCATTTTTAATAAAATGTAATAAAAAATAACATTTGTTATAATCAAGACATGACTTGTAAGTTGCAGGCATATGAGGAAGTGGCATCACAGGCAGTCCAGATCTTTATACCATATTTTACAGGTTTAGATGATAAATATACTGACGATTACACCCAATGCCACATGCAACCTGGATGCCGGTGCACACATACACAGACTCACACGCATATGCACACACACATTTACGTACACATGCACAAGCATTGAAAACACACACACACGCACACTAGCAGAGGGCAGCATGAAGCTACACAGGACCTACAATTTCTACACTTTAAGCTCCAGGTCCAGAAGACCCATCCTTTACGTCCTGTATGTAATATAAATGTGTAGTGGGGTGTACAGTGTGTGGTCACTGAATATGTGTTCTGACATGTATTCCTAATCTTCGCAGAATGAGAAAAGGCTAATAAGTCTGAGTTTGGAAAAATAATAAATAGCATTATTTTTCTTCTGATAAAACAATGAAAATGGGCCCCACTGACTCAAACTTCATACCAGGGCTATATTTCACTAGAATTAGAAAAAAAACCTTCCTTTTTTCTTTTATAAATTAACATCTCTGTCTCATTTGACTTCCTCATTCTGGTGAATTGTAAATTTTCTTTTTTTTAAGAGAGGATAGAGGATATTTCACAGATAACTTAGCAGGGCTGTCTTTTCTGTTTCTATCAAAGTCTCATATTAAAGTGGATATTTACCTGAGGAGGGTGTGAAGACTTGGAGCAGAGCCAACAGCAAAAACCAAACAGGAGAGCTCTTCCACATGTTGAATCTGGTTTTCTTCTCCATCCAACACTTCACTTGGTCTCTTTTATTTCATTGAATAATCTGCAAAATGTTTGTCCGTGTTATTGTAAGGTTGAACAACAATAACAGAATGCATGCCTATAGTGAAATGAAGCTTTGCTGCATAGTTTTAAGTAAACATGGATGTACAGTAAAGAGTGGAGCTGGAGGACATAACCTAAGGGCAGGTAACTTGTTAAAAGGTTCATTACATGTTGTGATTTAGAATAGACTACAATGTTTCTCTGCCTCACATGAGAGAGCCAAAAGTATTTTTAAATCCTTTGAACCGGTTTTTCAGACTGATGACTCTGACACCCTGTTTCTGCTTGTGTATTTTTGTAGTCCATTTATTTCTGTGAGAATCTACATGTGAGTTATATGTGATAGATTTTAGAAAGAATGAATGAATGTGGGCAAACTTAACCCTGGCACACACGTAATTCCTCGAGATGATCGTCACTGTTAACCACACGTAAACTTACCCATAAACCAGCAAACACAGTCTCATAGCAGCTCATAGCTTTGAAAAGACGAACCAGATTCCAGTGAAAACAAACTGGATGGAAAACAGTCATAAACTACTAGTATGTGGCCAGCTGTTTGTTACCCAGAATAGTGGTTGCAATTTAGGTTCATCATCTCCCCATGTCATTTAGGTTAGAGTATGTTTTACAGCAGAGGTCCCCAACCACTGACCCCAGACCAACACTGGCCATAGAGACACAAAAATAATTAATTTTATTACTGATTGATGAATATCAGAGACTAAACAATGATAAATAAGTAAAGTAAGTGAAATTTATTTTTTAGCACCTCGTACAGAAAATAAATCACAAAGTGCTTTACAATTAAAAGTTAATTAATCAGAGTAAATCACTCTGGTACAGAGAGCATAAAACAAGCAACAGTACAAAGAGTCGGATGATTCAAATTGAACTAAATGCCTGTCTAAATGTGTTTTTAGCTGTTTTTAAAACTCTCAGATTCAACACGCAGCACAAAGATAACGGAAGATTATTACATAACCGAGGTGCTACAGCCTGGAAAGAGCAATCTACTCGTGTGTGAAAGTATGTATGGGGGACCAACATGAGTTGTTGGTCTAATGTTCTTGGAGACCTCTGGAGATAGGGACCCCAGAGGTTCAAGATGTATGTGGGTGCTTGTCCATGGTGGACTGCAGAAGGTAGCACCAAAAGCAAAAACTGACCGGCATCCAATGAAACCAGGATAAGACAGGGTTATGTGAGTTCTTTGCCTATTGCCAAGACAGGACGACCGTGTCCTTGGAGATCTGCCTGTGTAGACTGACTGTATGGACTGTACACTAAGGCTTTCTGTCACTGCTGTTGTGATGGAAAAAGTACAACCTGAGCTGTGCCCTTAGCTAAATTATATGCTCTACTATATTTGACTCTGCATAATGTGCGTAACTGGAGGACAGATGAGGCACACAAGAGCAAGCAACTTCTTGCTGTGGAAGAACTCTATCAACTGCAATTGCAGATAGAAACTGATGGATACAATGCATACTGTAACAGCATCGTATGCATGCTGTTTTTTTTACACCCCTTTCTTAAGCGCTTGAAAGGAGTAGCTGTTCGGTTATTTGACTTAAACAACTGATGCTTCGGTCAAATAAGGTAGTGCTTGTGCATGTTTCTTTAATTGGGGATAAGAAACATGCCCATGACTCCTTCTGATCCTGTGTGTGATACTATGAAAAATCTGTGTTTGTTTTCCATCACTGGGCAACAGTACATGATGTGGACTGGTCCCATGCTGCTAATTTTTACTGTAGTAGAGTGACATCAGGATTTTTCAAATGTTCACATACGCACACTACAATTTGGCAAAATCAGGAAGTAGTGGCAGTGTTGTTGGTGATATTCAAAAAACAGACTTAGTTAAGGATGACTTGTAGTGGTCCTGGATCAAAGGTTAAGATCATGTATTTTTATCATCAACCTTTGCCTGTGAATGCCAACATGTAGGACACCATATCACAAAAATCTTTAATGCATATCCCTAAATCTTTGTGAAAACATTCAACATGACTAAAATATAAACCAGCTATTTGCAATTTGCAAGTCATTCCTCAAAGGTCAAGGTTTTGGTACCTTGCTTGCGAACTTGTTATTTTAAGAATTCTTGAAAAGGATTTTTGTCAGACTTTGTATGAATTTTCTCTTACTTTTGACTTCATTTCTCTTTTCCAAATGAAGAACAGGGTTAATTAATTTCAGTTCTTATCTTTAATTCACATAGAGTGATAGCTTATTTGATCGCACTGTTTTAAAACTAATGTGTCCGGTCTTACTATACAAATTATGCTTTCAACCCATCACATTTTTATGGCTGGTAAAATGCAGTTTGAACAATAACAGAGCAGGAGCTTTTAATATGTGTCATTACTTTCAGAAAACTTAGCTTATTTAAAGATGTGTTAGAATAACCTGAGGTATGATAGTCACCAACTGGACATTTTTGCCACAGGGAAAATCGAAACACTTGGTGTCAGCAGCTTTAGTTTTCTCAGCCTTTTAAATTTGGTCAAATCAGAGCTGTTACACTAACTCCAATGATCTCAAGACTCTTGTGACCCTCAATATGACCAAATAAGAAAATGCAGTACATGAAAAATTTTGTTCTCAAAAAAGAAAAATGATAGAGAAACAGAAAGTATTTTTTACTGACCACAAAATATACTGGAAATTCCCCCAACAGGTCTTCAGGAAGCTTCCTGATTTGCAGAAAGTGATGGTAGTCCTTTAGAAAGTGAATTGGTATGCTCTTGTTGAGTTAAGCTCTTTACATTCCTCTCGTCCGTTCTGGACTGAAAATGTGTTTCAAATCTACACCAGCGAGTCCATAGCTGCAGCAGAAGTGTCCTCAAACAGAGCTGACTCTTTGTTGCTCTCTCTTGATCTCACCCCATCCTCTGACTCTCACTGGGTATGACTTTACAAATAACAAGGCCCCTGAAGGAATGAGGATGTCTTTTCTTGGCTGAATGAATTTCAGTAAGAGAGAAACAAACAGGTCGAGCAGGACAAGCATGAGTCAATAATAGCTGCTGGGAGTAACATCAGTAACCATGAAGGCCTTTTTGGAAACTCTTTCACTTTATTATATCACAGACAATCACACGTATTTGAATACACATCTGTCATTCCTCCCTCCTTCACCTTTACTTTATCGTCTTTAAGTCTGTCAGTTGGTTTTAAATACTTGCAAAACAGAATTTAACTTTCAAATCAGTTCTACCTTCCTTCAGGGCATGAAGCTGGTCATTTAACACTGCTTTTAGCCTAGTAAGTTAGAAAAAGTAAAGCTTCTTGTTGTAAGATTTAGCAAGAAGACAGAAAATGGATCAAACATAGTTGCAGAATTAAAAAATGTACAAATTTCAAACCAGGAATTTTTGGGCCATAAAATTTTCTCGGCCTCGGCTGAAATTACAGTCTAGTGCAAGTGTAATCAGACCTGATGGACTGTACAAGATCAAAAACCACAGTGTGCCTTTCTGACCCTTGGGAAACTTTTAGTAAAACATGATCAGGATTCCACTGTTGTCTCTCCGACAAGCTTGCTCGTATTTTATTAACTGTTTTGTTTCACAAAAAAGAGCTCCTGAAAACCTCCAGAGATTTTCAGAAACCCTCACCTTGACCCACTTTGTCCTAACTTGACACACCAGATAGAAAATTCAAAATATACAAATTTAAGGACCAAAACAATAAGAAATGTCAGACACAAAGTTAGAGGAGATAATGACGCCTGAATAAATGTAGACTAAATGTTGATGGTTGAGTGTTCCTCAACAGACTAACTCAAAAAGCTAAGAAAGTATTTTGATGACATTTTTATGGAGTGTTTTTCATTGCAAAAAGAAATGTGAGGGTGTGGAGCAAGGAATTTATTATATAATGTCCTAATATTGCATAATATGGACTTTTTGCACATTTCCATAATAACCCAATTAACAATGTCAGAAAGACTTGTGGATGTTTGTGCTCTTTCAACACTTCAAGTTTTTTACATTGTTCATCTATTATTTCAACACATTATTCCCCTTTAAAAGCACACACAGCTCTTTTGATTTTCAAATCTTCAATTGTTAAATCTATTGTACTTTGTGTTTGTTGGGCAGACAACACTTTTATTTGTTGTGTGTATGAGTGTATGATAAAACCCTAATTCTCAATTTTTGATGCCACATTCAGATTGCAGGGTCAGGTTTTAGCATAAACATAAAATAATGAATCCATCCTGTCAGCTGCAGTGATGTTTGAGGTTTCTTGAACTGGTTTGTTAAAAAATTAGTTCACTGTTAACCAATGGACTTCACAGTCACCAGATCTCAATCCATTCAGCACCTTTAGGATGTACTGGAACAGATGTGCAGCTGACAAATCTGCTGCAACTATGTTGTGCCTTCATGTAAATATGGACCAAAATCTCAGAGGAATGTTTCCAACAAAACGTTGAGCCTATTAGGGCAGACCGTGGAGCAGACTCTGTTTCCTCTTTGGAAGACCCTGCATGTCCACAACAAATGCTGGTTGGTGGGTGGAGTGGTGTGGGGTTCACATGTGACATAAGGGTTGTACTTCATTGTTTACTTCACCATCATTTAATGGAACATGTAGACACCAAGCTACTGCCGTCTGACTTTATTTTGAGCATCAGACAAACATTAAAATCTAAATTTAGACTGATGACATGAAGAAACCATGTCCGGGCTCATATTGTACATGGATATGATGGTGTCAGAGTCAGTGTCCTGCTGGTGTTTCACCCCCCATGTTCCCTCAGGCTCTGGTCTGTATCTGCGTGGGCCTTATCACAACAGTTTACCCCAAACCACACCGTGCTTTCTGCTTACAGCTTTTAATTGGATCATTAGGGCTGTATTTTCCATCATGATGGTCTTCTTACACAGGACCCAGGAGGAACACTTCTCATACAGCAGGCTGTTTGTTCTGGTGCTCTGGTCAAAGTAAAATATCAGTGCTTTATAGGGCTCCAAAATTTAAATTGTGGACTTTGTATGTGAAAAAAATGTCAGGAGATTGTTTAACTTCACATCTGATGCTGCACCACACACCAAATTATCTTTCAATCAATCAATCAATCATCCTTTATTTGTACAGTGCACTTAATAACAGAGTAGGCTGAAACCAGCCTTCATTTTATTCATGCACATGCAGTTTAGCCACTTGAGATGTAGCACTAAATTCTCAGATTACAGTGATTTTCAATTTCTGGTCAACCACTTTCAATTTAATTCACTACAAAGGCAACATATTAAATGTTCAAACTGATAAATGTTATTTGTTTATTTGCTGATATGCATCCACAAAAGGCTGGGAAAACTGAAGAGAACACCTGTTAGGAACAATCCATAGTGAAACAGGTTAACTAGAAACAGCTGAGTGTCATGTTTGTGTAAAACAAAGACAATATAGCCAAAAGTCCAGGGTTGAAGTTCCCCAAGTCATCAAAAACTTGCAAGAGCAAATAGTCCAACAGTTTAAGTATAATGTTTCTCAACACACTCTTACAAGGAATTTAGGGATTCTGTCATCTACAGTCCATAATATCTTCAAAATATTCAGAGAATCTGGAAAAAAAAAGTGCCGAGGCTGAAAACCATCATTGAATGCCCATGACCTTTGATACCTCAGGCAATGCTGCATTAAAAACGAACGTCATTCTGTAAAGGATATTACAAAGTGGGCTCAGGAGAACATCAGAAAACCATTGTCACAGTTTGTTGCTACATCAGCAAGTGCAAATTTGACTTTACCTTGCAAAGCAAAAGCCATGCATGCACTGACGGACACAAAGTGATTAAGTGTGCCACAGACTGATGAGTCCACATTTCAAATTATTTTTGGAGATCATGGACAGTGTGTCTTCTGGACTAAAGAGATAAAGGACCATCCAGCTTGTTATCAGTGTAAAGTTTAATAGCCAGTTTCTTGTACAGAAGTGTGTAACTGTCCATGGCATGGGTAACTTGCACACTGTGAAGACACCATTAATGCTGAAAGGTACATACAGGTTTTGGAGCTACACCTGCTGCCATCCATGTAACATCTTTTAACAGGAACATCCCTGCTTATTCGAGCAGGATAAAGTCTGATTCTTCAATTGACCAATAATGTTTAAATAAAGGCACAGTCTGCTTCATCATCTATAAATAATATTTGTTAACTTATAATATACTCTTTTAATATTGTGCACACTCATTTCTTTTCCCCCAATGTACAACTGCATTTTCATATAATGAACAAACTAAATCAAAGCAGAGAAATAAAGTTATTATAAATGTTTATTCACCTGCAGCAGGTCTTAAACCAGTTGGTTAAGTCAATCTTTTCAAGATTAATCCATTTAAACCCGTCATCCCAGGTTATCAGTGAGCTGCCTTGATTGTAAGCTTCATCCTTAAGATCTCCAGGCTCCCTGCGTGAGGCAATGGCATCATCAGCAGTCTCTGATCGATATTTTCTTCTGTAGCCATAAATTAAGTAACTTGTCCAAGCTGGGCAATAAAACATTAAATATAACATTAAATAATAAGGGTAAAAATATACAGTGCTTGTGGTTATATAACTTTGCTACTCTTGTAAAAGTGTAAACACATAACAATTTCCAAGGACGTAAAGAAACATTTGAATCACTTGTGTTGTTGTTTTTTCTTCTGGCTGTGCTTTGCCCATATTCATGTTCAAAGGTTTTTTGAGGTCTTAAATAGCTGCTTCACTTGTTGCTGTGAGGGCATATGACTGGTGTCCAGATGACTTGCGTCTCCTGAAAAAGACAGAAAGGTCACAAAAGAAAATCCAGATTTACCTGTTGCCTGTTCTTGTGTCATCAAACAGAAGTCAATGCTTTATTTTTTGAGAATAAATGTAACTTCAACAGTTTGGAAAAAACTCACAACAGAGGGCATCATTTATATTGTTTTAGCTTGGCAAACACATTTTAAGCTGATTCTGAACTGAAATTTGAGTAATGCAACTACGGTCCTCAAAAGAAGTCTGGAAATATTATTTTGTCAGATGATTTCTCCCCTGAATTGGTTTGTCTTCTGTATTGTAGAAAAAAAAAACAAAAAACAAAACAAAACGTAATTTAAAAAGTTGCGTCAAAATCTCCTTCAACTGGAAACTGGTGTTCCAGTGTGCGGAGTTGCGGCACTATTTTGGGTCAGCTCTGGAACCATTTCCAAACTTAGGACCAAGTTTAGTGGGACTTGTGAAGAGTGACAGGGAAGAGAGGATTCTCAATCAGACAACACCCCAAGAGGACAGACTATTCACCCTTGCTCCACTGAGGAATTGTGGGCTTTCTTCCAGGGTAGGGGATTACCAACCTGACAAGCCAGATGGACAGCTCCATATATCTGCCGCAGAAATATTTCACTAGTCCATCTGGGTAGGAGCCCTTTAAATTTGTTTTCAGGAGCAGAATGTTTAAAAAAAACACAAGCTTGTAAATGGACAATCGTTTTGCTCGTCACATTCATCACAGACCAATCCACATCAAGCAGGGTTGCCTCCTATAATGAAGCAATGTTTTCATTGAATTTGTTTTTTTTTTCTTTTATATATACATTTTATTTATTATTTTGTTTATATTGATTTCTGATGCTGCTCAGTGATTTTTGAAGACTGTGTGATGCAAAATGTGCCTGTTTGTTACTTGAAATGGCTAACTAAAGAATTGAAAAAAAAGTAGCATAGATAGCGGCTAACTTAGCTGCTAACAGCCAACAATAGTTAATGACTTTTAGCTGTTAGCCACTAACTTCGGCGTTAACAGCTAACAACAGTAAATGACCGTTGGCCGTTAGCCGCCAACTTAGCTGTTAACAGCTAACGGCCTTATACTATCGTCTTATACTAAATTGTACCACACAGATGATTCATTTAACACTTATATGTGACATGAACCTTGTCAAAGACAATCCCTTCAAGTAAACTTCTGAGGAGGGCAGATTTCGCCAAGTTATACTAAGTATCTATGAGGACAACAGGCTAATCGGCATGTCTGTTCTCAACTTCCGGTTGTTGTCACGTCCACATTCTACAGCTCCCGCCTCTCTTCCCTGATTGGGTCGTTAAGAATTCAGCCACATGAATCCGTTGGACAACGGAGGCTTGCAAGACAGAGCTGCAGGATTTCAGAATCAGGCAGGTCTGTCTGCTCTGCAAGGCTAGGGGATTACGGCCCCTTTTCTTTGAGCTGCTAACTACACATTTAGCTGAGATGCTCATTCCATGGAAGCACAATCACTACAAGTTGTACCTTGTTGCAAAGGTGACTTATCAGAATAATCCACAATATTAAATACAATTCCATTTAATTTCATTAAAGGGAAAATAATTGACCAAAAACCTTTTTCAAGTTTTGAGGAGCATAGAGTAAAAGTTTGGGCAAATTCTCACCAGTTTGATATTTTATTTGTATGTACACTTGCATGCTGTGAGAGCAGAGGCACAGGTCAATTTCCCAAACTTGGGGCCAAGTTTCAATTTTTGTCAGCTCTCTGACTGGTTTACAGACCAACCAATAAATCTGAATCAGAGAAACCATTTCCAATCACTGGCTATTAGGGCTGACAAGTTAGAGTCCATTCATATTATTGTGGTCAAATTATTGTCATACATTTGCTACTTAAAGGTGCTATGAGGAGAATCTATTTCCGGCAACATAAAGACTCTGCTACCCATGAGCACGTGCGGCAACTGTCGTAAAGACGAGACCCAAGCCAAAGAGAACTCTGCATTGCATTACAACTTCTTTTTTCAACAACTTACAGGATGCAAAGCGACAAGGTAATGTATCTCTTTCTAGTTACGTAGCGGTAGTTTTTGATGTGTGACAACAAGCAATTTTTGGAAAACTCAGTATCGTAGTTTTGTAGCCGGCTATATATCTCTACTTACAGCCCGGTGCTCTAAGATGTGTTCGAGTAATATAAATTCGCTCTAGTTTTATGTGTCTTGTTCCTGAAGTTGAGTATCCAGGTCAGTCCAGTTGAGTGTCCGACCTGACCACGAAGCTAAGGAATAGCATTTATTGATAACCTATTCTGATGCTTTAAAACTCATCTTAAAGTGTGTATTTCGATCAGGCATATATCTAAAAGTGAGACTTTTTGTAATTACTTAGAAACTCCTCATAGCATCTTTTAACAAGGTAAGTTATAAAGAAAACTTACATGCACTCAAATGTAAGAGAATTATAAGATATATTTTTAATGCTGACAGTAGTTGGTGTTCTAGGAAAGTTTAGCAGAGATAAAAAAGCGAATACTGTTGATGCCCAAAGCTGATGTTAAATGACATCAGCTTGTGGCATCACAAGAGGACAGGTAGTTGAGATACATCCCAACCACACCTTAACATCTACAGCATGCAGTTTCCACACAACAAAACAGTGGCCACCAAACAACCACAAGGGTGTGTTCAAAAAGAAAAAACAAAAAACCCTCTCTTAGTCCTTTCCAATCCATTTTAACTTAACCTTTATGGAAAAATGACCCAGGGTCAAGGAAAGGAGGAATAAGAGGAAATGAATGTTTCAAATGTGCTATTTTCCTATTTCATTTGGACATATCATTGTGAATGTTAAATTTTGTCATTGTATTTGAAGAATAGTAAAATGCCTCATTTCTTCTTCTTTTGCTGATTGTTTTATAAAAAGTGTTATTAGAGACCCCACTGTGTTTCCTCCCACAGGCCAGAAACATGAAAAACAGGAATATTAGGTCTATTGCCCTTAGGGTTGAGTGAGTGTGTGAACGATTGTCCATCTCTAAATGTTGGCCCTGTGATTGGTTATGACCAGGCCGAGGTAAACCCTGCCTCTCACCCAATGTCAGCTGGGACAGGCTGAAGTCCCAGTGACCTCGAAATGAACAAGTCGGACGAAAGGATAGAAAAAACTACTTAAAAATCTGTAAAGTGTCTCAGTCTCACTTTATCTTGGATTGTATTGCATTTCAATCAACCATCAATGATACACTTTATAAATGTTAGGTTTGACTGCTTTTAAAATACCTGTGTGTTATTTTGGCATTTATTTTCACACTTCATCTCTCGAGATGTTCGCTCGCCTCACACAATTTAAACAGTACTTCATGGAAATGGGTAGAAGCTCTTCAGGTTTTACTTTATTTTGTCTATTTTGATGTCCATATTGAGATTAATAGAATGAAATACAAGACTTCTAAAAATATGACACACAGCTAAAATCATGACAAACTAAAGCAAAACATATCTAACACTGCAGGTTGTTTCTAAGAAAAGTAAAGAACTCACCTAGACATGAGAAAGGCCACCACGCCGATAATCGCTGCCATGACACCGACTGCCACTCCGATCAGCACCCATCTGTGCCCCAGTGACTCAGAAAAGGTGGGAACTGAAGAGGACAGAGGAGAGACTAATGTCTTGGTCAAATTTAACCACTTTTTTCTGTTTAACCAATTTGCATTTACACCTTTGTTTTTGGTTAACGTCTAGCTGTTACTCAGAGATACTGGGACTGTTTTTGCTGTGGTTGACGACTCTGTCTTCACTCACCTCTGGAGTTTGTTACTGTCACCATGCTCATTTGTGATCCGTGTTTGTTTCGTGCCTCACAGCAGTGCCACCCGAGTGCATCAGTGGTGATGTTTGAGCTGCTGAGAGTCAAACTTCTTCCTGTGGGTATCGCTGGAGTTTGTCTCCCCTGGAGAAGGCTTTTGTCTGCTGTAGGGAGACATGCGTCACCGGTGTTCCAGGTGTATGTGTGGACAGGTGGGTTAGCATCACTGCTGCAGGTCACAGTCACGGGCAGGCCATCCTGTAGGTCACCAGAGGGCGACACTGAGAGGGTGGTGTTTCTAGGAGAGTCTAAACAGATCATAGGTCAAGGTCAGTGATGACTTTTCTCTTCTTCCCTTTCATTCCAGCTTTCATTGTCTTTCCTGTCTGTCTTTATCTTCTCTGTTTTTTTTTCCCTTTTAAACTATGTTGTCTTTCAGTTGATTATGACTTCATATAATAACATAGTGCAGCCCAGGACAGAGTTTTACTCACACTGAACATCAACTTGCAGGGATGTCGAAGTTGTCTCTGTGTCGCCGCTCTGTATCTGACAGCAGTAACTTCCTGAGGCTTCAGATGTGATGTTACTGATGCTCCACACTGCTCCTATGTGTCTAATGCTGCTGCTCTTGCTCCTGTACCACCTAAAATGGGTCTGCTGTGTGGCTGCAGGGCTGCAACAGGCCAGGCGTAAGGCCTCGCCCTCTGTGATGTCACTGGATGGACTTGCTGATACTAAGACTGCATTTTGGCTGTCTGCAGGAAACAAGAGTTAGAAGAGCGAAAGTGACTGTTTAAGCCAAAGGTTCCTGAATTTTTTAAGGTTGCTATAGCCCCAAAATAATGCCAATACATGGATTATCTTCATGGATGAAACAGCCTCTTATGCCCTCTGCAGCTATTCTATCCCCATTTATCAAGAACTTCTGAATTGAGTCAATAAAGTGACAAAATGACTCACAGAGGATGACTGAGCATGACAACAGCGTGAAAAACAGAAAAACAAGTGTTACTCCATGGAGACATTTCTCGGCAACTGCCTTTAAAGTCATTGTGGTTGGATGACAAGGATTACAGATTATCTCTTTATAATTAAAGGTAAATCATTTCACAATAAATAGCCCTTTAAGACCTGTTTTGGAGGATCAACTCTTCATCATTTCATCATCTCAGTGAGTTCATACTGTCTGTGAGAGAAGTCAGTGCTCAGTTTCAGTTCTTCTTCTCTAAATAGCACAAAGTGTGAAACAAACCATTGATTAAGGACAACCGCTGATTCAAAATATACTGGTCTTCACGCTTTCTTTCCAGAAATAAAGCTTGTGTTAGTTACCACAAAACTTTGAAATTGACTTTGGTAAAACTGACTGCTTGTCAGATATCTCCTCAAAGAATCACATTTTTATGTTTCAGCAACTCTCAGAGAGCTTAACTGATTATTTGAAGATAAAATGATTTCCACATACAGAAATGATGACGTTTGACCGTGGTGGGGATGGTCATGTTGGTTATAATCAGAGGTAGTATCAGTTTTTTTGTACATATTCTCACCTGCCACCAGCAGCTGTACACCTCTCTGCCCTGGCATCTTCTGTGTGGGGTGACTGGTGACGATATAAAACACGTAAACTCCACTATCTGACGACCTGAGGTTGGAAATCCTCAGAGAACAGTTCTTTGTTCTTGGGACACCCAGGTACTCCACCCTGTTCTGGTAGGATGGATCAGGGAAGATACCATCGCTGTGGTAGACGTACCTGAGACGGACAGACAGACAGATGGACAATTAGACTCTTTGTTAGTCTCAAAGCTGCGTTATGAGCTCTGTTCGAGTTTTTAGAGCTACCTCGGTGTGATACAGCGGCTGTCCTCAAGACACCACATTGCAGACAAGACATCAACTCCAGCCTAATTTAGAAAATAAAAAAAAATAAGGAGTGAACTTCAAAACAATCTAGTACAGCAAATGTCGATGTTCTTGTTTCTACTGAACAACTCCTTAAGGACTTATTTCAGTTCATTCTAACAACATGTTCAGCCCTGTGGGTGAAATCTTGTGGTGGTCAGAGATACTCCTGTCCTGTAGCTGCTGACAAAGGCCTCTTTGTTGAATTACCTGAGCGGAGGGCTGGGTTTCATTGGAACTTTGAGGGTAGTCATAGGAACAAGGAAGAACTACAGAAGAACCAATCACAGCACAGATAGGACTGGGGGGAAGATGAACTGACCAGTCACCAGAAAGAACACCTGGATAGCAAGAAAATGTTTCACAGCATCATAACCACTGACATTTAAGGTAGTTTTATTCTTATAAATGTGGACAAAAATGTGGAAAACTACTTCATCATAAAAAATAAAAAAAATTACAAGATCCACGTCCGTTTTTGGATCAAATTCTGTTTATAACTTTTGGAGTTTTCTTGTTAAATAAACAAAATAAGAAATGCTAGCCAAAACATCACAAAAATAAAAAATAAAAAAGTTGATCTCCTCTCTGAATCCTCATCACAGATTTAATTGTTACACTGCTGCCACTATGCATCTGATATATGTCCCTTTATGCAGTTAGTCCTACCTTGCAGCACTTACAATTTTTAATTAGGCTCCATGACTTTAAAATCACTGTTCTTTGAGCCTTGAAACAACAGACATATGTAAATCAGCTGATCTTAACTCTGGTGAGATTGCTGATTGATGTTCATGCTCTCTTACCTTTCAGACAGAGCGTGAACGGCAGCAGCCAACATATCTGCATGGCTCTTCCACCCATCTTCACCTCCTGTTGTTGCTGTGTCGGATGCGCTCTGGTCTGACCTTCCACCCTTCCACTGTTCTTCTCTTTTACAGTCTTTGACTCAGTGATCCTTGTTTGACGTTCTTGTCCACTCCTCAGTCAGAAATGTAAGTCTTTCTTCTTGAGGAACGAGGCTGTATTGGTCAGTTTATCTGACTTCTCTTTTATTTCTTCCTCTAACAAGCAGCTGTGGTGACGACTGTGGTTTCATGCCAGCTGAAGCAACTTAAAAGACACAAACAAGGTACTTGTTAAAGGGAAGGTGGATGTGTTTGCAGCACAGTTTGTTTTAAACTTTTTAGGGGCAACACAGGGCATTAACTGGTTATATGTAACCAGGGGTGGAAAGAAAACACAAATATTGAACTATTATACTCATGTTGAATATAAAAAATGGCATTTTGATAAAATTTCACTTAAAGTAGAAATAGCTCTACTTTAATCTCCTTGAGTGGATGTATAAATACTTTGTACTAATGTGCCCAATGCACTGAGAATTTAGAGAGCAATTACTGTGTAATGATACAACAGCAACTGAAGTGTGACCAACCACTTCCTTTTTGTGGTGATAATAATATTGTCTGTAGTAGCATAACTAAATTACCACTGAGTTTCAGTTTGCTGTGATAAAAACTGCAAGCAGAAATATAAACACTTTGAGTCATAGTTTTTCATGAACACAGACCCCCGCCCCCCGCCAAAAAGAAAAAAACATAAGTAAATGAATAAATAAATAATTAAAAATAAACTAAAACTGTAAATGTATGTTTTCATGTGAATTTGGGAACATAAAATGTAAACAGCCTTTGGGTTCATTCTGTTTGTCAAATGAGTATCAGACCAGTAAAGTCTCAGCTTCAAGCACTGTCCTTTACAGTACTGTCATTCCAAAGCTGGTATCAGTATTAATGTTAAAATTTAAGTACTGTGAAAACAAAACTCGATGAAAAACTTTAATCAACTTACCTTTGCATGTCATTTTTTGTTTAATACATCCCCAAAGCATGATCAAGTAAAAGTAACCACTACTGTGCTAATTACTACCCACTTAAACAGGTACAAGAACAAAAACCGCTACCCATCAACAGTAACTTGAGTAAATGTAATCAGTTACTTACCATGCAATCTTGAAACATATAACTGTCATTAAATTACTTTTTTGAGCAACCAAACAGTACAACATTTTCTAAACAGCACAAATAGCATTTCTAATCCAGGTATAGCTTGGTGTTTGAATTACTCTTTTTAAACATTTTGACTCAAACTACTCTGAAACTTTATACATTAACTTTGTAGTGTCTCTATAAACCCTTGTGGACAAAGGGGGTACTATTTTTGTTTTGTTGGCTGCATTGGTGCATGGGACTAGATTTTTTTTTTGTGAGAAAATCTCTCCATTGATACATTTTGAAATTCTAAATTTTAAATGTTCTGATATCTCTGATATATTCAAGACTATCAAAATAAATCCGCAGTTCAACATCGACAATGCAGAACAAAGCTTACTATTTGTGCATAAGCTTATCAAAGATGGGGATTGGCAATCACATGGTTAAACCTCCAGATATATTTTTTCAAATTTACATTTAATTTATTCGGATTTTTTTCTTAATTTATTTATTTCTATAAAAAACCAAGTCGATCAAATTATTCAAGTCAACATTTCAGTGTGATTTTGGGAGTGGGCATGTTTCTTAATGCCACAAACGCGTTGAAATTTTAAAATCTATTAGTGTGTGACAAAAACTACTAATGTGTCAGAATCAATTTTGATGTTTATCATTTACTGCCATGCAAGACTGGGACTAAAACAGATTCTTAACGTTTTTCTGCACTTTTTAACAAAATGTTACAAATTTGCAGCTTATGTTCCTGACCATGCTAAAATGTAAGTCACATAAAGGACTAAAGTTGATAAAAGACTGACTCCAAAAATAGGGTAAAAGGCTGTTATTTCCTATCTTCATTTATGTTTTTTGTTGCCTGAGTGTCCTTTCTTCCTGGGATTCAGTGGTGTCGCGGTGTAGTCACTGTTAGACATCATTACCAGAGATGTAATGACGCACATAGGGATGACTTCTTCACACCGGTTTCGGTCTGTTTGCTTCGGTTCCTGAGAACTTTCGTGTTTTATGATTTTAAGATACTGTTGGACAGCGCATTCACCTGGTCAGGTCACCCTGTAAGGGCTCTCGTGCACCGTTTGTCCTCTCAGTAACGTGCTTACGTCATACGTGCCCCCCTCGTCTGCTCACTGACCGCACTCTGGACGACCACACAGAGGGAATCAAACTTCGGATAAACTTTCTCAAACTTTGTCTAAATTTTCCAACAACCCTCCAGATGGTTTTCTTTGTTTCATTAACAGTCGAAGCGGAAGGTTTTGGCTGATTTCACTGAGGGCTTGGCGTCGTTTTGTCCTCGTCCGTCTTCCTGCGGGGTCAGTAACCTGTGAACAGGACCGAGAAAGGATTTATCACAAACTGGATTTATCTGTGGCTACGTTTGACGGAATTGTAGCATTTGGGGGCTTTAACCACCCGTTTTCTCATTTTAAACTTTCTTAAAGGAGCCTAAAGAGCAACGCTTCTTACAGGAGGGAGGATAAGGCCAGACTACTCCTGCTGTAAGGAGGCAGGTGAGTCAGGCTTATACTGGTCCTCTTCAAGGTAAATGTGTCCCTCAAGTGTCTGGATAAAGCGACAGAGTACACAGGCTATAAGCACAGTAGGTTGTCTGTCTGTAGGCCTAATGGCTGATAACAACAACAACAACAACAATAATAAAAACAATAACAGCAACATTAACAATAATAACACTAATCATAATGATAGCAAGACTAATAATAGAATAGTAATAATAATAGGCCCACAGTAAAAATAAAAGTGTTATAACCAGGGTTGGAATAAGCATAGCAAATATTAAAGTTGATTCAAGTCACGTTAATAAAGTAGTCTTCTTCTTTGCTACTTTTTGAGTTTTCTGCTTTTAAAAAAGTATTTTTTACTTGAGTAATTTCTGAGAGAAGTATAGACTCGCCTACCCCTTCACATTTCACAAGCATGTGTGCTGAGTGTTACTAATGAAAAGCTTCTGTTATATTGATACTTGTATTTTAACAAATAAAGATAGTAATATTCTGATGCTAATATGATGTTTACTGTTATGATACTGATAAAATGATTGTTTGTTATTTGATACCAAGTAAATGAGAAACTGGATACCCAAAGAGGCTAGTAACATTTTGCACTAAGCTACATTTAAAATCCCACACTGTGTATTAGGGGTGGGAGAAAAAAATCAATTCACAGAAGTATCAGAATTTTTTGTCCAACAATTTGTAAATCTTTTTTTTTTGTTCAAAAATCATTTATTTTCCAAATTTAAATGCTTCATTTTAGTCCGTGTTTATAAGCCACTTTTACATGCAGACCAGGCTTTTGAAGAGAGAGTATAAACAGCTGATTAAGATACATTACTGAATAAATTTTAGTAATGGAATCACATGTGATGTGTATTTTTCCTGATATAGTCTGTTGCATAATCAATGTTCAGCTTTTTCGCTGATGTTAAAAAAGCTAACTAAAGATTGCAAAAATCTGCAATATAATCGCAGTTAAAATCGAATCGAAACCTAAAAAGACGTTAAAAAATTGAATTGGGAGAAAAGATATTGTCCCAGCTCTACTGTATATCTCCAGATTTGGTGGTTTTATTTGTACAGAGGCCATTTGTTAACACGTCTATTAAAAACACAACTTACCAAGTAAATAAGACTTTTTCTCTTGATTGACACCATTTGATGCATTTTTATGTTTGTGTTGTGTCAGCAAGGGATGGGATTTTATGAAACAGTTCCAGCTGAGAATCATTCACAACTCCGTCTAGAAATTGTTTTCGTGAGACTTTTTGAATATCAGTTCCATTTTTATTTTTTCTATTTTGTTCTGCAGACATTTTAAATCAAAGCTGTTATGCTCTCATCAGGGGCAGTCTGCAGAAATGACAACAAAGAAGTCAAAAATGTAGTAATGTCTGGCAGAGGGGAGTGATTGTCAATGTTGTTTGTGACAAAAACACTAACTGCACAATGTAGAGTGGGTGGAAACACCAAAAACTTGCACAGGCATTTGTCTGTGCAGGATGGCTTTTAATATGAAGAGGGACATGTGTCAGATATTGTTGCCACTGAATACTTGTGTGGGCAAACCTTGATGGAGAAGGGAAGCGTCAAAGAATCAACTAGAAAAGCACTCGGAGAGCGCAGACTAGGCCTGTGCTCAAAATATCGATAGTCAAAATATCGTATTGCACTCCTTTGGGATACGTGTATCGATACGGATTCTACAGAATCGATACGGCCTAAATATTTTGACAGTTGTTGTAAATACAGTTTGGCTAATGTTAACAGTGGCACAGTTCAAGATAGAAGACGAGCTACATAATGAAGCATATGTTCTAAATTTGAACTTAGGTCTACCATCTTTGAGGATCTGAATTTATGTCTCAAGCTGTAGAACCACTTGAAACTCATCCTTATTCTTTTTCTTCTTATAAGAAAAAACTAAACTTGTCAAGAATTTTGCTTAAAGCACAGTCAATGTTCACAATTTACGTGTATTGGGATACGTATTGTATCGTGGCCTTAGTATCGGGACACGTATCGTATTGTGAAATTGCTGGAAATACCCAGCCCTAGCGCAGACCTCTGCCAGCGCCACAGTCCTCACCCATATTGTGATTTTCACCATAAATATTAGTCCTGCCTTTATTTCATCTAAATATTTAGATTCCTTGACCATGAAAACATACCATTAGCAACTGGATTCATAATGATGTGTATTGTAGTTCAGTAGTTATTCACAGAAATCACATTTTTCGTCATGGCGAACAGACGCTGATCCGGATCAACACCAAATTCGAATCAGTTCTTTCTTTTCCCATGCTGAACATTTCCTGAAAATTTAATCAAAATCCATCCGTAACTTTTTGAGTTATTTTGTTCACAGACAGACGGACAGACAGACAAACAAACAAACTCTCACGAAAACGTAACTTCCTTGGCAGAGGTAAAAAGATCAATAAGCAGAATCATTATTGGCAATGATCTCAATAAAACCTCCCACCCAAGTGTCAACTAAAAGGAGAAAAAAAGCTTGTTGAGTTTAAAAGTGGACACATACTATAAAGGTGCCTAGAAATCATTGGATATTTATGATGATGATTTTGTACACCAGACATTTTCACCAAGCTTAGTCGAGTTCAAAAGAAAAACCTTTACTTTGAATCACTCATATTTTTCATGAAAAAATGCAGAATTTTCTTTTTCATTTACAAATTCAAGAAGAGAAACTGTTGACACCCTCTGGAGCATGGCACTGAGTATTAGCATAAGCAGTCTTCTGTCTTATTTTGGGTTGGGTCAGCTGGGGTTGTGTAACTGCAGGATTTTTGAGGTTGACTTTGAGATAAAAGTCAAGTGGACTTCGACTAGTCACTGTTAAAGTGATGAATAAAACCAAAGAACAGCAACTAAACTTTAAGCTATGAAACAGATTTCTGTTCTTTTGTTCCAGAGTAACAGTTTATGACAGCCAGAGCTTTTTAATGTACTTTGATCTGTTGACCTGTTTTATCCATTCTGCCCAAAGACCTTTGCAGTCTAGATCAGCTTGCTAAGGCATTAAAAAGGAATAAAATATATTAACACCAATGCAGAATAAGATACTAATAAGTTCGGCTTATAGTCCCATAGACCCATATATGTACAAATAACTAATGCCTTGTATCCATACACGGCCTCATACCAGCTCTTAAAAGAATAATGTAACTAGTTACTTGTGCTCGTAGTTACACAAGGAGCATCGCTACAATGATATAAAAGAAAAGTGACTGTTAATCACATGTTAGAAACAGTAAAGAGCTTTGTTGTGGAGCTTTTGCTCAAATGCATTGTGAAAAGCACTGTGGTGTATTTAAGGCTTGTTGACAAACAGTTGGAAACCAAAGCCTTGTTTGTCACTCGTGTAAGAGCTGTGATATGTTTGGCACCCTGTGCAGTCCCTGACTCTCTCTCTGTTATGGGTGCTGATGGACAGACTGTTAGCTTGTACAAGTGGATGGTGTAGGTTTTAGTCTGACCTTTGCCTCTTTACAGCATGTCTTCCCCCACTCCAAATTAAATTATTTTTCTCCAAAATAAAAGCAAAAAATGAGTAAATAAATATTGCAAAAGTATATCTCTGTTTTGTGTTTAAACTCCTTTTATATATTTACAGGACATCTTGGTTGCCAATAGTCTGGACCACCTGACCTGAGGGGTCAAGGGGAGAAGGACGTAAGGAAGGATATAAGGAAGGGGACTCATTAATGTGTATGGTTGCCCTGTGCTTCCTACTGAACACAGATGTATGCTGAGAAGGTTGTGACAAAGGGGAAGATGGGTAAGTTCACACAAGCCGTCTCATGTGTAGACTCATACACAGATCTAAATGCTGTGCTGGTCATGCTGCAGCTCATGTGGCCTGTTTTTTTATTTCAGACCAGACATCTGTGCTCTTGACCAGTTAAGCATTAACTAGTATCTATAAAGCTGGCTCTGCTTCTCTAAATTCATGAGAGTGATTTGTCAGTTTGATCAAACACAGAGACTAAATCAGGTTGTGATTTTAGGTTTTGTTTTCTGCCCTGTTGATAAGTTTCTCACCAAAAAGAGATGTGGTTGTAAAACTGATAAAATGGTTCAGAAAAACACCACCTCCCCCTGTGCCAAACTGAAATGTACTGATACCTGATATATTTCCTGGTGTTTTTTCAGCAATTAGACACACTTTCCTTTCAGTAAAAGAATGATAAACTGGACCAACACCAAACAAGAAGCTCTTTGGTCTCATTCTCACTATTTATTCAAACTAATACATGAAACATCAACTACATCTACATCAACCCAGTTTCTTTACGTTTGCTTGTCTGCTTTATTTCTGTGTTTTAAGTGTTGTTCAAACTTCATCATAATGGGCTCTATGCCAATAATATGATGGTTTATGGAAGGAGAGATAAGGCATGTTTAGTTTTGCTAGAAAGCACTGCAGTCACTGTCAGTGCAGAAACTTCTTTATGTTGTGTTTAAAGCACATTTCTGCACTCCTGCTCCATTTCTGGATCAAAGTTATCTTTGCATTATTTAGCAGTAACTGAGCTACTCTTCATAACCCCTTTAAGCCTTTTGTGTTATATTTGATGGATCCTTTTATGATACCTCTATGTAATTAATATGATCAACAAATTACTAAAAACGTTTGAATACAATCAGATAAATGATAAAATGTCCTCAAGTGGATTATCAGTTGCCAAAAGCACCTGATGCATCAAATGAGATACAAAAGATGTAAATGTTCAATTTTATGGAAAATTTGATTTTGGGGATTTGATTTTTGCTTTACTTACAGTAGTAAGTAAAGCAAAAAATTTCAGCTCCAAAAATATAGAATTTTCCAGCTATAGTTTGTGCACTGAGAATTGTGTCACTCTTTAGAGATATTCATTGAGATGTCAGAGTAAATATGTTCTTGTTTTAGTTTTCGGTTATAGGACCGAGTGCTGTTTGTATAAAGTGTACTCAAATGCATTGCACGGTTGCCTTTGACTAAAACTGACCACTAAGTAGACTAAGCTGCCTTAATTATGATGTGCTACAAATTATGGGGAATATTTTTATACATTCTGCCAGTATGCAAAACTGCTATAAAATATTTATTTAACTTCATTTAACTTAAAAATAATAAAAGCAAACAGCACCTACCTTGAACTGCAGGGACAACCTGTGTGCCAGTACAGTGAAGATATTATTCTCCAAATGAGTGAAATTTTAAACCAAATCTCTAAGTCTCATGATGCTCATCTCCATCACGCCTCTGCTCTGCAGTCTCTTGCTTTCTGTGCCTGGACAGAGCCATGCTGTTTGGTTTTACACTTTCTGAAGGAGTCCACCCCTTTGAAGTGAATCACACTGTGTGTTTTGAGGCTGTAATTACAGCAGAAGCTGTCTTCGAGGAGTGGCACACATGTTCTGACTTATAGTATTCTTAGATGAGGTGGAGCACCATCTATTTTCAGAGACTCGCTGAGGTAACCTTAATCCTGACGTGATGGTACACTTGTGTGAACACGTAAAGTGAATCATGTAGCTACTCACACAGACTGTCCACAGCAAAGTGTTTGTGTAGTTGCTCAAATATTTTACAGCTTGTTATGATTGTGTTTATTTTTACTTTTATGCACTGACAGCTCTTACCGCAGTGAGTCATAGCTTCTGCTGAGTCTACATCTGTGTGCGTGAGGTTTCCAGTGCAATTAAGTGCTCTAAGTAAAAGGATTAACCTGTTAAAGACTTATGAAACTTCAGTTATAGGGAAAAAAAGGTTGAACTAAGATTATTATTATCAAATAAAATTATGGTAAAACAAAAGACAGTAAATTTTGTAATTACTTTCAGGAAGTCCAGACATCAATCAATAAAGCAGATTTTTAAAGTTAATCATCAAAATGACTAACTCTATGTTATGTATTTATTTTAGCTGGTCAAAAAAATCTTCTACTTCTCATTGATTTATCCATATAACTGAACATTGTTTAAAGAGGACATATCATGCTTGTTTCTCCTTTTCACTATGCCAGACTAGGATACCTGTAAAGCATTTCTGCCCTCAGTACAAGTCATTTAGTTCCTTCATTGTCCCACAATAGCGTTCTCAAAATCCTCATTTTAGGCTATTATCAAGCCCTCGTTGAAAAGCTCGGATATCAGGCTGACCTACAAGTTACCTCGCAATGTCACAGCCCTTTGTGCTCTGATTGGTCAGTTCTATTGGGGGTAGAGCCAGCCTGTCCTTCTTCTTCTACTGTATTTTCCGGCAGGCTCAAAGCAGCGACTGAGTCCCCCTACAGGCCAGAGCTGGTAATGAGGGAGTGTGAGCTAGGGAGCTTTATACCCCTGCTGCTGGATGTGTTCCTCGGTGAGGGTTTGTGGCTGACGGACATCACAGAGGAGGAAGTGTTTTATCAGATTACTCCAATAAAAAGAAAGGTACCTCGTGTCGTCATGACGTTTGAAATCTCGCAGACATCTCGCAATGACCTATTTTCAGAGGCATCAAATCTCGTTCTAGGATATCAGAAAAAATACAATATCTAATTTTTTGAAAATTAAGGGGGTGTAAGGTCTTGTTTTCAAATGTATTATATTATATGTAAGTATGAAATCATGCATCAGCATGATAAGTCTCCTGTAAGTATTGATTGTATAGAGTACAGTTTTTGATTGATTAGAGACAAAAGTAAATGATGAAGGCAGGCAGAAATAACTTCCCTTTTAATTTGGGAATAGGCTTGTTTTCCTTCTGTCAATATGCTTGTAGAAGTTGACAAGGATTCATGTGAAGCAGACAGAGCTGTACTCTACACATGACTGTTAGTATCCATGTGGAGGTTCAACATGGCACCAGGCACAACTTAACGGAAAGTCTTAAAGATAAAGTGATAATTCATGCAATCAACAGCTTAATACTATGTGAAACAGCACAGAGGCATGATTGCTAATCTAGCTGATGACTAGAAATGCTCTTGTAGAAGTCAGGAAATAGAGAAAAAAGTTTGGTGTATTAATTTAACTAGTGACCGTTAAACTGGCGGCTTTGAGTGATGCTCGAGTTGGCCCCGTGGTTATCTTTGTCTTTATTCTTTGGCTGAATTTTCTTACAGATTAACCACTGATTAGTAGTTTTGATGCAGTATTGAAGAGAGCACTTCACAATGAAGGATAGGAGAGTACACCCTCTATTGTTGCTGGTGCTTTAACTGCAACATCTATCAGTGCAATTACCTGAAAGCCATCACTTTACTCGTCACTCAGACTTAAACTCCAACACAGTTAAGAGGGTAAATGGAGGAAAATGTTCTAGAAATTATGGCAGGCTATACTGATGGTGAGGTTTGACCATTGGTCATCTGTTCCTAACAAATATTAATGATGACATTCATTTTTAATGTTTATCTTGTTACTTTTAAACTGAGAATTACTGCCATGTTTGCAGTTTACTTCTAACAAAACAGATAGTTATGTACAGACTGAGGCATTTTGCCGAACAGACATACAGCCAAGTACATAAACAAAAAAAGCCCATGACACCAATGGATGCAAATGTGCATACAAGGACAAACTGCAAGTTTATTTCCAGCCCTACATGCTTTGGTCCCAGCTGTCATCAAATGTGGCTCTCTCCCTTTTTTAAAAACAACAGTGGTTTGTGCCTTTGCTCCTCTGGTCCCCTCTTAAAGGGGCAGAGCACACTGTGCTTTAAAGAAAGTGAGAGTGACAAACCCTGTGGGCCAGCTGAGCACAGCAGAGAAAGCTGTAATTGGTTAGGATCATCCATTAGTTTTATGATCTTGGAGCTATTTTTTTATTGGAACTTAAAGGTTCTATGAGGAGAATCTATTCCTGGCAACATTAAGACTCTGCTACCCATGAGCACTGTTGTAATGCTGCGTTCCAGTAACCTCGGAACTGGGAGTGACATCATCTCCGACTTATCGGCGTTCCAGTTGAAGTTGGAAGAAACATGCCGATCTAATAGGCTATTGTTAGCTGTTGTTAGCACACCCTGCGTTGTTGTTCACAAATATCACATGAAGAATGTGATTATCACTATGGCAGCATTTTTGTAAATATAAGTCTAACAATACTATGTAAACAGCTGATCTAGAGCGACACACCCCAGTCAGAAGTGCAAATAAATTGATTATTACAGGAGCTACATAACTGTTCACACTGGGGGCATCCATTCAGACTTTCAGACTTTCTAAATTCAGACTTCAGGGGACGTTCCAGTTGCAGTTTCCTTTAAACTTATTATCGTAGTTTTGTAGCCGGCTGTCTGACCAGACCACTTAGCTAAGGAATAGCATTTATAGATAACCTATTTTGATGCTATAAAACTCATCTTAAAGTGTGTATTTCGATCACGCATATATCTAAAAGCGAGACTTTTTTGTAACTACTTAGAAACTCCTCACAGCCTCTTTAAGCAATAGCCTGGCACAATTTACATTAATGCCTCATTCATGATTCAGGGGACACACAGGATCTCCAAATCAACAATACAATCTTAAGTACAATTTAAAGTATAAGTGTATGTTAGATTTCCTGTGAAAAATGTAAAGGTTTGTGTGATGATGGTGTGTGAGTGAAACATTTGTATCAAACTTCCTTTTGAAAATGATTTGTCAATGCTTGTAAATTTGATGGACACATTCCTGTCAGTTCCTGCTTTTGAAAAGATTTTCGGAGTTGTGAGGTATTTGCTCGATTTGATAAGAAACGGAAGCTCTCCTTCTCACAACATCACATTACCCACACTGCCCTACTTCTGCCTGATGACAGCACCGACACCTCTCTTCTCATGTGGAACACAGATGCATTTCCCCCCTTGCAATGAAGGGTTCTACTTAAAGAGCCTAATGTACAGAACATGAAAAGGGTATCACAAAAAATGAATCACACAGCAGTAAACATTTCCCATCCTGCCCCTTCTGACTAAGTGAGTCCAGTGACTCATGTTTAAGGGTGGACGTTACCTAAAAATACAGAAAATGTGTGAAGAGCAGGTCCGTGTCGATGGGTCACTAACAGTAAGCAATGATTCATTTTGGTTCTCATGCTAAATGAGCTAAGTTAAGATTCACAGGAGTGGTAAAACCTAAAACCTTTGGAAAGCAGCTTTTCAGTCTTTTGTGGGTTTACCCTCAATGTGGACTGCACTGAAGATCATTCCCACCCAAAAACAATGATATGACATTTAGTACTGATTTGTTGAGTTTTTTTTAAAAAAAAAAGCTATTTAGTTTTTTTTATATTTATATATATATATATGTGGGTGTGTGTGTGTATATATATATATATATATATATATATATATATATATATATATATATATATATATATATATATATATATATATATATATATATATATATATATATATATATATATATATATATATATATATATATATATATATATATATATATAAATATATATGTGTGTGTATATAAATGAGCCGAAACAGTGTCAGGGTTTTTTTCCTTACAAAAATAAAGCTATACTGCCATTATTGTGTCAGCTGTTTCTGATCAAATATGAAACCAGGCTCAAATCCAGGTGTAAATCCAGGAATTTTTCAGCAGATCTGTCAATATGAGATAGGACAAATGTTGTCCAAAATGCCTTGATCGAGGGTTGTGCCCTTAAAGCATTGCCAGGTAGTTCAAGTTGTTGATTTTTTTTCTGCAAGTGAGATAAATTCAGGAGTTTGCAACATATTTTGACGACATTTGTAGGGGATGGTAGTCACGGCACAAGAAAGGAGTGGGTTGATTTGGTGATGATTTAAATCCAGATGCTCATCCATGGATCTTTCAAGATTTGTCAGCATTGGGTGATAAGGCAGTTTTCTACATCTTTGATAACTGCTAATTGTCAGCAGTGTCTTCGTGGAAGTTTTCACTCTTTTCTTGCTTTTTATGAGCACCTCTAGTTTAACTTGACATAATTGTGAATGTGATCTGGACTGTGTTTCTCTCTGCGTGAATCTGTAGTCCAAAATCTGTATTGCTTAAAATCCAATCTGTTCCAACAAATTGAAAATCAGGTTTTATGATTTGATTTGGGTTTCAGTGAAAACAAAAAAGTAGCTTGAATATTGAGTATGCATTGGACCTAAGGAACAGTCGGTCACAGAGCTGTTAAGAAACCCAACAGAAAACACACAGCAGACATTTCTCACATGATGCCAGGCCCTTAGATTGCCAATCATTGGTTTTAAAATGGTATTCTGCTGAGACTGATTTTAGTCCGTTCTCATGGATTTGAAAACTGGGAACTGACACACAGTGTAAATAGTTTTTTGTGACTTTTTTAGTTTTGAAAAAAAAAAAAAGCAGGACGACAACATCTCTTCTCATCCACACATGAATTATTCCAACAATTCTGAACATTTTGAACATTTCTTCCCTCCACCACCTGCACTCCCTCACCCAACCACCACCAACAACAACAGCCCATTGGGAACCACTAACCACACAGACAGAGATCTGTGATCTCTGCACCATTGATTCTTGCTGATCAAAGTTCAGGGTAAGAAATGCCCAACTAGCATAGAAGCCAGTGAGTATTTCAGATTTCATGAGGAGGTTTAGACTGCTGTGCTATAATCATATTCACTGCTGTAAGTCCTGCCAATCAGATTTTGTAAGAGAGTCTTTAACTAAAAGAAGCAAAGCACGGCTGATTGGACCTGTCACCCCTGATAGTAATAAAAAATAATATTACCTTTCTCAACAAGTTAGAAACACCTGAGCATTCCCATCCAACATATGTAAATGACCCAACGGTGCCTGGAAAACAACATGAACAATAAGGGTCTGGCGCCAGTCAAATTAAGTGTCTTATTCTTAGTGTATCGTATACTCTATGACAAAATGAAGGACTCTATGAATTGAAGCATTGCATAATAATCATCATATTGTGAGACAAGTGTTGGTTTTCTCATAATCCTCTTTTAAAGTAAAAAATGATATAACAGAAATTGCCTGTTGGTCCATGTGACCTCCCACAGTAACAAACTACAGCTCCTCAGTACCTGCTGAAGCTCTCATTATAAACTGCCCTCACACATGTATGACACTTTTACTGAAGCAGCATCATCAGCATTTACTTACATAGTTATCTTAGAGGAGCCTGACTCAGGAAACAACCATATACACACACACACACACACACACGCACAGCAGGTGGTCTCAGGTAAGGGATGATACAATGGAGAGCCTGTTCAGTCCTGATTTATAATCGGGAAAAGGTTGCTGTGCTGGGGGAAGTGAGCAGAAAAGAGGAAAGAATGGAGATATGGGACAGACAGAGGAGGTCAGATGATAATAGTTGTGCTGTGCTGTAGTGAAAGTCTGCAGAGGAAAGAGTGGGCCATTTCCTCAAATACAAAAACCTGATACCTGAAAGGACCTCTGATATTGTATCCTCACTGGACACAGAGACCGTCAAACCCATATAATTCTCTTGTCCTTTTTGTAATCCAACTATTACATGATTTTAGGAGGGGACTGTTAGGGGAGAGAAGGACTGGTATGAACAGAATGGGGGGGATTAGGGGTACGAGAAGAAAAGAGCGGTCTGAAGAACATAGAAGGTTACATAAAAATGTCCAAGGGAAATAACGTATTTTCTCTTTTATATCTAAAGGAAAAATAGAAAACGCCTCTTGAATAAAAACATTTACATTTGATACAACTAATGTCCGAATTTATCAAAACATTGTTCTTCCTCTGGTGTTTTCACAGAAAATGAGACGGACAGACAAATTGTGAGAGAGCAGGGAAAGTGTGAGAGAGAGACAGTCACAGGAAGGAAATGAGGCACGTAGAGTGTTTTCTTTGACTTGAAACTCTATGTACTTCCTGTATCTTCAGTTGTTTCCTGCCACACACTATAGTGTCCTCTGGAAATTGGTGTTGGGGCTACTCAATTACAATAGAAATCATAATCATGATTATTGTGGCAGTTATTGAGATCATGATTGTAGAGTAATCATGATTATTGTACTCATCACACAGAAATTCATAATCATGATTATTGTGGCAGTTATTGAGATCATGATTGTAGAGCATAAATACTCACTGATTTAACAACATGCACTTAGCTTAAATGTTCAAAGTTTGGCTATCTTCACGCCGTATATTGAGAATTTCAGTCGTTAATAAGGCTCTAAGGTTCGATAGCATCATAATGGCCTCCGCTGCAGTACAGCCACAGCTCTGGCTGTGCAGCGGAGGTTTCTGCAGCCACAGCTCTGGCTGTGCAGCGGAGGCTGTGCAGCGGAGGCCGTTTCACGGCGCTATGCGAACTAGAGCCTTATTTAGCGGAGTTTTTGTGTGAAAGTAACGCGCTGAAAATTCTCTAAATAAAGCGTGAATGCAGACCGATATCAGACTTTTCCGGTGGGAGTCCGTTTATTTGTGTTTTTGGTCAAGTAAATTATGGCCCCGTCTGACTACAGCGGATTCAGCAGATGAGCAGATGCGAAGCATGAAGAGGGAGTTAGGTCCTAGCGCCCTGGGTTTCTTCTCCACAGAAACACTGCTGTAGAGGTAATTTCTGCCCTAACCCTTGTGATAGGACCCAACTTGTTCAATCCCGGAATATCACTTTAAAGTAGAAAACAATAAATAAAAAAACATACATGAAAAATAAAAATACACAAAGTGGAACAAAAGATAAAACAAGTACAATATGTACTTTGGCACATTGACCATACAATTGTGATTATTCAACTTTCATAATGTTGTCAGGTAGGGGTGTGCGATACGACGATATTAAATCATTAAGGATTATAACGTGGGGATGATCTCATAAAGCAGAAAGATCGCCAGATCGTCTGTGTGGGCACAGAGACTTTGACGCACACCCGACTAGCCAATCGCAGCACATTACGCGCAGTGCATGATAGTATCTCCTGTTTGGTTATGTAGCTTGAAGCCATGGCGGAAAGAGAAAAGGAGATAAAAGCTTGAAGATGTCTGAACAAAAATCTGTTCTAAAGCAGCTGTATTATTCACTCAGATTATAGACATTGCAGTTTGATAAAATTTGTTTTAAATTGTTGCACTTTAAGAGATAATGTTAATATTGTTGTTCAGTACCTTTTATGTTTACATTTATTACTCATATTTATAAAAACTGCACTATTTACATTAAAACCTGTTCAGAAAGTTTCTTTGGCTTTAATTGTCTTTTTTTTTTTTCTTTTAGGGTTTTATATGTTAAACATAGGGAAAAAATGGTCAAACATGCAAATTAGTCTGGAAAAAATCTACGTAAAAAAAAAGAATCGTGATAAAATCGTGATTGTGATTTTATTTTTAAAAAATCGTGATATATTTTTGCCATATAGCCCACCTCTATTGTCAGGAAATAACTGAAAATAAAATTGTAACATGATTTATTGTCCAGCTTTATTTGAAGTTACGGCAGAAAAAAACTGGTACTATCTTCTTTTAATTATCACAGCATTTCAAGGAAATTTGCAATAACAGTATATCACAGTCCTCCCTGTCTAATAAATGAACAGGATGACCAGATGTTTTTGCTGTACAGTAATCTAAATATATGACTGGTTTGTAAAACTGAGCCTAAACAGTTTACACATAAGGAAGAAAAGGGTAACAAAGGGAGGCTTGCTGAATTTCTGCATTTCTAAATCAGCATGCCAAACAAAGGGTTCTGAAACTGGCACATATGACTGGATTAGTGTTGTAAATGATTATACCTGTGCTCTAATAGCATTATGCTTCACCTGTAAAAGAAATGTATAAACTCAAAACTGGAGGTCGAACTCAGCTGAGGGAGGGGCACACACGCACATGCTGTTATATCTGCATTCTGCATGGCACTGTATCTTTCTTTAAAGTTTACTCTTGCTTTGTGGGGAAACGGTAGACTTTCGACTATTGATCCTGTCAGTGTCATTTGTACTTATCAGTTTGTGCCAGGATTGACAAGTACTCTGTCCTGATGCCCCTTCACATCAGGACAGAGTGGTGAAAGAGGCCATTTTATCTGCAGTTACTATGAGGGACTTGTTAAGATCCCCCCTCATAAAGCCAATAAACAACATCGACAGTGTGATTATTTGCACTGAGATATTAGAACACCTACCTAAATACACCGAATCAGTGATATTGCATCTGCTCCTCTTCTGTGGTCACATATGTAATGGTATGTTATGTAATGTTAAAGGCCTGATTGTTGCTGTCACATGTACTTACACTAACAAATGTGTGTGTTTGTGTGTGTGTTTCTCTGCAGGGAGCAGGGGGATCTCCCTGACCTGTGTTTTAACCCCCTGTCGGGTAATCGGGGTGTGTGTGGTGCTGATGACCTTGGGAGCCATTGGAGCAGCCATCTGGGCCGTAGGTCAGAATGAAGTCTTACACACACATAGATTCAGACTGAAGATTCACGAAGTAGACATTGTATACAGATAGTCATCGTCTAAAGCAGGGATGGGAAACTGGTGGCCTGGGTGGAAAGAATATTGCCATCCAGAGGAGGCACAATCAAGACACAAAGCCAGGCACAGAGGGTAAAGAGTATGGACTATGTTCCTTGACTGTACAAAGATTTGTTCTGGGCAGAAAGTCAGCCCTCACTCCCTTTGTAAGCAGAGTTTGCTTGCTGGCTGGGGTGTTGTTACTTAGATGCAGAAATACTTTGGTGCAAACTCTGGCCAGTCATTTGATTCTTCTACTTTCATTGTGACACTAAACACACAGTACACAAACAAAACTGTATAAAATTATTTAATGATGTAATCAGAGTTATATTTCACTGAAGCATTCAAACAACATCATTTGTGATCAAAAAGATCATTATGCATAAAACTGACCTTGTTGATTGTAATATCTCAAATATAAAACTGACAGTATCAGACAGTTTTATGTTTCTAATGTCATTAAAGTCTGTAAAAATTCTGTTTCTCATTTGGTCTTTGTTAAGCATGCTTGAGGCTAGTCTAACCATTATCTGGTAAAGATGGTAAAAATGCAAATAAGGTCCAACGAAACAGTTAGTGAAACTATGTTGTCTAAATATCTCTACATATTTCAACATAAAACAAACATAATCTGATATTTTATTTTCCAGATGTTTACATCATAAGGATAACAGTATCATAAATGTATCTGAACTCATTTCCAACCATAAACCTTTTTTTTAATTACCCATTATAGTTTCCTACTGCACAATGGAGGAGGACACAGGACTGTATGATGGTGAGTATGGAAACAATGTTTGAAGCAATTTCCTAGGCTTTCTGATTCGAGAACTTATTTACTAGACATTTGTCACAAAAAGCAATCCATAACTTTTTCTCCATATATTTATATATTCCTCTGTACAATTCATGGGGAAACTTTTGTGTAATTTTTTTAGCTCTTTTTTTGGTTTGTAATTGGCTGTTGTATTTATAACTGTATTTTCTTCCCTCTAAGTTTCTTACTTAAAGCATTATGTGTCTGCCACTGTTTGTCAGAAACTTTAAGATTACCTGGAACTGAGAAGCTAATTTTAAATAGCCACCAATGCTGATCTGATGTACCTGTTCCCATTTGTTTTTTTAAAGGAAAACACAGGGATCATTTGATCCAGAAGGATCTCAGAATTGCCAGTCCCTCAAAATATCTAAATGATTATTTTAGTTGAATTAAGGACAGAGGTTCAATAAATAAATAGGTTATTTGTATTTACATTAATACAGAGATGCCACAATGACAATTAACCCACCACTCTACCATATTAGTAATGGCAGATCTGCCCTGTAAGCAAATGCCAGCAGATGTAAATTTTCTTCTAAAAAAAATAAACACTTACTTTTGCATGAATATCTTTTTATATTTTTTGTCAGGACTAGTCTTAAAGCTGGGGTTGCCGATTTGATTTAGATAGACTTTTTTTAATTCTCGTTAAAATGGTCTTTATGACCCGTAGGGCTGCCACAAATGACTATTTTGATAGTCGACTAGTCAACGACTACTTTTGCGATTAGTAGACTAGTCACTTCATGCATGAACTGCAGCGTACTGCACCAGCATGCAGCTGGTGGCCCAAATCGCTTATTATGAGCAGACCTGGCAACTTTGGTGCCTGCGTAGTTGTGCATGCGCCACATGCATGAGTGTGTTTCGGGTTGTGTTGGTTTGATTCCTGCAGGTGTGATAACCAGAAAACAGGACAGACAGGCAGACAAGACAGCAGAGGTACAGCGGCAGTTTTGTGAGAAAACACGCCTAAAAAACAAAACGACTAGTCGACTATTAAATTAGTTGTCGACTATTTTGATAGTCGACTTAGTCACGACTAGTCGACTAATCGTGGCAGCCCTAATGACCCGATGGTAATCAACTCATAGTGTGTTCTTAAAACAGAGCGAAAAATATCCGCGAACTACAGCAAGAGTAAAACAGGGAAAACACCAACCAATAATCATGCCGGGATACCTGTTTTTAAACCAATCAAATCCCGTCGCCATTCTGCCCGCCTACTGCGCATGCATTTTCCCGGCGTGCACAGACTCGGTGCGTAGCCGAGCTCATACGTATCAGAATCCGCCAGAGAAAGCTTACCTTTCAAGTTCTGTCTTTGAAAATAAGGGAAGCCCGCTGTGAGCCGTCCCACAACCCCAACCAAGCTCCAGTATCCCTCACATTTTAAGACAGATTTACAAGAAATCTAAAATAAACTCTTGGTTTCTCTAAGTTTGTTCTGCTGCTCTAATCTTGCGATAGCTGCCACCCAGGCTACTGCAGGTGGACGTTCTCGCGAGGCTTTTTCTTCTCCTTCCATTTTACGGCTGTTGGCATCCATCATTTTGGAGCATTACCGCCCCCTTCAGGCTAGAGACAGAGCTCAGTTTGGAGAGGCAGAGGAATGTTTTTATTATTATATCATCACACGGGAGATTTACAGGAGAATACTGATACAGAAGGACGGCGGGGAAGAGGATAAAATACGTAAAATACGGTAGTTTCATGGCCAAAACGGGAGATTTGGGCGGAGCCCTGAGGAGATGCTACTTTCAAATTCATGCTAGTTTTCCAAAATCACCAACCCCAGCTTTAAACTAATAATGTAGTATGCGTGTGCTAGTGCCACAGTGCAAAATACAATAATGAGCCACTTGGTAGAATAAGCTCTCACCAAAATGTGTCTGTGAAAATATTCTTTTTATTGAGAAATGATTTCATTGTTATTTTGTGTTTCATTTGATAAGGAATTGCAATACACATCTGATAAAATTGCTGCTGAAGCAATTTTACCAGAAATCATCTATGCTAATTTCTGCAAGAGCAGTCGCTTCCTGTTGTTTCTCACTAGTAGCTCCGACCTAAGACTGAGTCATCCATCTATCTAAATATTATTTACCCCTTGTATACTGGTTTCCAGCCAGTTTCAGAGCTGACATATAGAAGCATGCATTTTTAGTAAGTATTTTTCCTTAAAGTTTAAACTGTGGACTAAACTGAGGACTGAATCACGGCCAGCTCCATTTTTAGCAGCTGAGAAGAATGGAGACTGAAGACAGAAAACCATCCTCAGTCACACTAACGCCTACGGGCAATTTAGTGTCACCAGTTCACCTATGTTATCCGTCATGCTGCGGAGTAACAGCACTACTGTACAATCGTTGGCTAAGAAAAGGGATTATGCAAAATCAGTTGCCACATCCGCTTGTGTCTCTTGGAGAGCAGACCTGCCACTACCTATATGGTGTCATTATACGGCACAGCTAGTTCATGTGGCATCTGCATGTATAATATCTACATATTAACTATAATGCCATTGTGTCCGCAGTCCAGGTAAATTCTGCAGACCAGCGTCTCAGAGTCTTTGACTCAGTTCAGAGGAGGTGGCGTCAGGTTTGTTCTTCCTCAGCTGATGAGCTGCTTGCTAGCATCAGTTGTGAAGAAGTTGGCTTTGTCAGGTGAGACCTTTATGTCCCTACAAACTCACTTTTTCGTGTAGCATTGATTGATTTGGCACTTATGTGTGTTTTTGTCTGTTTCAGTATGGTGAACTATTCAGTGACACTGGTGCCTGAAGCCAGTGGGGACGGAGGGGAGTTCTTCTGCGTCGAAGAGAAAGAGCTCAGCTACGGCAAGAAAATCAAGGACTCTTTGTTCCCATGGTAACAAACACCTGTCTGTTTGAGCCCTCACCTTTCACACAACAGTCTCACTGTCCTCTCTATTGCTCTGTCTGCCTTTTCTTTAGCTGCTTAGTCATAATGGAGGGAGCAGAGGAGTAATTCAGCTGAGATGTTTACCTTTTTGTGTGTGAGGATCCCTCTCACTCTTTTTTTGTTTCAGTGACTGTGAGAGCAGGGAGGTTCTCACTCTGCTGTGCCAAGGTAAGATGTGAGTCAGGACGTTTACTCATCATGTCTGACACACTGACACATTTACAACTAGAAACCTCTCAACATTTTCTGGTCTTTCTGTACAAGCTGGGCCAGTTATCCTCCTATTAATCTCCTCTTTGAACTTATTTTTGAATTTCTGATTTTTTAATACTCATGTTTACATACTGTTACTTTTTACTTACCCTGACACCTTACTGTTATTATTCGAGCATGAATTGCTGTAAATCCTCTGTGTCTATTCTTGTGTGATTCTACAAAACCCAAAACCAGTGAAGTTGGCACGTTGTGTAAATCGTAATTAAAAACAGAATACAATGATTTGCAAATCCCTTTCAACTTATATTCAATTGAATACACAGCAAAGACAAGATACTTAACGTTCGAACTGGTAAACTTTGTTATTTTTTGTAAATATTAGCTCATTTAGAATTTGATGCCTGCAACATGTTTCAAAAAAGCTGGCACAAGTGGCAAAAAAGACTGAGAAAGCCGAGGAATGCTCATCAAACACTTATTTGGAACATCCCACAGGTGAACAGGCTAATTGGGAACAGGTGGGTGCCATGATTGGGTATAAAAGCAGCTTCCCTGAAATGCTCAGTCATTCACAAACAAGGATGGGGCGAGGGTCACCACTTTGTGAACAAATGCGTGAGCAAACTGTCCAACAGTTTAAGAACAACATTTCTCAACGAGCTATTGCAAGGAATTTAGGGATTTCATCATCTACGGTCCGTAATATCATCAAAAGGTTCAGAGAATCTGGAGAAATTACTGCACGTGAGCGGCAAGGCCGAAAACCAACATTGACTGCCCGTGACCTTCGATCCCTCAGGTGGTACTGCATCAAAAACCGGCATCATTGTGTAAAGGATATCACCACATGGGCTCAGGAACACTTCAGAAAACCACTGTCCGTAACTACAGAGCTCATCTAAGATGGACTGATGCAAAGTGGAACAGTGTTCTGTGGTCTGACCAGTCCACATTTCAAATTGTTTTTGGAAACTGCGGTCGCTGTGTCCTCCGGACCAAAGAGGACAAGAACCATCCGGACTGTTATAGGTACAAAGTTCAAAAGCCAGCATCTGTGATGGTATGGGGGTGTATTAGTGCCCAAGGCATGGGTAACTTACACATCTGTGAAGGCACCATTAATGCTGACAGGTACATACAGGTTTTGGAGCAACATATGTTGCCATCCAAGCAACGTCTTTTTCATGGACGCCCCCGCTTATTTCAGCAAGACAATGCCAAGCCACATTCTGCACGTGTAACAACAACGTGGCTTCGTAGTAAAAGAGTGCGGGTGCTAGACTGGCCTGCCTGTAGTCCAGACCTGTCCCCCATTGAAAATGTGTGGTGCATTATGAAGCGTAAAATACAACAACGGAGACCCTGGACTGTTGAACAACTTAAGCTGTACATCAGGCAAGAATGGGAAAGAATTCCACCTGAAAAGCCTCAAAAATTGGTCTCCTCAGTTCCCAAACGTTTACTGAGTGTTGTTAAAAGGAAAGGCGATGTAACACAGTGGTAAAAATGCCCCTGTGCCAACTTTTTTGCAATGTGTTGCTGCCATTAAATTTTAAGTTGATGATTATTTGCAAAAGAAAATAAAGTTTCTCAGTTCGAACATTAAATATCTTGTCTTTGTTTTGTATTCAATTGAATATAAGTTGAAAAGGATTTTCAAATCATTGTATTCTGTTTTTATTTACGATTTACACAACGTGCCAACTTCACTGGTTTTGTGTTTTGTAGATGTTGTCGTCAAAAGTAAACCCAGACCTTAAACCTCTACCTCTTTTGTACAGACTGCGGCAGACGTAGTTTTGCAGCAGACCGTATAGTTAATGGAGTGGATGCCAGGCAGGGCAGCTGGCCATGGCAGGTGAGTTTGCAGTACGATGGCGTTCATCAGTGTGGAGGATCCATTATCTCAGACCGCTGGATTGTCTCTGCAGCTCACTGCTTCCCTGAGTAAGTGACCAGGCTTGAAATCAAATAGATATTGTTTCATTTTGTAGAGGAGGTTGCGTTTCTAAGGCTATTTTTGACAAAGCAAAGACTGGTTAATAACAAACACATGTGCATGTTTCCAGATATCCTTGACTTTGTTATTAATGGGTTAGAGAAACTTTCCTTATACTTTTTCTTTTGCCTCTCTCTCTCTCTCTCTCTCTCTGTCAGGCGGTATCGCTTTGTAAATCGCTGGCGTGTGATGCTCGGCTCCATCTACAATAAACCAGGGAATGGAAACCTGGTGGAGGTGAAGACTATCGTTTGCCACAGCAGCTACCTGCCCTTTGTAGACCCCAACATTGATGACAACAGCAGAGACATCGCTGTTCTCGCTCTCACTCGGCCCCTCACTTTCAGTGGTAGGACACACAAGAACAATAACACATAATTATCAAACAAGAAATATGTTCACTTGAGGATTTGTTTACATTTGATCATAATTATGAAGAATACCAAGAAAGGCAGACTTAGAGAGAGTAAGTCGTCCTCGTCACTTGCCTGCTTGACGTCTTGTTTCTTTATTCAGCAGAATTAAAGTAAAGCTTATTCGATGATCCTGATTGTATTCCCCGGATAGTTTAAAGAGTAATCATGCTTAAAAAGGCAACAGTAGTACACAAAGAGTTTTCTGTCTTTCTCTGTACAGGCACAGCAGTTCAGACACTCAAAGAGCTACTTACAATTGTTACGGATTAGCCCCACCTGGGTCCAGAGCAAAACAGAAAACTCATATAGCTAACCCTAACCCGAAGTGTATAAGTGATACTAGGCGGCTAGAGAAAGAATGGACTGGTTTTCACGCAGAAACAACCAAAGTGGGATAAGCTCACCAACATGTCCGTTGGCCGGGCCTCTGGCGAGGAAGGCTCCGATCGGTGTCCAGTCGAATGGCAGACTTAGTCGGCGTAGCTGTGAGCGGCGAACCCAGTCGGCTTCCTTCTCAATTCAGTTTTTGTCTTTTGGTTGGGGTTAAACAATGAAAAATGCTGGTTTTATCTCAGTGGGCAGCCGTGTCGCATCCTCAGGCGTCTGTACGTTGGCGTCTCCAAAACCTCACAGCTGCAGCCCCTTTTACCTGATGGTTAATGACGTCTAATGACGTCTTATAAAAAAGGAGACAGACGTCCACTCCTGGCGCACCTCAAGCATGATGCATTCAAGTCCATCAGAAAAGACAGTTATGCCAACACAGCTTAACCCACTTTATTTCCATTGGAAAACCAGTCCAAAGTACAATGAGAAAACAAAAGAAACCCCAAAAACAAGAAGAAAAAAGAAGAGGACCCATCTCGACTCACATTCCGAACACAATTCAGGTCTTGAATTTAGAGAGGCAGGTTTGCTTTGTCAGTTTATCTGACTGCTCTTAATGAAATCCAAACAGTCCTGTAACTAACATCTGCATTTCCATGTTTACTTTATAAAAACATTTGAAGGCAGATACACTTTATCATAGTGTTTATCCTCGGAGAAACAAGTTTTAAAGGTGCTTTTAAAATGTGTAATACTAGAAACAATACGTCTTTCAAAATCAAAACATTTATGTAGATTAAGAGGCTCTTGAACACGGATGACCCATGAATGTTGTTCTGAGGATGTCCCACAATGACGAACACAAAAGTTAGAGAAGGTACACCAGTTCATGTCTGCCATCAAGTGTTAGGTATTCATATCTGCAACCAAAATATAAAAGCATGAATATGGTAAATGAACTAATGAAACAACCAAAGATTAGATATATTTGAAGTGAACCCTATATGAGCTTCTTTTCTGGTGTTGTTGCTAGACTTAAGAAATATTTTTTGCATTATCTTTAAAATATAAACCGTTGATTATTTGGGAAAATGTGGGCAAATCAATTTTGCATTCCATGCTATTTTATATAAAAACAAACTTGCAGTTTTAGATGACCAGATTTTCTAAAAAAAAAAAAATAAAAACAAGTACTTGGAAAGGAAAGAGGAAGAAGACCAAGTCAGTGCATCAGCAACGCTGAATTATTGTAATAACTTATATTCACACAGTTTGCAATAATCACAAAATTTCTGAATAAAAATACATTCTCTCCTCACTACATGACATTTGATGATATTGTCAACAGGGCCCAAAATAAAAGTAGCATCTCTCATAAGACAAATGTGGATATTTTCTTTTTGTTTTGCAGGTAAATGCTTGTATTTTCGCAATTTTCTGTTAATATATATCTATATCTTTTTACCTGATCCTGATCAGACTAAGTGATCCTACCTGTGAAACATAGAACCAGGTAAACTCAGATTAAATGTACTGACACTTATCATTGTGACACAAACAGTTAATTTTTTGTTGACTGTTATTATTCCTGACTGATGTTTTTTGAACTTCTTTTCACTTTGGTTGGTAAGTCAAAAAGTTAAAACATTTAACCTTAATTGTGATCATCTATGTTTTTTTTCAGATATAAAATACTGAGGACTTGAAAGTTTGTTTTATCTTAAACAACGAACACATCATGACTGAATGCAAGGGTTCATATAGAAAGTCATTTATTAGTCATTGTTGTTACATTTAATGCTTACTGAAATGTTTCCTTCACTGATCAGGGGTACTGCGTATTAAGTGCTGTAACCAGAATCTCTGTGTCCTCACTGATTTCATTGTTTTTAATGCAAATTATATCATCTGAGCTTCAGATTTGTGTTTGTGTTGTTTTAGTAAAGTAATGATATGTTCATATGCCTGTTAATATATTGTCTCTGCGTAGAGCACATCCAGCCTGTTTGTCTGCCTGCATACGGTCAGAGACTGATAGACGGGCAGATGGGAACAGTGACAGGCTGGGGAAACGTTGGATACTACGGCAAGTTTAATTTTATTCACCATTACATAAAGCACAAAACTACAAAAGCTTGCCCATCTATGAATTGATATATCTTATTAGAAATGTTGACTCAAATGCTTTTGGCTTCTAAGTCTTGCTGTTATGATAAAGTATGAAAATCAGTTCACTGATTAATTCCTCCTGATATTTTAACCATCTGAAGATAATTTTTCGTACTTGCAGGTAATCAGGCTGACATTCTGCAGGAAGCAACGGTCCCGATTATCAGTGACAATGTCTGCAATGGTCCTGATTACTACGATAACCAGATAACCACCAGCATGTTCTGTGCAGGCTATGAGAAAGGAGGCATCGATGCCTGCCAGGTAACTGTGTGACTTTAATTTTGTGTTTATCTGTTTCCGCTTCCTTCAAGTTTTCCCTCTAATTGTTCTCCTCTTGTGTTTTCTGTTGTCTAGGATGTCACTGCCAAATGTCAAAGTCACTGATGTACGTTTTTTTTTAATCATACCATTTTTGCCTGACATAGGGTTTGTTTGGTTTCAGGGAGACAGTGGGGGTCCTTTTGTGGCAGATGATTGCCTGTCTAAAACAAATCGGTATCGACTGCTTGGAGTGGTGAGCTGGGGAACGGGCTGTGCCATGGCCAAGAAACCTGGTGTTTACACCAGAGTGTCCAGATTTCTACCCTGGATATCAACAGCCATGAGGGTGAGAAATCTTTTTAATGAACCAGTGCACTCAACATTATGTCATGAGAACAGTTTTATTTGTTTAACTGTTCTTCAAGTAGTTTCAGTATAAATGTCATCTTCTGGCATCACCATGGACATGTTCAACCACACAGTGCACTTTCTTTTCTTCCTCAGAATTACCATAACTCACCAGGACTTCACAAAATGGCCCGTACATGAGAGTCCCCCCGACTCTCTCTTTTAACTTTTTCTACATTTGGATAAAGAAAGTGAAAGACCTCTTCAGAGCCTGCGGGGGACTGTGTAAGAGGAGAATCCAATAATGTCAGGTTTCCTTCGTGTCACCGCCCAAGAGTTACTTCTCTTTAAGCTAAATGGGGATTGATCCTCTTTTCTGCCAAAGTTACTTTGTTTCTACCAAAGTTGCTAAAACATGACCAGCATCCTGATATAGCAGGAGTTTTGACAGAGATGTGAAATTTTGAACTTAAAACTATGAGGGTGTTGAATGTTAAAAATGAAATAACATTTGGGACAATATATAAACATTTTTTGAGATGTAATGAAACACCAAAAGTCAACTTTAAAGAAACATTTTAACTCGAGAGCCTATCAGCGCAAGTTAGGTTCATTTTAAGCACTCTGAATGTAATTTTGGACATATGAAATATTTCTTTTTTTTGTTCAGCACATTTTTACAAAGATTACAAATGAGCTCATATAAACATTGCTATATGTATGTACCTCTACATTTTGAAACATTTAGATGAAGAACAAAACAGACTGACGTACAAGTACAGAAACAACCAAAAACACTACATGAGAGCGACAAAATAAATGTCAAATATGAGTACTGCTAAGTTACGTTAACATTATCATGTAATAGTTACTTTGTAAATTTACCACACAGATTGAAACTTTCACAATGACATGTCTTTTTATATGCAGTTGTATTATCATTTATGTGAAAATAATTATTTGTTCCTGATCATACTTTATGATAGTATTACCAGGTAAGAATGATGCTTGATTTCAACATATTAAAACTGCCATTTTGTTGTTGTCTTGTAAATATTTTTCAATGTGAAGATTTCAGTTTGAAACTTGTACAGATTTCTTTGTGATCCAAAGATGCTAAAGCCAGAAGTCCTATGAATCTTGCAGATTAACATCTGCTTTGGAGATTTGGATACCAAGTTTTATTATCAGGAGATCAGCCTGCATTTAGAAATAGTCTTGGATACCTTCTTCTGGATTATTTTTGTAGTGTATACGTTCACTAATCTGACACATCCAGGGAACTGTTCAGTATGCTATACAGTTTATATTTCACTTATCTATCTGGACAACAGCTAATAGAAAGTGTGTGTGAATGGACAGAACATTTCAAAATGTACCTTACCTGTGATTGGACAATAGCTTGTTCAATCACATTGACTATGGGCCAATCAGATTTGTATGTGTGAATGTAGTAGATGTTTGCTACTGCTACAGTGAAAAAAAATCCAAAATGTGAGCCACTTTGTTAAACAAACTTTTGGCACAACATGTTGGAAGTGTTGTATCCTTTCCATTAAGTTCGCAGTGTTTACACACACACACACACACATATATATATATATATATATATATATATATATATATATATATATATATATATATATATATATATATATATATATATATAGACATATATGTAGAACAGAGACATGTGGTCCAGATCCAGATCCAGTTAAACTGTTACTGCGGCTGTTAGCATCAATGCTAATGTTGGTATGAGCAGGCACTTGTGGTTGTTGTTGTTGTTGTTGTCTCCCTGGTAGAGCCCATCTCCTCCTGCTCTAAAGAACTCTAATTTGGCTGTCGAGCTCAGTCGTTGTAGATTGGAACCTGGCAAGATAGATCTGCCTGATTACAGGTATTTAATCAGAAGGATCCAGCTGCACTGAAAGGTTAGATGTGCACTGGTATGCATTAAAAACAGCCCTTTGATGGTATTGCTATCTGTAGTGCTGCTCCGAGTGACAAAGAGCAATGGCTTCATTCATATCTGTACAGCCTTGTCAGTGGTGACTGGAGTTGTGGCTGTCTTTAGTGAACAGGAAAGTTTGGCTTCACTTATGAACACTCATGATAGCTGATATTTTGGCTCTTAACACTCTTCATTTGCCAGTCATTGGCATTACTATGTTTGTGTTAAACGCATAGAAGCTTCTTTTGAATGGAGGCAGGCTTGCTCACTTTAAAAGAGCTGACTCTTGTAATTGGCTTATTGACGCACATTGCTTACTGTCACCTCTGGTCTTAAAATGTCATTTTAATCCAACCAAAACCCAAAATAGGGGGTTAATGACAAAATGAGGGTAAAAAGCTGTTCAAGAGATGCTGCTAGCCTCTTAGCTTAGAGCTGATTATCAAAGTTATTTGTGATACCAGCTGCTTAACTGCTAATAGCATACAGGGACTCTTTTGAGTGAGGTTGGCTGGTCATTATGTAAACCATGGTGTACCTGAGAGGAGGCCGCCAAATGAGCCCCAACTTCTCCAACAGTTCTCACTGAAACATGCAGGTGATTATCACACATTTCATGTGCATAAACTTGGATTCTGAATTCCCAAAACATATGGTAATTTGATGTTGACGCAAATGTAAACAGTATGTTTAAATAGACATGAAGTCAAACATTGTAGCTTGATATCTACTGATTAGCACTATGTACACTCAACCACGTCTAGAGTGAGAGTTTGATAAGATTATTGTTATGATAAATAAACAAATACAAAACATATTTTATAAATATGTATTTCTTTAGATGATATTGTTTTCTTTTTGCTTAGAGACATTTAACAATCTATTCAATAAATTTGCAGATTGAAAAAAGTAGTAAAATGAAGCATTTTTATTGCAGTCTATTACAGCCTGAACAAAGTAAAAAGCCCTGGAAACTTCACTAAATGTATTCAATGTAAGTGTTGTCCAAAGAAAAAAAAGGACAAATGTAATGAAAAGTTTTTGCGCTTGGATTCATACAGGACCACAAGTAAGACAAAAGGCATAACCACATGTAAATTGATTTCTTAACCTGGCTTCCTAAAACCCAGATCACTCTCAAACTATTCCTGAAGTGACTGTACATTTAAAACAACTATGACATTAAGAGAAGTACTATAAAATGTGCATTGTTGCATTGAGTTTTTAATTTACTGCAGATATGATAAATTAAACTAAAAGAGTGGCCATGAAACATTTAATCAGTGGTATTTTAAATCAGTTTTTATACAGCATGTAGAAGTACAAAAATAAAATAACTATAAAATACACACACATATATATTCATCAAAACATATTACAAGTTAAAAAACAGAAGCTAAATAATTTATAATTTTGAAATAAATAAAAAGTCCAAAGACTGAGAGTGGGAAGACTGTTGCGCTAATTTCGTTTTTACTCCTAAGACATGTTTTTGCTCTTTAATTTGACTGAATCTCAAATTTTCCTGAACACATTAAAGGGACAAAAACTCACTAGTGTATGATCATGACAGCACTGATTCAGCTGGTCCTAGCCAGTGTGGAGTAGATCACAGAGTCTTCATTTTCTCCTGCTCCTGACCTGAAGAGAAAAAAACATTACCTATTAATTATTGTGCCCAGTGAAAAGAATCAGCAAGTGGGCTGATCGGTTGAGTGAGTGAACAGAGCCACAATTATGTGAGTAGACAGACAGCACACAGATGGATGGATGGATGGATGGATTTTCTGTGTATTTTGTAGCTTAAAGCGCAAAAACTACTTTTAAACACTTTTCTGCAGTTTGTGAGTGTGTATACAAAGTCATTTGCAGGTCTTTGTACGAAATTGTGGATCTGTGTACAGTAAGGCTTTAAAGGTGTAGTCAGCGATGTTGGAGAAAAGTGGAGAGGTTGTTTATAAACAAATTTAGACCTGCCTCTCCCTTCATACCTCATCCCTGGCTCCACCTCCGAAAGCTGATGGACGTGCATCATCATGGAAACGGCCATAGAAACTGCGTAGGTGACCAACGTAGCTAAGGTAACCCCGACTCTAAAGACAACTCGACTGACAATACTGATAACATCACAACAACTGTACATTTTGGCAGATTAGACAATCAGATGAATGCCCGACGGCTGTTACTGTTATGTGAAGCACCACAAAGTTAATGTTTACCTATCCAGCAGACAGACAGCGACGTCCGCGTCCGTTTTCAGGTCTTTCAATTCGCAGAGTTCCCTCCACCGTCGGAAAGCAACACCAATGTTGACCCGGGTCTTTGCTCTTTCATGGTCATAGCCCCTCTTTTTCTCTTTTCACTCCTCTGACCTTTTTCTTTTGGGCTGTTTTTCAGCCATTGCTACTGCACATATTGTATCTCTCCCGTACGCTAACTGCGCACGCTACACAACCTATGACTCCCCCTCCCCCTCTGTCTGATCTGCGCATGAGTATGATCGCCCCCTGGATGTGGGGGGGTGTACCCTGTTCTAACTCGGCCCAAGCCACAGTATTTACCTGCTGAAATTCAGAGCCAAGGCTGTGCATTGAAAACGGACTTTTTTTTTTCAACATGCTGTCAGTGGTGACATCTTGTGGATGGAGAGGAGAAATACGGTGAATTTGACAAATACTGCATTAGATTAGAGGATCGCTGACTACACCTTTAATGGTCCATCACTACATAATAAAGATTATTCACAAAAGCCTTTTCATTAACTGATATTAAAATATAAATTGGACCTTTAAATCATCTTAGCACTAAGAAAGGACTGTGCATATAAGTGATATATGAACTTGAACTTGTAAAAAACTTTTCTGGTCTTTCAAAGCGCCTTTACTTTGCAGATTACACCAGCCCATTAACACCCATTCACACTCTTATTCTCTCACTGATTGCTGAAGTTTCACTTAAAGTTGTCCTACATTGTCAGCTGACACCTCCACATCCTTTCAAATCCATTTTCACGCCACTGATGAAGCAATAGGAACAAATTGGGGTTACAGCCAACGCTGGGCTCAAACCCATATCTTTTCAGTTGAGGGTGAAGCAAACTACTAAACTCAGCCACCGACATGTATGGCCATAAACTTTTGTCTTTCATGCAAGCATACTGAGTAGCTCTTCCTCCATACAGGATTTGAGCAGATCCTTGAAATATATTAACAGCAAAAAATCCCCCAACTTTAGATGGTATTTGACAAAGACCACCATCGTCAAATCTCTTCAGGGCATTTTAAGGGCTGCCTCAGGAAACACAAAGCACAAATGGTAGCAGCTAAGCGGTCTCTTGGGAGAGCAGTTTGATATGAAGTTTTGTGTTAATGATTAGCAGCCTTTTTAAAACAACAATTCTTTAACATATCAGGACTGAGGTTTGCTATTAAAAGGAAAATTGATCAAGCCTGTGCTTATTTCTGTTTGTTGTGCAAAAAAAGTGTATATTTTTTCTTGTCTGGGCCCAAAAAGTCTTGATAAATTTGACTTTGATTTCAGAAATATTAAAGAAACCCTGGTTATAGTTGGTCTCATGCATGTCAGGCCACTTTCAACTCTGAACAAACTAACACTACCACATAAAATAAACAGCTACCACTTAAAATAAATAGAACTAAACCATCCTTTATTCATTCATTATCTGTACTGCTTATCCCCTTTTGAATCAATGAAGATCAAGAATCCTTTACTGTCATTACATGGGGACATAAAGAAGTTTTGCTGAGGTAGTCAAAAGATACAAAAAACCGTGAGCCAGCACTCAAATATACAATATAAAAATAAAATAACATTTTGGGGTCATGGCAGTCTTGAGCCTACAACCCAGCTGACATTGGGTGAGATGTGGGATGGATATTTGTTCGCACCTGTGCCTAAGGGCAACTTGGAGTCACCAATCAACCTAATGAGCATGTTTGTGATCTGTGGGAGTAAGTTGGAGTACTCGGAAAGAACCCAGGCATGCATGGGGAGAACATGCAAACTCCATACAGGAAGGAGTATTAAACTTAATTTTTAAAATGTAAGATAAAATAAGTATGAAAACTTAAACGAAAATCACAAGCTAAAGTAACCTATAAATGCAGACCTGTCTCCTATTTATGTATTTTAAGCAGAATCGAATCATGACCATGGAGGATGAAATCATCCTTATCCTAAATAATTTTAAAAACTTGAAAGAACATGAACGATCAAAGTTTAACAGCTGGTGTCTAGAGTCATTTAGCCTCTGGATACACACTCTCTGTCTCCAGTTTAAGAAAACAGCTGCTGAAATGTGTTTGTCTCATCTCAAAGGTCTTATGTTAAGTGACTGTTGTAAAAGGATCACTTCAGTGATAGTGACACATTTATTTTTGTGTGACTCTATCGTCCTGCTAACAGTCTCATGTTTGTGCGGTGAACTCACCAAGAGTCTGTTGTGGTTTTGTCTCTGTTCACACGACGTTTAGGATGAGAGGTTTTAGGCTTGATGGTCACTGTTGAATACGTGACATCATCATCAAGAGATGTTTGTGCCTGAGGAGGAGAGAACAGATGCAATTCCTTTAACACATTAAAATATTGTGGTGTGTTCAATTGTTGTCACAACATCCAAATATAAATCATGATCTGAGTGTAAGTCCACCTCTGTGTGAGGGTTAATGTGTTGAGGAGCTGAAGACGTTCGTAATGCAGCGACGTTGACGTAAATACTGTTGACAGGATCTGCAGGGTTTGTCGAGCTGAGACTGGAGTCAAAACCAGTCTGCTGGAGGAGACACAGAGAGTCACATTTCTCTTTTCCTGCTTCACAGAATGTCCTCAAATTAGATCTATTTAGAGAAGTTCTACATTTTGGGAAGTGTAAGTTTCAGTTCTGACATTTCATGTAAAAATCTTCAAAATTAGAAATGATTTATTAATACCCATATATATGAGTCTCAGGCAAGACCACTTCAAAAACCATTATGATCCCTTTAGGTCTCGCTGGCTAAAAAGCAATGGACCATAAAATGTTTCAGTGCAAAGCACAGAAGCATCCGTTATGGTATGGAGGTGTATCAGCATCCATGGCATGGGTAGCTTGCACATCATAAAGACACACTAAATACTGACAGGTATGTTCAGGTGTTTTGAATCGGGCTGTCAGCTAAGACTTAATATTACAATATGTCTATAAGCACAGGAGTAAAATGAATATTATGTGAATATTTAAAAGCAATAAGTTTGTCAGTGTGAACATTAGACATCTTGGGTCGATACTGTAGGTATTTGAATATTTTCCAAAGTAATTTTTCAAAGTAATTTTTTAAGTTTGTCAAACACCCCAACTCTTTTGGACCTGGTGTTGTATTTTTATAATTCAACAACTTGAGGGTTCTACTTTAAAGATTTTGCAACAGGAGGGAAAACCCTAACCAAGATAATTTACTTTTTTATCAACACTGATGTTATAGCATGTACTCACTTCTTCCTTTTTATAGGTCATCTTTCTCCTCCTAGAAGAAAAGAAACCATCATTAACACCTTAATGTTTTAATGCAATTTTAAGGGAAGTTGTTTTGTAATTCTGGAAACACAGAGGTTCAACATTTCTACAAACTGTTGGTGAGTACAAACATCGCTCTTGATTAAAAAGTGAAACCATTTCTTAAATCAGCAATACACAAATTATAAGATGTCCACACTTAGTATGTGTTTCGCCACATACTGTAAGTCTTATGATATAATCTGAAATCATCTTAAACTAGAAAAGCACTCGGAGAGCGCAGACCTCCGCCAGCACCACAGTCGTCACCCATATTGTGATTTTCACCATAAATATTAGTCCTACCTTTATTTCATTGAAATATTTAGATTCTTTAACCATGAAATCATACCATTAGCAACTGGATTCATAATTACCTCCGCCAAGGAGGTTATGTTTTCGGGAGAGTTTATTCGTCCGTCTGTCTGTCTGTCTGTCCGTGAACAAAATAACTCAGAAAGTAATGGATGGATTTGGATGAAATTTTCAGGAAATGTTCAGCATGGGAAAAGGAAGACCTGATTTGATTTTGGTGTTGATCCGGATCAGCGTCTGGCCGCCATGGCAGAAAATGTGATTTCTGTGAATAACTACTGAACTAAAATAGATATCATTATGAATCCAGTTGCTAATGGTATGTTTTCATGGTCAAGGAATCTAAATATTTCGATGAATTAAAGGTAGGACTAATATTTATGGTCAAAATGACAATATGGCTGAGGACTGTGGTGCTGGCCGAGGTCTGCGCTCTCCGAGTGCTTTCTAGTGATATGTACTTTAGTTCAGTTATTCACGACAGATATTTTTCGTCATGGCGGCCAGACGCTGATCCAGATCAACATCAAAATCGAATCAGTTCTTCCCTTTCCCATGCTAAACATTTCCTAAAAATTTTATCAAAATCCATCCATAACTTTTGGAGTTATTTTGTTCACGGAGGGACGGAGGGACGGAGGGACGGACAAACAAACTCTCTCGAAAACATAACCTCCTTGGCGGAGATAATTAGGCTATAGTAAATGGAAATATTAGTAATGTAAAAAAACAAACAAACATGTTAACTTAAAAAGTAACAGTTGGGTAAGTGTTTGCGTATAAAATGTACTCTGGTATCATCAGCTCACCATACTTGTTAGCTTTGTATGTTTTATTAAACACAGAATCTCAATTTAAACAAGTAATATTATGAATTGATTTGTATAACTTACAAATAAAACAAATAACCATGTGGAGATGGGGATGTGCAGGGAATTTATCAGTAAGTTAGTCCTCATATAACCAACCCATTTTAAGCTAAAATTAATGAGATGATAGCACTTTCAAATTAGTGCAACAATATTTCTGTATCATATTACTCTGCATGTCACTAATATTATTGATAATTAATATAAAAGAAAAGGCATAAGTGTATTTATTGTACTTACGAATCTTAGTATGTTTGGATCAGGAAATCAAAAAGTGTGTAAGAAGTTGAAAATGAATGAAAATCAGTGTGACAAACAGCACATATTGCTGCACGTGAAGGCACAACATATCTGTGAAAAGTTACTCAACACGCAGGAAATAAACCCTCTCACACATCAGTCAGCATCTCACAGTAAAAGGACCAGTTTGTGTTAAAGTTTGACTCACCAGAGCACAAAAAACGCCAACAGGAGTGTCAAAAATAGAAAAACTCCAACTCCAGCCAAGATAGGGACTGACAGATCATCTGGAGATGAAGATTAAGCAAATGGACATATTCAAAATGTTATTAGTGTAGATGTCATTAATCAAGAAAAACACTGTATTGAAATTTAGACTATACATTATAGTGGATAAGGTCAAAGCTCTAAGTTGTGTGTTTAATTTAAGGTGACAAAACATGAAAATCAATGTTGGTTTGTTTCTTACATGTGCAGAGCTGACCAAAACTACTGTGGCTGATGTATTACCATAATAATGGACCTCAGGAAAAGTCACTTAAAACTTTGAATTATCTCTTTGTGTCAGTGTTTTCTTTCTGATGATGTGACTTAAAAACAAAATATAAAAAAACCTGTAAATTAGTTTTAGTCACATTGGTATTTACTGCTCAAAGATCAAGTTTAGTTTTAGCTGTCAAGAACTGACTGAGTCAGCTAAATTATAAAATTCATGACCGGAAATCAATCAGATTACTACACTATCTGCTGTTTTATTTGTTAAAAATGAGACTGTTGAAAAAAACTGGAGTATCCTGACAGACTTTCTGTTGGACCCTCCTTTCACATTGTTATTTCTTTTCTAGAGCCCCTTAACCCTTTCTATGCAGATCAACACATCAGTAATAAAACTTTGATCACATTTGTTTATTACCTCTCCCAACAACATAGTGTAAAAGACAGAGAATGTATTCAGAATGCTGTCTGCAAAAAAAAAAAGAACAAAGAAAAGCATTTAGCAAGACTGCTAATTTTCAAGATGCAACATCAGATGTGACATTAGTAAGATAACTTTTTTAATCTAACTTTGTGAAAGATGCCCTGAAGGAGACTTAATTTGGCCAGCCAACTGTCATTGTAACAGACAGCTAATGGACAGTGGGTGTCAGAATTTAACTTGAAAAACATTCAAAGATTTCTTATGTCATCAGAGATACTGTATCTGGTGTGACAGACTACCATCCCAACACTGGTCATAGATATACATTTTTACATGTTTAAGGTACGCTGACAGAAATTTAGGGCACATGAAAAGAAATCAAATTGGGTCAAAACCAGCTCTACACAGCTTCTCAAACCAAGCGTCTGTAAACAAACTAAAAAATAAACTAAACAAATGGACCTTCATTTGTGGTTCTGAGGCACTGATGAGACGGGAACACAGCACATCATTTCCCACAAAAAAAAAAAAAAAAATGCCCACAGTTTGCTTTTATGGTGTTAACAATAAAATAGGGTATTTTCTACCGCAGAAATTGTCATGACATTTTTGGGTCTTAAATAATAATACTTTTGAGGTCCTAAAAATGTCTTAAAAAGCATTAAATTTGACTTTTAAAATGGTGCAGGAACCCTTAATAAAATGTATAAACAATACTAATATAATTTCAAAAAGGTTAAAAATAACCTTTTTTGTTAATTAAATGTTATTCTATGGGACTTAGCCAAACCTACAGATGTCGGAGTTCGTACTTTGCAATTACAAACAAGAAAAAAACAGTATTTTTCTTTTTTGCATGTGACAAGATAACAAAAAAAATCAGATCTATGGCAAAAAGAAAATAAATGTAAATAAATAAATAAATAAATTAAGTTTGTTTGCTGTTCCTGACATTTTAGGTTAAACTCATCTGGTTAACAAAAGCTTTACAGTTGAAATTTCCCCTCATCTTGTTTTTGTCTCTCCTTTCATGAATAAAATATAAATCCATTTTTTTGTGTTGTTAACTAAAAAAAAAGGATAAGTGACAAACCGTGATAATCTGCACTCATGATCAGCAGCACGTCAGTCGAGTTGTTTTCTCCAATCGTGTTCCTGGCCTGGCAGAAGTAATGTCCCCTGTGAGATGCCTCCACAGAGAGCAGAGACAGCAGCTGTCCTGAGCCCACCCAGAGCACAGAGCTGACGTTGGAGCTGGAGGAGGGAATCCTCCTGAACCAGGTGAAGTTTACTGCTGAAGGGTTAGCAGAGCTGCTGCAGGTCAGATTTACGCTGCTGCCTTCAGTGACTTGGGGAGGGTCCATTACAACAGAAATGTTCAGTGGAGGGTCTACAAAGACAAGTTACAATGCAGATGTTAGCAATCTGCTTTTTCAATGGAGGCTGACTTTTCTGTCAATTTACCTTTTATCTTCAAGTTCACTTTCCACACTCCAAAATCCTCTAAATAAATACATTTGAGACAACAAACAGCTTCTGTTGAAGCTCTGTGACCACTTGTTACATTTGCTTCACGTGTCTTTTAGCCCTCGCATTGTCTGGGGGCAAGGTAAATGAACTGCTCCACAACTTTCATGTTCCCACCACGCACAGGTAAATTATCCCTTTGACATTTCCAAATACACAAGTCTTAGTTTTAACCCAGGAGACCTGTAGTCCCAGTGGTTTTGCCTCTTCAGCAATTCAAGAGCCCCCACCAGGATATCTACAGCCTCTGCAAAGCCTCAACTCATTGAATCAAATACTTTTTATAAGTCAAGGCTGCAATCCCCCCTTTATTGAACTCCCCACAGTGTTCAATGAGGACCTGAAGTGCCAGGATGTGGTCTACAGTGAACCTTTTGGTTGTAAAACCTGACTGCTTAGGCCGCTAATCAAGGATCCTGTTGAGATGAAACAGTGACAGTACTTTGCTCATTTTGCTCATTTTTCTCTTGCTTCTTTGACTTGATTGTGTGAAGTTAAAAGCAGAACTTAGAGGGAGGTGCCTCCACCCAGCTTTGTCACATCAAGTCCACACAGAGGGCCGAGCTTCAGGGGGAGTGTTACTCAAAAATGTGCCAGATGTGTGAAATGGTTGAGGAGGCTTTTTTCAAAATATGGATTAAAAAGACTTCAGTTGTGACTCTGAAAAAAGCTGAAGCTCAGCTACACTGGGTAGGAATCAGATAGATATATAGATGGATGGATAGAAAGATAGACAGACAGACAGACAGACAGACAGATAGATAGATAGATGGATGGATGGATGGATGGACGGACGGACGGACAGACAGATAGACAGATAGATAGATAGACAGACAGACAGACAGACAGATAGATAGTTTTGAAAGTCCACTCTGAAGCCTATAACCGCTCATCCTCTCACTTCTGGTTTGGGCAAAGACGAGGGAAAAAGAGATGCATGATCCTGCATAGAGATTAAGGACTCTATTTTATGACCAGCTAAGGAGTTTTGGCATAAAGTGCAGGTGCCATCCCTAATTTACTCCTGAAGAATGTGATCATTATAAGCCGTGTGCCCACAACTGTTTAATTAGCAAATTAACATGTTTGTCAAAAAATGAAAATAAAAGAATTATATTAAAAAAAAAAAAAACAAAAAAAAACATGCAGACTGGTCAGGCCAATTGCAAGGCTAACATTTTCATATCTTTATGATGCAGAAATTGACTGAGAGCAACACAGAGAAGGGTGTAACCCCCCCCTCAAGTTTTTACACAGTCACACAACCATTCACTCCCAGATCTGAACAACAATGCCCCTCTTCCAGTCAGTAGGGGCAATGGTTGTTGATCCTGCAGTCACAGGAGGGAGGTCATATCAGTCTTGGCGTATTAACTTGTATCTTCTAAATGCCTAGTTATTTTTGACTTACACTACTCTTTGAATTTTTACCTAGAAAATATATAATACATATTTATGGGAGTGACAAAAAAAACTTGAAGTGACTTGAAGGGCTTTTAGAGCACAAACCTCCAATCAGGCATTTCGGCAAAATGTCAAAAATGTGGAAAACTGCCCTATCTTAAAATGTTAACAACTTCTTGATATAAATGTTGGATCCAATTCTCCCTTGTATCATGACCAACATTTCCTGAAAATGTCATCAAAATCTGCAGAGAACTTATTTATGTTATTAGAGAAGACATGGGAAACTTCTCCATCATCCTTTAAAACATTTCTGGCAATACATTCAGAAGAAAAATTACATCAAATTTGGTGTGTTAACTTTTGAATTATCTTGTTAACAAACAAAACTAGAAAAGCACTCGGAGAGCGCAGACCTCTGCTAGCGCTACAGTCCTTAACCATATTATGATTTTGACCATAGATATTAGTCCTACCTTTAATTCATCAAAATATTTAGATTCCTTGACCATGAAACCATACCATCAGCAACTGGATTCATAATGATATCTATTTTAGTTCAATAGTCATTCAGAAAGTAGAAATCACATTTTTCGCCATGGCAGCCAGAAGCTGATCCCGATCAACACCAAAATCGAATCAGTTCTTCCTTTTCCCATGCTGAACATTTCCTGAAAATTTCATCAAAATCCATCCATTCCTTTTTTGAGTTATTTTGTTCACAGACAGACAAGACAGACTGACAAACAAACTCTCCCGAAAACATAACCTCCTTGGCGGAAGTAATAAAACTAGTAAAACATAACCTCCATAGGAGTGCTGTTACCCTTCAACTAACCTTGTAGCTCTCAATGTCATAAGATCAGGTTGCCTTTGAGGTCTTATGAGGATTTTTATATATTTTAAGAATTTAAGCTGTTCATGATAGCAATGAAGCTATCATACTAGTAAAGTAAAAAAGATCAACGTCATTATTTGTTATTTGGTAATAACTTAAGGTTTGACTAATCTCAGGTCATTTCCAGGCAGTCTCAAAGTAAACCAGACAGACTCACCTGGGGCAATACTTTAACTGGGGAAGTGGTTTTGATGTAAATTATGAGTTTCCTCTTCCCTGTTCCATGCACTTCTTGTTTATTTAGAGTGATTTTTTTTTTACCCTGAATCAGTGTTTTTGTCTCAGTCTCTCCAACACAAACAACATGTGAAGCAGACTTTCATACATCATGTCAGCGCACTTACACAGGACATCGAGGTAAACCTGAGAGGAGTTGAACAGGTAGTCACCCCCTCTGCTGATGCTGTTCCAGGCCTGACACCAGAACAGGCTGCTGTGGCTCGGCTGGATGTCAGAAATGTTGTAACTGGGTCCTGAAGCAATGAGAAGTTCGTCTTTGTACAGGCTGTATCCTGTGTGTGTCACTGGAGGGTTTGCATCACTGCTGCAAGTGAGCAGCACAGAGCTCCCTCTGACAGCCACTGATGGACTCACTGACAGGGAGACTAACCTGGGAGCATCTGGATGACAAAAAAGACTGACTTCAGGATTTAAATCAACAAAGAACAGGAAAATATCAGCAAGGTCGAGCTTTTATAAACCATTTTATGAAGATTTAAAACAACATTGAGTACATGCACTCATTCATCTATTCACATGAACGATCAGGTAATGGCGGCAGCAGGTGAGTGCGTGTGCTTCAGAGAAGGAAGGTTGCCCCGGGTCTCCTTGTGCCTACGTGGGCATTCCTCTGGCACTACAGTTTCCTCCCTCTGACCAAAACAATGCTAATTAGGTTAATCACTTAATTGCCCTTAAGTACGATCGTTAACATGAATGGTAGTCTGTCTCTCTTTGCTTTCTTGTGATTGGCTGGCAACTGCTTTAGGGCTTACCCACCTCTTGCCCAATATCAGCTGTGACAGACTCCTGCCCTGAGACCCTGTAAGGGATACTGCTGCTGAACTTAAACTTCCAGCTTTACTTGGTGTGTTCTGTCTTCTAAATTTGTTGTAAAACTGAGTAAGTGATTTTTATCTGTGGTGAATCATATCTGTGCTTCTTGTATGCCCCTCGTGGTCTTTTTTATCAACACTAACTAGTTATATCTCATCCACGATCATTATAACTTCATTCATTCATTCATTCATTCATTTCCTTTACTGACTACCACTTTCATGGTTGTGTGTGTGTTTGGAGCGTATTCCTGCCGTCATAGGGAGAGAAAAATAAGAGAAAAAACAAGTTATTAAAGAGGCTATGAGGAGTTTCTAAGTGATTACAAAAAAGTCTCACTTTTAGATATATGCCTGATCAAAATACACACTTTAAGATGAGTTTTATAGCATCAAAATAGGTTATCTATAAATGCTATTCCTTGGATTCGCGGTCGGATCGGAGAGGGCTGGACTGGCCTGGATACTCAACTTTGGGAACAAGACAGTTAAAACGAGAGCAAACTTATATTATTCGGACACATCTTAGAGCACCGGGCTGGAAGTAGTGATATATAGCTGGCGACAAAACTACAATACTAAGTTTTCCAAAAATAGTTACGTCTTTTGGTGCGTTCGAGTTGTAGTCAGAAGTAGGAATTTCCGGGTTCCGAGTAGGAAACTGCAACTGGAACGTCCCCCGAAGTCGGAATTTCCTACTGGGAACACGGTGAAACCTCACCACCCCTGAGTTGACAATCGAAGATGGATGCCCCCAGAGTTAACAGTTATTTAGCTCCTGTAATAATCAGTTTATTTGCACTTCTGACTGGGGTGTGTCGCTCTAGATCAGCTGTATACATAGTATTGTTAGACTTATATTTACAAAAATGCTGCCAGAATAATAATCACATTCTTCACGTTATATTTGTGAACGACAACGCAAAGCGTACGAACAACAGCTAACAATAGCCTGGTAGATCGGCATGTTTTTTTCCGACTTCAACTGGAACGCCAATAAGTCGGAGATGATGTCACTCCCAGTTCGGAAGTTACTGGAACGCAGCATTACGACAGTCGCCGTGCGTGCTAATGGGTAGCATAGTCTTTATGTCTCTGGAAAGAGATTCTCCTCATAGCACCTTTAATGCAAAATACTTTTAACCAGACTACTTTGATGCACAACAAATGCACACACATCTGACATTTTTGAAATTCAGAAGAAACAAAAGGGGTCAAAGAAGCTTCAAAGAGCAGCGACCTCAACAAGACCAACTTTTTTCATTCTTTTACTCTGTGTGAGAGGTACTGCTGACTTGCCAAGCACACAGCTACTCAACTCCTCTTGCAAAAGGCAGGCCAAGTTGGACTGTACAGTCGTAGCAGTTAGCATTAGGGAGCTCATTAACATCCACACTGTTAAGTAAGGATCCTTAGTTAAAAACTGCCAGACAGCAAAAAACAAATAACCTGCATCTTATAATGCAATCATTACACTGCTTTTCAATCCTAATAGCTGTTCTTTTTTACTTTTTGATCCATATTGATTTGTTCTGTCAGTGTTACGCTAATTTCACGTCTTACTATGTTCCTTATTTTCTCCTTCAAATGAGAAGCAAGTGATCTAGTCTGCAATTACAAATTGCAGTATAAAGGATAGAATTGACCAAGCTCTGATGAAAATCTTAAACCTGAATTCTTAAGCATTACATGGTTGCTTAAACAGATTATGTCAATTAGGTGTAAATTCTGTTCCATTAAAGGAGAACCAGTGGACATCAGTGAGTCATTTCATATACGGACTTGTGCAAATGTCTTGTATATCACACTTGACAGTCTATTCTGCAATGTTACAAGCTGGTCATCAATCACTATACCTGGATTTCTAACAGAGATTTTGCATTCAAGATGGATTTGGGTCTGTGGTTGGATGGAGGGACTGGCTGGAAGGACATTAAGCTCAGTTCTGGACAGATTAAGTTGAAGGTGCAATATGCTTTTTGTCTTTTTTAACAGTAATTTCTTTGGAATATGATCAACTAAGTCTGAATTGGCATAAATCAGCTACTTACATTGAACATCTAGAGCCACAGAGGAGGAGCGGCTCATCGCTTGTCCCGGGACAGCACAGGAGTATCTTCCAGCATCTTGTCTTGTGGCCTTAAACTGTTGCTTGGACACAGGCTGTCCATCTCTGAGCCAGTCCACATTTCCAGGTGTAGGACACCCTCTCATACAGGTCAGACGTACAGTATCTCCTTCTGTCACCGTGCTTGGCTGGACAACAGCGGTTAACTCTGATTCACACACAAAGCAAGGTTCATTAAGACATGACAAATTAAATAATCATATTAAATTTCCCTTTTCTCGTTCATTTACCTCTTACTGTCAAAATAGCTGGTATCCGACTCCTCCATCTGTTTATTAGTGTCCTAAAGTAAAAGTAGTACCATCCTGCATCAGAATGTTGGACATTATTGATCCTCAGATTACAGTCAAATGACCTATCGCCCAAATACTCAAAACGATTAAAATATGAAAGGGGATCCAGTCTCAGCTCTCCAGAATCCCATGTGCCTTTGAACCACTGTGTCGAGGTGACTATATGACCCCTGGGGTAGTCATATTCACACTGAATCACCACTGAGGTTCCTCTCAGAGCACAACGATCTGTGAGTGAAACAGCCCAGTCTCTACTACACACACCTTTGGGTGAAAATAAAGCAAGACACACATGTAAAACTCTGTGTAAATAACAATGACTGAAAGTAGCTCAAAACTTATTCAGATCATTTAAAGTAAAAAGAATGAAAAATGTGATCTTACCTTGCAGGAATAACAGAGTAGTCAGAATAAAACTCTTCATCATTAATATGAACCTACATGACACAGAACATGTAGTGAAACAGTCTTTGAACATATAACAAGATGAACACAATTTATTAAGTAATAAATCAAAGAAAGTACTGACCCTCAGAGGCAAGAAGATGCACTCCCTCTTGCTTCTTTGACTTGATTGTGCGAAGTTAAAAGCAGAACTTAGAGGGAGGTGTCTCCACCCAGCTTCGTCACATCAAGTCCACACAGAGGGCCGAGCTTCAGGGGGAGTGTTACTCAAAAATGTGTCAGATGTGTGAAATGGTTAAGGAGGCTTTTTTCAAAATTTGGATTAAAAAGACTCCAGTTGTGACTCTGAAAAAAGCTGAAGCTCAGCTACACGGCCGGGGTACGAATCAAATTAGATAGATAGATAGATAGATAGATAGATAGATAGATAGATAGATAGATAGATAGATAGATAGATAGATAGATAGATAGATAGATAGATAGATAGATAGATAGTTTTGAAAATCTGGTCTAAGCCTATAACCTCTCATCCTCTTCCTTTTGGTTTGGGCAAAGACGAGGGAAAAACAGATGAATCTGATCCTGCACAGAGACTAAGGACTCTATTTTATGATGAGCCAAGGAATTTTGGCATAAAGTGCAGGTGCCATCCCTAATTTGCTCTTGAAGAATGTAACCGTTATAAGCCTTGTGCCCACAACTGTTTAGTTAGCAAATTTACATGTGGTCCCATATTTGTCAGAAAAGGAGGACTGGTCAGGACAATTGCAAAGCTGACATTTTCATAACTTTATGATGCAGAAAGAGCTGAGCTGAGAGACTGTGTGACTTATTTTCCAGTGCTCCTCAGCACATGTCATCTTGTATAGAGTAGAGCCAAGGATCACTGCAGGGAAAAAAGGAATAACTTGTAAGCCCACAGTTATCTGGTGTACAGTGAACAGATCTGTCTTTCACATGCAAAAGTCTGATCCTGTAAGTTTTACTGGAACTTTTAATCGTTGAGGAGGTTTCTGGAATGGTTCTCGATGTACTGGATGCTTCAATGAAAAACACTTGAATACTTAAACTATCATACTTGTTCTGTGCATATGCAATGTGTTTACTGGCACTTTAAAGGAGAGGAATTAAATGATCCATCTGAAATTCTAACCAAACCACTAGAGCCTCTGTGTAAATATTAAAATGCCAGCTGTCCGGTGCGCATTGATTTAAAGGAAATGAGATCAGGCTCTCTGATTGGTTTGGTCTCTGTTACACCAAAAACACAAAGCCTGAACAGCACAACATATAATACCTCCAGCCTCTGCTGTTGCGGTCACAGAGGAAGTTTATTCAAGTTCACAAAAACATTTTGAAGAACATAACATTTGCAAAACATGGAACATTAGCTTTGGCTAGTGACAAAAATCAAAGACAGAGAGAGACTCATCCTTGTTAACAACATCAACAAGGCTATTTTATGAATTATGCATCATTCATAAACTGGAAAATAGTGTAACATCACTGAGTTTGGTTAAACTGTATCAAACAAAAAAATCTATTTTTTACAAAGATGTTTCACAAACTTGGGTGCTTAATTATGAAAAAGCTAAAACAAAATAGAAAGAAAAATGTATGTCTATAAAAGAGCTTAAATCAGTTGTAACAGTTGTTTCAACAAAATCAAAATAAACCAGATAAATGTAAAACTATCTCTGCTTGTATATCCATGATTTAAGATGACAAGCACAACCCCCTCCACACCCACAGAAACTACTACTACTACTATTAATTACAGCTTTTACATTTTTCAGGATGCAAACAAAATAAAGAGATGGCACTGTGATATCAGAGCTTTCTTTAGATATTTTTAATCACTACTATAATTCAAGTTTGTCCACAGGGTGGTGTTACAGGACAGTACAAACAGTAAAAACTGTGCTGATCAAGAAGGAACTCTCAACTAAATACTGAACAGCCTCATTGACAGCACCGCTCAAACATGGACATGACCTTGGGATATTTACTTATCTGCATTTTCTTTCTCAATGAAGGTTCTGTTTTTCATTTAGCATTATGCAAACTGGGTTTTGCTTCATTCCGATGAGCCCCAGATTCACTTCCTGAACAATTGTACATCATTAACAGAGCTTTATTTTTAGTTACAGAGGTGCTGATAAATCATATTTTGTCTTGTGCTGAACTGCAGATACTGAGTCAATAAGAGGGGGGAGTTTAAATGGATACTTTGAAACACACACTTTATGGTTGATTGCTTTTATATTGTCTTATAGAAAACTTGCTGCTCTTTGTTTGCATCAATATGTCCACTTCAGTCAGAAAGAAAAGTGGTAACAATAAGTGAACCATAGTTTTTATTTTTCTACATACTTTTGCTAACACTAAACAGCTTCTGGTAGGTTCTGTGGCCTCAGGATGCACCACCAACTTTGCAAAGAAACTATGTTACACTGTTTTTGTTTTAAAGCTAATACTAAGTTTTTTGTATGTCATGAAATATTTCAGAGTTTTGACATTTAATAAAATAAAACTTGTGCTTAATACGATTAAACTAAGAGACTGGACTAATTTAAAATGTGCATTGTTTGAAAGGACATGTGTAAACATTTAATTTTACTCTGTCTTCCAGTAAAACTTGCAATTTGAATTTCCTAGAAAATTTGGAAATTCAGTGATCCTCATGGTGAACCAGGCTGTCTTTGTATGAGATAAATCAGTCAAGCTCTGGGGAGACCAACACATGTTCTCTTTATCACAGTAAGAAAGGGGACAGTAAAATGCATGGAGGGATATCTACTCACAATCCATCAAAAACAGCTCTGTCACTCAATTTAAGATCCAAGCCAAGAACCACTGATCAACACCAGGTAGGTAAAATTACGTTTTTTTTTCTCCATTTATTACAGAACAAAGCATAAAGTTCCCATGTTGTGTAAGATCCTGTTTCTGGTATCAGTTGTTGTAACGGAAACGGCAAAAATGTGGAAATGACCTGTTTTTCCATTTTTTTATGATCTAAAAAAACCCTTTAGCAACGTGCTGCACTGCTTCATTTTGTAATCACAACAAGAAATCACAGTTTTTTTCCACTAAATAGAGAAATGGGCAGATTTAAATAGTTGGATTGTTGCAAGCTGATCTCAGTATATTCAAAATATGCATTAAATCATCACTAAAGTGTACATTTCCTTTTTTTTGCAGTGAGTTATATAGACAAAGGAAGAGATGTGCTTCCATCAATGAACCAGTCAGAAAGCTAATAAAGGGCCAGTTGTTCAGAGTTCTTTAAAAATGTTTTTCTTTATTCAGGACCGAGCCAAAAAAGACTCAGTTACCAACTTGCTACTAAAAGTTTATTTTGCTTAATACACATTTTAACCGTCATGAATTCTTTCTTGTGTCCAGCAAATAGCACACAGTGATGTTTTCCTTTTTTTTTTTGGTTAACTAAAAAGCAGCAGTGAATACAGCAGCATTTCATCAGGCAGCACACAGTACAATGCAGAGGTAAGATGCATAGAAACACCAAGAAAATAAGCCACAGAGTTTAAAAGTTGTGCCCAAGACAGTACCAGAATATCCTTATCCCGTCACCTCCTTAACTCTGAAGAGTGTTCAATGTTTGGACGATACAAGAGCACTCCAAGGCATTCGAGACCCACGGGGGAAGTCATATCCTAAAGGTGTAGGGGAGGGTTTTTCATGGTGTCGTTCAAAGAAGGAATCAAAAGGAAGAGGCAGAGGAGAAGAGAGGATGAATACAAGTGTACTTTTATAAGTAAAATATACAGTAAATAACATAGGAGAAAACTAGAAAGCACTCGTAGAACTAAAACTTCTGCCAAGGTAGCTCACATATTGCTGTTACATCTGTAAGCAATAGTTCCATGATAAAGTTACCATCATAATATGATTTCTTGACCCTGAAAACCCACACCTAGCACTCTAACCACATTGATAGCATTAGTTAGGCACTTCTGAGCAAAAAGATCATTCACAAATGGCAGTAATCTCAATCACCACCAAATCTAATCCTTTATATGTAAGGCCATTACCAACATCTTTTGAAAATTTTCAGCAAAACCCATCCAGTGTTTTTGCGTTGTCTTGCCAACAATTTAACAGACAAACAAATATACACAGGCAAAAACAGAATGTCCTTGGCAGAGGTAAAAAGGTAGAGAAGGTAGCTGAGGTATGCACTCACTAGCCACCTATTAGCCACACCCATTGTTAACTTAATAGAAGAAGCTAATCAGACAATCACAACTGACAGCAATTAAACATCATCTTAGTTTCATTTTTTCATTATATAAATGCCCTATTTATTTGTGCTTTTCATTGTTACAGTATCACTTTAATTACAACACCTACGCTCACATGCTATCATTATGTTGATGTGTTCATAACTATAATTTCATAATATTGATCTATTCAATGGATATATATATGTATGTGTCTCTTTAACTTTGTGATATTTTAACTTACTTTGATAAAGACTTCCAGAAAGCTTTCTGAGCTTTTTGTCTCTCCCTGCACAGTATATTATGCATTTATCTTGTTACTGTTTTTTTTATGTGTGTGCAAAATAAACCATCAGATCATTCAGAATGACTTGCGTGATTTGAGACCGCAGAAAGGCAACAGTAGCTCAAATAATCAATTGATACAATTAAAGTGTGCAGGAGACCATTTTTAAACACAGAACATGTTGAATTTTACAGCAAATGTGCTACAGCAGCACCCATTCACACAAAGTGCCACTCATGTAAGCTAAGAACAGACAGGGGCTATAATTTTCATTGGCTTATTCAGTTTGAAGATTGAAAAATAGTTGCATAGATCAGGCAAATTAGAAAAAGGGTCCATCTGAGCACTAGCAAAGTGTACCTAATTAAATGGCCAGTGAGTGTAGGTAGAGAAAGAAAATAAGAGAAAATGTCAGCGAAAAAACACTGAAAGTTAAGAGAATGACAAGTTAGGTACTCTTGAGATTGTAAATGATGGTGTTAATCAAACTTAAACACCTGATTTGCAGATTTCTGCTCAGTGCCGAGGCTGCTGCAGCAAAGTGTAAACAACTTTAGGAGAATCCTTCGGCTTCCTGTCTCCCCCTCGTGGCAGATTGTGGACCTGCACCTGCTCTGGGCTGAGACAGAAGACACAGCAGTTACATGAGTTAATCTCTTCCCACGATAAAAACACAAGTTTTCATTTTACAACAGTTTCATTAAAGCGTTTTTATTCTGCAAAACAGGTTTGATACATTTATTGTGCTCTCATAAACAGGGGTTGGTGTTGGATTTCCCAGCCAATGGGGGGTAAAGACAATAAATGGCAAGGAGCTGAGAGCATTTAAGGGAATGTGATGACAGGAAGATAAAGAAGAAAGGAAGTGGGCCAGTGTAGCTGTAAAATAAAATCTGTGACATGCAGGACGTGAAGGATCACTGCTGTGGTCGACAGTCTGCAGGGAGATGGAGGAGACGGCAGACAGAAAAGGAAAGAGAGAGAAGGAAGACGGGGAAGCAAAACAGAAATGAACCAAAGATCAGGGAAGATGAAGAAAGTGTGTTTGGATTGATGGTGAAGCCATGATTTATTTCTGACAAATCAACAAAATAAATGAAAGTCAAACTCAAGCTGGTTAGAGAGGGTTGTATCCAGGCGTGTTGAAAACGGCCAACAATATTTTTTTGACTGATGCTACACACTTCAGCTTAAAAAATATAAACACTGCTCAAAAAAACAGAAAAAATATTCAGCTGATTAGCTCTCCTCTTTGATATACCAGTTGGTATATAATTTTATATCATTTGAAAGCCTGGTGAGTCACCTTTACAATGAGGTAAAACTTGTAGGGACCATGCATTCATGAAAAGAGCAACACACCTAAATGTGTGAGTAGCCCCAAAAATGTACCAAAATCTCCTGCACTTGGAGGCTGATGATCCAAAATACAGAGTGTCATCACTATATGATGTCAGCCCTGGTGACATTTCCATACTTAAGAGCAAGTTTTGAGAGACTGGTTAAGTCAAAGACAGACCAATGGATGGACGTCCCAAGAGGACAACCCCCCCCCCACCCCACCCCCCCCACCCCAAAAGACTGGTTCCACACCTTTCCATCACTACGGAAACATGAGGATTTAGGCTTAAAGAACCAGAATCTGACAATTAATATACTCATTAAGACATCCTGTTTTTGCGGCTCACCAAACCATATACATTCACAAATCAAAAGTAGACAAAAGTTTGTCAGGGACAACAAATAAATAGCCACGACATTGATAAAGATGTACGCTGACAACTTGGCACTGTTCTGTAGCCCCCCTTTCATTATTAAAAAGTCACTTGAACCAAGGTGGTACCATCTTAGTTATTATGGCCCCCGTTTGTGGAACAGCCTGCTGGAGAATCTCAGGGCTGCAGAGTCTGTTGATACTTTTAAAAAGAGGCTTAAAACCCACCTTTTTTAATCAAGCTTTTAATTGATTTGATCCACTTATATATTCCTTATTTTTTATTCTTCTATAGCTTTATAACTTATAGCTTTATAACTTATTTATTCTTTTAGTCAAAATTCTTATCCTATTTCCTTCTTAATTTTTTCTCCATTTTATGTTATTTTATCTCTCTTCTTTTCTTACATTTTTATTATTGTTTTAGTATGATGGTTTTTAGCTCCAGTGCTTCCTCATGGGGGCTCTCCACACTGGGAGCTGCTCCTGGTCCATTTCTGGGGCCGCTGCTGGGGGATGGCTCTGCCTGCATGGCCATAGGCCCCTGCACTGTGGTGTGGGGCCTTGTGTCTGTGCGAGAGGATGGAAGTCTCCGGCTGCGCTCCTCTTGAGCCGGGAGCCCTCCTCAGTGTTGATGGCCCCCAAAGGTAGCTTATTCCTTACCTCAGTCCTCGGTGCACAGCCATGTCTCTCTTTCTCTCTTTTATGACAGCTTGTATGAATGTTGTGGGTATGTGTGTGTGGGCGCAGGTGTGTGTGTGTGCGTATGTTGATGTAAGCAAGTGTGTGGCTGGATATGTCTCTTTATTTGTGGGAGGGGGATAGCCGGGTTTTCTGTTTTTATGTTGTTTTTGGCCTCTGTGAGGCACTTTGTGTTGCCTTTGAGTATGAAATGTGCCCTTTAAATAAAGTTTGACTTGATTTGATTTGATCTATTGGTCCTTTTAGGAGCCGTTTCTGCAGACAGACACGTTTCAGGCTGCACCATGTCAGTGTGTCATTGGGCAAGACACTTAGCTGCCCTCACTGCTGTGTCAGTGGTGTGCTAAGGGGTATAAAGACACTTAGATTCATTTATGAAACACAATGAATAGTCAGAATAAATTGTACTTACTTGGAAAGCTTAGAATAATGGACAGTGATGTAGTTGGGGGCGGGGCTTCTTTTTTCAGCTTCTATGATGGGGGGAGCATCCTTCAGAGGAACGATGGCAGGGTGACCGCTGTCACTCAATTCCTCTGGCTCCTCCTGCAAACAAACACCAAACACACACAAAGAAAAACATACATGCATTCATTGGAGGAGGCCAGGGAGGAAATAAATCAACACAGAGAGTATTTGCATGTTATATCTTATTGATGAGAAACTACAAAGACTATAATACTGAAATCTAGAAAGACATTTGACTGTATTTAAAGTAAAAAGAAAAACATACATATATGTGTGTGTGTTTGTGTTTGTTTGTTAGTTACTATAAAAGTTGCAGTTTTTAAAGGATGGTAAACACACAAGTATGTGGTCTGTATGTGAAGGTCTTCTGCACATACCGGTATGTCGGACATCTTGCCCTTCCTCACTGGAAACGTCTGCTGGGCTGACTCATAAAACGTGGTGTCAGCTGTTACCGATGGACGCTGGGGTCACACACAAACCCACACATGCACAAAGAGTATACAAGGATTCAGGTTAAATGTGAGGTGACTTTAACAGGAGTAGGAACATGACATGTTAAGTTTATGTTGATGTGAGCAGTTCTTAGAGACATCAAACAAAACAAAAAAATCAGAGGGTTGATCCAAGACAAACAGCATCTCACCTTGTTTGGTACATCCACTGACTCCATGTCAACCCTGTGCATGTTTTTACTGTGAAGACAAAAAGACCATACTGTCATGCTTTAACCAAGTGATGAATCCTGACGCAAAGGTGACACACCACGAGGATGGCACACCAACTTAAGACCATACACATAAAGACAGATCCAACAGTTTTCGATCTTATCCCCCCCAAAGTGCACACAACAGCTGATTGAGTCAGAGAACACAGCTGAGGATGGAAACAAAAGCTCAGATACTCATGAATGAGGAGCATAGGTCAAAATAAAATGGATGATATTCTTAATTTTGCTTAGTACTTCTGTTTTACTTCTTTTTGTTTAAAGCAAGAATGAAAAACTTTTGACCACATAAATGTCTCTTCACTTTCAGATGGACATGTAGTTTCATATTTCAGGATTTTTATATGTAAGATTATAACACCTTAATTTGGCAAGCTACCAGACCATTTCTATCTTTAAGTGGATATTCATACCTTAAACTCTGAACAAATCATAATGCCCAATTTAAAGAGCTAAACAGTTTTCCTGTCAATTGAAACGTTTCCAGTGTAATAAATATCTACTGACTATTCTACTAATTATACTATTTTTCAAGATATACACGTTCCACTACGTCTACAGGAGTTTTACAGAAACACAACAATGCCTCTACTTTCTTAAATAAACACTACGTATGTAGGGGAGAGTGGGGTAAAGTGAGACACTTTTTACATTTGTTCCCCTCTAAGCAAGCTAAAATGATAAATCAGTAAAATTTACACATTTCCCATTAATTCAGGATGTTTCCTCGCAATGGAATTCATCAGAAAGTATTCAGGATGAAGGGCAGTGAAAATATGATTGTTTTTAAAAAAGTGGTCTTGTGTCTCACTTTACCCCAGCAAAGGGGTAAACTGAGACAGGCCAGAGAAATCAAGGGGGTAAAGTGAACCACTTCAGTAGCCCCATTCACTCAGCCTGCTGTCCTCACATGAGTTCTGTTTTGCAAACAAATAAAGAAATGAGTAGGGGAATGTTAACCAAAAGGGAAGTCTAGATACATTTATGTCTGCTTTCAAAGTTGTGAATTTTAAAAGTAAAAAAGAAGGTTTTTGAAGAGTCAGAGCCTGCAAAATTTAATGAGCTTTCAAGAGAAGGAAGCTGTTGGTCGTGTGTTCTGATAAATCATCAGCTCCAACTCAATTAGGAGCTGTAAGATAGGTTTACTCAGACTAATTTTTGATTGCAGCAAGCTTGAAAGCCTGGACTGACGCTTAAGGTTAAAATTGTGTAATCTTGCCTCCCGCCACTAGATGGGGCTGTAGCTGCAGTCTTTGCACCTATCATCTGGCCTGTTGTTGCCATGTGAGCTCGAAACACACAGTTAGCTTTGACAAATATCATTGCTTAGCTCAAAGAAGTTCATGAGTGCTCTGTCCCATAAAATTAGATGAAGCCATATTAAGACTATGTCAGGTGCATATTAACTATATTAACCAGAGCGATGAGTAAAAATATTCTTCAAGGACTTGTAGACATTAACCTGTCAAGAGGACCTGACACTGGTACAATGCTTACATTGGCAGCACGCTGCTTTAAACTGTCAGTGAACGCTACATTTGCTTTTTTGTTTTGATATTCAGCCAAATCCAAACCACAATTCACTTTTTTGGGGGTTTTATTGCCCTGTTTGATCCTTGTTTGGTTTGGATTGCTTTTACACTTACTGCTGTTAACCTTACTCTAGTCTGCTTGGAAGCAAACGGAGACCCCCACGTCAGCCCATGTGAACAGAACTTGAAACAGAAATGTGATAGATGTGAAAGCAGCCTAACGGAGGGAAGTCAAGGCAGAAATCTGAGAGAATGTTGTCTAGTCTGTGGCCTGTATTAATGTGATAAAGTAACACTTAAAATCAAGTCAAATTTAGAGCTCTGATGACAAATAATACTGAAGTCTCAGGCTCCCAATGTTGGAGAAGCTCTAAATATTGCAATCAGACACCTGAACAGTCTTGATTGTACAGGTCCATAAAGTGTTCTGTGTTTTTCTCTATATTTGCAGCTTTTAAAAAAAACTTTTCTGCCCCATTAATCATTACAATAATGTAGATTTTGTTGCCCTAATACATTTGCCCTCATTAAGTCTGCAAGTAGTGGAAATTTTGACAACCTTAGCATGAACACGGAATCATTTTATGATCCTCCTTAAAATAAGACAAAATTTGTGGTGGTAATAATCATAATTCATGAGGACTTCTGGGCATGCTGCTCCTTTAAAAGTGAGTAAAAACATTGTAATGTTACCTGATCATTATGGCCACAGTGAGAGTGATGAGTCCAGCAGACACGCCTACTGCTGATGCCAGAGCGATGACCTTGAGACGGCCTGAGAGGAGAAAAAAGGTCATTAGTGTGAGATAGACAAACAGAGATGGAGAGAGAGGAGTGTAAGAGTTTGTAATGAGATGAATAAAAATAGAAGAGCTCCTAGCTAATAAAAGAGCAGAAAAATAAAAATAGAAAGAGGAAAAGTGAAAAAAGAGGAAAACAGTGTGCATCATCTCTGAGGCGTCCAGACTTCAGACGTCGTGTGTTTCCACTTCTGATTTCCAAACCAAACTCCTCAGCTTCAGCTGTCTAGACGCAAATAGTTTTCCACAACACTTCATCAGCCCGGTCCCCTCTCCTCATGGTGAGACAGATTTACATGAGTCATTATGACTCATAGAGAAACAGAACGGTGTCCGAGACCATGACAGCATACACACAGAGGAGGAGGACTGGAGCTGCGATGGAGACAGAGGAGGTCTCATCACTCAGCGCTCCACTCACACTCAAAACTCTGCCAAGCAGCACGAGAACATTAAACTCAGAAAAAGACTTTTCCTTCACAAATTGACTAAGATAATCAAAAACATTCATGTGCACAGGAAGGAGAGGGGGTTAATGAATTTATCTGGGGAGAACATCATCAGCAACACATCTGATGACGATATTGAACTGCATTAAAGGAGACATATCATGCTGATGCATGATTTAATACTTACATATAATATAATAAATTTGAAAACAAGACCTTACACCCCCTTAATTTTCAAAAAATGAGATACTGTATTTTTTCTGATATCCTAGAACGAGATTTGATGCCTCTGAAAATAGGTCATTGCGAGATGTCCGCAAGATTTAAATCGTCGTGATGACATGAGGTACCTTTCTTTTTATTGGAGTAATCTGATAAAACACTTCCTCCTCTGTGATGTCCGTTAGCCACAAAACTGTCACCGAGGAACACATTCGTCCAGCAGCAGTATATAGATCCCTAGCTTACACTCACTCATTACCAGCTCTGGCCTGTAGGGGGACTCAATACGCGCTCGCTGCTTTGAGCCTGCCGGAAAATACAGTAGAAGAAGAAGGACAGGCTGGCTCTACCCCCGATAGAACTGACCAATCAGAGCACAAAGGGCTGTGACGTTGCAAGGTAACTGTAGGTCATCCTGAGATCCTCGTGTTTCAACGAGAGCTTGATAATGGCCTAAAATGAGGATATTGAGAACGCTATTGTGAGGCAATGAAGGAACTAAATGACTTGTACTGAGGGCAGAAATGTTTTACAGGCATCCTAGTCTGGCAAAGTGAAAAGGAGAAACAAGCATGATATGTCTCCTTTAAAAAAAGAAGGCGTAACCAGATACAGTGCGTTTACAGAGACGAAGCTCTAGAGCAGAGAAGGGCAAAATCCAATCTCTCTTCATGCTGCCCACAAGTTGATTTTAAATATCAATAAACCGTAAACCAAAGGAAAAAAAAACAAACTTAAATCTGCCATGACATCCAATGAGTCCACCAGACAAAGAGACAGACGAAGTGAGCCATTGATCTTATTCTCTATAGCAAACTGGAATTTCCATCACTGACACATTTCACTCACATTTGAACATCTGAACCTTCAGGTAGGGCTGTTAGTCAGTGATTCATCCTCTAAAGACTATGAATGTCTGTTCAGATTTAACAAAGCTTCAGTAAACTTAATACTACCTTTCAGCTGCATTGTTTTCCATGAATCCACGTGTTTTACCTCTGACTCGGACAGTGAGAACAGGAGAGCTGTGGGCTCCGATTCGGTTCCTGGCCTCGCAGTAGTACTGACCGCTCTCTGCAGGTCCAACCTCAGAGAAGGTGAAGACAGGCCCGGACTTTGTGCCCCAAGCTGCAGGGAGCACAGAGAGAAAGAAAATGTACTCTGACAGTGTTTGAGGATCTGAACTAACATTCAGTCCAGAGACTCACACAGAGAATAACACCTCACTGACTGCTAACACCACCCACAGCACACAGTTGAGGATTTTGTAATGTTGACCTTGAGTGGAAACACATTTTTATTATACTAACATTGCACAGAGCCCCCGTCCAGCGGTAGGCGGTGCCACGTGAAGTTGTCCACGGCAGGGTTCGCCTGACTGCTGCAGGTCAATGTAAGAGGTCGGCCAGCGTCCACCACAGTGGAGGGTCGAGCCAGAACTGAGGTGTTCTTAGGAGGATCTGATCAAACAGAAGAATGTGGTCAATGATTTAAATTTGTCAAAAAAATCTACACTTAGAAAGCATCCCATACTTAAATGCAGCACTGTAATATTAGTTTTTTGTAACTACAAAAGTTCAAGATTTTATGGAGGCATTTCATCCATCGTTCCATTATTTGTACCGTTTGTCAGGGTTGTGGGGGCCTGAATCATCTCCCAGCTTGCACTGGACAAGAGGCAGGGTAAACCGTGGACTGGTTGCCAACCAATCACAGGGCTGACATTCATAGGAAACTGGAGTAGGTTATGAGTGTTATATGTTTCCTAAATGTAAGTCTTCTTGTGTGACAGCCTGTGAAGATAAATTTTCCATTTGGACAATAAAGTTATCTATCTATCTATCTATCTATCTATCTATCTATCTATCTATCTATAGACACCCACTAATGCATGGAGACAACATAAAAAACCCTTTTAGAAAGCCCCTGACCAACTCAGAGAGCTGGACCAGACACCTTCTGGTTGTGCACCACTAACTGCTGCATCACTTTGCAACATGCAGTCTACATATTTTTTGAGCTAAAAGCTACCAAACACGCACTAGATTACAGACACAGGATCTCAGAGACTTATGTTAGAAAATCAACACTCAGGGTACAAAAGTTTAATGTCCTTTGTTTGTTTTATGCATCTGTTGTCTTTTTTATTTGGTTTGGAACAGAGAATAACTAGAAAAGCACTCGGAGAGCGCAGACCTCGGCCAGCGCCACAGTCCTCAGCCATATTGTGATTTTGGCCATAAATATTACTCCTACCTTTATTTCATCAAAATATTTAGATTCCTTGATCATGAAAACATACCATTAGCGACTGGATTCATAATGACATCTATTTTAGTTCAGTAGTTATTCACAGAAATCACATTTTTCGCCATGGCGGCCAGACGCTGATCCGGATCAACACCAAAATCGAATCAGTTCTTCCTTTTCCCATGCTGAACATTTACTGAAACTTCATCCAAATCCATCCATTACTTTTTGAGTTATTTTGTTCACAGATGGACGGACAGACAGACAAACTCTCCCGAAAGGTAAAAATACATCTGTTTATGCTTTATCTTTCATCAAACATGGTCTATTAACATATGTAAGTAATTATAGTAAGTAACTTAAAATGTAGTTTAGAACAGATATACTATGGGAATTTCATAGTATTATGAGATGGATGATTATGAATACTGATGACATTAAAAATGGTTTGATTACATAAACACTGTATAAACAATACGTAGATTTGTATTATATGGACATATAATGTATATTGATTTCTCTGAAGTGCTTACTTATATTGAGGATGTTTTTGTTTGTTGTCATGGTGATTAATATGAAGAAGGGGGTTACTTTTACCCATGAATTTACATTGTTTCCATGAATAATGACAGTGGGTATTGATTTATAATTTAGTATTGTATCTGATTTGTAAGGAAGGGGCAGGACTAGATCAGCTTTTTTGCTTCTTTCTGTTCCTTCTCAAACTGTTTGCTGTGCGTGTGTTTGTACTCACATGCTGAATTTGTTGATGTACAGTAACAGTACAGTTTGGTTAACATATTACTTGTTGGATTTGGTTGTTGTTGTTTGTTACTTCTTCCTTTTGTTTTCTTTTTTTAAAGTTTGAGATAAATAAATAAATAAAATGGTCTAATTGGAAATTATACTTTGGTGCCTTGACTGTCAACACTCTAAGATGGCTGTCCTGTCGTGAACTATATTTGGTATCAGAAACAAAACCAGAGGGAATAATTGGAAGACAAGTGTTGTGAAATTGAATTTATATTCTCTCTCATGTTTGTAACTTGTAACACTAGGTAACATCAGGTTGGCTGATGTCAGTTTTACAGCATAGGAAGCCAGACCTGCTGTCTGAACTAAAAAACACACATACAACTTTAACTCAAATATACTCTTGCTCAAATAGAGGTTACTGCTTTTATAAATCTTTTAACCTATTTTTAAAAATACTATTATTGTGCCTCTCAGCATGTCTGCACCTCTGCAAAGATCTGAGTCACTTTACTGTTATATTATATTACATATACATGCACATATTCACACATATACATTTTTCCCCAGATGCTGCTCTTCAAATATTTTATATTTTAGTCTGTACATATTTTGAATTTTAGCCTGTTTTTGTTCTGTACATTTTTTAATTTTAAATTTATGCCTTTTCTGTACGCTGTTTTTATTTTTTGTTGTTTTGTTGTATGTTGTTAATGTTAGGTCAGGTTACCTTTTTACAGGCATTTTCTTTTTGTTGTGGTCACAAACCCTGTTTGCGATAGCATTGTGTTTCATTCAGGTAACAATGATTAAAATACGTTTTTTGTTGAGTTTGATCTGTTAAATTTGATTGAAAAATCTACAAAAGTCCGTGAAAGCTCGATGTGTTCCTGTAAATGCTTTATTTCAAAAACTGCCAACAGAGACAAGTGAACTTTGTTAGAGATCAGCACATTGGCCTTGCAGTACTTGTAATTTAATTTTAATCAAAGTAAAATTTATGTCTGGAAAAATACTACTGATACCTTTTTAATGTAGATCTCATTTAATAAAGGACTTTTTCAGTCAATATCTAAGTAACTTACTTTCATAAAAAATACTTCTGAGTTTAAAATCTGTATTTTATTAAGTTTTAGGTTACTTCATTCTCCTTTGGCTCAATAAAACACCCTTTACTTACACAGTACAGTGAGCGTCGCCATAGGGGAGCTCTGGTATCCTAAGCGGTTCCAGGCAGAGCAGTAGTACTGACCGGCATGACGAGCTCGCACAGAGGAGAACGTCAGGTTCTGGAAGTTTCCTTTGTTTAACACCAACTCACCTACAATGTGATACCAAGCATACCTGCAGGAGGAGAATGGAGAAGATGGAGATGATGAAGAGGATGAGCAAAGTAAAGGGTAATGTGCATAAAGGAACATTTGTTGTTAAAATATTGCCCTTAATTATCTGATATAACAATATATACTTGTACGTGTGAACATTTATTAAGTTGTGGTATTTATATCTGTACATTGTTCTCCTATTGCAGGGATCACAGTATCACAGTATGTTTGAGCTAACTCAAAGTCTGAATGAAAAAAGTGAGTGATCATTTCAGGATGATGAGAAATGCAAGTATGGTTATGATAGTAACAAAATCAACAAAAACAACAGTTAGCTCAATAGAAAGAATAAAAACAACATAATCAAATATCTGTTAAATATTCAATACTTAGTAAAGGAGAAATATTGTTTGTACCTGCTGACAGGTGGGTGGGCCTGACTTATACAGCTGAGATTTAAATATGAACCCTCTCTGATGTCACCTGGTGGACTCTGCAGCACACGTGTGTTCTTTGGAGAGTCTGAAATGGCAGACAGGTTAAAATGTAGAAAGATTTTCATAGGAACATGCAGATTTGGTACTTAAATTTATGATTTAAAGGTACAGTGTGTATTATTAAATGCTAAACGAAAAAAAATATATAAAATAACAGACTTGGTAAAAATTGAATATATTATTTAAAATTATATTTAAAGTAGTTTCTAATCAGCCTTAAATAATTAATGTTTTGTTTTCGTTACCTTAGAATAAGTCATTTATATCTTAATAGGAGCGGGTCGCCCGTTTATGGGGGCCTCCATCTTGCGTCGCCATCTTTTCTACCGTAACCCAGAACGGACAAAAATACGCTTTCGCGTTTTTTTTCGACGCCTACCGGAAATGCACAGTTGTGAAACAGACGAAGAAGAAGAAAGTGATTACCAAGCAGCTGTGCTAATACAAACAAACATGGAGGACCACACAAACAATTTGCCAGCAGAGGAGCGTGAAACTTTGTCAAAGAAACGAAAACGGGATGAAGCCAAACGCAATCGGGACAGGCTACGACATAAAAACAGGGTCAACATCGGCGCTGCCTTTCCCAAGTCCCTGAAGGATAAGTTTGCAGAAAGACGCAGAAGTTGCCTGTTTTTTGCTGGACAGGTAAGACTAAGTGTCGAATTGTACTCTTATATGGAGCCGAATTTATTTGTTTACTTTCGGGAGAAGTCGGAGTAAGACGCAGAGAATGTATCTGCTATGAGAGGCTTATTTCACGGCCACAAGCAATTTTCTGTGGACAGAAAACATAGGCTGATAACTAAGCTATATAGTGCTGTTGATGAGACAAAGATAAAGATTTTCACCGTACTCCTTAATTTTATTGTTTGCTCCTAATTTGTCATTTCGTAGCACATGTACACATTGGTAAGGTGAACATTTTAGGACATCCTCGGTCTCAGGAAAACCTCTGTATCATTTCTCAGACCAAACGGCATCAGAAAAACCCCCCTCAATATCTCAAACCTCACCTTTAGATGTCGCTAAAAACTACACACTGGACCTTTAAAGGTGAATAAATCAGAGGCAACAGAAAGAGATGTGACTATGGCCAAACTTAAATTTAAGAATTAGCTTGCCATTTTTCACATGCATCTATCTGAGTTCCTGTTCCCCAAACCCATGCTTTTTAAGACTTACCCAGTTATCAAAAGTCAAATTAAATTCCAGCTTTTATAAAGTCAAATAAATCTATCAACATCTTTGGTGTAAGATCATGTCATCTGTTGACCTCTTAGTTGTGCCATAATGAATCAGACATGATTGCTGGACAGTACTGGGTATTGGAAAGAAAAAACAGTGTTGGACTGAATGTATGACCAGATTTGATTAATATCTTACTTAACTTTTACTTTTTGGAAATTAAGCGAAAACAAAGAATAGGAAATGTTTGAGGTCAGCAGTTTTTGTTTGGATCACTTCCTCCTGAAACCACATGATGGAGGAATCCTCTCATGATTCATGTTAAAAACAGTCATTGCCTCATCAGTTTGACCCAGACCGACCCTAGACAGATTTGCACAACATGAGCTGATATAGAAACAATCATCAGACATTGTTCTCCTGAGGTAAGCATTTGTTCAGCCTTTTAACTGTGCACATGCATAAAAATAGCTGTTAAAATAGAAAGTCCAGCATGACTCACAGGTGACGTTGAGTAGGAGTGGTTTGGAACGATCAGTTCCCAGAGAGTTTCTCGCCACACAGAAATATTCTCCTCTGTCTGAGTATTTGAGGTAAGACAGAAGTAGCTGAGGCCTGAAACTGTCTGGGATGCTGCCACTCTCCATGTCTTAAAGGGAGGAAGAACAGACAAGGTAAAGGTAAACACATAAATTCATCTTTAGATCATGGAGTCATTAGCAAACCAGTCTTATAAAACTAATTTTTACTTTAAGGTGCAAAGAAAACTCTACAACTGTTATGACATGGATATACTGATATTCATGTAGTACTTTGAAAATCTGCAATCTTTCCTGAATGGATCCCATATACATAATGTATATTAAGACATTACTGGATTATAATTAGCGTCTTTCCTGCTGTATGGATGTCGAATGAAGCATCAAATTTGATTTGTACATTTTTAGCAGTGGTTCTCAATTACTTTCTATTGTCCCTCCCACTTCCATAAAGTCACTGAAGGGCAAATTCAAGTTTTTTTCTGAATGAATTAAAGAATGTGAATACCATTTTTTGACTAATCAGAATGCCAGAGGGCCCGTGTTTCATATGTTCACCCCTGCACATTCTGCACCATATTCTCATACTGACCATGTTCATTTCAGTGGATAACATTACCTCACACATCACACACATTTTTCTTCACCATCACAGGGATCTTACTCTTCAGAAATTGTTTACCCTTACACCGCCAGAGGTAGTTTTATATATTTATACAGACCACTGTAAGAACCGTGTGCATAAGTGCATACAGCATAATGGTAACCACAACAGGAGCACAGCATCATCTACCTTTAAACCATGCAAAGCTCTCCACAGGCGGGGCTGCGTCACTGCTGCAGGTCAGAGTGGCAGACCCTCCCTCTAACAACTCTCCTGTTGGATAGACTGATATAGAGGTGTAGCGTGGAGAATCTGGAAGGGAGGAGATGAAAAATAAAGGGGATAAAAAAGATCAATGTATCAACAGATATGACAAACAGGAGAATAAAAGAGGAGAAGTCATTAAGTATCTCAAAATGTCAGTGACGTTTGCAATGTCAATTAAAAGTATATTTATTACAAACAATTTTTACAATAAAGTTTCTTTATGAGTTACATTTCCTGAACACTGTGCATATTTCTTTAAGCTGTGATATTAGTAAAGTTTATTCCTTCTTACAAGGGATGTCAGCAGTTGTAGCTTTGAACATTTCTGCAAGAATAAAAGTGATAAATTATAAATGCAGTTTTCTCTTCATCTTAAAAGTTCTTACCCTCCAAAGTTTAGGAATCTAATGTATCTGGATTTCTAGTTTCAACAATAATATACATAAAGTGAATTCTGAAGCCTCTAAGAACCTCTATAAAACCTCTAGAAGCAGTGTTCTCTGAAATACATGGGCTCTTACAGTTTGGTCAGTTTGCTTGAGTCTGATTACTCACGCCCCAGAGCGATGGTGAGGGATGGTGACTGGACGTTCTGTGGTGGAATTGGTCGACAGCTGTACGCTCCTTCGTGCTGCTGGTCAAAACGGTTTATAATCATCCACTTCTCATAAGAGCCTAGGTTTAGTCCATTCCTTTAAACAGAACAGCATATTAACTACATTACAGAGGATGCCTTGGCATAAAAAACTGAAGTTGCCTCAACTCAAGTTCACAACTAATTTAAGTAACTGCTCAAGTATGTTCACATCGTCATATGTTAAAATAAACTGGTTCTCACACACTGCGTACCACTGATCCAGCTGTATTACTTCTCTGTCTGTCCTTTCCTCCCATGGGGTTTGTCTTGTGCATAGAAGTACTTCTTCACACAAACAAACTATGGTGTATGTAAAACTTGAAACAGCATAATTTGGACTTTTCAATCTTTTTTTGTTTTTACAATGCATGCTAAGAACCAGTGCCTAAGTGACTACTAGTACACTGGTGTAGACCAACACACCTGTACAGAGAAAGACTTCTTCCAGCTGCAGCACATCCTGAGGCCTGACAGCCAACAAACACTGTCTCTCCAAACCCAAACATGTTGGCAGGCCGTGCCGGATGAACTTGGACCTGGAGGTCTAAAGGAAAACAAACAGAGAGTGGGTTTTTCAGTCTGTTAAACAGCAGTAATGAATCAGTTTATCTAAGTGATAGTCTGATCCAAACCTGTTACATCCAGAGTGATGGTATTGGGGGAGGTCCACCTCCCCAGCGGCTGGTCCGTCTCAAACCTGAAGTGATACTGACCCGCATCACTGAGCCGCACGGCCCGGATCTGCACTGAACAGCTGGAGTAGCTGCCCCCGATGTAGCTGAAACCAAAGACTCATCACTCCAACATGGATGCATTATTTCACTTGTATTGTTATGTCAGCTTTTAAACATCATTGTGTGTTTTTCTTACCGTGTGCGTCCTCTGTATGACAGGCTGATCTGGTTTGGGTCTGTGTGGTGAGTGAACTCTCTACGACCGTTTGAGGAAACTCTAAACCACATGACCCGCTTCACTGTGTGACCTGTGGAGAAACAGTGTTAATATACACTCAAAATGATTACATCATAGATACTAAAAGATATCATGAGGAAAAAAACACCACCATGTGGTCTTGCTGTTGGATTTATGGTCAGCCATCTTGACTAAAATATAGGTATTTGACACGATTGCAGGTAGGACCCAGAAGCAAGCAGTTTGATTAGAACAGTCTTTATTAACCAAGTTCAGAAACAGTTCAGAGCGGGCTGCGAACCTGCGACCAGGAGATCTGTGGATGGGCGCTCTCCTGACTGAGCTAACCCGGAGCTGTACAGCTGTCGGTTCCCACAGCCTTTTCAGGGAAGAGGCTGAGGACGGAGAGGAGCTCAAACAGTCTTTACAGGGGAGTAGCTGATTCTTGAGCGGGGCTTCAACCCACAACAGCGAACTTAAGAGGTGAACACTCCTCTGATTGCAGCACCTCAGAGGAGTCCAAAACTGACACCCACACCGTTGAGACAGAGAACAGGCTGTGGCTTGGCGGGGAGTCGAACCCGCGACAGCTCGGTCCTGAGTCGGGCGCCTTACCGACTGAGCCACCCAGGCGATGCAGTGACAGAAGCTCACACAGTCTTTATAGAAAGAGGTGAAGCAGGCTTGACTCACGCACAGGCAGGCTGAGGCGCTCAGGAACACTTGGAGGAGGATTCAGGCGAACTCGCGTTGTCGAAGACAGGCAGGAAGTCAGACACCAGGCGATTGGCACAACGTAGAGCAGACTGGGTTCGGCAACTGGAGGCGGAAGCAGGGTCAGGTACCAGGCGTGGGTCTGGCATTAGAGCGGGCTGGGTTCGGCAACAGGAGGCGGAAGCAGGGTCAGATACCAGACTTGGGTCTAGCGTGAAGCGGGCTGGATTCGGCAACAGGAGGCGGAAGCAGGGTCAGATACCAGGCGTGGGTCACAACATAGGCGGGCTGGATTCAGGAGACTTCAGCAGGATCGAAAGCCGGATTCAGACAGGCGGATGAATACAGGACAGAAGCTAGTCGATACCTTGGAGTCGAGCCGAGGGTCAGGCGTATGAGGCAGAGTCTGGGGCCGAAACTGGTCGACACGGGTGATCAATCCGGGAAACAAGTCTGGACCTTTCAGCATGAGTCACGACAGTCTGGCGCTGGTTGAGTGTGGAGCTGGGGCTTTGTAGCTGGCTTGATTACGGAGATGAGGTGCAGGTGTGGCGGCGGCACAGGTGAGGTGAGTCAGGACTGATTAAGGTGCAGCTGGGAGTGACAGGCTGTGAGAGGCTGAGGCTGCAGACTGAGATGTGACAGAACCCCCCTCAAGGGGCGGCTCGGCGTCCAACAACATCAAGAGGGGTGGGGCGGGTGGGAAGAGTACCTCAGAACTCTTCTGAGGCGGCGTCCTCTCGGACGTCAGTTGGACAGGGCACCTCCTCCTCCTCTTCAGAGCCCTCCGCGCTGGGAGAGCCTACAGGTCTGGCGAGCGGGGGTTGCCGAGCTGGGCGACCCCGCCTTCCTAGGGGCGGCTGCTCCGGATGGTCCACGTGAAACTGCGGACCAAGGCTTTGTCAGGGCGTCCGGAAGGTACCCATGATCTCTCCTCTGGACCATATCCTTCCCAGTCCACGAGGTACTGTAGGCCTCTTCCTCGCCCGGCGGAACGAGCAGACAGGCAGCCGGATGGTGAATGCGGACCTCCGTCGATGATCGTGGAGGAGGAGGAGGGGCCACGACTGGAGACAGGGGACTCTCATGGACGGTTTAATCTTGGAGACATGGAAGGTGGGATGGACCCTCATGGATCTGGGAAGGGCCAGCCTCACTGCCGTCGGGTTAACGATTGTCTGTATGGGGAAAGGACCAACAAACTTAGGTGCGAGCTTCCTGCTCTCAACCCTAACAGGTAGGTCTTTGGTAGACAACCAAACTTTCTGACCTACCTGATAGGTTGGAGCAGGAGTTCGGCAGTTAACAGAAGAATGTGATGGGCGGCCCTCTGGAGTGCAGCTCTGGCTCGGGCCCAGGTCCTTCTGCATCGGCAGGCGAAGGCAAGGGCAGGCAGGGCAGGAGACCTCATTGTCCAAGGCCGGGAACAACGGGGGCTGGTAGCCGTAAACACACTGGAATGGGGACAAGCCAGTTGAGGAGGAGACCAGGGAGTTGTGGGCGTACTCCACCCATAGGAGCTGCTGAGACCATGTAGAAGGGTTCTGGGACACAGTGCACCGAAGAGCCGTCTCCATCTCCTGGTTCATCCGTTCTGATTGCCCGTTGGATTGTGGATGGAAACCAGAGGATAAGCTGGCGGTGGCTCCCAGGAGATGGCAGAACTCCTTCCAGAAAACTGACGAGAACTGGGGCCACGATCCGACACCACGTCCACTGGAAGACCATGGAGGCAGCGTGATGGAGGACCAGTTGTGCGGTTTCTTTGGCTGGCCAGGGAGCTTCTGCAGGAGCGAAGTGTGCCATCTTGAGAATCGGTCCACCACGGTGAGGATGGTGGTGTGACCATCGGAGGGAGGTAGACCGGTGGACTAAGTCTAAGGATACATGGGACCATGGGCGATGTGGAATGGGCAGAGGTTGGAGGAGACCGGCAGGAGCCTGGTGAGAGGACTTGTGTTGGCAGCAGACCTGGCAGGCTTTACGAAGTCCAGTGTCTTCCTCCAGAGTGGGCCACCAGAACCTCTGCCGAAGAACCTCCTGGGTCTTGAAAGGATCCAGGGTGACAGGTCAGATTTGAAGAGTGGGCCCACTGCAGAACTTCAGACCGAAGGGCGTCAGGAACGAAAAGACAATGAGGAGGGCAAGAGCTAGGACCAGCCTGGTCCTGAGTGGCAGCCTTGATTCTCTCCTCGATGTCCCAGGTGAGGGTGGCGACGACACAAGGGGGAGCCAGAATGGGAGCAGGTTTCTCTGGGTTGTCATCGTCCCTGAGGTACTGGCGGGAAAGGGCGTCAGGTTTGGTGTTGCGGGAGCCAGGTCGATATGACAAGGTAAAGTCGAATCTTGAGAAGAACAGGGACCATCGGGCTTGGCGGGCATTCAGCCTTTTAGCAGTCTTGATGTATTCTAGATTTTTGTGATCAGTCCAAACCAGAAACGGGTCTTTGGAACCTTCAAGCCAGTGTCTCCATTCCTCCAATGCTAACTTCACCGCCAGGAGCTCGCGGTTGCCGATGTCGTAGTTTCTCTCTGCTGGGGTGAGTCGTCGAGAGAAGAAGGCACAGGGATGGAGTTTGTGATCTGGAGAGCGTTGGGACAGAACACCTCCGACTCCCACATCAGAGGCGTCTACCTCAACCAGGAACTGGAGATCTGGATCGGGCATCTGGAGGATTGGAGCAGTGGTGAATCTTTCTTTCAGGGAATGCGGAAAGCAGTGTCAGCGTCAGGAGACCAAAGGTAGGTTTTCTTGCTGCTGGTGAGGCGGTGAGAGGGCAGCGACAGTGCTGTAGTTTCTGATAAACCGGCGGTAGAAGTTGGCAAAACCAGGAATCTTTGAAGCTGCTTGCGGGACTCAGGAGCAGGCCAGGTGGTAGCGGCTGAAACCTTCGCCGGGTCCATTTGGATGTGACCTTGTGAGACGATGAAGCCCAGGAAGGAGACTGTGGGAGCGTGGAACTCACATTTCTCTGCTTTTACGAAAAGTGAGTTTTCGAGGAGCCTCTGTAGTACAGACTGGACCTGATGCACATGGTCGCTGAGATTCTTAGAGGAGATCAGGATGTCGTCTAGGTAGACGAAGCGTGCTTGTTCAACATGTCTCTGAGGGCGTGTTTACCAGGGCCTGGAACACTGCTGGGGGCGTTGGTCAAGCCGAAGGGCATCACCAGGTACTCGTAGTGACCAATGGGAGTGTTGAAGGCCGACTTCCACTCGTCCCCCTCCCTGATCTTCGGACGAGATGGTAGGCATTCCTGAGGTCGAGTTTGGTGAATATGGTGGCCCCTGAAGTAACTCGAATGCCGAGAGATGAGAGGCAAAGGATAACGGTTCTTCACCGTGATGTCGTTAAGTCCTCTGTAGTCGATGCAGGGCCTCAGGGACTGGTCTTTCTTCTCTCTGAAGAAGAACCCTGCACCAGCAGGAGATGAAGAAGGCGGATGATACCAGCAGCCAGAGAGTTATTGATGTACTCCTCCATCGCCCTTCTTTCTGGCGCCGACAGGGAAAACAGTCTTCCTTTCGGAGGTGAGGTGCCTGGAAGAAGGTCAATGGCACAGTCATACGGACGATGAGGAGGCAGAGAGGTGGCATTGGCCTTACTGAACAGCGCTGAAGTCGTGATACTCGGGGAGCACACGGGAGAGTTCAGGCTGGATCTTGGTGCAGACAGAAGGGTGAGGGGACAAGGCATCCTTCAGGCAGGTTAGATGACAGGCAGATCCCCACCCACGGATGGAGCCAGTAGACCAATCCAAGACAGGATTGTGTCGTCGAAGCCAAGGGTAGCCGAGAACCAGTGGCACTTCAGGGTGATCAAGCACATGAAACTGGATTGTCTCTTTGTGGTTTCCAGAGATGAGCATGGTAACGGGGAATGTTTGATGAGTTATTACCCCCATCTTGTGGCCATCCAATGCTCTGGCAGGAATAGGATGGTTGAGGGGAACCAGACTTAGTCCCAGTTGATTAGCGACTCTCTTGCTGATGAGACAGGAGTCGGACCCAGAGTCGATGAGGGACGCCAGTGTCTGAGGTCCGTCAGGCAGAAGAAGGCGGGCAGGCAGGGAAGGACGAAGGACTTGAGGAGTCTGGAGGGATGAGCTCACTCGTACCTCCTCCCTTACGAGTGAGCTCTCTCTTTTAACGGGCAGTCCTTAACAAAATGTCCTTGTCCTCCACAATAAAGGCAGAGTTGAGAGGAAACCCGTCGCTTCCTCTCGGCTGGGGTGAGGGAGGTACGGCCCAGCTGCATGGGTTCGGGGTCCCTTACCAAGGGAGCGGAAGCCTGTTGGGGTGCACTCCTGTGTGGTGGGCAGGTGATGGGCAGATGAGGGGGACTGAGCTCCTAGCTCCTCTTCTAGCCCTGATGCGGAGATCGATCCGGGTGGCGAGGTCGATGATGCCATCCAGGGTTGAAGGGAGTTCATGGGAAACCAGAGCGTCTTTAATGTAATCTGCCAGTCCATGAACAAAGGCATCAATTTGGGCCGAAGAGTTCCACCCACTGCGGCTGGCTTGAGTGCGGAAGTCTATGGAGAAGTCAGCCACCGACCGTCGACCTTGTTGAAGCTTCAGAAGGCCCGCTGCGACTCCTGCCCTATCAGGATTCAGTCCAAACACTTTGCGAAGTTCAGAGGTGAATGTGAGGAAACTGGAACAGGCAGGAGATTGACGATCCCACTCAGCGGTTCCCCAGAGTCTCCGCCCAGTCAGGTGATTGATGGTGTAGGCAACCTTTGCAGCTTCAGAGGAGAAGGTGCGGGGCTGTAGAGCGAAGAGCAGGGTGCAGTTGGTGATGAAGGCAGAACAGGTCTCAGGTTCACCATCATATCGTTCAGGAGAGCCCACTCGTGGTTCTGGAGAAGCAGCCGATACAGCAGGCTGAGGAACAGGTGCAGGGGTTGGAGTTGGTGGTGACTCTTGAAGCCTGGAGGCGAGTTCAGTGACAGTCCGGGTGAGAGTATCCACAGTACTCTGAAGGTGGCTAGTAGACGTGGCAATTAGCCCCTCATGATGAGCCAGCAACCCTTCAACTCTTTCCAGTCTGTCCATTGCTGATGGTGAACTGCTCGCTGGGTCCATCTTCTGTTCAGACTGTACTGACACGATTGCAGGTAGGACCCAGAAGCAAGCAGTTTGATTAGAACAGTCTTTATTAACCAAGTTCAGAAACAGTTCAGAGCGGGCTGCGAACCCGCGACCAGGAGATCTGTGGGCCAGGCGCTCTCCTGACTGAGCTAACCCGGAGCTGTACAGCTGTCGGTTCCCACAGCCTTTTCAGGGAAGAGGCTGAGGACGGAGAGGAGCTCAAACAGTCTTTACAGGAGTAGCTGATTCTTGGCGGGGCTTCAACCCGCAACAGCGAACTTAAGAGGTGAACACTCCTCTGATTGCAGCACCTCAGAGGAGTCCAAAACTGACACCCACACCGTTGAGACAGAGAACAGGCTGTGGCTTGGCGGGGGTCGAACCGCGACAGCTCGGTCCTGATCAGGCGCCTTACCGACTGAGCCACCCAGGCGATGCAGTGACAGAAGCTCACACAGTCTTTATAGAAAGAGGTGAAGCAGGCTTGACTCACGCACAGACGCAGGCTGAGGCGCTCAGGAACACTTGGAGGAGGATTCAGGCGAACTCGCGTTGTCGAAGACAGGCAGGAAGTCAGACACCAGGCGATTGGCTGGCGTAGAGCAGACTGGGTTCGGCAACTGGAGACGGAAGCAGGGTCAGGTACCAGGCGTGGGTCTAGCGTAGAGCGGGCTGGGTTCGCAACAGGAGGCGGAAGCAGGGTCAGATACCAGACTTGGGTCTAGCGTAGAGCGGGCTGGATTCGGCAACAGGAGGCGGAAGCAGGGTCAGATACCAGGCGTGGGTCTACAACATAGGCGGGCTGGATTCGGCAACAGGAGACTTCAGCAGGATCGAAAGCGATTCAGACAGGCGGATGAATACAGGACAGAAGCTAGTCGATACCTTGGAGTCGAGCCGAGGGTCAGGCGTATGAGGCAGAGTCTGGGGCCGAAACTGGTCGACAAGCGGGTGATCAATCCGGAAACAAGTCTGGACCTTTCAGCATGAGTCACGGCGACAGTCTGACGCTGGTTGAGTGTGGAGCTGGGGCTTTAGTAGCTGGCTTGATTACGGGAGATGAGGTGCAGGTGTGAGCGGCGGCACAGGTGAGGTGAGTCAGGACTGATTAAGGTGCAGCTGGGAGTGACAGGCTGTGGGAGAGGCTGAGGCTGCAGACTGAGATGTGACAGGTATTGGTTTTTTCTGGACTAGAGCTGTCACTCTAGTGCATTAATTAGATTACATAATTACAATGCAAATTAATGCGATATAAAAATGAATCGCAGGATTAAATATAGTACATGAACATTTTAATACTGTCCAGTTGGAGGACCCGTACATGGCAGTGGCACGTCACTTCACACATGCGTCTCTAGTCAAACCAAACAAAGCCCAGGTGACAACAGGAATGGCATATTTCAGACTCCTCTTTATTTTATTTTTGAATTAATTTATCTATATTTGGACTGCATTCTTTAATAATGCAACAGGCCTAATTGGCTTGCTGGATGTCCTCCACCTTTTTCTTTTTTTTTAATTTTATTTATGAAACACACTTAAAGTGTAATTTGAGTTGCCTGATTGAGCTTAGAATTTTCTGGACAAGTTGCCCTGACTTAGGTTTTATTCAATCACCAATAAAAATGTAGATATACAATCTTCTCTTTTCAGTGTATTCATTTGATTAATCATCCACTACAATTTTGTAATGTCAGAGAATTCAAATTCTTTATGTGGAGACTTTAAGCAGATATGAGATTAAAATGCTATTAATTAGATTAGTTAATTACAAATCCTGTCATTAATTAGATTTTTTTTTTAATCGCCTGACAGCACTAATCTGGACACATTTATGGTTTAATTGGTGCATGACTGACAACAAAAAACAGATTTCAGAGGGTCCATTCATTCATTGATTTAATACCTGAGGGGTGGTCATAGCGACATGGCAGAGTGACTGTTGTTCCCGCCCACACGCAGATCTCCCTCCGAGAAAATGTCACACTCCACCTGCTCTGTATACCTGCAGGACAATGACAAAAAACCCCACAAAAAAGTCAATGCAGAACAGAGGGAATTACAACAATAATAGTTTAATATTACAAAATAAATCAGCTGATTTGATTTGATACAGTAAGATCAGAAATACTCAATAAAGAGTATGAAAATATGTTAATGCACTGTATTGAAGCACAATGATTTAATCATCATCCATCTTCATCTTGTTCTCAATACTTTTGTTCTATACCACAGCGAGTGCTTTATCAAGTAGTTAGTTTAAATGTAGTTTTAATTTACTGTAAGACTGCAATGAAATACAACATGATTTACTGCAATACAATATCAAACATTATAAGATATGATATGTTTTAATAGGAGAAGTCAGATAGAATTAACCTGACACACCAGAGTGTCAATGTGAAATCACACACAAATGAACAGGATCATTACTGTGAAAAAATTACTCATGTATACTTTTGGGGAAAATAAAATGTCCGTCCTGTCAAGAACATGAAACAATAGAAAAATAACCTCCACTCTCTAAGCTGTCTCTGTACATTTGAATACTCTTCTCATTAGCTTTTATCAAAAACACTTCCTCAGGGTTCAAACTGAAAACACACCATGGTATTGCAATATATTCACAGAGTTTTTGTAATTTTCTTTTGGCTGTAGAAAAATCTCAGACCACAGCTCTGATTAGAGGGCGACACATTAAACTGAAGCAGTGACACTGAGCCCGATGTGCAGCCGAGGTGTCGTCCTGAGCTGCTAACTGCCTGCCTGGCTGACTACCTTGCACAAAAGACAATCAATACTTATAAATAACCTGAGCGTAAAGGCAAGGGCACCTGGCTGCAGAACCTTAAATGCACAATGGAAATGAGGCAATTACTTTAATAGTTTGCACCTGTTTTCTACACACTTTAACACATTTTTAGAACATCTGGGATATAGTACAATTATCAGAAAATCATGGAGCCTGACAGGTCATTTCTTACCTCTTTAGGTAATAAGGATATAATGATTTCAAACTTTTCCAGTTGAGTTATCACCTACAAGATTCTAAAAATTTATGGTCCAGGTTGAGTGATTTTCTCTTACCTGGTAAAGCTGTGAGGATGAGTCCAAGAACTAACGCACCTGCCAACATCTCCGCTGACACGAGCTTTGTAATGTCACCGGAGAAGGGGAAAAGAACAAGGAGGATGAGGTTATGAAAGTTTTAATCAAAATATACCTGACAAAATTCAAAACACTCACCTCTTAAAGTATTTTCATTCACCTCAGGCAGTCAGATGGGGCAGAGTTTCAGGGATGTAGAGATGGAGGGGATTTTTTATGGCGAAGAGAGTTGCATGGTGATCAGAATCAAGTGGTAGGAGGCAGGAGGAGGAGGAGTGTAAAGAAGGAGGAGGAAGAGGAAGTAGTTTATTTACCCTCCAATACCCTACTCTTCAAACTTTGTACTGTTTCTGTTTCACTTTTTCCACTTCCCCTGAAGAAACAGTTTAAAGGTCAGTGACACAGAAACAATTCAATGACTTTATGAACTTGTGATGTCCTTGTGATCATTTCAGTTACACAACTGTCTGCACTTACTTAATGTCAATGACCTGCACTCAGTTAACAATGTAATGTGTTTTAGATATCTGTAAAAAGGGGCACTGATCAGTGACTCCAAAGGTAAAGCTTGTCATGATGATTCCTGTTTCATCTCTTCATATTCCATCAGAACTTATGTTCCGTGTATCACAGAGGAACCACAAAATGATGAAATCCAGAGGAGAAATTGATTTTTTAAGAAATCAATTACATTTCCTTTAATACACAATTCTATTATCAGTGGCTTCGAAATCATTCTGCATGCCTAGGAAAACAATGTTGTCTTCGATGAAACTAGAAAAGCACTCACAGAGAGCAGACCTCCACCAAGCAGCTCAGTTACAACCTTAAATTGTGATTTCCAACCACCATTGTACTCCTATATTTATTTTTTACGGACATTATGGAATGGAAAATATCAATCTGCAAGAAGTGTGATTGTTGTTGATATGCATATCATCAAGATGGGTCTTGTAACTTGTTAATGGAACCAGTTTGCTGCTGCTTGTACAAATCTTGGTGTTGGCCCATTGCTTCCAGTGGGTAATGACGCCAGCCTGTCGGTTGGAGCAAAACCACAGCACTTCTATGCACAGCACGTTTGCGCTATGTGGACTTGGGAGGTTAGGACTTAACACACATTAACAGACTTTCGCTATGATGATTTCTGTATTGACATTATCAGTAGCCTTGTTTCAGGTGATTCACAGTCACGGCTGGCGGGACGGCGAGCGAGCAGAGCTGCCACTCGTGTTCCTATAATGTTTATGGACATAATGGGTGTAATTCCCTGGTTGTGGCCTACACCTGTGACATCTGTGGCTGTGCCTGCAACTCCTAAATTGGTCCTCATAGCCACAAAAGATGTTTCAAAACCTAACTCCAACGCACAAGCATTCTATGGTCTTATGAGACTGTGATGCCGTTGAATGGGCGTAACTATGAGTTGTTGAGTACAGGGATGTTTATTACAATTTTGGGAGAGACGCTGCCTTGATTTATCTTAGAAACCAAGGCTCCAGGAACAGTGCCGGGCTTTATCCATTGGCAAAAGTTCTTCCTCTCTGCTGTGTCTATGAACAGAATTGCATGCACAGCTTTTAGTGCTGATTGGCTGTTTGCCTCTGCATGTAACCAGAGCACATAACTAATCGGATGGTGTTGTGGGTGGGACAATGCTGGAGACAGAGTAGAGATAGCGGACGGAGCAGCATAGGGGACTTCACTGGGAAGCTGGGAAATGTAGTGACATAGGCTTGAAAAACAATTTAACTCAAACTAAAGACAACCAACTGAAAGCTTTGTGATACAGCAAACATGAATTTACGTAAATCCCACCTATAACACGGCAAATATCTAATGAAAGTGCATAATTTTGTATTTACACCTGGGCTGGTTAACTAAAATTCCAAAGGGCTCTAATCCTACTTTAATCCCTACTTTCCCTGCCCAAAACACTTCATCGCACATAAACACCTACAAATGAAATGGGGTTAACTTTGCTGGTGGTGCAGATGAGTTGTCAGGTGTGATGAACGGCCTGATAGGAGATGGTGCTACATGTTTAATATCTGTAATGAGACAACACTGATAACACTTAGTACTGAGTACTTTGGTAGGTAAATATTGCTGTTGAACGGCTTTTGCGATTTTTTCTATTGTCTGTTGGGACCAGAAAAAGTCATGAGAGCTGAGAGACAGAATCAAACATTTATATTTACCAAACATTCATAACCAAAACAACTATCTGATAGATGCTTTAAATAGTCCCAGGCAGCTTCAGGAGTATTTTTAGAAGCAGGTAATATTTCTCTGTGGAATCATCTTAATGGGCAGCTCCTTAGTTGAACTGCACATCCTATATTTATTTGTTCAACTGAACACAAAATGCTCCAACATTGGACTAAATGTGCTGTGGCAGACGTTCAGCATTCACATCACACTGAATCAAAATGTCAAAAATCTCTCAAACTTTGATTTTATGATTGACTGATTGTTAAAAAGAGCTGTACAGTTCAATCGTTAAGTGGATCCAGCTCTGTTGGCGTACATTAACACACATTAGTCAAACAGACACACACTCAGCAGCCCAGATGTCCTCTCATCCACCGCTCTAATTGAGAATTGGTGGTGCAGAAATCTGCCCACAAGCAGACGTGGGGAGGTTCGGGACCTCTCGGTCAACCATGTCCACTTAGCCTGATGAGTCTAAATGAGTTTAACATCCCACCCTGCAGCGGCTCAGCCAATGAATGTCAGTTTAACGTCATGACTTGGCCAATTGGCTCCATAGCTGTGCTGTGACCCAGGAGTAATGATGATGTACAGTTTAACATTTCACTCAACTGCTATTCACAGGCATCCAAGTCAGGAGGAAAAAGATTGAACTGTGAGGTTAAAGAGATGATACGGAGATCCACATCTGGAAATGAACAGTAAAAGTTTAATTATCAGCAGAGTGACAGAATATAAATCAGGGATCAGATAGAAAATGTGGATTTGTATCTGACCGATGTCCTGGTCAATATGAATTTGTAGTGTTTTCTTTTAGTCAGACTTTTAATTCTGAGATGATGTCAATAGTGTAACAGTAAAACCTAAAATACTTTATTGGGTCAAGCATCAGGCTGCGCCCCCTTTTGCCTTCAGGACTACCTTCATTCTTTCTGGCACTGATTCAACAAGGTGCTGGAAACATTGCTCAGAAGTTTGGTCCATGTTGACATCATAGCATCTCTTGCTACAGATTTGTCAGCTGAACATCTATGATGCAAGTCTTTTGTTCCACCAGATCCCAATGATGCTCTGTTGCATTGAGAGTTGGGGGTCACTGAAGTACAGTGAACTTGTCATGTTTAAGAAACCACTGTGAGATTACTTTAGCTTCATGACATGGTGTGTTACCCTGCTAGAAGCATCCATTAGCTGGGCACACTGTGGCATCAGAAGAACTGTGGTTCTCCTCCACACTGCCGTACATGTGAAGGGCGGGATTGGCTTATTTTGTTTTCTTGCCAAAAACAATTGTTTTGGTCCCTATATTTGACTTGTTTTTTTTCCCCTAAAAAAGTATTCCCACTAGCAGCAGTCTAATTAAATATTTCAATATTTATTTATTTAAGCACTTCCTCTCCTGATAGCAAATTAACATTTAGTTACAGTGGTGGTAGTGTGGGGCTGTTGAGCTCCTGTCAGCTCAGATCTGTAACCCTATGACCGCAGAGTGAGTCATGTGAAGACGCTGCGGTCAAGAAGGGCTAATGCAGAGACAGAGTGTATGAGGGATGGCATACTGATAAGAAAAACTTTAAAAAATAGTTGGGAACATGAGTACTTTTTAACTGAAATTGATTTCAAAATAGTCTGCCTAATATGTAAGCCGAAGGTTTCTGTTTTTAAAGAGTATAATCTCCATCGCTACAACAAAACACAGCATTGTCATCAGTTCTCAAAACACACTGGAAAGGAGCGAAAGCTGAAGGCTGGAGACTTGCTATCAAAGTTAACCTCCCAAAAACATACCCTACTCTAGCCATCAACTGTTAAAGAAAATGTCATCCGGGCAAGTTGGATAAGTTGGATAAGTTCCCTCAATGTCAGAATAGAACGACCTTATGCTGTCTGTGATTTTGTGAAACTGTGCCGGACAGTTGCTTTTTCCCAGATTAGCTTGTACACAGTCACCTGCCACGTTGGCTGAAGATGTTCATGGCCAAATTGTCCAAAGAGCAGGTTGGTTTTCTGCCTTCTTCATCACGTGTGATGAAAGCACGAACATCAGACTCGGCCCTGCTGCTAGTCTTCCTGCAAGATGTTAATGAGGACTTTGAAGGGTGTCAGGACTTAGAGGTATTGAGACACTGAAAGACATGGACATTTTCATGCCAGTGCAGGAATCTATGGATAAAAGTAGCTTGGAGTGAAAAAACCTGTGTGGCATCATGACTGATGGAGCCCCAGCTATGGGAACTGTCCAGACCGCACTTGTGTCAGACAATGTCTACGAGTTTGGTGAGATGGTTTTAAAAGACTGTCTTTTACACCAGAATCAACTCTGTGCCAAATCCCTCAACCTGAAAAACACGATGCAAGATGTCATTCCTATCGTCAATAATATTTGCTCAAAGGCGCTCTCACATTATCAGTTCCTAGCTCTTCTGGATGAGATGGATGCACAGTATGGAGACGTGCTGTGCCACCAGGAGGTCAGGTGGCTGAGCAGGGGGAAAGTTTTATGCATTTTTTAGTTGTGCAAAGAGGTCAGGGCATTAAAGCTACAAAGAAAATTTTGATTCTGTGTGTTGTTACTCATTGCATCAAATGTCTATCTCTGAAAACAGTATTGTTCCACATATTTTTCAAGCACAGAAAATGTAGCCTAAAGGCCGAGGCCTAAAATGTGTCACTTTGGAGCATGTTCTGCTCGGTATGGTTACTTTCTTTAACATAAATTGATGTAAATACAGTCCAGTGATTTATAAGTATTTGTATTAGTTTTTATTTAGCACAATTATGCTAAAGGACATAACCTCCACCCAATTAAAATTTGGCCCTTTACTGAAAATAATTTGGTCACCCCTGCACTTACATTTGGTATGTTATGCCTCAGCAGTTGCACCCTATTACATTATCTGATTGGCCCCTAGTGAATGTGGCTGACCGAACATTTGCCCAAGCACCTTCTATTGGCTGTTTCCTAAATTGAAAAGCAAAATATATTAAATCATCCATCTGGTGTGCCAAATATCTGTTAAACAGTATTATATGCACACAGACTATGTTCAACAGGCAGTTACAACAAATCTGTTTGAGCACATTTTCATTTTGTTCCATTTTTTCTGTGTTACTGTTTATGTTTGTACGGGAAAGAAACAGCACACTCCTAACATCTAAAAACAAGACACCATAATCAAGAGTAAAATATGAGCTCTTAAATTTATTTGGTTGCTGTTAATTTGTAAGTTAAGGCCCTAAAAAGTATTTTGTTGTTGTGACTAGACCATGAATTGGGAAGATTTACAAGCCATAGGAAACTTGAGGTTAGGGGCTGGAGTCAAAAGTGTGAACACAGAACTGAAGACAACAAACCCAGTGGGAATTTGACTTGACTTAATATTAGAATGCTATAATGTTTTTTATCCAATGATATGTTGAAAATATGTATATTAAATGTCTCTGAAATATTTTATGTATATATTGAAAATGTTAGCATTGCATTTTTAACTTTGACCAATCAATATTCACAGTCTATTAATGATTCTTTTGAAATATTTAGGCCTTATTGTGAAAGGACTGTATTAAAAAACAAACAAAAAATATACAAATGTGACATATAACTCTGCACTCTGCCGCTTAACCACTGTGTTATCAGGAAACCTGTTATAACATTTAATCTAAGAGGTCTGCATAATGTTAAGTTTAGGATTTGAATGTGACTTTAAACAGGAGCTCTAATAAAGACCAGGGACTTTCTAGAAAAAAAAAAACTTCAGGACACTGGGTTAAATGAACAATATATTCCAGTTCACAGATTGCTACATTGGATTATGGGCTGGGACCCTAAATAAGTCGCAGGCCCCTCTTGAGTTGGTCTCCACATGACAAACATGCTCATATGATTTAATGATACTAGAGAACAAAAAAGTCATTTTGGTCAGAGTCTGAGACGTTTAAAACCCTCCCCCTCAAAATACTGTCTGTATAATGTAGAGAATAAGAAGAGTGGTGGGCTTTGAGCTTAACCTGCAACCACAGAATGACTTCAAAAGGATCACAACGCACTAATAGGTCAAAGCCTGATGTAATCTTAATGGGAAACAGACCAGACTAAACGAATGAAGAGAAACAGATGGATGGAGCTAGATTAAGTGTGACTGACCACAAACAGAGAGAGAAAGAGGGTGAGAGATGGAGGAATGGGAGAATGAAGGGGGAAAGGTGGGTGAGAGGAGGGGAAGAAAAAAGTAAAAAACATGATGAGGTAAGGCTGAGGAGAAGGAGGGAAAGATGAGACTGGAGGAGAAACAGGAGAAGAAGAGGAAGTGAGGGGGGAAAGTTGTTGTTGGTGGTGGGTCGAATGTGAAGTTTTGGAAAAGGTGAGCCATTGGTTATATCAAAATTAAAAGTATGATGAGTATGTTTCTTGAGATGAAGAAAAATAACATGTAACTTTTCAAAACACCTTTACTAATTCAGACTATATTAGAGAAACCGCTCGTGATGCCAATACTGTTCATGAGACTGTGCAATACAGCTACCAATATCTAGACTGATCATACCAATATAATACGTATCACAATACAGAGGCCAAGATACAATAAGAATCAGTATACACATGAATTGAGCACAACGACTGCATCTTCGACCGAATTTTTGACAACTTTTCCCTGTGAAAAAAACATGAAGAGCAAGTTTAAAGGAAACCCAAAACTCAAGATTCATTTCAGGTCTCTAGACAGTAGGAATACAAAATACAGTGTATGTTTATGCACATAGTTTGAGTCCTAAAAAATAAGCAATATACCTGAGCAATTTTACTAATACTTTCACAGCAGTTGTCTGGGTTCTGTAAAGTCTGTATCAATATATGTATTGGTATGGAATGGATGACAATACATTGCCAGGTTGATGTTATTTATTATAGGCCTTATACACTAATGTAGGAATGAGTCCAGAAATGCCAAAAATGAGTCAGACTTTTAGCCTTGCTGAACCAACAGCCAAAATCTGGGATTTCAGAATAGCTTTTGGAATAAATCAAGGACAATAACTGGAATTCGCGTTTTTCAGTTGTGAATTAGCCATTTGTTTCATTAATTTGCAGGCAATTTGCAGTTTATAATGGCTCTTAAATGAACAACTCACTCAGAACTGTTAATTAGTTCTCTTCGGTCACTTAAAAGAGCTGTTCATAGGCCTCCACTCTCTCAAGAACATCACATCTCTCATGAAAACCACCGCAGAAGTAGGTTAACAAAAAACCCTCTGTTGAGGAGGAGAAGAAGATAATATGAAGACAGTAGAAGATAACGTAACATAAAAGGGTAAACTAATGAGTAACAACAGGCACACAGGACCATTTAAAGTTATCCGATGACTGTAGGCAGAGGCAGGCTAAAGCATTACCCAATGTACTTCTAGCGTCAGAGCTAAGCTAGCAGTTGGTGATCTTTGTTCGTCTCTTCTTTGTTACTGGACACACTGTCGAAAAGAATGGTGTCTACCTGCTTGTCAGGGACTTGAGAGTGATGACAGACACAAAAAAAATAAATGTTGGAGTATTTCTTTAAACCTAACCTTCTCCACTCTGCCTTTGCTCTTTTATTATCCGACTCTATCCTTTAAAAGTTTCCCTCTCAAAGTATATGATGAATTGTTGACACTAAACAAACTCAGGAGTTTACTTTTGTTTCCAGTGGGACACACAGACCTTACTTAAGCTGGCTGTCTGCATGCCTGTAATGAGACAATGCTAAGGAAATATACCACATAGATGCTTTCAAGCCTCTAACATGAATTATATTAGAGGGCAAGTTGGTGTTGTACACATCACTACCATAGACTTTCACTTATTTTCTACGTTAACAACTCCTCTGAAATACATACGGTTTTATACAAGAAGCAGAATCCGGGGCGGACATTAGCTCAGTTGGTAGAGTGTCAGCCCCATGTACGGGGGCTGCCAGCCCCCAGCAGCGGCTGCTGGTTCGAATCCCGGCCTCAGCCCTTTGCTGCATGTCATCCCCCCTCTCTTCACCCGCTTTCCTGTCATACACCAGCTGTCCTATACAACAAAGGCCATAAAAGCCCCAAAAAATAACTTTAAAAAAAAAGAAAAAGAAGCAGAATCCACAGGGCCTCGTCCTGGTGGACTATCACCTACGGGACGTCATATAGGTGATCACAGACGTTCATTTGTTCTACAGATTATGTGTTCTGAAGAAATATTGTCAGAAAATTAATGGCTTTTGATCAATCTGGGTACCTTTAAAAAATAGCATCACAAATTATATAAGCTTTACTGTATGTTTGTCAGTTAATCTCACATATATGCCGAGATCAGCAATCCAATTAAAAAATACCACAGAAAACATTCCACACCAAGTATGATACCTTTTTTTCTTCGATAATTGCAACACTTTAAGACAATATACTGCAGAGTCATCAAGTATTAAAGAACATGTTGTGATTCCTTCACTCCTTTCAAAAATAAAAGAAAATACACAGTCCATCCACTCTAACCAGACACATCAGATGGACTGTTTTACATATTCATTGAATTATTTCCAGTCAACAACATTCAATAGTGTTAGGGAAGGACTGAACTCTTTCATTAAAAATAACAGAAAGTGATTGAATGCTTTGTTTGTCACATTAATTATGGCTCACTCACAGGCTTGCAGTGACTTGCTGTTAGCACGACTAAACAATACCTGTACCTCCTCAAGTCTGTAATTAAGAGGACACTGGAAAGTGCTAACATTCGCTTTAGGTTGGATTTTTGAAAGCTTGATGATGAACACAGAATCTGGTTACTATGGACCAGCTAACTAACTGTTTGCAGGGCCACATAGAGTAACTGACAACCATCTATGCACCCATTGAGAGCCAAGGGAAATGTGGAGTCACCAGTCAAACAAATGAGCACGTGTTCTGAGGAAGCTGGAGAGACTGGATAGAAGCCACACATGCAAAGGGAGAACTCCACAAAGAAAGGCCCTGACAGATATGGGATTTGAACCAGCAACCTTCAATCTGCTGCGCCACCATGCTGCCTCCTTCATTCTCTAAAAAAAAAAATAATGCCACCCCTGTACCACTCGAGAAGAGACTGGCATTAACTCGACAGCAGCCACGCCAGATATGTTAAGGAGGTTGGTGTTTGATTGGACTTGTCTTATAAAATGTCATAGAGCACAAAAACTAAGCACTTCTAAAGATAAAAATTAAACTTAAGAAAACTGCATTCGCCAAATTATTTAGTGCCACAAGCTCTCCTTCCACTGCTACCCAGACAACACACAGATATACCTTTCCCTGAGACCTGAAAACCCAAGAGGCCGAGCTGCTGTCAACTCTGTCTCAATGATATTAGCTGCCTTATGGCACAGAATATTCTCTCATCTCATGAACTCGTCTTCTATGTTCACTTTTACAAAGTCGAACAGTTTTGCTTCTGCAGCATTTGCAGCAAACTTAAACAAATATAGAAAAAGCAATTCATGCAATTATTTTCTCAGGACTAGATTACTGTAACTCACTTCTGCCTGGTAAAAATCAAAAATCACTCTCCAGCCTCAAAATGGTTTCTCCACAAAATCATTCTCCACTGAGGGCCCGCAGAAGGGGCATGGTTGAGGGGCTTGGGCGCTGGGTATAGTTATGAAATGTGAAGGGCCTTTGATTGTGGGGCTGGAGACATGAGGTGTTTCTGGCTCTATGAGTTGGGGGCCCATTGTGTTTTTGAACCATGTGAGGTGTCTGGGTTTGGGTTGTTTGTGTCCACTCTTTTGGGTGTAATGCTGCGTTCACACCGCATGCTACTTGTACTACCTCGGCGATCACTCTCCATGCAAAGTCAATGTACAGCCGCGATGGGGCAGGGCTAACCCTCCAGCGATGCGACGGCCGCTTTCACACTACCACGTAGCTTGTCGCACGATGTGAAAGTAAAAAAAAGTTGATCAATCAGCTGTGTGTGCACGTGTGACGGTACCCTAGACAGACAGTTATTCATCTGGACTACAGAGTAACAGTCCATGTCCGTGTGGGAAACATTAGTCAGTGAGGACATTAGTTCCACCTAGACGGACCGTGGAAAACTCACAGATGCTGCTGCTGCAGGGCATCAGCTGCAGTGTTTTGTGTTTGATAAGTGAATGAAAAGGATACAGCTGGAATAATGTACGCTTATGCATCCTATTGTATGCTATATGATATGATCGTGGTGAAACTCGAGCGGACATGACATCACCGAGCGACGGCAACGGTGACCAAAATGAGGTATTTAAGGACGCGTGACGCTACATCAGTGGACGACGCGATTTTGGTAGCTGGGTTGCTTGGGGTGTGAACGCAGCATTAGGTTCTCCTCACTTTCTTTCGAAATGTTTCTCTTTCATGAGCACCGCTGGTCTTGGAGACAGTAGAAGTTCTCCTGCTTTACAAATACCGCTTTTACTATCTCTCTAATTAAACAAAATAAAAACTGGAACGACACAGAAATCAGAAGCTGAGATGAAGCTAAATGGATATGTCAGACTCTTATAACTTCGGGGCCTGATTCGTTCGAGGGGAGAGAGAGGAAGAGAAGTGGAAAAAAGGTTTGAGAGGGAGCAACAGACAAATGCATGACAGCGTATCCAACCCTTACAGTAGGGAAGGTATCCGTCCGCCGACCACAGCCTGCAGGCCCGATGAAGTGTGACCGTCTGGTGGTCAGGCTGGACCTGAAGATTTTCCGCTGTTGCAAAACACTTCCTGCCTGCTGTTTTCATGTAACGTGAGCGCTCACAGTTTTGCTCCCCTGCCATTCTTTAAGTTGTACAATATGTTATTCCTGTGTTCCTCCTCCTCGTGCCCACAGATTAGACTCCTGGCTCTGCAGGCCCTCCAGCCTTGGACGCACTCCACGTAAGCAAATAATGATTTGACCGTCCAACATGTGTTAGTCTTCACATTGAGTGGTGGTCTCCACGGGGGAAAGTCTGGGCAAAGACTGACGATGATCAGAGCTACAACCAGATCTGACAAGGTGATGTGTTGTTCCTGTGCTGTCTTTTAGGAGCTCTGCGGGACGGCTTGATGAGGGGGAAGTTCGCCAAAAAAATCAAAGAATCTTATGGGGATTGAGGAAAGACATACAAAGAGAGTATAAGAAATAAAGGGGGAACAATTTTGTACAATACAACTATTAAACATTAGTCAAGCATTAGTCAATACCCAAAGAACAGCTTATTTTAATACTTAATAATTCATAAACACAGCGCCATGCACTTAAATTCCTCAGTAAAGCATTAGAAGCTATAACTCATCATAAAAAAAACAATACTAACAACCCTATGTGTTTTCTTTTAACACCGTTGCACATGACTTATTGATAATAAGGATGTTCATATTTAAATTGCAGGCTATGATAAATAAAGTGATATGGTTTGCAAAACTTAATCTGCTATTGCTCTGTCATGCTGTAAAATCAGGAGAGAAATGCTGCAAGGCAATTTATTTCTTGAAGCCTGTAACTAAAGCACGATTATAAATATGATGTTGCTAATTTTATTTTGATGTGTGATGTACTACAATGGTGTAAATTCACTTGGACCAAAACTGTTGTGGTAGATGTGTATAACACATAAAATCAAGCCAAATTGAATTAAATACAGAGTTAAATTATATTTGCACTATAGTGATAATGCTAGTAACTGGTTAGGAATGAATCAGCTGATGGTCTGAATGTTGAACCATACACAAACATGTGCTGTTTAAATTCAACATCAACCAATGTTGAATTTCAACTCTCAATTCATATAATTTATTTTTTTCATTACTGTAGAACAGTGGGTAAATAAATATCACAGATTGATGAATAAAAAAACTTAAATATAGTTCAACATTTTACAGAATTACCACAACTCTGTGTCAAAAAGGTCATGTTTTGCTTTGATTCAGGTTCACATACTGAGTTTTGATGACTGCTAGGGTATAATAACAATTATAATCATAACTTTATTCAGCACTTTTAAAAACAAAGTTTTACAATGTGCTTTGACAAACAGACAGCAGCATACAGGGGACACAGCACAAGAGCTTAAGCACAAAATGACCTTAAGCCTGTTTATGTCATAGAACCCAGACAATGCAAGAGACCCAAGAACATAAAATGAGACCACTTGGACCAAACTAAAAGACAAAAAAAAAAAGAAGAAGAAGAAGAAAGGAAATCAGAAGATAGGAAGATAAATAAAAAGTGTCGTAATGAGAGAAAGGAAAAGCTAAAAGATGGGGTATAATTATTTATATATAGGCCTCAAACATAAATAGGAGTTAAAAAAATGAAGGAACCTAAAAATCCTCATAGGAAAAGATTACAAGAAAAATGACAAGAGCTAAAAAAAATACAGTTTAATATAAATAAGATAAAGGCACAATTGTGGGCTAACCTCAGGCAAGCATTTTGCTTCTGCCTATGTCTTTTCAGCCACTACTTAATATAAGAATGTTGGTTTGTTTAAAATGTCTATCTTGTGACAAATATTGTACAATGTATGATGACTGAATAAAAGCCTACCTACCTACAATCAATTATGTTGAATAAAAAACCTTTTGGTTTACTTGGACAGAGTTCCCCTGATCCAGCTGTATACTCACTCGGTCTGAAACGCTCCACCAGAACTTCTGCCCCCTTATCACACACACAAACAGCAACTATTCCTCTACGTGTTTTACATTAAAACAGAGCTTGTAAAGAGAGGGGGTCATTTTTATTGGATTTTTTGCTTCTGATTTTATGTTAGACACCAGGAAGCTGCTTTTAATAACTATCTTCCCTCTGTGCTGTTTGTGACATGTGTCCTCTCTGGTATGTTAGTTTGAAATGTATTGTTGATGCACAGACCCAGGAGATGAGGAGGAAGGATAATTGAGCCAAACCTTGGCGCTGGTTCTTTAGCATCTGTTTCTTTTGTTAGCCCCATGGTTGCCCCATGTATGTAACGTTACATTAGCTTGTTCACTGTTGTGTTTATATATATATATGTATATATATATATATATATATTTAAAGGCACAATGCACTGTGTTTTGGTTTGCTTTGCTGTTTGTTTTTTTTTAGATTTGGGTGGCTTTCACACCCACAGCTAACAGAACTTTTGTTTGCTTGAGGTGACCTGAGACCCCTGCTTTTAAGCCGACCAGAGTTTGGCTTTTGTGAGCTCACACCTGATTAAAAAATAATAATAATAAATATATATATATATATATATGTATATATATATATATATATATATATATATATATATATATATATATATATATATATATATATATATATATATATATATATATATATATATATATATATATATATATCTATATATATATATATATATATATATATATATATATATATATATATATATATAATAATAAAAGTGAATCAGAGTTAGTTTGGCCAGGACAAAACTAAGATATTCTCATTTTGAACTTAATTAATTCAGAAAAGCCTCATTGAGATTTAAAATCTCATTTGCAAGAGTGTCCTGGCCATGACAGGCAGCAGCACATTTACAAAGTTACAGATATAAAACAATTACAGACACAATTATATACATATCAACCAATCCAGTCAGAGACACAGGGCAGCAAGTTCATCAGTCAAAGCATTTACAGCCTGCCTCATCTTTCTGTTTAATGCTAAAATAATGTATAAAATGTTTACAATAGCAATTGACACTGAACCTTTTTTTAATTTAAGAGCTCCTATAAATCAAAAGACTGCTTTCAGCCTCTTGTATTCCTGACTTTCATAGATAGGCCAAACCAAACACTTGTAAATTTGAAAATTTTCAAACTCACGAGTCCTCGAGGAGCTCTAAGTTAAGTCATTCAGGCCAAAAGAATCAGTGAATCTGATGGGAATTTAAACAAAAAAGAAAAACAAACATCCAGAGAGATGGAGCTCTGTCTTTCTTTGCAAAAATGTCTTATCAATAAAAATCTCCATATTTAGCCCCTCAGACTCTTAACTTTTACAGATAAAGCCAAACCAAACACTTGTGAATTTTTTAAACTCCTAAATCTTTGAGTCCTATAGGAGCTCTATTAAATTTTCTCTGGTTTTGCTCATTTTAGTTCCATTCACAAACTTTCTGCAGGCTCGGGTTTCTGCTCTTCGTCTGCCAGAGACCTGTCTGTGGCTGCTGTGGTATTCCTCTCTGAATGAGTCATGTCTGGTGGTTATTATGGGCAGGGGTTTGGCTCCCCCCTCCTCTCGCCCCGTCTAGTGGCAGCTGACAAAATTACATCTTTTTTGAGCCTCCTCCAGCCGAGCCAAGCTGACTGCAGGATCAGGTTCTCTCTTAACCAAACGGGATGAGTAAAGGAAACATTTTTGGTTTGTGGTGCATGACTGTAATTCGGTTTACTTTATGTCCTATTTTTTAATTCAGGTCAGAGTACAAGGAGGAAGTCTATCTTTATCTGAAGTCAAGCGTTGTCTGGTGTACACTTTGATATCAAAATATGAGACAATAATGACAATAATGATGTCTTTTGTGACAAAACCGTAGAGATTTAGAAATGTGAATGTATTTCATAAGAAACCACACATAAAATACAGCTCAGTAAAACTCTGTTTGGTGCTAATATGGAGTTATTCTACACTTCTATGTTGCCAGAGGTAGTTTTCATACCTCGAGCTTTAGGAGAATTGTAGGTTTTCCAATAATGGCACACTTTGCTCAGGCATTTATTAATATAGATTGATCCCTGTGTGACACAGATGTAAAAACACTGAAAAGTGCAGCTAAAGGATTGTTTTGTTGCCTATGGAAGGAACTATGTGACAGAGTAAAAGTTTGTCTAAGATGGGTATAATGCCTTAATCTGACACACTTAAAGGAGAGGTCCATATACCCATGGGATAAGGTCTAACTGATGTCCAGACTTTCATAGTTTTAGGATGAACAAGATAGCTAGACTGTTAAAATGGGGTTAAAAGGCTTTTTGGTTTCAGTCTTACTTTTTTCACAGGTTTTGTTGTGTTCTATGATGCAAAAGTTACTGTATGTAAAGGTGAATATTACTGATTTTTCTTATCTTTGTTTCAAAAGGTTTTGATAGATTGGAGATTGGATCCACTAGCTTTGGTAATCCTTTACAGTGTCCAAAGAGAAAGACTTTAGAGGAGAGTGGGGTAAACTCAGCCAGTGAATAAGTTGCCCCACCTCTGTTTCTGGGAAAAAGTAAACAACTCGTGTCATGTGGCCCTAAATTCAGAAAGCCCTTATCATTTCTCCTTGCCTCTGTGTCATTTTCATGTGTCAAAGTACTTTTCTGCATGTCAGGTATTTTGAGCTTTGCTCCAGATCCACCTTATTCAGGTCTAAAATGGAGTATATATATATATATATATATATATATATATATATTATATATTATATATGTATATTTTATTTAACCTTTATTTAACCAGGAAGTCCCATTGAGATTAAAAAATCTCTTTTACAAGAGAGACCTGGCCAAAATAGCAGCCGTACAGAGTCACAGTACATAGAAAATGACAGAACACAATCAACAGGTTTAAAATAAATGAGCAAATACACACTTGGCTTTCAAGAAAAACAACCACATGCCTCTGTCACCACACTCTTAATGATGCTCTTAAAATCATTAAGAGATACCATTGAATCCAGTTTTAGCTCTTTTTGAAGATTATTCCACGACCAAGGTAACCTGACACGCCAGATGGATAGTTTCATATGTCCGCCACGGAAATATTTCACAAGTCCATCTGGGTAGCTGCTCTTCTGATTAGCTTTCAGAGGCGGGACCTTAAAAACAATCAGTAGCTGGCGATTGGACAACCGTTTGAACCAAAGAAGAAGAGGATTGGGCGACCGTTCTGATTGACACACTCACCATAGGCCAATCCACATCAAGCCCCAGTATGACGTAGCTTATGTGCGTAGTGGCTAAAGTTACCCGTTAGCGGCTAACTTAGCTGCTAACAGCTGACGGCCTCATACTATCCTCTTTCACTAAATTGTACCACACAGTTGATTCATATAACTTTTATATGTAACATGAACCTTGTCAAAGACAATTCTTACAAGTAAACTTCTGAGGAGGGCAGATTTCGCCAAGTTTTACTGAGTATCTATGACAGGAGTTACTACCCGATCCGTACGTATTTCTATGACTGAATCCATCGCGTATATCGATATCTTTTTTTTTATACACATCACGGCTCGAGAGGAAGTGACGCAGTTTTCGCGCATGCGCAGTACAAATCGGGTAGCTGTCTGCTGACGTCACGCCTTCTCGTCACTTCCGCTCTTCCCGCAGCTCCTGCCTCTGTTCCCTGATTGGGCCATTAAAATTTTAGCCGAGTGAATCCATTGGTCTACGGTGCGCTACAAGATGAGGATCTGCAGGATTTCAGGAACTGAATTAGGCAGGCCCATCTGCTATGCAAGGTTACGACCAAGGTGCATTAAAAGAAAAGGCAGTTTTCCCCCGGTCTTTAAAAACTCTGGGTACAGAGAAAAGCAGCAAGTTAGAGGATCGTAGCTGGTACCCAGTAAAGCTTTGATACAGAAAGGAACAGAGGTAAGAAGGAAGTTTTCCCAGATTTGCTTTATAAATAAAAATCAGCCAGTGCTGTTGTCTGCGAATTGCTAGTGAAATCCAACCAACCAAATCATAAAGAATACAGTGATGGGTGAGAGATTTTGCATTGGTTATGAAGCAAAGAGATGCATGATAAAGTGAATCAAGGGTCCGCAGTGTGGAGGCAGACGCATGCATATACAGGATATCACCATAATCAATCACAGACAAAAATGTAGCCTCCACACGTTTTTTCTTGGCATTAAAAGTAAAACATGATTTATTTCTAAAATAAATCCAATCTTTATTTTAAGCTTTTTTACTAGGTTTGTGATATGTACATTAAATGAGAGTTTGCTGTCTATCCAAATACCCAAGTACTTGTAGGAGGTCACATTTTCAATACAGTTTCCTTCAGAAGTAAAAACATTAAAATTATTCACCTGCAGGTTACCTCTTGAGAAGACCATGAACTTTGTTTTTTGCGCATTCAAATCTAGCTTTAGATTTCGTAGTGTCATTTGTAAGAACTGAAATGCTGTCTGAAGCTCTTGCACCGCTTTTGTAATAGAGTTTGCATGGGTGTAGATGACAGTATCATCAGCATATAGATGTATTTTGGTAAAAGTGATGCCTTGTCCCTCTCAGGTGATGTGTGGCAGCAGGTGAAAATTCAGGCAGGCCTAGGCCTCAGACATCCCATGCTCAAAATGGAGTGGCAATCCTACTGCATCCCAGAGATATATATAATCCAGTGGTCCCGGATTAATGGGAAGATGTTTTTCCTGAAAGCAGCACACATTCAGGTCAAAACTGAGGTGAAGTTTCAGGCATATATGTAGTTTACCAATGTACAAAACGATGTGACTCATTGGCTAAAGATTAGCCTGAATAGCAAAGCTAACAACATGTCTTGCTCACTGTTCACACCTTTTCCTGCTAAAGGACGTCGGTGTTATCCGGCTTTGGGCCGCTCACAGTTGTTAGAGATGGAGCTTGGCAAGATGGATCTGTCCGATCACAGACACTGGTTCAGGCAGATTCATCTGCACTACAAGGTTAAGACTTCACATTAAGAGAGAAGTTATTTTCTGTATATCAGTCTTTCAGTCTCTGGTTTCATTGTGAGTCCAGAGTCACTTGCCTGATTGACTGAAAGCAAACGTGTTCTGTATGAGTATGAAAACAAAGTCAGTATGTGGGAGTGTGTGTGTTTGGGTGGCTGTGATGGTTTTACCATGTGCAGTCTCTCTGAATGAGGCTGAATGAAGTCGGATGTGAGGGAGCCGGTCAGGTGTGGGCTACTGTCGGAAACACTTCTCCTATCACCTCCTGCTACTTCTACTTTTTATGTGACAGTGTTGTGCAATACATCTTGGTTATAGGTTCTTTAAGATAAATTATGTTTACCATGGTTAAATGTCTAAAGCCAAGCATAAAAATGTGTAATGTTTCTGCTGTGCTACTGATGAAATTTCTGTTTTTTTTGTGTTGGCTGTTTATAGTCTATGTTTACAAAGGCCAAGGTTGCTATCACACTTCACAAGTTTGGTCTGTTGTTGCAGTTTCACTGCTGAACTGAACCGAGTCTGCTAAGTTTAGGTGTGAAAGTGACCTAAGGTAAACAGTCCTGACTTGAAACAAATTCTCTATCGCACACATCCCTTTTAGTTTGAAACATGGGGCACAAGTATCAACGTATTACAGTAATCACAATTTAAAATTTGTGCAAAGGTACAAAGAAACCTTTAATGTAAATAAAGGTTTCACAGCTTGAAGATTGTATTTCCTGACCAACCCTGAATATGTAGCCCCCACTAAAGAATATAATATAAAGAGGACTGCTATAGATACTGTTGGCATGAAGTGCTCCAAAGTAGCTGCAAGAACTTGATCCTGAACTAAAAAATTTTAGCTGCATACAGACTCTGTATACAGAACTTAAGCTGAATTTTTTATCTGTCCGTATATTGAGTATTTGATATCTTCAAATTCATCATATTGCTCTGGCAATTGATGAGTAATAGTGGGCCAACCAATTAGAAATTTTGCTGTGACACTCCAGCAGATGTTTGGCTAAATCATCATTATTGGAAGATATACACATTTTGCTCATATATCTATATATATCTATATATATCTATATATCTATATCTATCTATCTATCTATCTATCTATCTATCTATCTATCTATCTATCTATCTATCTATCTATCCTATCCTATCTATCTATCTATCTATCTATCTATCTATCTATCTATCTATCCTATCTATCTATCTATCTATCTATCTATCTATCTATCTATCTATCTATCTATCTATCTATCTATCTATCTATCTATCTATCTATCTATCTATCTATCTATCTATCTATACATACATACATATATACATATACATATTTATATACATTTATGTAAATTGATCATATATATCCCATATTGGTTAGAATATTGACAATATGTACAAATATAACGATTTACCTCATCATCACTCAGCATACACTTTAAAAAAACCAACAGTATCATTTATAATAAATAAAATGCTGTTATTCTTGTTTCTCATGTGTTTCTAACTCAAATGCACTGTCACCAGAAAATGAACAGATCAATTCAAGAAGTGAATTGGTGCTCTTGACACAACAAATTGATATTAAAACTGGTTTTGTGATGATGGATTTGGAAAAATTAACAAAGCAAATATTAGCAAAACCTAATTTGAGCATCCCTAATAATATTCTTTCAACATATTTTTTTGCAGTATCACTATATCACAATAGAAGCAATATCATGTATCACATAGCTTTGCAAATCATATCCTGAGCTACCCTTTGGTTGCCAGCCTGTCTCCTAAAGTTGTTTTTGTGTTATGATATGACAGAAAGGACAGATTGAATTCTGAGCAACCTTTATTTGTAATTGTTCCTTGACGTTCAAGAACCCTCTAACCCTTTTCAGTGCGCAGAGTCTTAATGAAAGAGAGCTTTCTTAATGACTTGAAACTGGTACCCTAAAATTTTCTTAGATACAAGAAAGCTTTGGGGTGGTACAGAGGGGAGCAATCAGATTTGGATGGAGTCCAGTTCTCATCTGGTAGTGCTCTGGTTACACCTCTGGTCTCACATCGTCCACATGGAGCGCGGTCCAGGACTTTTCTGCCGTCCAATCCCAACCCTAACCTTAACCCAAACCCTATCATTAGTTTTTCTGGAGGGAAAATAGTCCACACAAGCCATTTTCTGGTAATTGACTGTGAGTAGAGTTTAAATGGTCACAGAGGCGCACACACACATGTATATATATATATACATACATTTACAGCCTGCACACACTCATATAAACACAGTCAGACATACACACAGTGGTCGTGCAGCTGCGGCGTGTGCGATAATGAGACAATCCTTGGAGGAGCTCATCTGGACTGCGTTATATCATCTCTCTCAGCTTTAAAAAGGGACTGTTTGCTCCCAGTCAGCTGCGGCATGATGTCATCCAATATATTTCCTACAATCAAGGAAAAAAAAGATATTTGATGACATGTGAATGTGCAAAGACCAGTGGTTTCCTTAAATATGGAGATTCTTGTGGTGCAGACTAATTTGGAGCTCCGTCTGCAGCTGATGTTTGTCTACACTGAGACTCACCATAAACACAGAGACTTGTCGCCTGAGCTCTTGCACCTGCTGTCTCTTATTGGATTAACACCAAAAACAACGCTGGACTCTACTTTTAATATGCAAAACACATAAATTATTAGACTTTTTATACTTGTGTGTCAGGATCCACTGGCAGTTCTGCCTACCTCAGATGCTCACTTTTGTTTAAAATTGAAGTCTCTTTTCAACAACAAAGTGAACAACAACAAAACCTGCTGTAAAAAGCGTATTAATTAAAACAAGTTACCACTTTTTTGAATTTCATACAATTTACACTATAAAGGGAAAAAGCTGTCAGGAGTGATCCTCGTAGTAGTGAGCCACTCATAAAGCATGCTTGGGTCAGTCTTGGCATGTGCTACAAAGCTAATTTTCAACAGGCTTTTAGATTCCAGATTTTATCGCTCTAAATATGAAATGTACTTATGAATTACCAAAAAAAAGGTATTAAAAAGAGGTAGTGTCACTTACTTTATGAATCAGTGGAAAAACACGTTTACCCTTACCTGGGTGAAAGCTGAATCTCAGTGCACCTTGTTTGCTGTTGGGTTGTACTTTTGTAGTAACAGAGGTAAGGAATGGACCAATCCATGCTTGCTGTAAGTTCTCTGTGATGCTTTTGTTTGTTTGATTTAATAGTCTTAATTCACCACTACTGTCAGGGTTTGATAGTCAGTATTACCTTTCCTTTAAAGTCCTCAGTCCTCTAATTCTGATTTCTGTATGTCTTTGTGTGTATATGTTAGTGTGCGTACTGTATGTGGATTGCAGTGGTGGGTGGAGTTTTGTATTTTTCACTGTTTTCAATTTTCTCTGTTTTTATTCTTTAATTCGATTTTATTTTGATGTTTTTATGTAAAGTACTTTGCAACAAGATGTATGAAAAGTGCTATGTAAATAAAGGTTGATTGATTAATTGATTGATAAAGTAATCAGTAAAATAACAAAAAATTCTGGCAGTTTGACAGTGCTGTTCTATGTAGACAATGGGTGCCTTAATATATTTAAGGATTCACAACACAACTAGAAAAGCACTCGGAGAGCGCAGACCTCCGCCAGCGCCACAGTCCTCACCCATATTGTGATTTTCACCATAAACATTAGTCCTGCCTTTATTTCATCGAGATATTTAGATTTCTTGACCATGAAGACATACCATTAGCAATTGGATGCATAATGATATCTATTTTAGTTCAGTAGTTATTTACAAAAATCACATTTTTCACCATGGCGGCCAAACACTGATCCGGATCAAAACCAAAATCAAATCAGTTCTTCTTTTTCCCATGCCGAATATTTCCGGAAAATTTCATCCAAATCCATCTATTACTTTTTGAGTTATTTTGTTCACAGACAGATGGATGGACAAACAAACTCTCCGGAAAACATAACCTCCTTGGCGGAGGTAACTAGTTCTTGTCATTTAACAAATGCAGATAGACAAAAGGAGGCACAGTGGAAAGCTGAAATAAAGCTACACCCTTCACAAACTGACCAAGCTTCTCATAGGGTGTGTCTGCAGGTGCTGTCCTGATTGGTTGATCTTATGAACTGCATCTGCCCATGAATCAAGCTTCTGTAGCAGCAGCACAGGTGAACTGATCAGGAGGAGGCACTCAAACACGCACACACAGTCCAGAACAGTAGCACGCAGAAGAGTGGGTGTGGCTGTGGCCATAACACTATTAAATAACTAGAAATTCCCTAAGAGGCATGTCTAATCTCCACAAAGGCATGTCCGATGTCGTCAAGTGACTTAAGGTCAAGTGTGGAAAACTGCCTTATATTGCACTGATAACAAACCCTTGATAAAATCCCTGGATTCACTGCCAGATTAGCATCACCACCAAAATTGTATCCCTTTTCCCATTGCCAACATTCCCTGAAAATGTTATCAAATGTCCATGATTTTTTGAGCTATCTTGCTAACAGACATGAATACAAGCAGACAGACAAACATTCGCAGACACATAGCCCCCTTGGTAATAGGACAGCAGCAATGCATTATGCGTATCTTTAGAGGGATTAGTGTGTTCTTATTTAATTTCTAAAAGTTCTGTCCAATATTTATACTAAGATATTCATGAAAACAAATTGCATACAAAGAATTTGGGGAGCTGAATGGGACACATGCAGAAGAAAGATGGTTTCTTGCTGCTTTAATTTAAAGCAGTCTTGCTGTGGCAGCAGATTTGACAAAACATGTGCATGTTACATCTTTAGAAATGAAGGCCTTGTCTGCTTTTATATGCTAAAAAGCAGAGGTGTGGACTCGAGCCATGTGACTTAGACTCGAGTCAGACTAAAGTCACAATTTTGATGACTTTGGACTCGACTTGACAACATCATCAAAGACTTGCAACTCGATTTTGACTTTGACATGAATGACTAGGGACTTGACTCTGACTTTAGTCTGATGACTTGAAAATACTTGAAATTTTCAGTAAAGACTGTATAAAATGTGCTCTCATTCAAAGTATTCCACTAAGTGGCTGATTTTTGCCATTTCCAGCAAGACAACATTTTTTCTCACAGGATCTGCCCCATTGAATGCATCTATTAATGTCCAATCAGGGTTTAGAAGAATAAACAAAGAGGGTTTGGATTACACAGTTACTTCCTGAGCGCAAGACTGCTGGAGTGCGGGAAACAACCCAGAGATGCAGAACCATGCTACCAAGGATAATTTCATTTGCATTCACAAACTACGATGTCATAAACAAAAAACGAATTGCTTTTTGCAAAAACTGCAGTGTGAGAATAACAGATGGAGAGGCAACAACGTCGAACTTGGTTCAGCACCTGAAGCTGCACAAAGAAAGGTAAGTTGGTCTGGTACCTGTTGTGAGATCCTTTTGGGTTACCTTAGCTTAGCATCCGTTATATGCAACAACTGTATCGCTCGTAAACTCGCCGTGGCGAAAAACTGAGACTGACGTTAGCTGAAAATAATTGTAAAGATAAGGCCCAGGGGGACCAATTGTCGTGTTTTCCCATGACATGTCCTGTTTCATGTCCTGCCCTGACTGTCCTGGTTGTTTTTTATAAAGTGACGAAACTGGTCAGTGGTGCTTATGACTTGAAAGGACTTGAAAATTTTAAGCCTATGACTTCAGACATGACTTAGCTTGTCTTGTCTTTACTTGACACTCGACTTGGACTTGCACGTCTTTACTAGAGACTTGACTCGAGACTTGGGTTTAAAGACTGGAGACTTACTTGAGACTTGCAAAACAGGGACTTTATCCCACCTCTGCTACAAAGAAATATAACGCACAAGTTTGGCCATTCTAGACATTTCACAGTAAAAACAGACAAATTGTACCTTTAATCAATGTGGATATAAAGACAGAGCCCTAAAGTGTGCCAAATACAAACATGGATGGGAACTGTACCTCTCCCTGGTATTTCTCAGGCTCCTCCAGGTGTTTGACTTCTCTAATGAGTTTCACTGAGCTACTGACTTCATAGCACTCACAAGGTGTCCCCCCCTGCTGTGGCTTGTATTACGAACTCCACATCTGGACTCTGCACTTTTACAGTACATTTACAGTTTTACAGTGGAACCATATGCAGACAAAATATATACTTATAGTGGTAATTGATAACATCAGTCATGAGAAGTTCACAATAAACATTGATTTCAACATGTCTGCCTCCTCCTTCTGATATGTTTTGTTGTTTGATTGATCTGTCGGCCTTTGGGTTTTTGAGTCAGGATAATGATTTCTTGGTCTTTGTTTTGTCCGAGAGGATGTGAATACATATGAATGAGAGCATGACCGAGTCATTCTTGCCTTTAAAGAGGCTCGGATTGGCCCGGTCTGGTCTGTTTCCCCAGCAATAGCTTTATTAAAGACTGCATCTGTGTGTGTGCATGTGCATGTGTGTATGTGTGTGCGTGGTTTACTAGCCGGCTGTGGTGGTTCTTAGGGGACAGCCCCTTACAGCTGCTGCTTTACAAGACTGTAACATCAAACACACACATACGCATACACTTAACACAAAGGTTCGACTTCACACGTCTTTCACTTCGACCCTCAGTGTTCTTTAACAAGTTCGTCAAATGAACTCTTCTACTCACATCTTCCAGTCTCCAAGTAGTACCAAAAAAATTAGCCCCTCACCCTTGCTGCCTCCCATTCTGTTAAAATCTCTTGGAAATGGGACAGAGGAAGAAACTTGGGGAGAGAGACTAGGGAATGACATATTGGCTAAGAGTTGTTGATGTTCACCTGTAACACGCCTCAAGAACAACGGCCTCCTTAATTCAGAAACTGCTGATCCACTGATCCACTGAGATTACCATGCAGAACTACCCCAGGGGTTTAAAGAAAATGGTCTAAAAAGAAACAACATCCAGTATAAGCACCATCTCACTGGGCATGCCTTTTGATGCTTGAGGTCAGAGGAGCATAACCAGAGTGGTTAAAGGTGATAGAAAAGCAACATACTATAAACTCAAATATTCACTTGTTACAACCAATGTATGCAGAAGACACTTTCTGAATGCACAGAATAAATCTTGAGGCATATGGGCTACAGCAGTAGAAAAACACAGCAGGTGCCAATCCTGTCAGCAAAGAACAGAAAATGTGATCTATGGTTCACACAGATTTACCAAAGTTGGACAACTGAAGGTGGAAAAATGGCCCTGTATCAGAATTTGATATTAACACAAAGCATGAATCCATCCTGCCCTGTATCAACAGCTGAAGTAATGGTTTAGTGTTCTGGGGGATTTTTCCTTGGCACACTTTGGGACCCTCACTACTAATTGAGCATCATTTAAAAGCTACAGCTTATCTGACTACTGTTGCTGACTATGTTTATCTGTTTATGAACAAAGTTTAACCATCTCTGTACTCCAGTGACCTCAACACTAACCAAATCTCAGTCCAGTAGAGCACCTTTTGGATGCGATGGCTAAGGCATTCACATCATGGACATGCATCTGACAAATCTGCTGCGACTGTGTGATGCAATCGTTTTTGGGCCCAAATGTCTAAGAAATGTCTCCAGCACCTTGGTAAATCTATGCCAGATACAATTAAAGAAGTTAAAGTTCTGAAATCAAAAGAGGCTCCAACCTGATACCAGCATGTTTTTTTTTTTTTTGGCAATTATCCTGTCAGTCACATTCATTAAGAGACAATCAGATGATGTCATAGGTGAGCAATGCTGCCCAGCAGTACAGTTTCTAATATCATATCCTTGTCTATACCTGTAGGGACAAGGACAAAACACTTTTTTTTTTTTTATCCAGAAATGTTCTCAGTGTTGTTCCTTCTTTTTATTTATGTAAAAATGTTGTCATGTTCTGATTAAATTGCCAGTAGCAGACAGCATCTGCTTTATCTCTTCACAAGTTACCATAGCTTGCAGGCTTGAAGTGGCTTCTTGCTGTTGTCACACTTGTTGCTCCTTCCCTTTTCTTTTCAAATGATGTTGATGAGTGAACACCTCTGCAGTTGAGTTGGATCTGTCTGATCAGTCTGGTCATATCGAATCAGCCAGATTCACTGCAGGGTTAGGTTTGTGTTGGTACTGTGGTTGCCGGTGATTGGAAAGATCTAAGGCTCTAATTTCGTAGACCAGGCACAGGCCTGGCGCACCGGCCCTGCACCGTGTCTGCGCCGTGCTGACAGGGTGTGTCCAGCGCACTTTGCAAGTTTCCTGCAGGGCGCAGAGAGGCGCACTCCAGGTGTAGAGAGGCGCACCCATGCCTCCAACCCTGGCCCTCTGTGCAAGTGCCGGAGAGGGAAGAGAAAAGACGTGAGTGGTTCTCATACAGCAAAGTGTCTTCACCAATCAAATGAACGCCTCTCCTTGCCTTTAAATGCGCTGCGGGCGAGGCACAGAGACTGATTGGTCTGAAAAATCCACAGCCACAGTGTGCTGGAAAGACCAGGTACCAGAGACAGTCAGAGCAGCTGTCACCGTTACAGCAAGAGAGCAGAGGGGCCATAGGAGTGAACATTGGAGGCCATGATGCGTGTCAACGTGTGGGTCAGCTCACAGGATAGATGTAATCTGTTCCTGTGTCATAAATAGTAGTACAAAATTAAGAGACAGTAGCATTTAAACACAACAGTAGGCTAATCCATTCATCATGCTTGTGATCCATCTGCATTCCTGGTTTGTCATCGCCAAATAGCAGAGCCTTTGTTGATTTATCCTCTCCTGGTGTCTCCTCCTCATCCTCCTTGCAATAATGTACTCCATCTTTTTAGATCATGTTAAGAATAAAGACTAAAACAGAGAATATGGGCAGTCATAGGTAAATCCTTAAGACACCGAGTGGCATATATTTATTTTCTATTTTTTTCTTCTGTCTTTTTCTCCTTTTCTTCTGAATTTCATGAGATGAGAGAAGCCGGATTTTTACTCGGTATCAGATGATGAGGCTGTTTGTGAGATGTACATCAAACTTCCAGCTGCTGTCAGGATAAGTTTCCATTATGAAAAACGGCTTTAATCCAATATCATATGTGACGGGACAAATTATATTGATCCAGAGGTATATGCTGGTTCAGACTGTTACATTAAATAGTGGTTGATGAGATTGTTTACTGCATTGAAATGTGCCTGACACTGTGGATACCTTCCTTTGAGGCTTTGTTGACGTGTGCGCACGTGCGCCTGTCACCAAGTTACAGCATGTGGAGGGTGCGCTTCCCCTGTGCTGAGAATAAACCAGGTTGGAGTAGGTGAGCTCTCAGCGCACCTTCCGCGCAGTCTTTTGACATTGTCACTGCACCAACTTGAACCTGTTGGCACCCCCCCAGTGTGCTGTCACACCCATCTCGGCGCAGCTGGTCTACCAAATTGCCATGTTAAATTTGCAGCAGGAGTTAGCTTTTTTTACAATTTCATTCTGAGCCTTTCTCACTACAAATATTTGTGTGTTGATTTCCAGGCCTCAGAGGATACTATGCTTTTTTAACCACTCTTTTATTTTTGTTTTCTGTCTTCATGGACTTCCGTCAATGACAAACTAGTCACAATTTGCACAAATATTTAAGAAAAGGCAAGTTAATTTTTTTCTGCCCTGCTGTGATGCAGATACTGGTGGTTAAAAAGCTGATAATAACACAAGTAATAAGATAGTTGTTTGATTTCTCCTGTGATCATGATTAAATAAGTAACTGTAATCTAATTAACAACAAGAAGCACTCATGCACACATCAAAACTTTCTCAAAAGAATATTAATTTTTCCATAACAGCTGCATAAAATTAAAGATATTTTGTTTTTTCCCCCCCATATTACTGTCTATGTATCACAAGACAAGGCTAATATGGTATGTTAAAGAAATCTTAACTAACTGCATAACACGTGGAGCTCTGAAAGTAATACTGACCTCTCAGCTCCAAAGAGGGACAAGCAAAGAAAAAAAATCATCTCCTCAAGGATGCCTGCCCATTGATGTCAGTAATGCTTTAAAAAAGAGATTATTTTTCACTCATCAGATTAAGTTCTGGGAAAATCGCCTCTCTGCTGCACAACAGTAGTACAGTCATAAAACACAGTATGATGCATGAAAGCTTTGGCTTTGACCCGACAATAAAACTGCTTTTACATTTTAATATTTATTTATATTACACCTCAGCTAAAACTTTTCCAAAGTCAAGCTCATGGAGAAAAAAATGGCGTTTAAAAAGCCATTAAAAGCCAGAGTGTTGGAAATCTTAAATGGTTGCCCAAGAGGCACAGCATGGTACTTGGAGCTCAGTAAAGTTACTTGGACATTAAAATTGTGTCACTTTTGTTCTTTCAGTAAAATTATTGAACTCATACCTTCCAACATGAAGTGTGATAGGTTTAACCTTACCTTGTGCTGATTTGAAGACTTATATCCCATTATATAGTCTTAATTAATGCACTGTAACAACCTCATTACATTTGAATAGGGTCAAACAGATTAGTTATTGGATGTATATATATATATATATATATATATATATATATATATATAGATATAGATATAGATATACATATATATATATATACATATATATATATATATATATATATATATATATATATATATATATATATATATATATATATATATATATATATATATATATATATATATATATGCATATTTATATATGAATTACAGACATGACTTAATGTCTATGATATCCAACTATTTGATACAACTCATTAATATGAGTTTGTTTTCTTTGTGCAGTACCAAGCTAATCATGTCTAGAGACATTAGTTTCCTATTTTCACCTTCGTTTTGTCCAAAATTACATTTTTTTTTGCCAGACATGTCTCAGTGTTGTGCCAGCACAGTTATTAGACAGTGCATTTATTTGATCTCGAGGTTGAACCTACAAACAGATTATCATTTTGTCTTTTTTAATGCCATTTGAAACAAAACTTTCTTTATATTTTATTGCATACGTATGAACCTCTCATAGTTTTCTTTCCCCTGTGATGCTGTTTGTAGCTCATTGTCCTATTTGTAAATGAATGACTATAGGAACTCAGCTGAGTATTACACTTTGCTGCAAACTCTGGACCTCCTTAGCCAAAATAGTTTCAAGCAGCTTGATATAGATTTGAGGTAAATCTGGTTCTCTGGTTGCTAATAAAACTATAACAGTTAATGCCTCTACATGGCCAGGAGAACTTCCAATATAATGACTTAGAAATCAAATTAATTATTACAATATAATCTACCAAGCAGGCTATGTATAATTTGGTTAGTTAGTTAGTTTATTAGCCTGTGAAGAGGGTAACTCAAAAATAAACACATCAATTTGGATGATTTTCTTAGGGGAGGTTGGCCATAGCGCAAGGAATGAATTATTACATTTTGATTAAGATCCAAATCTAGATTTGGGTCATAGAATTATTTCAAGGATATGTTAACCTTGCACTATTGGGCAGTTTCCAGGTTTTTGAAAATAACTCCCCTGACAATGTTGAAAATGCCCTGATGAAGATTTCAGACAACTAATAGTCAATCTTTTCTGAGCCAGAACTCATTCACAAATTGTACTTTTGTCATCGTTACCTTTAATCAGTTCAATGAATTTTGGGTTTCTGGAGGTCCTATAACATAGCTTTAATCCCAATTATCCCACATTAATGTAATGACCTGGCTCTTCTGGGTGAAAAGGAAATATCATTAAATCCAGATGTCTATCCATCCATCCTGATACTGCTTATCCCTTTCAGGGTCGCGGGGATGCTGGAGCCTATCCCAGCTGACATTGGGCAAGAGGGCTTTCAACACTTCCTGGTGTCTACAACAGACCACAGGGGACGCCAGATAAGCATGGTAACATATAACAACACAACATCAGTAGAAGTAATGCAGACACTTTGGGAACAGCTTTTTGAAGGATAAATTCTCCTGCTTCAACTATTTGGACTAAATTCTGGAATTTAAAAGACTTTTCAAATCAGGCAGTGTTTGTGAGTTCTGTGATGATCTACTGTAAAGATGATGTGTAAGCCTGAGCCTGTCATCAGCCTAGTGGCTGTGATAAAATGATTATTGGTGTTGCTGATGTTACTACTGCAGCAGTGTGATGACACAACTCATTACCCTGTTTGCATGTTGCAGGGTTGATTTTGTCTTCATTGCAAATGACCTGCTGCAGGCACCGATTGGAAATGAACAGAGACTACCTATGTGAAGCAAGCTGGGTGCACTTGTTTGTGCTTAAACGGGGATCGATTGCTGCGTTCATCTACATTCAAGCAAAGCTTGCCGAGCATCAAACGCCCACTTGTATTGCAACAGTTCTACCAAAAAATATATGTGTGAAAACGACCTCAGAAAACCATTGCAGCCAGGAAACCACTGTACAGTAGAGCAGGAGAGCCTGGGTGAGCACATTTAACCGTTTGAGGAAATCACATGAAGCAAAAAAAAACTACAGGAGCTGCAAGCAGAGGTGGTGCAGATAAAGGGAAGGAAAAGAGGGAGTGAGTGTTTGGGAGGTTTTAAGAGAAAGTTAAAAATACAGAGAGGGAGAGAGGTGAGCTGCGGAGCGAGTCAGGTGGTCACTCTCATTCCTGCCACCTCATTAGTGGCGATGACATCACAGCTGATTTCTCTTTTAGCCCGCCACTCTAACGCTCAAACGCTCCCCGACTGCTCTGTAGCAGGAGGGGGGAGCTGCTACCGACCACAGCCTTTAACTGCAGAGTCTGGGGAGCTGCTTTTATGTCCTCTATAACTCAGAGGGAGTAAAAAGGAGCCCGGATCAGCTCAGATTGGAGAGACATTTTCTGTTAGCCAAGTAATCACAGCTCCAATTTTTTAATATCACTTACTGCTTCACATCATGAATGGGTTGTGGGTGGACTGCAGCTGTCTGTATTGAACTGATTTAGCTGTAACAAAGGCTCTAACAGTTTCCCACGAGGGTAACGCTCACATTAAAGTCTGTGGAGAGCTTTTAGATTTTTTTATACCCCGACAAAGCGAATATCTCACAGCATGTGCTCCCAAACTGGCCCTCAGTCAACTCCAGTCAATCTCTACACCTTTGTTAAATGTCTCTACATTTATCTTCTGTGTCTAACACGTCATTCAGCGGGAAACAGGGAAATGATACTCCCCAGAAGAAAGCTGCAAGCATTGTTAAGGGATATGATTGGCTGCAGTAAAATGGATGTTGACTTGATTTTATATATCCTCTGACATAAACCAGACCTTTCACCTATGCTAAAAAATAATACTGAGCATATCAGGTTGTTGAGAGTGAGTTGGTTGTGTTATTGAGGGAAGTTCACACACAAATTAAATTAAACATAATTTACTATGGTATAAAAATGAAGTACAGCCATCAGCTGAACATTAAATCAATATCAGGTCTGGCCATGATATGGATGGGATTTTTATTTTTTCATGTTTGTTATTCATGATATGAACCTATGTATCCCCAAAGCTTTCATTTAAAACACTTCCATATTCAAAAGGAGTTAAAAGTAAAATGACCTGGTCGCACTATAAAACTTTGGCGGTAGGCTGCAGTATGAGTAGGTGAAGCTTTCTAGCACTTGTTCACAAACTAGCCTTCAGCTAAAAGAGCTTTAGTTAGCCACTTTAGTTCTGTTTGATCCAATGAATGGGACCAAGAGAGCTTGCACATCTGAACCACACAGAAGAGCTTCTCCAAAACAGGTGGGTGTTTGGTCTAACTCATTAACATGATGGAACTTATCCTTTTTCTTTGTTTGCCATTAGTGATTACCTCAAGTACCTGGCATAATTTTTGGTGTCCCTGATGGTGAGGGTCCAAAAAGCTCTGCAGACGCTGAAACGCCATGTAGATACACTGATGACCACTTAATGGCCCAAGTATTGGTAGAACGAGTCAGGGGTACACGGCCAAGACATAAGACACTCTCCTCTTATCAGCGCCATTAGGCTGTTTGTCTGCTCTTAATCTCCTCTGGTTTTAATAGTATGCTATTGCATCCCACTTAACTGCTACAGAAAGCCACAAACCACGTTACCTGACATACCAAATGGCCCCCTCGAATAAGCCTGTCTGGAAAAGAGCCCATAGAAAGTGTCTGGGAATGGGTAGAAACTTTCAAAAGAATATCTTGGAGGTGACTGGATGATCGTTCTGTCCATCACATTCATGATGGGCTAACCAAATAATTTCATAGGCGGGCACTACTGCTGACGGACCTGCAGGATTTCAGAATCAGGCGGGTCTCTCTGCTCTGCAAGGCTACTACTGCTGTGGGATAAAGGACAAATCATGAGGTACTTCATAAAACAAATTTGGCAAAACATGTCAGTAATGGAGTGAAAATATCCTGACCATAAAGAACGGTTTGTGGATCTGTTTGATTTTTATTTAATGAAGGTATATGGTCCAGATCTGATAAACATGCTATTCAAGCTGTTACCCCCAAATTCCACCGAACGCCAAAGCACCGCGTAGTGTCCTTGAAACGTACTGCGGAGCACTTCGCTCCCATTGTAGTCTATCGGGCAAATTCCACCGCATGTGAAAGCGCCGCCGTCGTGCGTCAAGGCACGAGAGATATGCTTCAGGTCTATTTTCTGCGCGGCCGCTTCCAAACCTCGTAAATTCACTGTCGTTAAGAAACCACCAGACAGGAAGTCACCGTGTGGAGTAACCGTAAGTTTCAAAATGAAACACAATGCAGGGACTCTTGCACGTAATTTTCCTCAATTAGTTGTTGTTGCGTCAAAACCGGAGGCACGAGCATCAGGTCAGCAGTCGGTCAGAGGGTCCCAGAGGCAATACGGCACCATGGACGGAGAAAAGTGAATTACAGAGGTACAGAAATATATAACATTGGTCACATGACACCATACATCTTTTCTACAAGGATATAGGTGGATAGAAGTTGAATAATTCACGGAGCTGTGTGGTTGGGACCAGCAAAGGGACCTTAGAGAAGCGAAGCAAGGTGTTGTTTACTTCTTTTCTCAGTCTATAACATGTTTTATGAGTGTGTGACATCGCTATTCTCATGAGAGCCTGTGGCTCTCCGGGGATCAGCCCTATCCCTCCGGGGCTACTCGCCGCGGCGCTTCTTGGCCCGCGCCGCTTTCAGTGGGGTTTGCCTGTCGGAGCAAGACCGCAGCACTCTGCTTGGCTGCGAGGTGGGGCGCTTTTGCGTGCAGTGGAATTTGGGGGTTAGTGTCTATGCTAATCCCTGTGCAACTTTGTGATCTTGAAGTCCAGCCGCTCTGCTTTTGTCTGACCCAGTAGACAAGGGCATGCAGTGTCGGACTGACCAAATCTGTTTAATAGACATAACACTGAGCAGGCAACTTTGGCAGACACTTCCTCCTGTCATCTCACCCCAAAGGACTCTGATTGGGCCATCTTGCTATGGGCTGCTCACAATCGTTGTAGATTGGAGCTTTACTCCTCGGCATAGTCTGATTGACTGGTAATGAATGTGATTACAGAAAAGTCACCAAACCAAGGCTCTACCCTTTCCAAATATTTTTAATAGGCTGTGTCCTAGGTGGACTGGAAAAATGTATTCAGAAGATATATTTAACTGTCTGTCTGATGTGTCAGGTTATAAAAAAGTGGTGCAAAAAGTGTTGTCTATGTTTAAGCACCAAGCGTTTTCAAGGTTTGAAAAGCTAGTTTTAAATAGCCCAGTTTTGCTTTGACTAATATATGATATGTAAAAATCCTACTATTTTCACACACTGAGTACTCCTGATTTAGCTGTGGTCTCTAACACTCTAAGAGCTGCTGCTTCTTAAGGCCCCCTTTCCAATGTAGAGCCCATATTTTAATTGATTTACTGCTCTGTTGTCAGTTTAGTGCTGCTTGGCACCATACTGTCAACAATTCTGTATTCATTCCACAGACTCTGTCATGTGATGGGCTTACTATTATGAGCTAATGGCTTAAACTGCAGACAAACCAATGGTAGGGCATCAAGAGAGGCCAAGAGGCAGAGCTTTTTAAAGCAGTCACTGATGAAGAGAAGAAAAGGGGGAACAGAGTGTCTGTTCAGCTTCATTCCCCCTCCATACACAGACTGCTGGCTTTTTATCATCACTATATAGGGATTACCTTAAACCAGGATGTACATGACCTTCAACTATGAACAGCCATGATAACCTGTGTGGTGTCTTTTTTGTTTTATGTGAATTTGGGATCATACAGTCTAGCTGCTCTGCTTTTGTCTGACCGTGCAGGCAAGAGCATGTTGCATCAGATAGACCAAAACTATTGAATAGACATAACACTGGGCAGGCAACTTTAGGCCTAGATGAGCAGGTTTAGGTAAACAAAGGGGGAAAAAATGGCATTTGTTTGTGTGATTTACTGTCAGTTGGCTAAGTGGTGCTCACCACTGGCCAGCAGCTGTTTGTGGAAATACTCTGTGTAAGTGTGAATTTGTTTTATTCAGCCAGTCTAAAGCAGAGATCATCCTGAAGAAAAGCTCAGACAAGCAGCAGTAGGAAAGAAACAAATTATAAATGAACACCAGATAATGGATTAGAAACAGACCCAAGCCCTCAAAGTTTCTTTTATTGCCGCAGTGTGTTCACAAATACAGCCAGATTCAAACAGACCTGTGCATGACGACAGCCTTCAGACACACTCAGACAATTGAGATAAAAGTCACACAGACTTTAATTTCCAGGCATTTGTTTCATTGTTTTACAGCGTTCTGAGGGATGTCGAATCAAACAATAGCTTTTTACTATGTGTTTGAACCCAGTGCTCCGCCAGAGTGTTTGTGAGAAACTCTATCATAAAACGGGATATGAATGGAAAAAAAAGAGAGCCAGCACGGTTTCAGCTGATGTCTTCCAGTTGTGTGACCTCTCTTTCCTTCTCTCCTCTCTTTTTTTTCTGTCTCTCCTGGTTTAATAAGGCCAGCTGTAGAGTCGGGCCCTCTCGGGAAACACGGCGGAGTGTGGCTGGAGCTGGGGCTGAATGAGGCTGAAATTGGGGCTGATGTGGGGGTGCGAGTTATAGGGGGGCGAGCACTTCCGACCATTTTATCCCCATGCGATATACCACGCAGTCTGGATCATTGGCAGGCCGCCGCTGGCTTTCTCCCTTTTGTATTCTTTCCTTTCCTTCTTCGTTTCCTTCCTTTCCATCCCACTTTTCCTCCTTTGACTCCAATTTCTCTTCCTCTTATTTTTCTTCTGTCCTTCTTTCTGTCCTCGCTGGAAACAGACAGTTTTGTTTGGTAATGACCCTCTCCAGACGTCTGCTCAGTGGCACAATAACAAGTCTCTTCCTCTCCGTCTATCACTTTCACTAGATGAAAAAAAAGAGACGACTGTCCAAGGACTACGATAAATAGCTCAGCTCCTCAGAGTCCTCCCCCTCCCTACCCGCTCTGTGGTACCATATCGGGTCCAGACCTGCTTCCGAGTTTTGACAGGTCCCTGACCCACGCCAGAGCCATTCAGCTGGGTTTGGACTTTGTATGTGTGTGTTTATGTGTCGGTGTGTATGTGAGCAGGAATAAGTTGGTGGGTGTTTTTCATCAGGCTAATGAATAATACGTCTGAGCTGAGAGAAGAGTATCAACGAGAGCAGAGGAGGAGGAGAGAGTGAGGGAGAGGAGAGGGGAGGGTAATGACTATCAGATGGTCTACTACTACTGTGTGCTGCTGCTGCTGCTGCTGCTGTGTGCTTGAAGGAGAACACCACTCCATTTATGAAATACACAGATGTGATTATTTATCTCCATAACTGTGCATCTATCATTTGAGAAGAAGTAAGAATCTGTGCTGAGAGATGGACATCGGAGTTAAGTGTGTTATTTTCATTTCAAACCTAGCCAACACCACGGCAGATGTTTAGCAAAGCTGCCAGGATTATTTCTAAAAAAAATTTTAGCGACTAGAAATGCAGACAATGGTAACAATTTGCCAGTAATGGGCAGCAATGTTACTGCAGCATTAGTAGCTGAATTATATTCTCCAGTAGCTTTGTGGTAGCGGTGTTGTTTTCTGAGTCAGTTAGTTTTAGTGGCTCAGTTATTGTATTGAAAATACTCACAAGGATGAGTTCAAAATATGGGCAAACACTCAGGCGTGTAGTTGTAGCAGACAGTGTGTGATTCTGCATGATGGTGGCACCTCAACAGCTATTCCTCATACCTCCAGCATCCATCCTGAAGCTGAATTCATGAGCTGAAGGCACCAGAACAGGCGAGAGGGACATGCATGCAGGTGGTTCACAAATTTGATGACAAAACATTCATCCATCAATTTTCAACACCATTTATCCCTTTTAGGGTCGTGGGGGGGCTGGACCCTTTCCCAGCTGACACTGAGCAAGAGGTAGGGTACACCCTGAACCGGTCGCCGGCCAATCGCAGGGCCGCATAGAGAGACGCACACTCATACCCAAGGACAATTTTAGTTAACCTAACGAGTATGCTTTGGTCTGTAGGAGGAAGTCAGTGCGCCTGAAGAGAACCCAGACATGCACAGGAAGAAGGTGCAAACTCCACACGGAAGGGCCCTGCCCGATTGCTGTGAGGCATGTGCACTACCTGCTGTGCCACACATATTAAATTTACAGTTCCAGGGTAATCTGTAAAGATCAGCTGGCAATCATTCAGTCACTAACTGAGTATAGAGGAGAGAAGAGGAGCAAATCCATGAGGAAACAGAGATTAGCAGAGACAGAAGAAGAGAGAGCTCAAAGCAGCTGTGGCTGGGTTACTCCAGTCAGATAACTTTTGCAATGGCAGATTCTATTTTATCACGTTGTGGTGAAATTTTTATTTTAAATTTACAACTTTAAACATTAAAAAGTAACAAATAAAACTTAACTTCAAGCAAAGGCTAAAAAAGTTACCATATCTGATTTTCTGGGAATATTTAGGGGTAATAATAAGCTTTTATCCATAGAAATAATAAGAAATAATCATTTAAAAAAAACTTTAAAAGAGATGCATATGTGATATACATCATTTGTTCGTACACATCAATAAAACACTGTGACATATTCAAACCCCTGAGACATAGTGTGAGAGAAAAACTTTGTGGATGCCCTGTTTTGGTTTATTATTGGTTGAAGTGTCCATCTGTCCATCACCTGTCTATCACTATCTAAGGAAGACTTGCACATGGACAAATAATCCACAAGGAAATTACCGTAAATCTTTTTTCGTACTAAAGAAAAGGCCAAAGATCATTTATGGCCAGAGAAAATGTTTAAAGGCCTGTCATTTCCAGTGCAAGTATTTTCTTGCCCTGTACATGAATGATTATAGCCTGTGTCGCTTTATATTCTGCCTCTAGAAGACAGACTGTATTTTACATCATAAATCTGTATTTAATGCAATCTTAGGCTCGAGTTCACTATCATTCTGCAAATATCCTGTAACTGACAGACAGTGGTTTGATTGTATAAAATCCAGAGTCTGCACTCAGACTTTGGTCGACACTTTATGTAGTTTTATGTAAATGTCACCATTACACTGCTGTAATGTAGCTATTTCCTTTATATAACATTCCTCTGGCAAAAAGAGCCATGTGTGATTATGAAAATTTTAAAGTCCACACTACACCCGGTCAAAGTTTTCATGCCTGCGGGCATCAATTCAGAGAGAAATGGATACTGTGTGAGAGCAACCATGCACTCAAGGGGGATGCAAATCAGAGGAAGATCATGCTAATGCATGTAATGATGGACCACAGAGAGAGAGGCTGGTTTGGAGATTTATCTCAGGGTAGAGAGAAGTCAAAAATACATATAGAGCCATTGGAACAGTCAGCAGTCACAATACTGGATCTGTGGATCTTTGTTGTTCCTAGTTTTCCTCAGTCCAGACTTTTGGCATGTATATCAAAATAATAATAATTTAACACCTTATATACTTGCCCTCACAGGTCAATGCAGACTTTTACTAAATTTGAATAAAAGTAGTGAAAATGTGGAAAATCTTTGCTCCCACTGAAATGTTTAAATCTCTGCACCCCAAGAGGGACAAAAGCAAAAGACTGCTTCATTTTCATTTTTTGGATATTTGAGGCACCTCTGACTGTAATACTCAGCAACTGATCCAAAAAGGAATCAGATCAGACCAAAACCCTGTTGTTTACCTCAAACTGTCATATTTCCCCTTCAGGAGCAATGAGCTGTTTGATTACTTTGCAATGTTGGCTCACCAAAGACAGAGTTTGTTTTCACTGGGGCAATTACTTACTCACTTTCCTGTCCTTTATTATTAAGGCTTTTGCTGAACCAAAGCAAATGCAACAGTGGCAAGGAAGTTAGCTTTTAACTTGATCACAAACTGGGACGAGGACGCCCATGAGCTTCCATGTTAAAGGGGCTTGTGATAGTACAGGACACTGATTGAAGACCAATCCTCATGTTTACAAATGCAGCCTAATTATGAAAGCATCTTCTGATAAAACTTTTTTAAACAGTTAAGTGGCAGATTTATTATACCTTCTGTCAGCTGCAACACTAATACCAGATAAGTGTATACAGGGACAGTTCAGGAAATTGGTGAGCCCAGTGACAAGATATCAAATTGGGCCCCATCCCAAACTCTGCACAGTTTCTCAAATCACACACCTTTTAATCAAATCTAGATAAAAAATGTTCTGTGAAAAATACAAAGTATGGACAGCACATAAAATGTAATGGCAAAGTAGTTTAAAGTTGTTTTTGAAAGAAACAAACAAGCGTCAAACATTGAAGACGACTTCTATCTGTTAAAAAAAATGTGTATTAAGCTGTGAATTTAACTTTAACTCTTTTTGGATTTAGAGTATTTAAGAAGTCATTATGTTTTTATTAATCATTTTGGTTTAAGGTGTATTCACTCATGATCAATCTCTGATCTTTTTACCCTGACAAAGATTTTTTTTTTTTGTTGCAAATTCAACATTTATCTCTCTCCATTACCCTTTTGTTTTCAATATTTAAATTACCCTTTCAAATGTATGATTAAACATCAAGAAACAAACAAAATGAACTTTTCCTTTCAGGGACTCGGACATTTCAGAAAGGCCTGCCTGTACTACACGCCTTTCCCTACTTGATGCAAATAAAAGCAAGTCTATCCTTCACCACAGTGAACTCAGTGTCATGCTCAAGGAAACAAGATCTGAGCCTTGTGACATGGTGCCTTATCCTGCTGGAAGTAGCCATCAGATAATAGGTACACTGTCATCATAATGGGATGGACGGGGTCAGAAACAAAACTCAGCCAAGCTGATGCTCAGTTGGTACCAAGGGGCTTAAGAGTCTCAAAAAATATTTTCACCAACAGCCAGGGCTGTTTATGCAATCAGGATGAATTCATGCTTTCATGATGAAACAGAAATTGACAAAATAAACTATGCAACATCATTCAGATCTTTTTAATGTCTGATTGCTGTGAATTAACGTGAACCACAAACTCAGTTTTCTGTTATTAGCTGACAGGAGTGGCAGAAATGGTCCTCTGCTTGCCTTGGCTGTATTATTTGAGTTATTGTTGCTGCTCTGGCACCTCCAGGCACTCTGGACATTATCCTCTGAGACTGAAGAGAATGGCTCATTGATGAATGTGTCAACAAAGCATTTCGACCATAGCATAACTGCACATTTGAAACTTACTCATTCTTGAATTATTATCTGTAAATTAAAACAGACTATGCCCAGGTGAAGAAGGGGTCTCAAACTTAAAGGAGCTTCAACAGAGCATCTGAAAAAGTGAGAACGGTTGTGGATCAGACCACTCATTATGTCAAAACAGGGATTATGTGAACTTCTGTGACCGTGTAGCAGTCATCAAAACCAAACATATGAATCAGAGTTAGTGCAAGCTATGATCTCTTAGAGTCAAACATTCCCAGCTTTAACTATACATTTCTGAGCAGCTTCAGACGTGAAACATTGAGAGGGGAGAGAGAGAGAGGGGGAACCAAGGAGACACATCTGAAGAGTGTTTACAGTAACACTGTTTGGAGTAATGGTCGACATTGACCCCCCCGTCACTGAAGGGGTGGTCAGTAAAGATAAATAAAATATCTTTCTGAATCAGCTCCTCAGATCAAAATCTTCTGATTGGCCTGTTTAAACAAGGATTTTTTAAACATAGTAAACATTTCTAGAGTGGTCCGACCACCAGTCAGCTGTTGTGCACATTCAGATCTGATGATAGGATTGATTAAAGCCAGTGGTTCTCCAAAGGTGTGGCAAGACATGTTGGTGTGCCTTGGCATAGGTCCAGACAATTTATTCAATTACATTTGTAAAAAAGACTTGTAGCAGGTTGAGGAAAATATTACTTTTGTGTTATCTGATTTACAAACTCACTTGAATTTGTGACTTTATCGGATTACATGTATGTCCATTATATGATTAAATTAATCCAAGTTTTCCCAGAAATTATCATCAAATCAATATTTGGAGTAACTCCATTGTGAACCATCATGAGGATGACTGCTTCTCCCCCTCCAGATCATGAGTATGCACTTGGCCCCCTGCAGTTTATGTGCCAGGAACATCTTGGAGTGGATGATGTAGTCCTCTACTTTCTCCACCAGGCCCACTCGCACTTGGATGTACCAGGTGGGTATGTAAGGATTATGTCCTTGGAATTTCCAAATGCATTTGACACCATCCCGCTCATCTTGTTTCAAAATAAGCTCATCACAGGGAGTTGATCTCTCCTTCACTTAATGAATCATGGACGACCTCACAGGGCAGCCGCAGTTCATTACTCTGGGGAGTTTTGTTTCACTGGGGCTCCTCAAGGATTGGTTCAGGCTCCATTTCTGTTTACCCTGCAAACTGTGGGCTTGAAGTACTGGTCTGAGTCATGCCACATTCAGAAGTACTCTGACGACATGGCTGTTGTGATGTGTATCAAAAATGGGCAGGATGAGGAGCACAGAGACATGACGAGGGCCTTCAGTGACTGGAGCACTAAGAATGGCTGAATGACTGAGTACTTTGTTGTGCACCTTGACAACAAGCTGGACTGGTCTATGAACACACATGTTTTGTACTTAAAGGGGCAGGAGCTAGCTCTTCTTCCAGGGGAGGCTCTGGTCTTTTGACGTATGCAGTGAAATGCTGCATATGTTCTCTCAGTCAGTGTTTTCTAATGTTCTGTTCTATGCTGCCGTCTGCTGGGATGACAACATGACTGATAGGAGCACCAGGAGGCTGGACAGACTGATGAAGAAGGCTGGCTCTGTGCTTCACAGGAGTTTGATCTCACTGGAGACTGTGGTGGAAAGACATGCGTGCAGTGCAGTGGAGGCCATACTGGACAATAATTACCACCCTCTCCACAACATCCTGGAGGGACAGGGAAGCAGCAGCAGTGGGGGACTTGTCATGATACTCCCTGTGTTGAGTTATTTATATTTATTTCTTATTATGTGCCTTGGTTAGACCTCTTGTGTTTTCCTTTTGCCTCGTTGATTCTGTTCTTTTTAGTTAAGTTACTGGTTTTGTGTCTTCTCTCGTGTTTCCTGTTTTATTTTGTAATCCCTGTGTTCCTCGTGGTGTTTTCCTGCCCTCCCTTCTGTGTCTCTCTGATGATGATGATTCCCTCCACCTGTGCTTGATGTTTCTCCTGTGTATTTAGTCTCTAGGTTGATCCGAATAGTCCTTCCTAAGTCCTTTCCTATCCACTTTACCTTAACCCCGATGAAAAATGTCACAGAGTCAAGGGAAGGAGGGAAAAAGATGAGAGGAAAGGAGAACTGCGGCCAAAGAGGAATTCAACTGCACTTTCACTTTGATGTCATATTTAAGTGACAACTATTTCTTGTGACGTAGGTAAGCCACGACGAACTACAATGTTCTGAAAAGAAACTACAAGAAGCGCATTTGTCCTCTGCCTTATCTCACAGGGTCGTTTCGTGTCTTCACCAGTTAGCATTAACAATCCATGATCAGAGGGTTTACCTGTGATAGTGTTTTGTCTTTGGTCATGCAGTGTGTGTTTCCTGCTCACAGCTGTGAGGTTTGTGAGAGCATCTATAAATGTTGACATCTTTGGCAGACACTGACAATCTGAAGCCTGATAATACAGCAGACTGTCAGAAGTACTATTCCCCTTTTCATTCACATATATCATCATGAACATTGTTTGAATTTATTATATTTGGAGTATTGTAAAAGTCCTCATTTGTCCTTCTTTTATTGATTGTTTTTAATGAACGTTATTAGGCCTCATTGTTCTTCTGTCCCTTCTCCATCGTAAGTTTCCATAAACCTTCGGCAGGAGCCGTATTTATACATGTCACATGCTGCAAGGCATTTTGGGGCGTTTTCTTCCCCTTTCCTTTTGAAAAGGATGGTCCAGTGTTTCCTAAGCTAAAGGAGATATTAAAGGAAGCAACGACCCTCCTTTCCTTGACTTTTGGAGAATTCGAACAGCACTTATCATGGCCGATGCTTAAATGCTTCCGGGTCATTTCTTCAGTAAGGAAGGTTCCTTATCCAAAAAGGAATATGCAGATGCACCATCTGTGTTCCCTGTCTTCCGCGTTGGGTCATTTATTGTCTTCCCTGTTTCACCATGTGCTCATGTTCTCCAGCGTTCTTCAGTGTCTCCAGTGTTACCAGTGTGATCCTGGTGTCAGTTATTTGATTGATTTCTTTTCTGCTAGACTTTGCTTTAATTTGTCACTTTGTTTCAGTTTAGTTATATGTTTTGATATTTTTTGTGTCGGACTGGATTTTGAGTTTTTTTTCTCCCTTTTTGTTCATTTAAAATAAAGACTGTGTTTATCTGCATTTGGGTCCTTCATCTTTATTTTTTATTAGTTTTTGGTTTTCAAAAACCATGATAAGACTCATATCACTGAACGGCAGGACTGAGAGGTTTCTGAGATCCTTTGTTCCCACAGCCATCTAACCACACCACACTGACTTTCTACAGCGTAGCTTACTGTGTGTGATGTTGGAGCTAAAAGATACTAGAATTTCCCCAAAGGAATTAATAAAGTATCTATTTATCTCAAGGCATTGTGTGATAGGACTTTTAAATTTGAGTTATTTCATTAATTAACAAGACACTGATTTACTTTTTCCCCAGGAGTGATATTATTTTATACAGCAGAGTGGCAATCTGATCTTGATTTTGAAATACATTATAATAAAGCTGATGATGTCACTTTGAAATAAAACATTTTTTTGTATACATTTTTGGTTCATTGGTAAGATCCAAAAAATAGAAAAACAATGTAAAATACACAGTATTCTATATAATTATCCATCAAATTACCTAGAAGTGTAAACGTTTGTTAAGCTCTGTTCATTTTGGGGTTGATTTCAAAGTTAAGAATTTCGGAGGAGTTTGAACCATGACTCTCTTGTGTCGGAATCTGAACAGCAGTAAAGTTATCTAGAAGACCTGGGGCATAGGAAGACACTTTTACAACTCACAGGATGTAATGCAGATCCTGACTGAGCCTCAGATGTTTCACAGCCAGACAACTGTTTTCAAACAAATCTGATATCCAGTGACCGGATGTGTCATAAAAATCCAGAGCAGAATGGAAAAATGATTGTTGTCCAAACCACTTTGATGCATGTTTCCATTCCCATTTAGGGCCAACTTTGCATTTTTCTGCATTTGTTGTTGTTTTGTGCCAAGAACTGAAGAATATTTATTATGAATTTACATGTCTAGCATGGCAGTGCAAAAATTACAAAGAAACCGCAAAGCGCTGGCCCACAAAGTTTTTGGCTGTTTGTGCAGGAACAGACAAGTGTTGCCTTCAGGCAAGATCTATGTGTGCCAGCTCCTGATGCTTTTCTCATCTTCCTTTCAGAATCAGATACCTATTGTGAAACCACCGTTTGTGCTGTTTTTCTTACAATGTGTGGAACACTGACTATATATCAGTATGGACGTAGTGTCTTTTTCTCCTTTTATTGTATAGAAGTGAAGCTGCAGTAGCCTTCGACTGGATGCTGACATATTTCTGTGATGTAATTTCTGTTAAGTCAAGCACAGATGAAAGCTGTTTGCTGTGGGGCTGATGAACTTGGCCTCTCTTGATTTGAGTCTTTCTGACCACTCAAAGTGCTTTTACACTGCAGGTCACACCTACTCATTCACGCCCATTCACTTTCATGTTCACTCACTGATGGTTGTCGTTTCTCTGTATATTATCAAACAGTATCAGGCAACACAACCTCATCCTCTCATATCAAATTACACATAAGCACAAAGAGCTTCATTGTGTTAATATGGACTGTAGATGAAGACACCTCTTTTATTTCACTTGCACAGTGTGAAACAGTTGGATGATTTGTTCAGTGAAGTCATCTAATAGCAGGTCAAAATGGATTTGCAAAACATATATATATATATATATATATATATATATATATATATATATACATATATATATATATATATACATATATATATATATATATATATATATATATATATATACATTTAATACCTTATCACACCATGATAAGGTGATAGCTCAGGGAGGGGTGATTGATAAATATGGGGAAAACTATCATTGATCCAAGGTCCTGTGTCATAAGACATTTAAGAGCATGTGCTTCTGCTTGTTTCTGGATGTAAAATGTGCACAGAAGACAAGAGTTGTCGCTCAACCCACATGTCTATCAAAGGTCACATACTATGTTAATAGACTTGAAAATGTTTTTTCAAAACTGTGTCAATGGTCCATCTAACCCACCCAGCACAAGAAAAATTGCTTCTTCTCTCTTTCTCCACTCCCATTAGTGGCTTCAGCAAACATAAGAGCGTGAGCATTAAAGCTATATTCACTTTCTGATTGGGGCGAAGTCTCCGTTTCCTAACATGGAGTATTCATAACATTAGCATGTGAATTACATGATTACTATGGACTTATGAATAATATAATGTCAATGTAGAAGGCACAAAACCTTTTATCTCAAAAATTTGTACTTTAGAGGAAATACCCTTCTGAGTGAATGGATATTGAACTGTCCTGATAACAAATCACGTTTTGTACTTTGATTTGGACAAAAGTTTAAATCCACTCACCAACATGGAATGTGACTGATATCACTATTTAATGAAAAAAAAAAAAAGGAGATAGGAGGTTTGTCCCCAGCAGTGTTGAATATTGAGGAGCTTGTGCAGCCAGTCTGCACCATAGTCTCAAAATAAATATCCCTAACCATTTTTCAACCAGGCCCAGTTTTATACAGTACAATGTAGTCTTATAGGCTACGTTCACACTGCAGTCAAAAGTGACCGGAGTCTGATTTTTTGGCTCGAATGTGACCTGTATCTGACCAAGTGGCATTCAATCTGACATTTTCAAATCAGATTCAGGCCACTTTCAAATGTGGTACTGAATCAAATATGTATCCAGTTGTCTTGAATGTGACCACGGTCTGAACAGCAGGTGGCATTCAATGTGACTTTAACGTCACAGTAGAGTACGGGTCGGCAGTTCACCTCGGGACAAAGTTTTTCAAAGTCTCTTCATGGACAGAACATAAACAGATGTTAATACATAAACATGATTTTTAAAATGTTTGTGTATTTTTTTCCTAAAATAAAGAGTTCTAGTTGATTTTCCATCTACAAGCATTAAATAATGCACTAAGGGAGGAGTGACAAGAGAAAGTGAGAGAGTGCTGGGGCGATCGACTGGTGTCTCCATTACACACACAAGTGAATGAATCATACATTTGTATTATGATATCTGATAAACTTAGTTTATTAACACTGCACCAACATTTTTAATGCATTTACCAGTCTAAAATAACAGTTTACAGGACGCGGAGACACTGATGATCCAATGCTGTCCATCTCATCAGTGCGCATTTGCGCACTGCTGTATGTTTCTATGAGACAGCGTCAGTCAGTGAACAGTCTGCTCTTGTCTGATCTGCTCTCAGACAAACTAAGAAACATCAGAACAGATGACAAAACTAAGTTTTTGCCTATCTGTACATCTGTTTAGCGATCTTTGGCTTTGAGATGTTGGCTCTCCAGCAGCGATCTGTGTCGGCAGGGGTCGACAGGAAAGAGCGTTAATAAGAAATCACATATACCTACAGTATAATTACTTCAATAAGAGCTCTCTGAAGGTGAGCTGCTGTAACATCAGTTTCTGCTATATGGGAACATACTGAGCATACGTGTCACTTCAGAAGCGTTCACATTGCAGTCTGCAGTCAGGCCATGTTTAAAGGTGTAATCTGGACAGCCAAACAAACAAATCTGATTTGAGCAATAAATCAGAATTGAGCATTGGGGGCTGCAGTGTAAACATAGCCATACAGACTCTTGTGGAGGAGCAGGGGGTGGGGGGCTGATGATGACAGCAAATACATGTTGTACAGAAAATAACTCCCCATAAGACAGGATCAGAGAGAACCATGGACTTGTTTCAACCCTAAATAAGGAAACATTCATAACCCCTTGCTATGTCCTCGCTGGCTGCTTTAGTTGGATGAAAGTCACCCATTTAAATTGTAACTAACTATAAACTGCTACACCTTTTGAGCACAGACAAAATGCTGCTCAAGTTGCTCGCAGAGTGCTTAATCCATCAGTCATCAGTCAGATCTGATGTTTCTTGATGGGTATTTTATCAGTTCTTTCAGTTCATCCCACATCAAGAAGCTGCTTGCTCAAATATTTTTCATCTATATCCAGAAAAGTGCAGAACTGCAAGGTTTAATATAAGTTCATCCCAAGTTGTACTTTTGTGGTCATCACAGTGGTGACCGAAGGCCTGTGTGTAGGCCTGTCTGTGCAGTCAAGCCACATGGATTTGCAAGGTTCTGGTCTTCCTTCCAAATTTAAATAAATTCTGTCTCTGTTATTCAACAAACCGCAATCAAATGAATTACTTTTGTTTCTCTGCAACCAGGTGCCACATGATCCACAGCCCAATACAGGTTAGGGCAATGTCAGTTTTCTTGACTCATTATTTTCATCATAGTTTTTGTCAACAAGCTTTTTTCCTCTGAAGAAAACTAGTCGGTAACTAATAAAAACAAGTGCACATGGACAAAACTAAAACTAAATTAACTGTCATTTTCATCAATGAATAAAAACTAGACAAAGATGTTTGATAGAGACTTAATCCAATCAGACCCAGTTTGGTCATGTAGAAAGTAGAGACAAGCTAGGAATATATCCAATCACAGCTTCTCTGGTTGTGTGCAAAGGTTAGATGAGTTAAGAGGGACATCCAATCACAACTGCCTTAGGCGTGTGGTGGCAGGAAAAGTTGGTGAGTGATCCAATCAGAGCTGCTGTCTTCACAAATTGATACAGTATATTCATGTAGAGCTGGTTCACTGTTTGTTGTCAGTTCTGGTATTGTAACTGAAATGCTCTGCCAGGTAGCCTAAAATAAAGTTTATTTTTTTTCTGTTAGGTCATACATTCAAACATTGCAAGCATGCAGTAAAGGATCATTAGATGCTTCAGTTTATCCAAGAGTAAAACACAACTTCAGAGCTTCAAACAAAAAAATGCCTTGAGCTTTATACTGCATATTTAAGTAAACTAAATTTACAGATTTCATTGAAATTCTGTGAAACTTCATCAACGTAATCGAGACTAAAATTACAACAATTTAATTGACAAAAATATGACTAAAACTAAATTAAAAAGTGCTGTCAAAACACTGGGTTAGGATCCTCTGATCTATGGCAAAGAAAGTGGTTTTATATTCCACCTATAGATAATGTTTGGTCTTCATCCTCCATCAGTGTTGCCCTGAGCACTTCATGCGTCGTGTGTTTTAGTCCACACTGCAGGCCGCTCAGCCTCAGCCCATCCAGTCCATACCACAGAATAAACACCAGAGCTGTGATTGAAGGGTAGAGATAGAAATAAAGAGTAGAAGGAGAGAAATATGGATGCAGAGGAAAACAGTGATGAATGCCGACTGTAACATTGTGTAACTGACGGATTATTCATTGTGCTATTAGTTTTCAACAGCGTCTGTTGGTTGCCAATCTACACAAAAGAAGCATACCAGTGATGGCAGCCGGGTTTAGAGTTTTCAATAATGCACCGCTGAGGATTACAGACTTCAGAGTTGAGTTTTACATAGGCTGTCAACCTTTAAACTCTGCACAGTTGAAGCACGAAATAAAATACAAGGGTCAGCCAGTTCCTTGGAAATGAGTTAAGTTGCTCGATCAAGGACAATAAAATCCAAAAGATTTTTAGCAAGAAAAGCAGGTCAGAGTTTAGAGAGGGCTGTGTATTACTTTCACTGAAGTGTAAAGCGTAACTTGAAATGTCCAACAACAAAAGTTACACACTTAAGGCCACTGGTAACCCAAATACATGAAAAATATGTTGTATGTATGATTGTGTACACACTATTAACCAATAAAATCAGTGTTGATCTTCATTTAAACCTCAAGTAAATGAGATATTAGTGGCAAAGTAAAATCAAATAATTGTAATAAAAAGCTAGAAAAGCACTCAGGGAGCGCATACTTCCACCAATCAGCTCACTTCCACCTATAAATTGTGATTTCCACCCAGCATTAGAGTCCTATATTTATTTTATAGGCACATTGTGGAATGAAAAATATCAATCTGCGAGAACTGTGATTACTTTTGACATAAATATCATCCAATAGAGTGATCCAGTCAGTGCCGGGTCTTGTAACTTGTTGACTGAACCAATGTGCTGCTGCTTAAACAGATGTTGGTGTTGTCATACCGTGGCACTTCCAGTGGGCGATGCCACCAGCCTGTCTGTCAGCACAAAACCAAGAGGCTTCGGTGTGTGGCATGTTCGCTCTATGTGGACTTTGGGGGTAATGTTTTAACACTCACACACAAACATACAAACACACAGACTTCTGCTGTAATGGACTATTTCTGTATTGAGTGAGCTGCAGAGGACTGGGGTGATTTTTTTTTACAATTTACGGGAGAATCTGCTGAGAAACCAGAAAACTCCAGAAACAGAGTCAGGGTTTCTTCATTGGCAAAACGATTCCTCCTCTCCTCTTTGTCTGTGAGCACAACTCTCCATGTTCCACCTTTATTGCTGATTGGCTGATTGCTGTACCGTGACTCTGCGTGTAATCAGAGCGTGTGATCAATCAGATGGCACCGTGGGTCAAGTAATATGACTTCATCATAAATTTTTATGTTTTTTGTGACGTCAATCTGGATCAGATGAGCACCTAAAGGAATTGGCATTTTGCTCGGAACAAACCACACCTCTCCTAAAAAAATGTCATGTAAATCCATCCAGAATAGACCTTTGGCATTATCTTGCTAACAGACAGACAGACTCCTGCGAAAACATAACCTCCTTGTCAGAGGTAAGAACAATGAGAAGTACTCTGAAACACAAACATGTAATCAAAATAGCCAAAACTTTTTGAGTTATTAGTGAAAAATGAGAAAACTGATCCCTCTAACAATATTAACAAATCCTTTCAGAGATTCCTGGGTAAGTGTCTGTATTTGAATCACCATCAAAATGTAATCATGTCTTCCTTGTGACATGAAATCTCCAGAAAATGTAATCCAAATATATAGCAAACTTTTTAAGTTTTCTTTCTCACACACAAACAAACCAACAAATGTCAGCAATAAAGTAATCTCCATGGAGGAGGTAATAAAAAGTTGAGTTCATATGAGTGTATAATATTACTCTGCTCACTCAGTCAGACACGGTTTAGTTTTTCAGTGGCCTGTCATTGGCTTTTTACATTTGCCTCTAATGTTTTCATTCTTCAGAAACTTGTCATCAAACCTCTGTTGTTCTTTTCTTGACTTCTGAGACAGACTCAAAATGTGCTTTTGAGCACAGATTTGATCTAAGGAAGACAAAAAAGACTTACAGGTCTAGAGCATGGATGTATTATAAGAACTGGATAGCATGGCTCCGCCTTCCACCATGTAACGGTTTTGAAGCCATAATATCCCCCGTCAGGGCGCCGCCATTGTGCAACCAGTAGAGAATCTGGACCATATCTGGACGCAGCTGTTGTACACGGTCGCAAAACTCCGCAGCATACAGCGTACACAATCGTTGAGGAACTGCTGTAAACCGCGCTTATTTTTTAAACTCTAATAACTGATGAAAAAGAAACTTTTCAGAAAAAAGACGACTTGGAAAAAACGCAGCCCAATAATACTTTCATGTCACCACAGCATACGGATGGGAGAAATATTTCTACGAGGTGTATTAATCTTTTGAAGTTTCACTACAGCCCGTTCAGATGAATGGGGGAGACAGAGAGTTGACCTATACTGCAGCCAGTCACCAGGGAGAACAGTTTTTGTGGCGGCTTCACAAAAGCCCAGCGACATGACGTCCATGTTTTTTTACAGTCTATGGTCTAGAGCAGATGAACAGGTACCATGATTGTTTGTTAGGGCAGAAAATCCTTTACCAGTGAGCAGTGTGAGTCGGCCCCATTGTCTTGATCAAGAATGCAACCATTATTCCACCATTAGTCTCTTTTGTCTGATTTTTTATTTACAGTTTCTGATAGAATCTGTTTGTGATATCACCATTGACCCCTAGGTCAACAAATGTACTTTACTAGTTTTTCTTTTTGATGAAGAGTTAAAGGTTTTGGGACAGTGGGCACACACTTTTGTCATGTTCAAATTTTCAGGAGAAATTTTCCAAACTGTCTGTTTACTAATGGAGACCATTTCTGTTACCATTCTTAGACTGCTCTGTTGATTATTTCAAATGATATGTTCAGTTTGTTATAGGTTTTAAGACCTTTTGATGTGCACGGGCATCCAAGACGCTCATCATCTTGGACATCTCTGCTTTCACAACATCTTTAGTTCTATTTAAACTTGTGCAAATGTTGTTCAGTGTTCCTCATTCACCTCAGGTAATATGCAAAAAGATTCAGCTGCTATTTTGTAAAGTTTTGCCCAAAACCTAATTTAATGCCTTGCTCAACTTTTAAGCTTATCATTTGTCCAATGCCATAGCAAGCAGATGTGCACTCCAGTCTTAGCTAGCAGTGGACTTAGGACGTTACTTAAGGAGCCACCCGGGTAATTAAAAGGAATGGGTCTTTTTTAAAATTTACTTGTCTTTTCTAGTTTTATAAATTTACATGGCTTTTTAGGTGAACAAGTGCTTTGATTGTTACCTCCGCCAAGGAGGTTATGTTTTCAGGAGAGTCTTTCTGTCTGTCTGTGAACAAAATAACCCAAAAAGTTATGGATGGATTTTGATGAAATATTCAGGAAATGTTCAGCATGGGAAAAGGAAGAAGTGATTCAATTTTGGTCTTGATCCAGATCACCGTCTGGGAACTGTGCTGCTTGGCGGAGGTCTGCGCTCTCTGAGTGCTTTTCTAGTTGTTACAATGCTTCTCTGCTCCTCGCTGTAAGACTCGCTGTAAGTGGTAAAGGGCTTTCTCTTTCAAAGCTCTAACTATGCTAAATTTATCCATGAAATGAGAAGAGTAGCTTGCTCACTAATAAATATAGCCTATGAAGTGAAATTTGGCTCTTTAATGAAATGAAAATTAAATTAATTTCCCTTCAGGAACCAATAAACCTAAATCTAAATCTAATTCAAATAAAACAATTTGTGACACGGCAGAAGACCTGCACTGCTCATCCACAGAGTACAGAGGTATCGAGCTTAGTCACCTGCAGTCAGAGAGAGCAAGAAGAACTGACTTTGTATTAGCCAGAGATCCATCCTGAGACCATCAGGCACATATAAAGCTGTATTCATCTAAATACACTTGTAACTTTTACCCAACCAAGCCTGGATAGAGGAGGTGGGTTATAATTACGACATAAAAAAGCTGGAACAATCAATTTTTAGTTCTGAAAACATTTAAGGTGTTTTTCCTCAACTTTAGACTCTCTGACAATGTTATTCCTCTCTCCTCTAGCTTCCAGTACAAATATGCTCATTAGGTGATGACATCATTTAGCAACTTCTGGTGACTTTTAGGACAACACAGGGCTTTCCTTTTTAAAGAGTTGGCAACACTTATAATTATTATCTTACAGCAGCTATGCATGAACACCCAAACTTTGTGTGAGTGTGTGGGTGCTGGTTCGGTTATCCAAATGTTATGTTTAAGATTATCAGTGGCATGTAAAAGAAAATTTGCTTATAAAGACTATCTGTATGTAAAAACTGCTTTAGATTCAGAGAAAAATATGGCTGTGTGAAGTTTATGTTTTATTTTCCTAAATCTGCACATATGCTGTTATGTCCCTTATTACAAAAATATTGCTGCATCAGTACAAAATAAATGCTCTTTGAAAAAAAAAAACTAAATTGTAGTTTTTTTCCCTTATTTAGACTACAGTGCAAATACAAACATAAAATCTCAATAAAAAGTGCTGTGTTGTTGTAACAATCAGGACACCAACATTCTTGAATGAGAAGGAAAACAAATAGCAGTCCTCAGAGCTGCAGTTTAGACCTATAAATGTCTGAACTGTGAACTATAATATTTAGCCTATAACAGTGCATATACTTCTGATTTTCAAGTATGATCAAATTCTGTCAACTCAACAGTAGATGCAAAAATCAAATTTTGTTTTTTTATGCAGACTTATACAAACATAGTGGAGCAGTTCTACGGTTTATGTGTTCAATGTGGATTTTAATGTTTCCTATGAATTGACGGTCAGTGAATGGAGCAGGAAGGCAGGGCGAGCGGGTCAGAGTTAAGAAGGGGAGAGTTTTATGTGTGTTTGAGAGAGGAGGGGGAGAGCTGTGCAGGAGGTGTAGAGATACTACTCACTGTTTTGTTCGGGAATTAAAATTGAAGTTGGCGTGGTCACAGCCCACAGTGACTGTTAAATAAAAGCAGGTATTCGCAAGCTGCAGGTGGTTGTTCTCGCCGCAGTATACAGTGAACTGTAGCGGCATATTTTGCACACGGTTGTTGTTTTGTCCGCAATCTTCCCACCGTTCTCTTGTCTTTTACATGGGAAGCCAAAATAGGTCCACACAACCGATTTATTTGACGAAGGAGTGTCAGCTAATTCCTCCGCTTCGTCCTCCTCCTTATTGCAGCTGGTGTTTTGCTACGGGAGGCGAGGAGGGTTTATTTCGTCCTTTTATTTCGAGCGTCTTTGATTTTTATTTCGTCATTTTTTATTTCGCGAAATTTCGTGGCACGAAATTTCGTTTCACCCCTAATGAACACCCAAACTTTGTGTGTGGATGCTGGTTCGGTTATTCAAATGTTATGTTTAAGATTATCAGTGGCATGTAAAAGAAAATTTGCTTATAAAGACTATCTGTATGTAAAAAACTGCTTTAGATTCAGAGAAAAATATGGCTGTGTGAAGTTTATGTTTTATTTTCCTAAATCTGCACATATGCTGTTATGTCCCTTATTACTGATGAACTTTTATTTTCCTTCAGACCTTCAGAGTTTAATCAAATGTTAGTGCTAAAGGACTGAAAGGAGCCATTGCTCATACCTGTATTGTCAGTTTGTCTGTCATCAGTCCTCAAATACTGTATGTTACTTTTGGTGAAGTGGATCTGTAAGTGGAACTTTTAAAAATGGGAGTCCTGAAATGTATAGAAAGGACAGAAGAGTGGATGTGAATAGAGAAAACGGTAAAATATTTAAAGTTCACCAAAAAGGTATTTTCTGATTTTTTGAAAATCAAAGTTCATGTCTAGATGTCAGTCATAATGTAAGCTGCCACGCCTTCACAGTCCTGACAATCTTTTTCATTATTTCAGATCAAGTCAGCAGAAGAGTGAACACAGATTGTTAACAAGAATCTTCAGCATGATGGCTCAATAGCGTGATAGATGGATCCTGATTCTTCTGCTCTGTCTTTTATTATTTTTCTCCCACTCTTGTTTTTTATCCCCTGCTCTCGGTTTTCTCCCTCCGCTGTCTCCTCTCATTTGTCTCCTTTCCCAGATGAAGACAGATTATTAAAAAGAGTGTTAGTGAGTAAAGAAGCAACTCCCTCTCTAAACACCCACAATTCTTTCCTTCATCACCAAAAACACTCCACCCCTAAAAGTCTGAATCCCTGTAGGACAAACTGCCTGCAGGCTGTGCAGCGTTGCAGCTCGTGCAGATAAAAGACTACAGCTGTGGCTGAAGAAAAAAACATTTTTGGCTTTGACCGCGAGCTTGAACTGTCCAGCACTGCGGCTGCATGCCTCCCGGCCTGCCGTCCGGGGACAAACATGGCCCAGAGCGGGGAGGCAGAGGGAGGGAAAGAGGACGTGAGGAGAGAAGGGGAACTCTCACTGCAGCAGTCAAGCTCCTCAGCTTCTGCTGTCAGAAATGTGGTTTGAGGAAAACATCCGCTGAAAACAGAACAGCTTCATGCCGGGTAGAAAATGATGGCAAAAGAGTTAAAGAGCCAGTGAAATTAAAAATATATGAGCTCTTTACTCTTCTAAAAGTCAAGCTTTGAGAGAAAACACGCTGATTCATGGGAGAAGAATTAGATCAGTGGAGTGAGGACAGCAGAATCATGGAACAGATGGTTTTACCATCAACCAGGATTTTTACCTGCTCCAGTGTGATATTCAATCTGCAGGTGACGGATTTGTCTGAGCAGAAAGTTACTAGAGATGGACAGGACACGTAAATAACCAAAAGGAAGAAGATTTGTTCTTCAAGTTGAGTAGAAAAGTCAACATTTTAAGAGTTAGTTGAATTTCAAAAATCACCTTTGTTTCTTTTAATCCATACATATAAAGTTTATCCTTAATACGGTATTTCATAGTGTTTCTTTCTTTTTTCATGATGTTGTCTTTAACAGAACCAAAAATTATATTTTTTATGTTGTATTTTAACTGCATTTTATACATTTTGAATTAAGTCTCCTCATTTTCTTAAAATTTTCTGCCGTTTTTTTTTTTGTAGAAAATGATTTACTTTTCATGAAAGATAAATCTTCATATGGTCTTTTTTCCCCTCATTTCTGACCCAAACACTCCTTAGCCCCTTAAAGCCTGTGGTATCATGTTTGATGCATACTTTTATGATACCTCCATCTAATCAATATTCCCAACAAATTACACCTAAAACATCTAATGTATCAATAATATACAAAAAATGTGTTTGTTAAATACATGGAAATTCTGTTTTTTTATTTCAGTAGATGGAGAAATAAACATTTCAGCTCAAAAAAAAAAAAAATTTTAAATCTGCAAACCTTTTAATAATTCAGTATACAAATGGGACCAACACTTTTTTTGCTATGTATTTCAAAGTGACATTTTAGACTGTAATTGTAGAGTGTGTTTATTGGCAGGTTGGACAGAAAACTGCCTACCTAGACTTTGTGACAGTCTGAATTTCATTGCATGAATGATAACAAAAAATATTCTTCCCAAGCCAAGCAGTCCAGCTCTTTGTTAGGTACACTTACATCCTAGTTTTTAGCTTCCTTTTCACACTGCTGTCTGCGGGTTTGAGTAGGGAGGACAAGTCAGTCGCTCTCTCAGTGCTGTGGAGTACAGACAACATTTTCTTGGTCTCTTGCTCTTTAATTTTCCATATTGTTTCCTTGGATACTAGGCCTCTTCTCAGGAAAAGCGATGTTTTCTGAATTCTACAGTAATGTCAGGCATGTGTGATGACAATATTTGACATGTTGAAGGACACAGACACCCACTCTCATGTTATGTTTTTGTATTTTAGAGTTACTTTGTACATCCCTTATAATTGTTATGGTGACAAATATTCTGGCACTGAAGCAGGGTTAATATTTTTATTAGGTATATTTAGGGTCAGGCACTTTGGGCAGCTTAAAGGGGGGGTCTTTAGGATGTGCGGGTCCACGTACTATCTCAGTAGACTGAGTTTGAAGCGACGCTCAGCTGGCATGCTGTGCTTCTGTATTTCCAGCTGATCAAAAGTGTTAAACAATGCAACAGGTAGTGACACAAATATACAGAGAAGTTTCACAGTGTAACCACCTATACCCTGCCATTTTGTGATGTTGACAATGAAAGTGGTATTTTGGGGACAAATTTTGAATTATGTGTCGAGGGACATTTTGTCCTGTATAAGGATGTGCGGGTGCACGTGCTATTTTCAGTAGACTGAGTTTGCAGCTGCGCTAAGCTGACATGCTGTGCATCTGTATTTCCAGTTGTAGTAAAAACTGATCTTTAAAACCCATGACCACCTGGAAAACCCTGTTACTGTGTCCAAACATGCAACATATGAAAGATGCAGAGGTAACCATTACTTTCATGTTTCTGCTCTTTTTGATTTTATCCTATAAGAAGCTAAGCTGCCAGCTAACAAGGCTTCAACCACCAATGCTGTGATCTAGCAGTGACTAAGCAATTTGAGTTTGTGTTCATTTTTATTGTACCTATCCTTTACATTTGTTATTTTTAATATATTGTACATTTTGTGAATTGTTGCAGTTTTAAAAAAAATCATGAGAGATTTTTTTTAAATAACTAACAAGAAAAGTCACACCTTTAACCTCTTGGGGGATCCACACTTGTTAGCCAAATCAAGCTCTGAACAGTAACAATTCAATTTAAAGGCAGTGTACAAGCATTGGTTTTGGAGGAATAATGGCCCCGCTTTAACACATTTTGATGCAGTCAGACATAGTAAAGGCCCAGGATTTTTGAAGTGGGGCTGTACTGTACATGGCACTAACCTGAACATTAGTCAAAGCAACAGGAATCAGCTCTGAGTGCGTACAGAAACAGTCAGCACAGTAGTTAGAGAAACATATAGCTGGACATGGGGCTACCTTCATTTCACTTCATCCCCAATCAAAAGCAAACAATAAAATTAACACTAAACTTTCATTAGCTAGCAAGGGCAACTACAGAAGTTTGAAGCAGACCAGAAAAAAAACAGAACAGCAGAACAGCAAAGATGAAAGAAAACCACGTACAACAACAGAAGTGAGCCACGCACACATATTAGGATAGGTTTTTAAAACCTTAATGTCACCCACAAAGCCAAAGCTTAAGTCTAAGTTCGGTGACAGGGCCTTTAGTGTGGCTGCCCCCACCCTCTGGAACTCTCTCCCCGCAGAAATCCGCAACTCTCCCACTCTGGACTGTTTCAAATCACTTCTCAAAACTCACCTGTTCTCCCTGGCCTTCCCTGTTTAATGTTTAGCTTAGGTTCATATTTGTTGTTGATTCTTATTAGTTTGTCCCCTCTACTGTGGAAAGCGACCTTGGGTTCCTTGAAAGGCACTATATAAATTTAAGTTATTATTATTATTATTATTATTATTATTATGATTAAGTTGCCCCTGCTGCTGATAAAAACCCCGACAAGCATGGATCAGCTTTTCTCTTGTCTCTCTCCCACATGCTGCCACAAAGCCCCCTGTAGGCTTGGAGTACTTCTGTTCTTGTTTATTCTGCATTTCTACTCTTGCAGGGTTTTTCTGTTTGAATTGTTTAAGGCTGTGTTGAAGCAGCTTTTCCGTTAGTGCATTTGTTTTTTTTTTATTTTTGAAACTCAATATTTTTCTGTGCTTGTTTTGTTGTGTTTCTGTACTTAAAATTCTTTCTGTTCTTCCGCTGATTTCCTCTTAAATCTTAGAAAAGGAAAATGTAAAAATATCAAGGTTCTCTGGATTTTTGAGTTTTAGGTCCAACTAATATTTCTAAGTTGTGAGGAAATCTACTCAAAATAAAGACAGCTCAGACAGAATGAGGTTAGCTGGAAGTTGTAAATAAAGGCTTGACAACTTTTAAAATAAGTCCTATTTCTAAAAAAGAAAAACTGATGACTGTTTTCTGTCTGAAAGATTGATCCAGGACAGAAAACTCAAAACAGAATTCAGATCATGTTACTTTTCATGAGTGTTGGCCACAGATGGACCAAAATAATTAAAGTTTAAAGTCTCTGTAGGAACCGACGAAAACAAACCAATGCAGACACAGGTTTGATTAAGTCCAAAAAAAATTGGGTGTTTATAGCTTTTGATGTCAGATTTATTTAGTTGTTTGTCTTTCTAAACTTGCTATCAAAGGAATCAAACATGTCTTCTGCATTCAGAACAGGATTGAGTGTCAGAGGCCTCTGAGGTCACTGAAACCTCCAAACCAACCTGACAGATGAGGACAACTCTGGTCCTGTTTTGGGTTGAATTTCCCTTTAAACACATCAGCGTGCAGCCAAAACAAACGGCTGCCGAGGGTTCGCCTCTCGCCTCCGGTCTCTGTGGCCTGCTTCTCGACAGCAGCCCAGGGACCCTCGGTACTCAGAGGGAGGAGCGGGCCAGTCCTCAGGCCCTCCCACCAGCTATAAGACCAGGGGCAGACGGAAACACTCAGACAGCAGGCACACGTGGAGCAAAGACGCAGAAAGAAGGAGTGAGAGAGAGAGAGAGAGAGAGAGAGAGGACGTAAGGAGAGACTGAAGGAGACCAAAGGAGAAACAAACATCTGCAAGAGACTGGGAGCTGCTTTGGACTAAAAGAGACAAGCAAAGACTCAAAGGACAGTGACAGAGGGCAATTTAAGAGCCATTTGGCTTCGACACGCCACTTTACTTTGTGTCTCTTAAAGGATTTATGCAAAGAAGAGCTAAGATTTGGGATGCAAAGTATTTCTGTACAATCAAGGAGGGAAAACCAAGACCGACCCGCAGCCTTCTGGGACAGCAGAGCTTTTAAGAAGAGTAACTCCTAATTTATGACTAAGGATCAGCTTTATGATCTGTTAAACTGAGCCAGACTCAGCGCTGAAAGGGTCAGACTCACCTGACTTTTCTACAGAAGAAGCCGTAGTCAAAAGAGTGATAAAAGAGTTGGACATCTTCAAGCATCACCTAAAGAAAAGTAGTAAAGAAGCCTCTGATATTAAACTTTCAGGAGGACTATTGCAGTTTCCCAAAGGCCAACAGAACATCTTTGCAGTAGCCATGACCTTTGCGATGCTACGAACAGCGCCTCCTGCAGGTCGCTTCTTGTATGGCGACATCGCCCTTCTTTCCGAAGATGATGAGGACAACGGCAGTGAAGGTTCTGGCTCAGAAGACCGTTCCAACAACTCCAGCTCTGCCGCCTACCGCCTGTCCTCCTCATCGCCATCTGCCTTTCACATCAAGGTGAACAGGAAGAGGAAGCTGTGTGGGGGAGGAGGCGGAGGTGGTGGAGGGATCGACATGGAGGCCATGGCGGGGAGGCTCTGTCCCCCAGGGTCTTCTCCACCTGGTGAGGGTCGGCAGAGGACCGCAGCCAATGCCCGGGAAAGAGATCGTACCAACTCTGTAAACACGGCGTTCACTGCGCTGAGGACGCTCATTCCCACCGAACCTGCAGACAGGTAAGACAGAAACAGGAAGGAAACAGGGACTGATGCAAAAGTATGAAACTGTTTTTTTATTATATATATTTTATTTTATTTTATATTGTTTTTTAGAGAAATAACATGTGGCTCCTGTAACTTTAGGTAAGAGGTAACACAATTAAAAATAATTATGTAGCGTGAGACAAAACCTAAATTTAATTTGGTAAAACTGCATTAACTCATGAGAGAATACTGCTGTTGTTGTTTTTATATAACAAATCAGGAGACTCATATTCCTTTGCTCAGGGCCCCCAACAGAAAATTCAAGAGGACTTTGATATACTTTACATTTAATGTATAAAAGACAAAGTAATCCAAGGTAGGACAAGATTCGCTTAGTAATTGAATATTGTCCATGTCAGTCAAGAAACTCTCATATACAATGCTGCTTGTTTTAAGCTGTAGTTGTATGTTTAGTGTATAAAATGTACTGATGTGGAAGGTGACCCATAGTTGATTAAAAAACATAAAGAAATGTTGATAAGAGGCTGCTTTATCACAGCCCTACGTGTATATCTTCACAAGGCAGATAAGTCTTTGGTGAGGATTTTGGGGTGGCCGCACAGGGGTCTATGTGGCCTTGGATATCATTGGGTCCACCCTTGGTTGGAGTGACAGTGAGACCCTGTGCTGCAGAGAGGAGAGATGATGGCAGTTGATCTCCTTGATCTGTCTCCCACAAAAAGAGATCATGCTTTCAGAAAACTTTAAAACTTCATTGAAGAGTTGGCGCTTGAAGATTATTGCACTGGTCCTGGTAAATCTGACCATCAGGTGGACTGTGAGAGTTTGATCTAGACCAGAATTTCTTGACCTTTTTGCCCCTTTTTAAAACTTAAAAAAGCTGAACCTTTTCGGTCCTTTTGATCTATGCAAAAACTGTGACACACTGCTTTGCAAATAAGCATAAATCATACATATTTTCATTCATAAAAAAATGGTAAAATGTGAGTAAACACATGTTCTGCAAAAATCATTTAGGATGGTGTGAGCTAAGTTTTGGATCATTACTTCATTCAATATTTGCAAACCAAATTTTGACAACCTAAAAGCTGATCTATACAATTAACCTCCATGATCCGGCTTTGTTCATTCATCTGAAAAGCACAAGCGTCATATTCTGATGTCTATTTTCTATTCTTGTTCTAGAATTTGCTGGAGTTCATCAAAAATAATGACATAAAATAATAAAAGATGTTTAGTATGAGTACTCAAATATTTTTAAGTTCTTTACTTCTGTACACATGGACTTAATAAGTCATTTGGATGTTTTTTAAAGAGTTTTCAAAGTACAGGAATGTATGGTTTTACAGTCACATTTTTTTTCTTACCAAAAGAGAGCAAGCTCTGGCTGAACAACACAGACATGTTTGGAGTAGCTGGTCCACTTATACATGAAGACCTGGGACCTTCAGTTGCCTAATTTGTGTTGTTCATCAGTTATATTTAAGATACGGCAGTAAAATTAAACTCACATCATGATGCTTTTCAAATGATCTCTCTCTCTTAAGTCTTACCAAGTGCAGAGATTTGTTTTAATGGCAGAATTTTTCCCCATGTCTGGTGAACAGGAAGTTGTCAAAGATTGAGACGTTGCGTTTGGCCAGCAGCTACATCAGCCATCTGGGGAACGTGCTGCTCCTGGGCGAGGGTCTCCACGATGGACAGCCATGCCACGCCCCCTCACCGCCATTCTTCCACGTCAATTCCTCCCCCAGCCGAGGGTCCGACCAATCAACTCAGCCAAAGCACATCTGTACTTTCTGCCTCAGCAACCAAAGGAAAATGGTAAGCAGATGCCTGTTATGAATGACTAAATATGACAACTGGAGAAGACAGATGAAACAGAAAAATGTATTATATGTGACCTAAGTAAAATCACATAAGAACAAACTTAAAGAAATGTTTAAACCCTTCAGTTTACTCAGGATGCACCAAATAAATGCTTGAACTCACTGAAAGTGCTCAAATTCTGATTATGTGTTTCAAGGTTTGAAAAATCTAAGTGGACAGTTTGGATGATTGTCCAAGTTCTTTCCAAACAGGATTTTAAGTGGTTTGTTAACAGTGCGAGATATGGCAGTTTCACATTTTTGTGTTAGAAATGCCTGAGGTTTATGCTCTTGGAACACTTCTGTGTTATTGCTATAATTTTCTTCTGAAATCTTTTTTTTTTGGCTACTAAAATAAAACATATTGTGTGTTTGCAAGTTGATATCTTAAGTGAAATTAAAAATGTTAAGTGTATTCAAGAGTAAGCATAGATCCATCAAAAAGTCTTATCTTTGATTTTTCAAAATTAAGACCGTAAGTGTCCTGAAAACTTTTAATCTGTGGGATAATGTGAATTCAAGATGATTTTGACTTAGACTGCCTCATCAAATTTACTAAGGCAATTTTAGGGGCTGCTTCAGAAAACAGAGGAAAAAACGGATGGCTGTAAAAAGATGATGGTTAAAAAATTAAAAAAAGGTTCCTGCGCTGATCCATCTGCTTCTTATTTATGTCTGTGTCACTTTCCAGCTCTTGGCAAGACATTGCAACTTAATATCCTCTTATCAAATTTCTCTTCAGCATCTTTGCTTCTTATGTTTTCGGACAATAACAATATCTCTTTAACAAATTAGCATTTAGCAGAGGTGTTAGAAAACAAAGTTCTGAAAACAAAACTCCTTTAATTGTCTTAGTGTGGGTCTCTGGAAGATCTGATGTATAATTTAGTGTCTAAAAGTGTGCTGAAGCCCTTTTTAAGTGTTTGTATAATTGTCTAAATTTGTCACTTACCAAACTTGAGCACTGCTGGAAAATAATTTAGATTGGCACCACGACTGCTCAAAGATGATCTTTGAAAAAGTGTTCAAACCCTGTGGGAAATGCTTCACGGGAGCGATTTATCAAGAATGAAGAAAAACGATTAAAAACCTCTTTTATCTGAAAAACAAAGTTGCCTTGTCTGTGCAGAGGAGTCTCTGTTGAAAAAGTGTGTGGAGCTTTGAGGTCAGCGTGGTGTTTAAAGCTGACCTTAGATCAGTGAGCGTGCCTATAAACCTGATTGGCCCTGAGGGACGGTTAAAGCAGAACCTCTTTAAAGTCCTCTTCTGGGGGTGAAGGACTTTGTGTTATGGTTCTGTTGGGGCTTGGTTTTACTCGAGCAGGTGGCTTAAAAGTTGAAGGTGCTCTCTGAATCTCTTCCAGCATTTTAGTCAGAGAAGCAACTGTTTTTGTGTAGCTAGGAGAAAGTCAAATCAAAACACATGCAGACATTTTTTAGCATTACATCCAAAACATAGAAGAGGTAAAGACATAAATACATCCTAACCAATCTGAGCTTTTGCATTTTTTCTTCTTTTATGAATATAAACCCAAAGTTTACAAGGTTCTTTACACAGTGACTGAGATTTATGACAAGAAGAATATGAAATCCTTCCAAAACCATGTGTTTTATTTTAAGAATGTTTTGACGTCAGTTTGAATTTGAGAGGTTTTAATCACGACTGCTCATGAACAAACACCAGAGACCAACTTTGTAATACTGAACTGGAAATCACTCAAAAACAAAATGTCATGTATTTTCTTTACTCAAAATGCACAGTATGAAGTTAAAAATAGATGATGAATGAATATGAATGAAATTCAAGCAGGGATTTATAATAAAAAGTTGTTTTTTTTTATTCATGACATCCCAGGTGCCACCAGGCTGCTCCAATCAACAGATTAACCTCTACTTCATTTATCGTTTAAATAGATCCCCTATGTGTATTTATTGATTATTTTATTTTTCTACCATCAAACCTATCTATACAACATTTTTAAAATGAGTTAAAAGGTGTGTTGAATAAGTAACACTGAAATATACCATTATTACTAATCTAAAGTGATGATAATAGATTGAAAGATTGGTTTGTACCTCAAACTTTGTATCACAGTTTAATATAAATATGGTACAACAGGAATCAACACGATCAGAAGGTCCAAAAAGGAAATTGAACTCTTATTTTGGTCCATAAGAATAATATAATCAAAAGTGTGCCTCTCGGAGCAGTTCAAACAGTTGAGCTGTGAGCGTATGACGGTGTTTAAAATTCCTCATGATCACCCCTCATTACAGTGAAGGAGAAAAAGATTAACTGTAGGTTTTATTAGAAAAAAAACGCCATAAGAGTTTTTTTTTAATAATTAAACAAAACACTGACGGAGCAGTGAGTGGACAGCATGCTCTTATTTGAAATAAACACTACAATATTCCATTTCAAACATTTTAAAATGTTTAACTTTAGAAATACAAAATAAATCTTTGGAAGCTGAAAGAGGACATGCACCTGTGTATTAAATTTTACGATATTTTCTGAAGATGACGTGCACGTCATTAAACTTGGGGATTTTCTTAAGAACACAGTTTACCTTTTTTGCCATTTCGGGAAAACAGGATTGTTTCTTTTTCTGTAAAAATGAGTTCATTTTAATTGTTTTAGGTTACAAGAAATCACTTTGATGTCAGCAGGGCTGCTCCGGAAAACAAGAAATAAGAGATCATTGTTTCATGGAAAAACAGAGTAAAAAAATCTTCTTGAGACCCAGCAGTCCTTTTAGTTCCTCAGAGTCAGATCTCTTGCTCTGCTTTATTTTCCACTTTCCACTCTGTTGATCCTTAAAAAGAACAACACAGGATTGAAATGAAATCACTTGTTGGGAGTGTAGTGTTGCTACTTTTTAAAGATTTCCTGAAGTGCTGCCATTCTGATCAGCATGAAGGTGAATCAGGGTCACTCTAAAAGTGACCAAATGTAAATGATCCATACAGTTTTGGGAAACTCTGATTTAACATTTAAATGTGGTTAATATAGACATCATGAAACTCAAACGTTATGAGATAATTAAGTACAAAATCTCATATTGTGTGAGAAAATCATACAAGATGAAGCCAAAAGCTCTGTGCCATGCCTGAATTAAAAACCTGATCAAACTTTGCCTTTTAGTTGGAATGAGCAATTAATGAAGTGATTTAAGGCCTGGCTGATTAGATCAAGACATTAAAACGTAGAGTTGACATTAAAACAAGTTTACACCCTTTGTCCATAAAAAGCTATTTTAGACTGAGCAGATAGATAGATAGATAGATAGATAGATAGATAGATAGATAGATAGATAGATAGATAGATAGATAGATAGATAGATAGATAGATGTCAGACTCAATACATCGTTTTATTTTTCATGGCTTTCATGGTCTGAAATATGTTTTTTCTTTCACAAAAAATGTTTGATATGCTTCTTTATTTGTATTTTCAGAGACCAGCCCAAAAATGTCATTGTGGGTTAACACATATGAAAAAAGGTCGGCATGAATTTTTACAATTAAAGTTTTTTTTTAAATATTACATATTTATTGTTAAAAGTGTGTCCACTTCATTTTGTCTGTAGAATTGTAATGATCACACTGATGCATCTGAAAATCAGCTCTGAAACAGTTTCCATTTGAGAACAATGGTTGTTTTAATTATATATTTTTACCCATTTTACTTGATGTCAGTCAAACAATATTAATATTAACAGCTTTGGTTTTCAGCATGAGGGGGTTATATGTAATGGTATTCCTTCAGGCTAACAGTTAGATCAAACAAATCAGTGGTATAGCTTCTTTAAAGGCGTTTGATTTTACAAGTTTAAATGGGCAAATTAAACTTGTAAAAGCAAACACCTTCAAAGAAGCTATACTGTTTTGTATGATCTAACTGTAAGCCTAAAGGAATACCATTACATATAACCCCCTTCAGAGTGTTTTCCATGTCTCATCCATGTAATAGAGCACCTCTATGCACAATACACAAAATCAACATTTTTTCTTCCAACCCTCCCAAATTGTCAGTAGCTGCCTGACCTGCCTCATACTTCACCCCACAAACAGACCAGCCAGTGTGACATCCCACCACTGTGTCATCAGCCAGCACAATGCAAAGCGTGGATCACATACAGCATGCAGAGCAAATGAAAAATCAATCCAGTCATCATAGAGCGGGCTGAAGACTCAGAAAGGATTGGGCCCACATAGGGAGGGGAAACTTATAGTGACACGAGCTCCAGCAGAGCGTCTCACACGGAAAGAGACTACAGATGATTTAGGGGTCCCCAGTATGTGAAAACCAGTGAATGTGAACATGAACTATTAGTCATCAAAATTTTAATCTATGGAGCAGAGTTTAGACAAAATAAGACGGCTTGAAATTCAAGTGCTCAAGATCCCTGTTGTTTTATATGCTCCTTCATTTACTGCATTACCAGAGATTTAAACTGAATATTTTTGGCAAAGATTTTTACAGTTTTCGGTTAAAATCATGTTTGATTGAGTTCTCACAGGAGTCAGCATAATCAGGAACATCCTCCACACGAGAAACTCCTCACTCTAATGAGAAACCGCAGCAAAGATGAATTTATTGAAACAACCAGCTGACTGAAATCAGAATCTCCAACCTCCCACTTCGACTTCAACAAACACCAGCGGCCTGTTTAGTTGATGATGGAGAGGTGACGTCCTACAAACCCCCACACCCCCTCCTCAGACCCTGCCGCTGCCCATTTAGCAGGATTTATGGGTGAGGAGCTGACATCTGGCAGACTCCCCCGTTAGCCCAGCAGTGTGTGAAAGCTAATACTCTCTTCAGTGTCTAAACCCAGAGACCCTTGAGCTGGGGGATAACCTGAGTCTGAGCAGTGTGAGCCCCCCCTCTGCCTCCCCTCTGAACCTCAGAGAGTGAAAGTGTAGACGTCCGGAGCGTCTGAAACCCAGACACCCTCAGCTCACACCCTCACTGTCTCCTCCTTTCTCTGTCTCCTTTTCTCTATGTCCTAACGTCTTCTCTTTTATTGTCCTCCTCGTTTACTCTCACTCGCTCCTTCTGTCCTGTTTTTCCTCCTCCCTGCGTCTCTTGTTCCCTCCCTCGGTCTCCCTGTGTATCGATCAGTCGGGTGGAGGTCAGAGCTGTCAGTGGAGCGGTGTAATATTATCTGCTGCTGTCAGCTCTCTGCTGCAGACACACGACTGACCTGTAAATGCATGCTGGGTAAAAACCCAGCCTGAGAGTTTCTCATGTCAAATCCTTCACCCGTGGACGCCCGACTCAAACTCCATGTCATTCACGTGGAGCTGGTTTCTATTAGCACAACAACAGTCAATGGTTTTCACTGTTGTTGACGCTGAAATGAAAAAAAAAAGTCGTTTTCACGTTATATACCACTTTGTTTATTTTTGACATATTTTCCTTGGTCTGTTGATTTATGGCTTAATTGATCTATGATCAGACTTTTTAGTGATGCACCTTACACTCTTTAAAACTCTAAACAAAAACAAAAAATGCAAGGAGTCCATAATATGTTTTTGTCTACTCTAATGGTCACTGTGTCAGATCAGGTGATCAGAGTCTTTTGATGTGACACAGAGACGCGGCAGATTACATAACAGAGCAGCGCAGGAATCTCCAATTTGAGTTTTAAATTTTAATTTAATTTGAACATGTATAGAAAACCATTGTGTGTTTAAAATGACAGTCGCTAACAAACTGCTCAAAAGGACTACAAAAATGGTGGAAACTCCCAAGTATTTCTGATCGGTCTTTAAGAATCGATTATTCAAACACTATTGCCACAGCCATTAGGATCAACTTGATAATGTTTGGTTATCAAAAAGGAGTTTACATCAAGATGTTATACACTGGAAATGTTCATTGAACTGCCATGTTGTAGTTTGATAGTAGCTCACCAACAATTTTATGTTTTTACGATTGTGTTCAAGCTTTAAACATTGTAAATTATAGGTTCTTCTGTTGATGTTGATGAGCAAAAAGAGCAGATCCTGCTGTGCTAATTTCCATGTTGGCCAACAAAAATACAAGATCCCTATACCACTCTAATAAACATAGGAAAATGTCCCTTTGTCATGCTTTTCCCTTTCCAGGAAGTGATCTTCTATTAAGCCCCACCCTCCATTGTTTCTGTTTCTAGGTTAGACAAAGTCTGTTGTTGTTGGTCTTGCTTTCATTTAAAACAATTGAAAATTAGTCACTTCTTTTTTATTTTCAATACATTTGATTCTTTCTTAATTTTGCCCAAGAGAAAGAATAAAGAATAAACTGTAGTACGGTGTAAAAATGAAAAACTTTATGTAGCTTTCAAAATAATCAAAATTATACCTGTAAATATATTGAGTTAGACTCTGTCTACACAGGAAGTGTTTGACTGTGTTACTCTGTAGCTGTGTCCGAAATGGCATACTAACGCACTTCTCATACCAAGTGTGACGTCAAAATGAGTATGTAGTGTGTTCACATTAGATAGTATGAAAAAATTGAGTGTGCGAGAAATACCCGGATGTATACTATATCGGAAAAAATTTTAAGTATGCGAGGTGGGCATACTAGTCACACTCAAACGCCCCATAATGCATTGCAAGCCCCATAATGCATTGCGCCAAGCAAGACCAACCAGCATTCAGCTAAAAATCGGCCACTAGCAAACTTCCCGTTATCAAAATAAACGCATCTTTTAATATCTTCTTTTAGTTCTTCAACGCTTTTTTAAATGGGCTCTTGTTTTGGAGCCGACTAGAAGTTTCTTTGATAGCATAATGGGGCGCATAGCAAAATGTCCGAAATGCCGAAATGAAATTTGTATCCGTGCGTTTTATGGCTCAAATGACCACATTTTGGTATTCTACGTGGTGACTTTCTCACCTAAAATACTCTCTGAACTTTTAAATGTGGCGAATCAACAGAGATATTTGATAGCCTGGTGTGCTTCTGATTTTTGTCGTCAGAGGTTTGAAATGCATCATGGGAAACTTAGTAGTATACTACAGTGTGAATGGTTGGCATCCTAATCATACTTATAGTATGTAGTATACAGTATATACACCTGAGTGTAGTAGGTAGTACGTGAGTATGCCATCTTGGACACAGCCTCTGCTGCTCTGATCAGGGATACTCTGATTCTGATTGGTTGGTCAATTATCCAATCATATAGCTGACAAAGGGTCATGGTTCACTGAAGGAGGGATAGCATAAAGCTCTGTTGTGTCATATGTCATCATGTGTTTTTGAGGTTAGGTCCTCCAGCACTTCTCTCCCGTCCAGCAGGGGTCTGTCCCGCTGAGAGGAGAAAGTTCAAACAGCCACGTCAGCGTTGTTCTGTCAGATAACCTGGACATAATCTGGATAATATTGCATGTGTGAAAAGGGCTTCAATGAACAAACTGTATCATCTGGCCTTTATTGCATTTATTTTTCTATCCAAACATGACAGCGGCCTCACAGAAGTCACTCCCAGTCTGTCATAAAGTATAAAGGCTGGGATGTTGTTGTCAGAGCTGAACTACAAAGTTTCATCTTGCAATCCCAGATTCATTCTTCTTTTGCTCTTCAGTTTCATTTGTTCATTTGTGTAAATTTTGGTTAGTTAACTTTTGTTGATTTTGGTTTTGCTGTTTGCCATCTTCTCTGACCAGAGGGAACAAACCGTAGGAGACTGATACATAAATCAAACATGCTGGACTTTCCGTCAGGAGATTTTGAGACATCTCACTTGTGGTCTGGTGGTCTATTGATGTGGTCTTGATTTTTGTTCAGTTTGTCACACCATCTTGACAGACAATTTATGAGGCCGATGAGTTCCTGCATCTCATGGTTTTCAGATCTTATTGGGCTTTAGACAAGGCAACTTCGTTTATAAAGCACTATTCATACATTTGGAGCATTTCTGAGTGCTTTACAAAGAGAGAACAAATTTGAGACATTAATAGACACAGCAGCAGCAAAAAGAGGACAACAAAAGAAACATTTTTATTTTAATTAATTTAAAGGTAAAACATTTATATAAATTTAATTAAAAAAACAGGGGATAAAAGAGATGAAAATAATGAGAAGGAGAATGTTTAAGAGGACAACAGTAGATAAATACTGTGTTTTGAAAGAGTTCACAGATGTAGAGAGTCTCAGGTTCTCTGGTAGTTTGTTCCACAATTAAGAACAGAGAAACCAAACGCTGTCTCACCCTGTGTATCCCAACATGTCACACCCAAACACTGTAAACAGTTCAAATGTAATTGGAGCCTTTCCTCCATTGTGAGCACTTCAAAAAGGCTGAGGTGATTACTAATCCAAACAGATTAGATTATTTTTCCTCAATGCATATCTCTTAATTCTAATGATTTAACCATTTTACAGTTTTTAAAAAACTGCATATTATAATTCTGAGAAAACTATCTCAGTGTTGCAATAGAAGAAAGCAAAATGTCATCCTGTCTTGTGAATGCAGAAGAAAAAGGGTTTCATTGTTTTTCACCAGTGATTTTAAGAGCTGTATTATTGAACAGGCATGACTTTTTGTTTTTTAACCAAGTTTTTGTTTATTTCCCCGAAAACAAAATGATGCAAGAAACTGTGACGATGCCCCAATGGTATGACAGTGTTTTAGGGTGACTCAGAACATTTCCTTTACAAATAAAAGGGATTTTTGACACTCAAGGGAAAAAAAGATTTTGGGGATTTTTAAGGCAAGAATTAACAAGCTCAACTCAGAGTTTTGAGTTTAATAAGACACACAGGTTTGTGAAGTTTGATTTCCTTCATGCAAAAGTCTTTTCATGCAAGGTGCAAAATCTCAAAAATTTTGAGATTGGTTTGAAAATACAACTTTTTTAACTTAAAAATTTCAAGTTTGGTTTCTTCTAGATTTATGACCACATAAGCTCAAATAATATATTTTTTCAATTTACTGATATTTGTGTTATTAAACATATTTGTTTAGGTATGTGCCAAATATGTTGTCATACATTGAGCCCTTACATAATTTTATAACTGCCACAAATTTGGTAATATTCTTTTTTTTCTCAGGCCTTGAAAGAAGTTTGTGCAGTAAACTCAGTCTCTTCTAATCCTTTTAAAGTTGGAAAAATAGATTAATGTATGTCCTGCTAAGCTCAGACAAAACAACAATAGGATAAAAAAGGCTTCTGACCAGCAACTGTATTTCTTCTTGTGTTTTTAAGGTGAAAATAATCTGTTGCATTTGAGAAACTAAACCAAAACTTAAAATAAAAGTCTGTGTTTCACGTGTTAGTCAACTACAATATTTTTAATATATTTTTTCCTGCTGAGGACTATTGTTCCTGGCATTAGCCATTCATTTTTGATTTATGGAAAAAAAAAAGGTTAAACTTTCATCAAACTTGTTTCTAATAAAGACTCGACTGAAGTGATCTCATGTTTCTGGGCATTTCACTGGTTAAACTTTGATTGGCAGCACCTGAGAGGATTAGATTTGGTTGGAAAAGTGGTCGCTCAGAGGGTTTAAGTGGGCTAAAGGGCAGAGTCAGAGCTGTGATTACAGAAAGGAAACGATTGTGGAGGTAAAACGAGACTTTGTGCTCTCTTTGTATGTTTTCGTGCTCATTGAGGTTCATCACAGCTGTCAGCTATGCTTAAAGCCACCCGCTACAATTATGCTTATTTCCAGAGCTGGAGAGGGTGAAAGTGAGAAAAGTATACGCTCATTTCCTCTTATTATGTGTCCATACAGTCTAACAGTCTCAAAACAAACAGTGTGTTAGTAATGACTACTGCACCGAGAGAGCTGAGGATACATATTCATTCTACTATGATGGGGTTTCATTGTGGGAGTCTTTATGCAGAGGATTTGAAATAACTTTAAAATATGAACTCATTTTGAGATAAATTGCTCTTTTTGGACAGACTCTGTAAAAGAGAACATGATTGACATCTGTACACGTGAGCCCTCAGAGTCAGGGTACCAAAGTATAATGTAATGTTGAAGCTTATTTGATTAAACAAAAAACAAACAGAAACAGACTGTGCTTTTTTTTTTTGTCTATTTCATCCAGTAAGGCCATGAGTGTAGCCACTGTTGGTCCTCGCCCTTTTGCTAACAATCATGTGTGCTGTTGTAAACAAACTCTTTATAACGTAGCATGTGTAGCTGGAAGACGCCATTAGTGAAAACACCAGGGAGCTAAGGATGTATACAACTACCTGTTGTGTCAGGAGTAAAGTACAAACATGGCAACAAAAGCGTTTATTCTTGAATTAAAACTGAAATAGCTGAAATCACACCTGCAAGGGCTGAGGGAGCACAAACCTCTGCCAAGGCCTTTCTGACATGCTTTGTTGATTTATTCAGGAACATGTGGAAATATGCACACCATACACAATCACTGTAAAACATCTTGGACCCACATATGCTAAAGGATGGCCACCAAAAGCTAATACATTTTTTGCCAATCAGCATTCCCTGAAAATTTGATCCAACTCCATCATGAATTTTTTGAGTCATGAGTGAAACTGTGAAAAACGACCCTATAGCAGCATTAACAAACCTTCAAAAACATTCTTGGAACCATCTGTGGATTTGAATCACTGTCACCATCTTAACACTTAAACATTTTTTCTGCCATTACCAACATTCCTTGAAAAATTCATCAAAATTGATCCAAAGCCTTTTGAGTTATTTTTCTCACAGACTAACAAACTAAAAAACAATATCTTAATTAACACTGTTCATTTATATCCGCTGTTGTTTCGGACAAAAAAGTCCAGTTGACTTAAAAAATGATCCACGTTGCTCATAATATATCTCTCCATTAAACATCTTAATTAAAAAAACAAACAACATGATCTAAAATTCATTCAGATTCAGAAGAAGAGATGACATGATGGTAATAACAAGTATAAACATAATCAAAGTCATTGTGATGGTCTTGTTAGTTTCAAATAAAATATTCACATAGAAAAACCTTTCAGTCTCTTCATGTCAGTTTGTTGTTCATGTAAGAACTCCCCAAGGACTGTTCAGTTCACTTTTGTTAAGTCTTTGATAAATAAATAATTGAACAACTTTTATTATTTATTTGTGTTTTGTTTCTTTTAAATTTTGGAGAAAATTCATTTAAAATAAAGAAAGATTGAACTGATGTGGAAAAAACAGGGGATTCTTTTTTTTAGCTGTATATATTATAAAATATTTTAATCTTTACTTGAAATACTTTATATTCCTTTTCCTTTTTGGGTTAAGGTATCATGGGAATGAATAAAAATAGAAAAACAACAATACAAAGGGAAAAGTATTTTTTATTCTTGTTTCATTCAGACGTGTACCAGTGTTAAATTTTACTTTGGTGCCCTGACACTGAGGCACAACAGCCCATTGTTTGTCTTCTGCGGTGTTACTGTTTTAAAAGGTTTTATTGCTCAGATAATTTTTTTAATTGTGAATATAATACACTCAGCATGACCTCTGTAGATATTCTTTCATCCTCTACCGTTTCTGCTTTGTGCTCACACTCTGTGGGACATTTTCTCCTCAGCTGCTGATCATATGCTCACTTTTTCCTCCTGGTTCACATGTGTCTGAACTGATGTTAAAAAGTATTTGTGGGGGAGCAGTAGCAGAAATATGCTGGAGTTGACCTGTGTTTGTGATACTTGGATTAATAAGTGGGACACTTCTGATGGATCCATCTGTAGATGAGATGTTCAGGTCTGAGGACGGAGGATTGAGGTGAGCCGGTTGCTGCTGAAATCCCATTGCTGTCGTGTTGATTGATGCAGATATCATGTGCAGACTTCTGCTTCTGCTGTGAGGTGGACTGGACTAACCTTTAGGCAACCTGAATTGTTTCTGCTTTTTCCATTATTCTGGTTACATTACCACCTGCATCGATCCTGCAGAAACTGCCCAAGTAGCCTGAATATGTGTCATTTCAGTTTGGAATGCTAAGTATTGTAAATACAGATATAAAGTATGTATGTTTGTTGGTTTAACTTTGTGCTGAAGGTCCTGTGAGGATCATTATGTTTCGGTATTTTAGTTTCCACTATGGATAAAGTGTTGCAGCTTGTCTTAAAAGGTGAGGTAGTGGTTTTTTTTGTTTGTTTGTTTGTTTTTTTTAGCTTTTATTGATTGGTTTATTGTTATGACTTTAAACAATCTATTGAGCTTAACATGTTATAACAAGTTGAAAAATTGATTGCACAGGGATCCTGAGAGCCTGGGAAGGGTCAGAGTTATAAGCAGGAAAAACACAATAGGTGGAACATGATCCCCAGATAACAATTTCAAGGTAGAAGTTTGAGGGTCAATGTGGCTCAGTAAATACCTGAAAGGGTAAATTTGTGATACACAGAGGAACTTCAGTATTCCAATAATAAAAACACCATAGCACATCTGTCCGAAAGAAAAAAATCGAAGGAAATTAAATAAAACTAATACTACTGCATAGGTAAATACTGCTTTTGTCCTGATAACAAATTATTTTTTGCACTTTAATTTCATTAAATGTTTATAAAAAAATCCTAACCAATGTTGAAAGGGATTAATAGCAATGTTTTATAAAAAAACAAAGAAAGTTGTGAAAAATGGAGATATGAGGTTTGTGCCCGACAGTGATGATAAAACATTTATAATTGAATATTGGTCTAAAGGTTTGAGAAAACATAAGTGAACTGTTTGCAGTATTTCCCTCGATAATGCTGTTGAGTCTTTAAATTCAGAAGAGTAGTTAAGTGTCACTGTTTAGCTTCAGGCTGCTAGCTGTTAGCAGGGTGCTAGTCATGCTTCCTTCACTCTCCTTACAGTAGAGCATCTTGTGATATTTTTATTTTCATTTATGTTGCATTGTGCTAATATACCTGAGGTGCTGCTCTAGCAAAGAATTGTGTTTTTTAGCTTTTAAATAGTACATGCAACAAAGGTCCAAAAGGCCAGAGAGTGGTAGTTCACATCAAAGAGCACCTATTTGTCTTGACTCAGGTTCATATATTCAAGTTGTATGTCTGCTGAGGCATGCTCTCAATCACACATGTTCAAGGAAACTTCCAAGTTTTTAAATACCAAGTAGCCCTGATCCACCTGTATTCTCACTCTGTCTCAGATGCTCTGTTTGAGCTCCTGTCTCTTTAATGTCCCCTTCTCCACATGACTCCAGCCTGCTCTGATTGGTTGACCTGTCAGCTCCATGGTAATCTGTCAGTTTCGCACGACTGCCATTACTGTGACTCTGCATTCACTCCACAGACTCTGCTCTGCACTAAGCTTGCCACAGAAGGAACAAAGGTGGATCGTCACAGTGGTCTATTTGGGGGCTTTAGGGGAACAAGCTATTCAAAGCAGCTACGTGTTCTGTACATGAAGGATTTAGAGAGGTACTGCATACTGAATGGCTTTTAGATCTGGGGAGAAAAAGCACAACATGGGCTCTTTTGAGACTTCAGTTTTTTCTGCAGCCACATGGTGGATAAACACGTTGTTTTGCTGTAGCATCACAAGATGCTCAATGCTAGCTATCACTTTTTTTTGCCCTCCAGCTTGTCATCATGGTTGATTGACTGAAAGCTTACCTGGGCTATGAGTGATTAAATTAATATTTTTTTTTTATCCTATGTCTGCAACAGGGACAAGTAAAATATAAATTGATTAAGTCTTGTAAATGAATTACAGGACTTTTCTTTTTCTTCAAACACCAGGTCAAAGATTTTGATACATTAAACCAAACAAATGACATGCTGTATATTTTCTCTGAAAATAAAAGGAAGTAAAGGGAAGCTTCTGTCTGCAGGGCCATAAAAATCAATGTAAATTAGAATTTCATAATATAGAGTTGAAATAACCCCTCAGTTTCCCCTAAGTAATAATAACTGAAATACTTCTGTGTGATTTTGGGAAATGTTTGAGTTGTTACTGACACAAAACAAAATCAGGAAGCTGTTTTGGAATTGCTTATTCATCTCCTCTGTTGTCTTTAGTTTTCAACACTTCAAACATTTTATGGCTTCCTCTGCAGCTCTGTTTTATTTCTTTTGGCCCGACACTGCCAGGGGGTCAGCTCGATTCAATGACAAACGTAAACAGAGACGTCCATCCATCTGCCAGTAACAGCAATCAATCTGCAATTTTTCTCCTTCAGGCACCCTGTGACAAGTCCAAAACATTTTCTTTCAGGAGTTCCTTTTACAAATTAAAGAAGTATTTACACATTTGCAGGGAAAATAAAAGCCCTTCAAAAAATGACCAAAGTAATCTTTATTCTGTGGCAGCGTTAAAAGACGATTGCTCCTTTGAGATGGTTCAACTAAGTCGAGTTTACGAGCAGCTTGAAGTCACAGCCCTGACTCGGGAAATGTTATTTGGAACTTCTTAAAATGTAACTTCAGCAAAACAGTGTGAATGATAGCACTTCATTGTAGAAGAAGAGCTTTAATTTTCATCTCAGGCTGCAGTGAAGCTTTTACACGTGAGGATTTTTGTGTGGTTGGCTGGAAAGTGGGCATATGGAAACGCAGTGGCACTAAAAACTGCAGCGAGAAAAAAAAACTTATCTCTACTTATGTGTGTGTTTTGTGTGCATAAGTAAAGTAAAATCAGACTGAGGTTATTTGATCTCTGTGTGTTTGTTAATCTGAGATGAATGTGATGGACACAATGTGACATTTTTACAGTTTTTATACGTACAGTACACACACACAGACACACTGGCAGGCTCTCTGTGTCTGGAAGTCATTGGCGGTGCAGAGCGGAGCAACAAATGAGCTAATTGTTCTGTAAATGATTTATCCTCTGCTGAGGCCTGCTCAGCCAGTGTTTAATTCGGCTGCTGCTATTAGAAACACATTGACGACGGGCTTTGATGGCAATGTTAAAGAAAACGCTCTCTGTGAAACGCCCTCGCTCCTCGCACACACTTATGACACTTTTGCACACATGCAGACACACACTCAGAGAAATACACTCAGAGTGACTTTTATCAAAAGGGTTTTACTCCACCTCTGCTATTTTTTCCTCTTAGCCAGACAGCACCTCATTGTGTCTTCAGATGCCTAAACAGGGGTGTGACTAGTTAGGTGGCCAAGGGTGGCAGGGAACCCCTTGAAATATTTTTGGCAATTTATATGCCACCAAAAAAATCAAAGTCAGTGATTGTCTTTTATTTTTGTCAGAGTCAAAACTACTAAGTTAAATGATTTGTTTGTCTTTTTTTGGTTTGCCATTTAATATTGCAAAATAATCTGAGATCAACTTTAAATAGCAGGACTCGAGTAGCACATTCAAAGGACAGTAATTCTTCAAGGTTTGCAAACAATGTCTTGCGCAATGACAAACTTGCTAAAATACTGCCCCACCATTCTCCTAAAGCCAAGGTCAGACAGCCTTTCTTTTAAGACTTGATACAACATTCACCCTTCCTAATTAGGTAATCTTAGAGCCATAAAATTGTCCAATGACTTAACTGGCAGGTATATCAGACTCTTCACACCTGTACTGGACTATACATCACAACCAAGAAAGAGGAAGGAGGGATGACAACCTGGCAGTCGCGACAGACCAATGCAGAACAAAAGTCACTACGCTGAGCAAACTATTTCCAAAACAAGCCAGAAGTGGAGCAAAAACATCCATTTTTTGATACATGAAAAGTTTTATGCACTGTTTTTGTTCTTCATTAAAAAAGTGCACTACAGATCTGATAAAACTGCTACTGAAGCTCGTAGCTTCTATATGCTAATCTATGCAAGCAGTTACTTCCTGTCATTGTCTCACCCATAGCTCCAACCTCGCAGGACTGATAAAGCCAATTACAGTCATTGTAGACTGTAGCTGGGCAAGCTGCATCCGTCAGATTACAGACATTGAATTAGAAAGCTCCAGCTGCGTAGCAAGCCAGAAAACAAACATAATACATTCAGATATGTTTGATAGTATTTCCTATTGTTATGATAACGACATATCAGCTTGATGCTTAATGCTTAGTAGGTACATGATGACTGTGCTATTTATTTTAAGTCTGTTATGCTACAGCCACACCCTACGTGAATTGGCAAATATAAACGCACGTAGTGCCTGTGACGCACCGGGTGTAACGCTCGGGGCTGGACGCTGGACCATTTTGACAAGCTGAGGGGCGACGCGCGTCACTGCTGGAGTAGAGAGCCGGAGCCAGTCGGACTCAGTGATGACCCGTGCAGGCAAATCCAGCTGGAAACGAATATTTACAGAACTTACCTTCAAAACCTGTCTCCTCAACGACTTTCACCTAAGCCTATTCCTTTTTGTTCTGGTCTCTGTAGAGTAAACATGTCGAATCGTGTAGCTCCAGATTATGGCAAACAGCGCAGATCAACCTCTCCTCCATCTTTCAGCGGGGTTTGAGCAGGAGCAGGTGGCCGGAGCGTCACACGTCATCAAATCAATGACGTCAGGGGGGAATGTCATCGCTGATTGCGTCGAACGCGCCGCCCGGGGCGAATCTGCATCCAAAAGCGTCTTTGCATTGACTTAGTATGTAATCTCAACATGGGTCTTTGCAAATTCACATCCAGTGTGGCCGTTGCATTATGAAAGTTCCTCTAAAAAACATGATAAAGGGAATTTTTTTTTAGGACGTGACAAACTTTTCCCTTGTCTCCAAGTTCCACCTGAGGGAACAATATCTTATTTTTTGTGCTGCTGTTTGGTGTATTTACCTCAGTAATTGTTGTGGAGAGCACTTTTTGCTCTAATTGGCCAGTGTCTCTGATTTGAATGGTAAATGGACCTGAGCTTATATAGTGCTTTTCTAGTCTACTACTCTGACTACTCAAAGCTGCTTTACAACACAGGTCACACTACCTATTCACACCCATTCGCTCTCACATTCACTCACTGATGGTGAGTGAACTTAGATGGTTCTAAGTTTCTATGTTAGTTATCAATCAGTATCTCTAACACACTCACATCCTTTCATGCCCATTTACACACCACTGACGCAGCAGTGGGAGCAGCTTGGGGTTAAGTGTCTTGCCCAAGGACACATGTGTCGCCCAGAGCTGGGCTTGAACCTGCAACCTCCCGATCTATCCAACTACTACTATCCAACTGCGCCACCGACGCCCCGATTTGACAGGACAAAAAGTTTTGGCTGAGAAAGATATGCATGTGCCACTCTGTTGATCTACTTTTAATGAGCTCATACTGTGTTTCTTCAAGTTTTAGATGCCTTTTGGTGTGTTTGATGTCTCCTTTGCATGATACAGTAATACTGTGCAGAAGACAAAAAGTCTGTGGCATTGGGATTTCTCCCCATCCTCTTGTTGATAGCACCAGTATCTGCCTGAAATGGCTTGTCCTCTATGTTCCCCCAGATTGACCTACCAGTGTGACAACATACCACTATTTCATCAGCTTTTGAAACCTACTGGTTCTGAGTGGTGAGCCCATTGAAGAGCATAGACAGTAGAAGAAGAGATGCTGAAAATGGTACTCAACCTATCAATAACCACAAAGAAGATGGTTAACCAATTGGGGGGAGAAAAGTGGATCAGAGGTACTCAGCATAGAAAAACTGTCAGGTTCTGTAAACATGAGTGATTGTAAACAGACAGTAGTGATAATTGGATATAAGTACTCAAGCTTTGGCAAAGCATGGACACTGAGGTAAAAAATCAAAGGAATATATTCTCCATTTGGTGCTTTACCATTTGCAGTCAAAGTGAATATCTAATGCCACCCTCTCTTGAGTCAGTGCTCCAGCCTCATGTCTGAATGTGCCCTTTTACCCCCAAAAAAGACCCTCATATATGATTAGTCACTCTAGGAGCCCTGAATCATGATGGAGCTTTCAACACTTTTTTAACTAATGGTGTGCAGGAAGTGGTGGAAACAGGGATGGAGAGGGAGTGAAAGAGAGGCCCAGAAATATCCAACAACTCAGCAGGACAATCAACTATGGCTATTTATCCTCCGGGTTTGGACAGTTGTTTTTTCAGACTGAGCCGAAGCCACACTTTACTGCCTTATAGAGGTGAAGTGGAGCGTGCACCTTACGAAAGCTTAAATTCAGGGATAAGACACGAGCGGGGGCAAACTAATGGCTGTGGTTTGAACAGACTTTTGGTTATTAGTGTGTTTTAGTGGAAAAAGTGTTGCGTCACTTGTGTGAGTAGAGGTAGACGTTTTAAGGTTGGAGATGAAAACTAAATTAGCCATCATTTACTGATAAAATGTTGCATGGTGCTGACTGGATTTAATGCTGTGTGCACCGCCTGTTTGCTTCTCATTCAAGCCATGCTAATGAGGTGCATCGAAGGCAGCTTTATATACAGCTGGAGCCTTTCAAATATATTCAACCCACGTTCTGTGTGCATGTGTGTGTGTGTGTGTGTGTGTGTGTGTGTGTGTGTGTGTGTCTGGACCTGGCTCTGCGTATGACGTGAGGCTTTATGCATGGACCTGTCTGTATATTCTCAGCCCAGATGGAAGCAGTTAAACTCTAATTTAACACCAACACAAGAAGTCGGCTCAGATAACTAACAAAATCTATTAGCAAAACTATCATTCTGTTGTCATTTGGTCTTTGGGGAGGGGGCTGCTCGCAGAGCGAATTCAAACAAAAACACAGAAAGCCGAGCCGGGCAAAGAACAAACCCAACAGACGTCTCAAACACACAGAGAAGTAGAGACTGGATGTGTAAAATAAGCACCGTCTTTGGTAAATATCTGCTATAGCTAATGACATACGGGCTGTCACAGGGGGAAAATCTTTGTGCTAATGATTAATTGCTTTTTTGTGCTTAACATAGTAGAATATGACTAATCTATCTATCTATCTATCTATCTATCTATCTATCTATCTATCTATCTATCTATCTATCTATCTATCTATCTATCTATCTATCTATCTATCTATCTATATGTGTGTGTGTGTGGGTGTTTTTTGTAGTTGTTCTTTAATAGCTTTACAGTGGATAGAGTTCAAAATTGGAGAGAGCGGGGAAAGACAGGAAAGACATCACAAACTGGACTTGAACCTGGGCCACCTGCTTTGAGAACAACTGCCTCTGGACATGATGTAACCACTTTCTCAAATGTTATAGGGCTGGAGATGGACATATATTTTGTTGTTGTGTTTGTGTTAGCTGGCACCATGAGAGCTGTTGTCAGTAAACTCACCTGTTTGCGGGAATGAGTCCTGAAAACACAGGAGTGAGTTAGCATATGAGCACTTCCATTTCCCTTGTCCCACAGTGTAAGGGATTTTAAATTAGGTCTTTGAAAGCCTAAAATAATGTCAAACAAGTTTTGAACTCTTCCTTTTGCAACTTAAATGGATCTGATATTGACCCACTTTTAAATTTTAAAATGCTATTGTGTTTCTTAATGGACTGTTTCCAACAAACTGCTCACATAGACTACAAAAATGTCCACGACCCTGAATAGATTATATGTGATTGTTTTGTCTTTCAGTAGACAATAAAACATGTGCAAGAGCTACAGCCGTGAGCCCAACCTGAGAAGGTCATTTGTTTTGGAAGAAGTCAGACATTAACAGTGTGGTAGCAGCTCCTGAGTCTAACTATTGTTTAGTCATTATAAAATAGCCTAAAAATAGCTTCTCACTCACACCGATAGCATTTTAGCCAAAATATGAATAAAAAAAGTTGTGGTCATGAAGATTATCGTGATGTAAAAATACTCCAGTTTCATGAACTTTTCTTTGCCACAGACCTTATCATCAAAAATACATTAAACTACAAGCGATCTAAGAGCACAAACCTCGGTATTCCTGACATACTCAGCCGAGTTACTCTGGAAAATGTGGAAACTTCCCAATGATGCAGTGTTAAGAAAAACTTCAAAAAATGCTGTTGTTATGATGAACCTGAACGGGTCTCGAAGAGATCTCTGTTTCTCTTTCTGGGTGCGTGTTCAGCATTTTTAAAGTGTGTGAAAAATAAAATTCATGCACAGTCAAAATATGTGAAAACAGTCTACAATAAATCAAAACTTCCTCAGGAGTCGTCAGCGTGCTTATTCACAAACCACAGTGAACATGGAGTACATGTGTGACATCCAGACCACATAAATGTTACAGTGGCTGCTTTGGTTTGTTTGCTAGCTTCATTTAAAACCCTGTTGTGTTATTTATCACATTCTTTCATATTTACCTCTATAATCCTCTAATGGTTGATCATTTATGAGGGTCATTTTAATGTATAAGAGACACCAGAGAGAACAGACTCATATTCACATATTTTCACTTCATAAACCAAAGGGATATTACCAGTTTTCATGTCACGGTTGAATACCAATCTTCCTATACCGCTGTCGGGCCAGAACCAGAGTGGAATTATTTTTTCCAACCAGTCGTTCCCCTCCTTATGCAGCCAAAATCTAAATTAGATGTTTATATTTGACAGGACAGCTTAACACAGGAGAAAGAAAGAGTGTGTGTATGGAAAAATCATCTTTTATAGGCGAAGAGCAGGCCGAGTTTCACAAAAGCAAAATAAAAGTTTGATTCTCTAATATTAAAATTGGGTTTATGGTTTTCACAATGAGCTTTGATCATTACAAATGCTGCAGCGTGGTCAAATCTTTAATGGCATCTAAGGTAAACATCATCAGGTAGTCAGATTAGTGTTGGACAAATCACCCCCCTGGGACGTGTATGGTATGTCAGTGTGGGTCTCTGATGTGTGTGTGTGGGTGTTTGGGGAAAAAGAAAGCAGAGAAGTCATCTGAGCATGTCCGATTAGTCTTCAGCAGATTGTTTTGACTACCAGGCCGCCCTTAAACTCCCCTCCGCCTGTTTTGACTGAAGCGACTACAGCTGTGCCTCCACCATTGCAGCTGACGGAGGTTTCAGAGTCATTTCATCTCATTTGGTTAATAGTTTTATTTTAGTGGAGAATTCTTTCGCAAGATTTTTATACAACCACTTCTCTTACCCACTTTTTGTATTTCATTTGCACAGATAAACACCTGCTTTTTCCACGCCGCTTTTCTAAAATCAACAGAGCGCGCCTGGCCGCACTTGTCTCCCCCAGCTGTTGTTTTAATAGTTTGTGTTGGCAGAAAGAAAATAACAGAAATGCAGTTGTAAGGCCAAGTGGAGGAGCACATGTTGGCATCATAAAAAAATTTAAGACACACTAGAGTCATCCAGGCAGCAGTCACGACTCTTTAGCAGCCTGAAATTACACCCTTTTCTCTTACTAAGAGCACACATTAATCCTGGAATGTATTAATCTTTCCATATCATCCTGTGCATGGTTATTAATTCACATGATTCCCACAAGAAATTACTACTGTTGCAATATTCTATCACAGGTCCATGTAAATATAGCTCAATAAATATATGATAAAAAAGTACACAATACATGTTAGTTAAAGTACTATCTTGAACACATTTTTATTTTAGTTGTCAGAAAATGCATCACAATATGAAGGAAAAGTATTAAACAGACATAATGATGAACAACCAAGTAACACAATTCTTTGCACAATGTCATCAAAGTTCACAGTGAAAGAGAAAAGTCTAGAAAAGTGCAGTCAGTCTTAACTAATTTAGCAGATATACACAGAAAAACAATTCATATTTGTATAGTGCAATCTGTAAGGTTAGCTTCCTCAAAGATCTTGGCCTTAGACTTATGACCTACAAAATCAAGTCAGTTCATGTCATATGATTTCTTGTGATTTCACTCTTCTTTGTCAAAGCCTGTGTTGACACCTTTTGTGCTTCAGGTTCCTGAATCATTCCACCCTCAGCTGGGCAGGTCATCAGAAGAATCAACAAACACCAATCACACTAAAACTGAACTAAAAATGAGATTTTAACTCGAGTGATGACAACATGCCATTAGTCATGGATACAAGATGATATTTTTGTGAACTGGAGGACACAGAACTTTAGCAAAAGTGTCACAGATAGAAAGAGGGATGGGAGAAACTACAGAGCAGGATATGTGACAAGTTACCTGGTGGTGCAAATGCATGACCTGTGTGCCCAGGTTCACAATTGGAGGCCCATCACTGTCATTTTAACTGACTTAGTTACTTCATTTCATTGATGCTCTTTCGTTTGGGTAAGCCTTCAAACTGTTGTCCGTCTTAGTTCAGACTAAATAGTCATTGCAAACATAATAGTGGCGCTATACACTGCAAGACAAATTTTAAGAGCTTTAATCAACCACAATATGAAAAGCATAAAAAAGTTTCTAACCAGTGTCTAATGTCCCAGTGAGACAAAGAACAATAAACTAATTAGAAGATAGAGCATCAAATGGCTAAATGCCTGCTTCTAACACATTCCCTAAATTATTCCAGTTCTTTGGCTGCACATTCTGTTACCCAAGTTCTCCCCAAAATAAGTACCTCCATTCCCCACCTCCCATCCTCCTGCCTGTTGAGGAACCTAACAAGACCTTTTTTTAACCAGCTCTGTCCATTTTCATGGCCACTATTTCTTTTAAACTTAGCAAAACTCACTCTAGAATAAGATCTACACAGCAGCAACTGCCTGTTTTTTTTAAATTATTTTCACACAATGAGTTATTAAAGCTGAGAAAATGGCCTCCCTCTGTGCTCAAAAGTCATAAAACTGTTTGCCACTGGGCTGCAGTGCCCCTTTTAGAAGTCTTTCACCTGTATTATGTTAAAATCCTCCATAAGACAAAACTACATGCCTGTTTAGTAGAAGCACCTCATGGAGTGGATCTTATTGAATGGAGACCGATATTTAATACAAGTACTGTTGCAGTGGTGGTGGGTTGTGCTGACAGCCAATCATCTCTACATCTTAGCCTTTAGTTATTATTCTGACTGAAAACCCAATGGTAGTGGAAGTTGTGTTTTGTCAGTTTAACTGCACTAAATAAATCCGAATACAGCATCACATCATCTGCATACAGTGAAACACAGCAGAACAAAATGGACCAATATTGAAAAAAACTGAATAACAAGCCACAGTAAACACATTTACTGAGGTCTGCCATACTTCAGGAAACATAATACTGCCAAGAGAAAATGTGTCAGTGATTTAATGTAATAAACAGTGATGCCCTGCACAGCGTCCAGCTGAAGGAAGTATTAAAACTATTTGTTTATGTGTCTCACATAAACCTCTGCAGTAGGAAGACTGATTCCTGTCCAAGCTCGATGATCTCACGCTCTCATTACTGCCTGATATGCTTCCAAACACCTACCCACCTTTGTTGATGTCAGTCAAATGGATTTTTCCAAACACCTACACCTTTTGCTCCGTCTGAGAGGAAATGTGGAACAGGTGTTGGGCTGATGAGAGGAAGGCGAGGAGGGGCGGGGGAGGTGGAGGTTAGACGAGCCGATATGAGAGAGACAGTCAGCAGAGTACTGAGGTGCACAGAAGATAATCACATCTGAACGGTTTTCTTGAAGTGCCTATAAGTATTTTTACCTACATTATACATATATATATATATATTTACTTCTGAATAAAAAAATAGAGTAATTTTTATTTTACCAGCCACAATTGATGTTCTGACAGCATAAAATCATTTCATACTTGTTAGAAATAATCAGAGAAATGAGTCTGGCTTGTGCTGCACATCATTCTGCGGTCGCTTTGATAAATCCCTCGACTGTGGCTTGGAAAGTCAGCGGTGGACAGCCTGAGACGTTAGCAGAGCAGAGGTTAAGTGTGGAGGGAAAATGTGATCTTATTTTCCTGGCCAGATAGAGAAAGTGTCCTCAGCGGCCAGGAAATCAAGGCCACCGTGTCCTGATACCACAGATAAATGAGAAGCATTTCATCATACAGCGCTGACAAACATCAGGTCATGATGTCACGCTGCTGCAGTGTTGATTTCATTGACCGAAAATATGACTAATAACCTGTGAAAAATAACAGATATTAATGATATTCTGTGACTGCCTTTTCAATTCCATGGCAAAAACACACAACAGCTAATCGGCCCTTGGCGGAGCAGTAACTACGCAAACACTGAAACTGAGAAAAAAGCCTATAAAGTTATTGGGTTGACCAGAAAAATTTGTTGTTGGTAGATCAATGCAAATGCATACATATGATGTCTTTTCCTAATATTTTTTTCTGTGAAAAAGAACTGTGCCCATAATGTGACTCATGACCCCAAAAATGCAGGTACTGCATCCTACAGTTGGAACATATGTAAAACTATAAAGCTATTACAAAGCAAAAGTGCAGTTTCTACCATTGAAATGTGTTCATTTTTTTCTTTTAGAACAAAACTGCTGTCACTCAATTTTAAAAGTGTTAATGGTTTAAAAACAAACTCTATCCTAGTCACACTGTGTCTCTTATTTGTACAATGTGTTTTCATATTAAGAGATAACTTTGCTGTAAGATGATAAAGAAACAATTGTAAAATAACCATCATTTTTTGTTATCATAGACATTGCACTTGAATGTTTGCTGCCCTATTCTATTTGTACAAAATGTCTCATTGGTTATAAGATATTAAAATAAGAATAAGAATATTATTCTTGTTTCAAGAAACATAGGAAGTAATTAATTAATTAACCAAGAGGGCAGATCTGTTCACTCATAACAAGCAAATCAGGTTTTGAATATGTGTTTATCTATCGATATATAGATGCTGAATTGAGCCTTAGCAAGTTCAAGCAGGACTCGTAGTGATTTTTAATGTAAAGTAACAGATAAAAAAAATTCACAAGAGAAAGACTGTGCTAAGACAAAAGTTTTCTGGAGTAACCTAGCAACTGTTTAGATGAGAGGGGATCATCTGATTTTGATTGGATGGTCAGTGAGCCAATCAGAGTGTGCACAAAGGGTCGACTTTAGCATTTTTAACATTGTACCAAAATATTTGTAGTTGTTATTTTTTTAATCAGAGAGGAACATTTCACATGTTATGATGATTTTATCCCCTAAAAAGGCTGTTAGATTGTCAGTCGCAAACACATTCTTGTTTATTAACCCCTGAAACTCCAGTCATTTTTTTCTGTTTTGGTCCACCTTTTTTTGTATGTTGGTTTGTTTTTGTTTCAACAATACACATCAATCCTTTAAGCTCAATCAAATTTAAGACTATTTGTCTTTTACAGTGAGTGTGGCTTTAATGATTTTTACTTGTGTATTAACTGTTGTACGGCCATTAAGACAAACAAGAAAATGAAAACCACATTTAAATCTTAGAAATCAAATTTGAAGAATCTAATGGTTCTTTCTAAGGCTATTAGGGTAAAAATAACAACATGTACACAAAATCACAATAAAACTCAATTTTTGAACTTTTTCCACCAGATGTATTTGCTCTATATAATCAATTTTTTGTGCCACATTCTTTTCAAAGCTGACAGATCACTGTTTTGTCTTTTTTCGACTTTTGGCTGCGTCTGATTGGATGCTACCTTCAGTAAAACATGAAAAGGATTTTGGCCCATTCAGTTGTTCATCAGACTGAAAGATACCTTACTTAATTTAAGGGTCAAAATGGAGGTCTGATTTAAAAAAAATGTTTACTGTATGTATGTTTGCTGTTATATCACTTTGGGTCTCTGGAAACAAAATCTATGAAAATAAAACAAGACAATTTAACATCTAAAGTGTCTTTCAATGATGTGAATGTTTTTTTTTTTTTTGTCTTGCAGAATAAAGACAGAGAAAGGAAGACAGCCATTCGGAGTTAACATCAAACACAAACCACACCACAGATAAACTGCTCACAGCTCCTTCAGTGATTTTAACTTTTCTATGTGAAGACTCAGCTAACTTGTGATGCATTTAAAGACTTTGAGGGACTTCTCAAGCACTTCCAGGACTTTTCAAGGAAATCTACCAAACATCGTTTCTCCTTTTTTTTTGTATTCTTCCACTAGACTTCTTAAAAGTGTTTACACATACACTTCTTCAAGGATAAATGGTACTTTTAAAGAGCTTTACATGTTTACTGAGGCTATGAAGTATCTTTAACACTATCAGAGACTGTTTTTACTGTATCGTTCAGTGACTCTTTGTTCAGAGTCCAAACAACTTATGGCACATGAAAGATGTACTTGTACTCCTGAAAACCTGTGTTATTGATGTGTAAACTGAAATATAAATGTATATTTATGTGATATAACATTATATATTGAAACTATGTAATTTAACCAGCATTCATAATGAATAATGAAATACTTAGTTGTGGAAAACATTGGAGAAATTCATAACATATGAAGAACTAATGCTGGAACTTTTTGTGGTTATTTCTTTTAATTACTTCCTGATATTGTCACCATTGCTGGAAAAATAAAAGATGTTGAATAAATTTGTGTATATCTGGCTGAAAAAGTCCTAAAACAAATGATTTTTTTTGTTTCATTTATTTTACAAAATGAAATTTTTACTGTGCTTTGGCTTGTCACGGGGGGCTAAATAAGGATATTTTTGAAAGTTGATCCATTTCCTGAGGAAAAGTAAAGTGGTGGCAAAAACAGTTGACAATAAATACACCTGTAGCTCACATCACTCTAACTCTTATTTTGACTTTGACATTGTTCTGTCTATCTTTCATACCGTCCATATTTATGTCTCCTTTTCTGAGACACTGAGCCGACAAAAAATCAGAGAGGGTTTGAAGATGAAGCAGAGAGGGGATTGGGGAGCACGGAACAAAAAAAAAAAAAAAACTGAATCGAATCTGCAGGTACAAAAGTTTGGACATCTGCCTGTGTCCCCTTTCTGTCCTCTCCTTTACCTTTCCACATGCTCTTCTCCTCTGCTACTCCTCTGCTCTTCCTCTCTTTTCCCCTGAGTGCCACTGGACAGAGTCTGACTGGTGATGACTTTCCAGTGTGTTTAGCTACGCATCATTTACCATCTTCTTATCCTCCTATCTATCTATCTATCTATCTATCTATCTATCTATCTATCTATCTATCTATCTATCTATCTATCTATCTATCTATCTATCTATCTATCTATGTATCTATCTATCTATATCTACTTTCTGGTCAGTTTTTGGTTTGGTCGAGTTTTGACAGTCTTGGCTGTGGAGTGCTTCCTTTCCATTTTGAGGTATGTGAGAACAGTGAAATGAAATTGAGGAGAGAAAAATACTTCAAGGAACATTTTTTCCTTCAAATCAGAACAAAGGCTGTAACAAATATTCTCAATGCAGTTTTTGAAATTGAAAGAAAAAGGACACATTGAAATGAACACATTCAGGGGTGTTTTACTCCCAGCAAAGATGTTTTATCAGTTCTATAATGCTGTAAATATGACTAATTTCTAATGAGTAATTATTCAAGATTTTAGACAAAAACTACATTTTCCTTATGTTTGAATGTTTATGCTCACATTATTCCAAAGTCTAAGTTTTACCATTACTATTCTTTTGAGATGTCATGACATATACCATAATGATTTTGCTGACATCTGCTCATTTAGGCTTTTGTCAAGTTTGTTTGGTCATTCTCTCGACTTTAGTAAGGATGTAAAAATGAATCACAATTTTTAACCAACAGAACTTTTGACAAAGTCTAGGGTACATTACACAGTTGTTTTGGGCAGTTGTTGAGGATTCTTCCACCTGAAAAAGCTAGTCTGTTATCCTGGTATGACATGTTTAATTTGTTGCACAATGCTGATGTGCTAGGACTTTATTTAACCCCTGAAAGACCTGATGGATGTTTGTGCACCACTGCTTTATTAAAATGATGCCCTGTCAATAGCTCTTCAGCTGTATTAAGGAGTTTAAGATATTTCTAATTTTTAGGTTTGGCAGATTCTAAACTGCCTTCACCCCGAGTTGAGCTACAGATAAAAGAGTGGAGCAGCCTTTTCTCCAAGAGAAGTAGCGTGGTTTCTTTGTCAAACCTTCACACATTGCAGCTTGCAGCATTATAGGGTAAACAAGATCTGTAGCGGCATTATAAGATGGCTAAGATCTATCATGCTGTTTTAGGGTGATCAGCAGCATTACAGCATTGAACAGATCAGTAGAGCCAAGACCTACAGCACTTTAAGGGGACATAGATCTAAACCAGCTTTACAGGCTCACTAACATCTTAGGGAGAAATGTACAGTTACCGAGATCTTCAAAGTTGGTGGGAGAGATTACTTTTCTATACCACAGCTGGTATACACCAGATCTAGTCACCATGCACATGATCGTACTGCCTCATTATATTTTCAGTCTACAAGAATGTTAAAGTTTGGTCTGATATTCAACATCACATTTATTCATCAAAAATAAACTGTTGAAAAAAATCTCTTTGGCTTTAGTCTCCTGGACTTTTTTCTTCATAGGTCCATTTATTTTTAAAAAAAGATGGATTAACATGTTCAGCACTGTAAAAAAAATATATATATTTATAGATGAGTACCCAGAAAAGAGCCCATTGATAGTTTTATAGATAATTAAATTTGGCCAATATCTTTTCATTAAAAAAAAGAAGATTTTATTTCTCATATGAAGGCAGTGTGCTTCTTTAACATCTCCGTTTTTGCCATCACCATGTGGAGGGCCTCTCCCTCATGATTTTTAGATAATTTTGTGTACTGCCTCCAGCTCCCGGTTACACCTTCACAATCTGACCAGAGTCTGATCTTGCAAGTATTTTTGGAATTGTGCAAATCTATTTATCTTCTTTTTCTTAACTGTTTCCTTTTCTCCCTACCTTTCCCAATGTTTCCATCCCTCTGTCCCATTTTTCCCTGATTTCTTTGCACTGTTTTTTTTTCCAAATCTGCCTGTGTGATCACTGCCTTCATGGACAATGATCAGGACATTGGACATGTGGAATGCTGTTATTACTTCTCTGTATCTAAAAGTATGACCACTTCATTAGACCTGGTTTCTTTCCCTCAGCCTTACCATTCTCCATTACACTGATCAATGTAGTCGTGATGTTTCATGTTTTTTTGTCTATACAAAAGCCAAATTGGTTCTGTAGGAATTAAAGTCATGAAAAAAGTGTACACACCGCAAGAATGAAATATGAGTGTGTTGACTCTATCAAGTCAAAAGATTTCTTACACCTATAAAGTCATATTCACCCATTATGTCCACAGAAACATTTCATCTTTAAATTAAAAAATAAAGTTTCTTACAGAGTTATTATTAGCCAAGACAAGAAACAAAATTATGTTCTGTATTCAAACATTTATTTAAGTACAGATTAACAGTTTTATATGTTATTTTAAAGGTTTAAAGTGTTGTGATGGGATATTAGAAAAATGTTAAGTGCATATTGTGGCACTTCATGCCAATTTTTGTTCATTGTTGTAAAATTGTTATGCAAACTCATATTTTAGCTAGTCTATCAGGCATATCAATATAATTTTATGTTAATTTTAAGTCACATTTATGCAGGACTTGACTCTTGACCCTGTATGAATCAAATACCTGCTCTGTTATTCTCCTGTGCATATTTGTGAATGGATACATTTCTATATTCCATACATTTCATCAACAAAAGGGTCTCTGGTTCCAAAAATCGTTCAGAACTATACAGAGGGGAGGCCCTCTTTTGAAAATGAGATGCTGGATCTTAATGGCTATCACCTAATAAACTTCAATTAAACAGAGAGAGATATGATGAGGATAAATATATGGTCTAAGCATTTATAAAAGTATTACTTTAATGAATGCTGTTTTGTCCCTTTAGTGCTCTGTCTTTTTGCATCTCTTTCTCTGCACACACAACCCCAAAACAGCTTCAGCAAATGGCTGTTAAACAGGAGTCTACTTCTGCCCATGATTTACTGCCTAAAAGAAGGTACTGCCATCGTGAAGTAGGTTTTTCTTTCCTCTGAAACTGTTGCCAGAGTGATGTACTCATGATGGATGGATGTTGGGTCTGGATAAAAAAAAAAATATACAGTATATTAATTGATAAATTCAACATATAAATAAATTAATAACAATAGCATGAAGATTATTTACTTGACAAACCTTTGCATAGAGTGTCTTTAGATGACATCTGTTGTGAATTTGGGACTGTAGAAAACAACTGATTAATTGATTGATTAAGACACTACAAATAACTTTTGCGTAATGCATTTCTGGATATTTAAACATATCACAAGCCAAGCAGATCTTCTTTTGTGTTTTATATCTCAAAAAAATATTATATACGATAATGAATACAAATAGAGAGGAAACAATTAGATAAATCTGACATACTTGATAGAGAGGGAGGAAAGCTGTTAAAAAGTGGACATTTTGAGACATTTTGCCACTTCCTGTCCTCAGAATATTTCTGTATTGCTATTTGAATAAGTTATGACCAGGAGGCTGTTTTCACTTGCCACTACTGTTCTTCCACATCTAATTCATCCATGAAGCAGATACATCAGTTCACTCCTTCAAAGATGCATCCTGGAGATTTGTTTCCCCAAAAAGTAAGTGAGTAGTGGGAGTGAGCATTCATTCAGTTTACAATTTCAAGAAGTCTATTGGGATTCCTTGTGAAACTGAGTAGAGATACAGTACATAACTGATACTTTGTTGTCACAAAAAGTTAAGTTTATGCAGACATTACCCAGTCTATAGACCCATGAGTCAGAAGCATAATAACAGCATATTTCTTTAGCTGTTTTCCACCGTTAAGCTGAATGTAAATGAGCTGTTCTTTTAATGGAAGCTAACCCCTGTGCTGCTCCACTCCACTGTTTCCAAATGATTTTTTTTTAACAATGCTAACAATCTGTTTTTGTGACTGAGGTGCCAATTATGGAGTCTTTTTCCCCTCAGTGTGACAAGTGCCTACTGAGGAAAAACAACCAACAAAAATTCAAACGTCACTTGATCCTGCTGCCAGAACATGGTTAAAGTGGCAGACATATTTAAAACAGAACAGATTTATTGTGTGTTTAATTTTTCAAACACCCAGGAACTATAAACAGAGCTGAACACTTTCAGACTATGAGGGCTAATGTTACTCAGACTGATGTCATGTTAACTCTGATGATATAACTCAGAGAAGGTAATGAAGAGGGGAAACGTGGAGGTTGTGTGAAGGACCAAAGGAAGAAACATAACCCAAGACAAACCTCTTTCCAAAAAGGTTGAATACTGTCAACTTCGTTAAAAAATAATCGGATAACTTTTAAAGCACTGAAATCCTATTCTAATGCAAAAACGTATTCGACAAATCAAACTTAAATACAGAAATGTCACAGTTTTTAAGAAATGAAAACCACTTACATTTTGATGCCAGCATATGTGTTATAATAATACTTCAGGGGATTCATTTGTGGACAGCGTTGTTTAGATATGACTGGAATGCTAAATGAGGCAGGGTCAGTGCTGACTAGATCTCAGATTGGGCCCAAAGTAACCAGTTAAACCTGATCCTATGCATCATCTCTTTGAGCCCTGCCCTGCCCATCATACTGAGTGCACTTATGGGCATCAGCCTGACGTTTTAACAGGTTTGCTGCTATGATTTAAGTTTTAGGCTATAATATGGGTTGTTTTTCGGTGAACAAATTTGAAATGACTTCAAAGGTCATATATATTATGAAACATAAACATGTTTAATTTTTATGCAGAAATATGTGTCCATGGCCTGTTTATTAACCCCCCAAAATGAGAAAATCTACTCCTCTAAAATGAAATAAAGTGCTCTGCTTAAATTTTTTCTCAGACAATGTCTGTAGGGGGTACAGAGATAGGAGGCATTTGTTTGGTCCATGGGTGACCACAGTAAAAATACTGTATCCATGATTGTCTTAACCTGGCTCATCAGATGAATTGTTCAAATCATTTCACTGATCTGTTTGGGAAACGGCTCATAGAAGTGTTTGGGATTGTGCAGAACCGTTTCATAAGAATAACCCACAACTGAAGATTTTTCCTTCAATCATTCTCATTATGGACCAATCATAAGGTAGTAGGCAGGCCTCGGCAAAAGGACAAAATGTTAGCCATATTGTAGAGCAAACTTGCCACACATCTGTAAAACAACTACATCCTTTCTATAAAGAAGTTTGTAGTGTCGCTATTTGTTCTTCATTGAACAAAGACCTGAGCTCCAGATCTAAAAAAAAAAATAAAAATGCTATTGAAACTCTTACCAACTTTCCTCATCTCTGCACTAGAAGTCACTTCCTGCTGTCAATTCACTTATTGCCCCCACCTTTTCGTGCTCTAAAGGACAGCGATTACAGACATTGAATCAGGATCATCCTGCATTGCAAGGTTAGGAGAGTCTGTGCAGACACAGGATATGTTAGAGCATGTTAGAGAAAGCTGCAGCCACATCCACTTCCTGAGAGGAAAACGTACTCGCTACATGTTCTGGAAACATCTGAGACCAGTGTAAACTTCTTAAAGGGACATTGAAAAGTCCTAAAATTTCAATAGTCAATAGAAATGATCAGTAAATTTAACATTTTGAGTGGCCCAGGAAGAGCAGCTCAATAATTCAGTATACATTGCACGTAAAAATAATCATTTAGGAGTTTCTGATTGTTTAGGACACAGTGTTTGGAGTGATGTGTAACCATAACGCACACAGATTTAGACATTAATCTGTTAAAAAGACAGGAGCAACCCTTACACATGCTGCTAATATTATCAGTGAACCCTATGTAAGTTTGCTTTCTGTTGTATTCTGCCAGATTCAGAGCATAATTTACTGTTTTTGTTTTTCCTGCTCTGTTTGGTACTTGTCTGGTTCAATTGGCTTTCACACCCACAGAAAACCCGAGTTAACCAGGGACCCCTGTTTTCTGCCAGACCATAGTCCAGCTTTGGTCTACTCCAGGGTCCGTGTGAACTGTCACACTGCCCCTAAAGAACTGAACTCTCACTAAAGGGTATAAATGTCTAAAAAGACCTAAAGCTAAAAGATGAATAAATAAATCCAAATAGACGCTGCTGCACCATCTGCCTTCCAACAGCTCCTAAATAGAAAATAGACAGAGAACCACAAAGACCTGTCTGTTACAACTGTGCTGGAAAAAAGTACAACACATTTAGAAGGTTGATGTGTTGTCTTTGTACGTGCTGTTTTCAATTAAATATAAAGTTTCAGTGCTATGCAAATGTCCACACTCTGTTTTCATTGGCCTTTTACACAACGTCCGGACTTATTTGGAAGCGGGTTTGTATATAGTTGAACATCTGATAGTATGCTCTATGAAGTCTAGACGAAAAGCCAGAATTACAGTCAAATAATGAACCAAGATTGTTGCAAAATCCTTCCTGTAGAATCGTTTAAATAGAAGACAAAATGTTCTGGCACGTTGTGTTTGAAATGCCCTTTAAACTGAAGTGCCAGAGCAAATCTTTCCTTCCAAAACGTACCACCGGGAAACAAAAGACTAAATCTCAGGGCACAGTGTGAGGGTAAGTGGTCCCTGCTGCTCACTGCTTCCTGAGACAAAGGTTTAAATAGCGCCCAGTGTCTTGTTGAAAAAGATCGTAGGTCCATTACGAGACATAGATAATCTTACTTCTGATTTTTTTAAAAGGAAGTAATAGATAAAAAAGCCTTTTCTGTGTGCCTTGTGTGTCCTAATGACTTCTGGTCCAGTTGGTCTGAGAGTCTGATCTCTTCAGCAGAGTGTCTGTCTGAGCGGCAGAGAGTGCGGAAAAAGGAACCGGTTCCTCCCACACAGTCAGATCAGGTTCCCCCAACGCCTACACACATTCAACTTCACACACACGCACACACACACACAAATGACCATTCACACTCGTACTCCACAAACTTACATATGCACAAATAGATGGATGTCTGCTCGCACGTGCTGTCCCACACTCACACACGCACAGTCGCTGTGTTAAGCAGGAGGATCTGTGATATAGCTTAAATGTCTAATGATCTCTGGGTTTTACATCCATGAGAGCAGATCAGCTGAGAGGGCAGACTGCGGCGGTGTAGTTAAGTGGGCGGTTTTGGACCAAGGTGAACCGGAGGTTGGATGAGGGACTGGCTCTTATTATCTATAAAATGGTCTCTGACGACGATGCCCCCGTGGAAATCTGGCATGTGAACGCTGATAGCCAGAGTAATAAAAAGCAGCTTTCCTCCTGGCATGTGCAGGTGGTACCAGAGCCAGACGATCTGCAGGATGGAGCCCAGAGATGATTTTGATAAATGAAACATATTTGGAGTAGAACATGTAGTCGAGTCCTGAATATGGAAACAACTTGATCTATTATAATCACCTGTAGAGGAAAATATCACACATCGCATCTGTGCTTCAGGTCTTCCAGTGGGCTTAACAGTAACAGTAATTATCCGGCCTATTGATTTTCCCATTGCACATGTGTATCTTGTAGGATATGGCCCATTGACATAATAACACCATGTTCAGTCATTGGATTTTTCATTTTATCTTCATTACTGTTGTCATGAGCTGCAGATCATGTTCTTTGTTTCACATCTTTATCCCATTCTTCTTTCAGCACCTCCAGCTTCCTCACAAAATATCAGGAGAAAAGAAAAATACTGGGCCTGGCATGTGGGTTTAAAGTTGTTCATTAGAAGTCACCTACCCTAAAAGTTTAGGTCTATCTCAGTAAGCATCTGGATTACTTTCCTGAGGTTAGTCTGAAGTTCAATTTTGGTGATAACTACAACATTGTTTAATTTTTTACTTGGTTTACTTTGCCTTCACGCTGCTGTTTGTCAAGCAGCCCAAACAAGTCAATTGTTGTGTAATCCAGCCTCCTGCCACTAGTTGGGGCTTTAGCTGCTGTCAGCTTTGACATTGTTTAACTGAGCTGCAGAGCTGAAGTTTTCTGTGCCATAAGTTAAAGATAAAGCTGCATTCAGACTGCATCAGGTGGCCCTTGCATATTGACTTCATTACCCTGCTTAAAGTTGTGAATGCCAGGTTAGCTTGCCTTTTATTGTGCTATTCAGACAAATTCAAGGCACAGTTCACTCACTTTGGGTTTGATGGCTCTCATTCTCATCAGTCTGCACCAGAGTTTGTTTGAGCTTTCACACCACACCACATGAACCAAACAAGCACATTGGGTTTGTTTGGTCCAGACCACATGTGTTAGATGTAAAAGCACCCTTAAAGTACACACTGGACGCTACTTGTACTACCTTGGCGATCACTCTCCATGCAAAGTCAATGTGCAGCCGTGATGGGGCGGGGATAATCCTCTCGCGATGCAATTGCTGCGTACAAGGTGATGACTTCACACGTCGCGCAATGTCAATGTTAAAAAAAGTTTATCTTTTCAGGTGATGTCGTGTGTGGCTGTGCGGCAGCAGCCAATCAGCGGTGTGTGCATGTGTGATGGTACCTTAGACAGACAGTTTTTCATCCAGACTACAGAGGAACAATTCATGTACGTGTGGGAAACATTAGTCAGTGTGGACATTAGTTCCACCTCGGTGGACCCCTGCTGCAGGGCATCAGCTGCAGTGTTTTGTGTTTGATAAGTGAGTTAAAATGATACAGTTGGAATAATGTCAGCTTATACATCCTATAACATGATTTATGATATAATCGCGGCGAAACTCGAGCGGACGTGACATCACCGAGTGACGGCCGATGGCAACAGTGACAAAAATGAGGTATTTATGGACAGGCAATGATACTTCAGTGGGCAACGCGATTTTGATCGCAGAGTCGCTTGCAGTGTGAACGCAGCTTTAGTCTTTCAAATGAATGACAGCTGAATTTAAGTGAATATTCTGAACATGCACATCCTTCTTCTTTGGTTTAGGCCTTTGAAATGTTATGGCACAACCATACAGGGGTCCAAGTTTTCCTCACAGCTTTGACCTGCAAATTGATCCCACTACCCACAATTTTCTGAATGTCAAATCCACACACCCATATTCACAGTCTCAATCCATGATCAAACACAATGGCCACACCATAATTAACTATAACAACTGCAGTGGTATATATTCACTGACTTTCTGATGTCATCATGTCACAGAGTCACCAATACTGCGGCACTAACAGACAGTCAAAATGCGGTTTTAGATTCCTTTCATAAACAGTTCAAACAACACATCCATCCGGAAACAAAGGTCCAAAGATTATGTTGCCCAAACAACCCAGAAAAATGCCCAAGGGTAACACACCTAGGGAAACTAGGTCAATGACCCTGTAAACAACTCTCCACACGGAGCTGAATTCAGGTGTATCTGCATACATCTTTAGAGGTGTGAGCATTTCTTCAAAATGAATATGGATCCAAGGGTTCCAGAAAAAGTACATTTTTGAAAACGTGTCCCAGAGTAGATACATCTGAGAACACTGGCCTTGCATTTCCATGTGGACAACAACTATATTAGTTGTGTGACCAAATATTTTCAGAAACAATGATCATATATCCCCACCTCTCCCTAAAACCACATCCACTAACCCCAACAACAATAGCTATAACAGTGGAATCGCAAATTGTGTTATCTTTCATTTGGAAGTTAATAATTGACAGAGGCTTTATGTCTAGCTGTTCCCTCATAAGCTTTTAAATTTAAGAATACTTTTGGAGAACATCTTCAAGAATCAAAGCTGTTCAGTCGTTTAATAACCATGACCTGGATTACTGAGGACCTACACATATACCACACATACACACACATACACACGCACACACAAATACACACACACATGCACAATTTGACACAGACACTTTGCATTACCTGCATGCTGCTACTGCCATTTTAACAACTTATTTGCAGTCTTGGAGATTCAAAAACGAGACAACTTGGCTGTGTTGAGTTTACTCATAAAAGCCTTGACAATCTTCCCATAAGCTGTGTGCATGTCTCTGCCAAAAAGGACAGGAAAATGAAAATCGGAGATCCATAATTTCCTTGTATCAACAGGACTGCATATTTCATGGTGGTAGAATATGTCGTATACAAGAACCAGTTCAATTACTCTTATTGTTCGTGCCACTGAGGTCAGTTGGCCCTTGTTGTGGAGAAACTCCCCTTGTTAATACCAAAGACGTTTACTCCAAAGTTTTCTGGGTCAGTTTTTCATGATCATGCCACCTGTTGGGAGATCTCATTACACTTTCAACTGAAGGTCTTTATTGAGGTGAAGTTCATGGACAGACAGAGCTGTCGCAGCAAGCAGACACAGCCAAAATAAATAGCACACATATATGTCTATGAAAGCCACAATATCACAAGCCAAAGCTGGAATGCGTGCCGGCCACACAAACCCGTTGTGAAACAGCTATAAAGGGCAACAGCACAAATACAAAGACAAAAATGGTTTTCTAACTCATTCTAAAAATAACTAAGATGGTGACTGAAAGCATGATTCTTTTCTTTGGAAAATTTGGCGACTCCAGACATGAGTTTCTCATGTTTAGGCTGAAGGGTAACAGCACTGTGTGCACAGCTTACCTCCAGAGCTGATGGAGAGAGCAGGTGTCTGTCAAATCAAGAACTTTCTAAAAGTCAAAACATCAAAAAAAGGCACCAAGACAGTCTAGCTGCAGACCTCCACTCTCAGCCGACTAGCTTGCAGACTCTACAACTCCATCGTCAGAAGGAAGTGACGTCATGATCACCTCCAATGTGAGAAGGAAATGGTGTCAGCGTTTTCGGTTACCATGGTAACTTGATTTGTCAGTCGTGTTTCATTAAAAAACACAGTTAAAAGGCAGCATCAATTCAAGGTTTTATCAGTTCACCCCCCTTCACACCGCTGCGCGACAACATCTCCAAAAACAGCCTCCCTGCTGGATGAGTCCATTAAATATAAAGTGTTTTTAAAGGGTCTGCTGCGCCCCGGAACGAGCATAGAGTCCGAGGCCGCAGGGACGGAGAGGTGATTCGGTGAACGTCACAGCAGAGCCCAAAAGTCCTTCATAACACTCCCTCCTCAAACATTCTGAAGTGAAATGCTGTCTCATGCCAAGTTTTTCTCCCGATTATCTTTATATGAAAGTGGAGCAATTTGGTAGAGCTCATTTAATGTTTGCTTTGACCCGTGAAGTCGGCTATTTCCGGATTCTCTCCCTCCTTCAATGTGATTGGCTGCTGCCAGGTGCTGCCAGTTTCGGTGCCGCAGGGCAAAGTGTATAGGCAGTATATACGTATATCATAAGTATAATACTCTATTGGATTGGGTGGATTGTTTATGTTGGAGAGAAATGTGTTATTGTTTTATGAGTTATGTGAGTTATATGAGTTATGTACACGAGTTGTTGTATAGTTCAAAATTACGAGGTTCAGTGAATGCACCACCAAGAAAGGCAGCGGAGGTGTGTGTGCTTCTGTCCCGGAGAGGACGCAGGATGTTGAGAGATGTATTTGGCGTGGTTAAATAAATAATAATAATAAATAAATTGTTGGCATCATGAGGACTCTTCACTTTCTCCTTTCCTGACGCTATTATACCTATTTTATACGTATATGTTATATTACACATATATGATTTCTATGACAAAATCTGTCAGGCGCTCACGTGTGCAACCGCTTCTCTGTCCTACCGCCACGGTTAAATGTTTCCCGTCTGCCGCCCGTCACCCAAATGGGGCGGTGTGAAGGGGGGGCTATATAGTTATTTATATTTGCGTCATGTCCGTCTCACGTTGGAGGTGGTTTCCGATTCACACTGGAGCAGCCGTAGGCCGGCTGAGAGTGGAGGTCTGCAGCTGGACCCCTCTCGCCAGCATCAAGTTTCAAAAGCAAGGAATTAAAATCTTCAAGCTCAAATCCCCCCCCCCCCCGCCCCATTTTTTTTTCAAACCTTCATTTAATAGCTTTAACTTGCCAAACCTGAGGGATTTTAGCCGACAGAGCTTTGGCCCTGTGGTTTTGTCCTACAGCATCCCACCGCGCCTGTTGGGTTAAAGCAGAACAGAACAGCTGGATCACAAAATGCAGAGTTTATCTGGTGAAAGATGGGAACAATGTTCAAACACAAGTTACTCTGCCTTTTCAAGGTTGTTTTGGAGTTCATTTACAGTCTCATTTGATATCATGATGAGATAGCAAAGGAACAGTCAATCAGCCCGCACCAGATGTTATATTTGGAACTGACCAGATGCTTGATGTTTTCTTGATTTGCCCTCAGGATCAATGAGGAATTTATTTATCGACCATCTACCATGTTTGATTTTCTTTTTTAAGTCAGTCTACTCTGCAAAAATTGATGGCATCAGCTCTACTAAAAATGGACTGAATGTGCACTTCTGGCAAGAAGCTGTTATGGAGTATAGCACATGCAGTAACATCAGTGTACATAGAGGAAGTCTGTACATATGTAAAATGGGGAAAATGGGGGTTACTGAGAGAACTTACTCAAAAAATGTTTGCAGATCGATGTGAAGTAAGCAGAGGGGTACCCCAGGGACCTATCATTGGTCCTCTTCAGCATGACTAGTAGGAATATTGGCCAAAAATTTTGCCATATAAAAAACTAGGCTATAGTCAATAAGGTTCCAACCAGTCTTGAACTGGTGCTAGCCACCTCTTTGTCCTCTAAAGCAGTAGTTTAATTCTCCTAACCTGGCTTTTATTTTATCAGATATGTGTGTGTGTTTATTTTTTTTAAATGTTTCCATATGGTTTTTACATATTTAGAATTTTATTATTATTTTTTTTTATTTCATTTTTTTAATCTTTCATTGATTTAAGGTTATTTTATTCTGCTTGAAAGTCACTACGCTGTTCTAAATTTGAATTTGAATTGACTCAAAACACTAATTTAAAGAAAAAAATCATGCTTCTTTCCATCTCTCTTGGCCCAGCCCAACATTTTCAAGTTTTATGGTATGTGTCTGTTTGCAGAATTGGGAAGTAATTAAAATTCCTTTACAAAACTTATTTCAAGTGATAAAAAGTCCTCTGAGTCACTGTTAAGACAAAGATATTTACTGATGAGTTTTTAACCCGACTATTTGTGGTTTTATAAAAGTTTGATCCAACAGTAAATGTCAGGTTTCAAATGCTTTTACTGAATCCCCTTACTCCAATATTCACACAGTAAGAGGTTAAGAGAAAACTTAACTTTTAACCCACTAAGGTCTCTTTTTTTTCCCAAACAAGTGTCTTGAGGCGCTCAGACTCTCAGAAGCACAAAACGAGAAATGTCCACATTTTTTAACCTGTCATAACATCAGAGTCAGTGGAGGAGACAGGAGCTCTTCCTGTTGTTTTTCCAGCTCGTCCATGTTTTTGCGCTCAGATGGTACCCAGCTGAATAAGGTCTATTAATTAAAGATGGATAGGTAGCAGTTTTTCCTGAAGCATGACCTCCTGTTGACTTTGGAGCAGCAAGTTTCCTCTGGTGTCCTCTCCCGCTCCGTCGGCCTGTTGGCCAACTTCCTGCCTCAGCTCCAACTGTCTCAATAAAACATCAAGAACAAAGATATAAAAACGTGGAGGAAAGAGCGAAATGCACCTTTAGGAACATTCGTCTTTCTAACCCAGCTGGGACGTGAGCTACACACATACATACACATGTGCACACACACAGTCACACGCGGCAGGAGGCTAACTGCTCCAAGTGGGAGCTGTGCTGCCGAGGGCCGGATGAAAGGAAACACTAAAACTACAACGAGGGAAAGACAGGTGGCCAGTTTGGCAGCTCCTCACACTCCAACACACACACTCATATATGCATGTACACAAACTCTTTCCCCCTCAAACCCCTGTTGTGCACACCTGTGAAAGTGCCAAATCCTTGACTCTCCGTCGTTCTGCTCTCCAGCTCTCTCTCTACCTCCTGTCTTCTTCTATCTCACCTCTTCTCTCCCCCACGATGAATTTGTCTCCCCCTCTCTCCCTTGGTCAGCTCCTCTGTGTAAACATTCCTGTTGTAAGCTCACAGCCTGGCTCACCTTTAATTGTGTTGTTAAAAAGACATTTCCTGCTAGAGAGGATACCACCATGGAAGTCTCAACTGTTGCTTTTTGATAAAATGTCAGGAGCCTTTAGTTCCAGGAACTTTTTTTCTAGGAACCAAACTGTTTTCATGGCTTAAAGAGTTGTGCAGATATGAGTCCAAAAACAAGGCAGTGAGTTAGCATTTAGCACATTCAGAAAGTGCTAAATGCTAACTCACGTAGCCTACATGTGTTGGACTCATTCCTGCACCATTTTATCAGTAGAAGCTTTTAGTCTGTTGACCAAAAATTGTACTTCTACTATCCATTGAACTAAGTAACATTATATTAGTCACATGTCTTCAAAAGATCTATACAGAAGAAATAAAGATACAGTATGTGTTTCAACTTAGGGTCTTGAAACACTGGTATGCTGACCATTACCAGATTGTGTAGATTCTGTAGATAGTAAATTTGATTTCCCTTCTTTGACTATTAAAGTCCTGTTTTGGAAAATGATCAGATTCACTCACTGTTATGGCTTTCATAAACAACCAGGCTAAGGGTTAAAAAAAGAAGACCAGAAACATATAAAAGATGCCACAAACAATCGAAGTCTGAGAACCAGCTAATTGAAGGTAAATGCAAAATATAAGAATAAATGGATAAATCAAAAGGGGCTGAAAGTGCTGGAAAAAAAGGAACAGAATGGTAGGAATGACCAGAGCAATAAGTGTCTTTCCCATAAGGCTCATAAGGGTCCATCATTGCTGACATTCCTTTTCTAAACTGTCTAACTAAAACTAACTAAGCTAAAGAAAGATCAGAACAAGAAATCCTGACCACCTGCAGCCTCCAGCTCAGTAACTTACTTCAACAGCCTGGCTTATCTGAGGAATAAAAGGAGAAAAGGGGAAAATGCGTGCAAATAGAACCAGAAAGAGAGCAAAGCCCTCCAGACCACATCCAGGTGTGTGTGCCAACCATTGCTTTGCTTTTGACCCTCTAAATTACCGCCCCCCTCCCCGAGCACAGATTGCTCTCAGGTGTGCACAGGCAGAAGGAAGGGGGATAACAGAGATAGGCAGACAGAGAAGCCAGGCATGCAACACCCTCAACCTAAGATGCTAAGCATATAGTGTAGAGGACATATACTCTGGCTGAGGTCGAACAGTCACCTCCTAAGCCCTCTCCTATCTAGGTTAAGGAAAGGAGAAAGGAGAATTCGGAAGGACTTAGGAAAGGAAAACTGCCATGCAGAGAGAATCCGACTACACCTTCACTACGCTACGTCATCATGTGGCGGGGGATGTAACTGCTGCAGTTTTCCAAAGGTGGACTACTAAAGACGCATCATGCATCACGTATCATGACAATGTTGTTGAACAGAATAACCTCGCAACCATTTCATCTGCATAACTACGGAAGAGTATTAGGGCCACCCGAGAGAAAATAAAAATGAGAGGGGGTAGAATTTTTTTTTTCATCATGAACTTTGAGAAAAAAGTCGAAATGTCGAGAATAAAGTCGAAATGTCGAGAATAAAGTCAGAATATAATGGCGGGAATAAAGTTGAAATAGGATGGCGAGAATAAAGTCGAAATGTCGAGAATAAAGTCGGAATATAATGGCGAGAATAAAGTTGAAATTGGATGGCGGGAATAAAGTCGAAATGTCGAGAATAAAGTCGGAATATAATGGCGAGAATAAAGTTGAAATAGGATGTCAAGAATAAAGTTGAAATGTCGAGAATAAAGTCGGAATATAATGGCGAGAATAAAGTTGAAATAGGATGTCGAGAATAAAGTTGAAATGTCGAGAATAAAGTCGGAATATAATGGCGAGAATGGTGTTGAAATAGGATGTCGAGAATAAAGTTGAAATGTCGAGAATAAAGTTGAAATAGGATGTCTAGAATAAAGTCGAAATGTCGAGAATAAAGTCGGAATATAATGGCGAGAATAAAGTTGAAATAGGATGGCGAGAATAAAGTTGAAATGTCGAGAATATAAAGTCGGAATATAATGGCGAGAATAAAGTTGAAATAGGATGTCGAGAATAAAGTCAAAATGTCGAGAATAAAGTCGGAATATAATGGCGAGAATAAAGTTGAAATAGGATGTCGAGAATAAAGTTGAAATGTCGAGAATAAAGTCGGAATATAATGGCGAGAATAAAGTTGAAATAGGATGTCGAGAATAAAGTTGAAATGTCGAGAATAAAGTCAGAATATAATGGCGAGAATAAAGTTGAAATAGGATGTCGAGAATAAAGTTGAAATGTCGAGAATAAAGTCAGAATATAATGGCGAGAATAAAGTTGAAATAGGATGTCGAAAATAAAGTCAAAATGTCGAGAATAAAGTCGGAATATAATGGCGAGAATAAAGCTGAAATGTTGAGAATAAAGTCGACCTTTTGAGACTAACAACCAGTGTACTGCTTCTACAAAATGTTGTCCAGTCAGTTAGATGAATTAGTGATATTATACTTAGGACTTGGCTTTAATAACAAAGAAATACTTCTCTTTTAGCCCACTTTTGAGCCCCGGAGGTGTCAGGGTGCAGAATATTTTATTAATGCAAGGGAACGCCTTCTATAGTGTCGGCACGCGTTATTAAAGCGTTACCTCACTATAATAAAGTGAGGGAACGGGATAAATAAAGCGTTACCTTGCCATATTACAGTGAGCTGCAGCGGTAGCCAGAGTGAAATTTGCTTCATAGACTAGAATGGTAGCAAAGTGCTCTGCAGTACGTTTCGTGCTGCGTTGTTGAAGCACCGGCGCGCGCCAAGGCGCTGGAGATTTTCTGAGCGGCTGCTTCCAAGCCTCGTAAATTCACTGTCGTTAAGAAAGCACCAGACCGGAAGTCAAAGTGTGGAGCATCCGGAAGTTTCAAAATAAAATACAATGTAGGGACTGACTTTATTTATCCCGTTCCCTCACTTTATTACAAGTATTTCTTTTTTATTAAAGCCGAGTCCAAAGTATAATTTCACTAATTCATCTAACTGACTGAACGGCATTTTGTAGAAGCAGTGCGCTGGTTGTTAGTCTCAAAAGGTCGACTTTATTCTCGCCATTATATTTCAACTTTATTCTCGCCATTATATTTCAACTTTATTCTCGCCATTATATTCCGACTTTATTCTCGACATTTCAACTTTTTTCTCGCCATTATATTTCAACTTTATTCTCGCCATTGTATTCAGACTTTATTCTCGACATTTCGACTTTATTCTCGAAGTGCATGATGAAAAAAAAATTCTACCCCCACTCATTTTTATTTTCCTAGGGTGGCCCTAATACTCTTCCGTAGCATAACCGATGTTGGAAATGAGGATTTAAATATTTGTCTAGTCATTGTCAACATGAACACCAATCAATGCATAAAAAGTTTAAAATATAATCAACATCAAATGTTTCACATCCTGCTCTCTTCAGAGAATCAGACTACTGGAAAGTTAAGGCACGTTTTAAACTTTAGAAAGGACCGAACAGCAGTGGTAACTCACATGGTCTGTGTGATTTGTACCTCATTATTCGGCTGAATCCAGAAGCAGTCAGAATACACGGTGTTTATAAAAGCTGTTGCAGTGGAGAATTGTGGGGCAGACTAATCTCTCGTTTTGTAAAGGACGGGCGGGTGTATCCTATGCTAAAGGAGATAATAAAGGAAGCATTGAGCCACCTTTCCTATGCATTTAAACTATTTGAACAGCTCTAATCATGAACTACTTCTGGTTCATTTCACTCCATTGTTGAAAAAACAAGAGAAAAAGCCCCTTTTCTATCATGGAGTACTTGTACTGATGCCAATTTAGAAACCAGGTGCTCAACTTCATCATCTCTATTTTAAAGCAATGATCAAAGTCAGGCGCCACTAGGAGTGGGGTACTGGCAAGCAAGTCACACAGTCAAGTACACTCAGACAGGTGTCGAACTGGATTTGGGGCTCAACAAGTTATTAAGCAGGGTCCCAACAGCGTAGAAGTTGTTACAGAAACTCCAGTAATATCCTGCCACCCCAACAAAACTGATGTAACCAGCTGAGATGCAGTCATGGGGAATAACAGGATAGTCTCAACTTTTGAGTGCAAAGGATAAATATGACTCCAACTCACATTTTTGTCCAGCTAAGTGACAGTGATCTGATCAAATTCATATTTTGCCAAACTAACTGTGAGTTCTGTGTCATGAAGTCGACCAAACACCTCTCAGAGCTGCTTGATGTGTATTCATGTAGGGTAGTCAGGCACAAGCGAGACCTCAGGTCAGATACAATTAAATGATTTGTGGGATGAAAACTAAAGGCACTCATGTAACATAAAACATCTATAATCAACAGATGATGAGAGATACATGACCTTAGGATAGAAACCATTAATGTTTTTTTGCATTTATAATTTTATGGGTGACCATGTAAAATGGTGACTTTCAGCTGACAACATTCTAGATATTGTTTTAACTGCAGTTGTGGTAAAACTATGAAGCCACCATAAATGGGTTTGTTTTAATTAGCTTATTAAAGTGTCAGATCCTCATCAAGTTAAACAGGCTACATTATAGAAATGAACCAATGTATGCACAGCCACCATCAAACATAGTTACGTCGGCACCTTCTGCAAATAACAGTTTTAACAACTGTTGAGACACTGTTTCCATGTAGTTATTCTGAGAAAAAAAGATTGTGGCTCCAACTGATCCTGCGCTATGGTGAGTTTTATTTATTAAGCACATTATATTTATGTCTTTTTGTGTTCACGCCTAGCCAATGGCAAGTTTCTGACAATACTGACCATAAGCAACTGGTCCATGGAGCAAGAAATACTGTCGACTACTACACTGCACAAACCAGTCTATTAGGTGGCAGCGAGAAGATCACAATAGCTAAACAGAGAAAACACCATTCAGCATCTATAGGCCAGAATTATTATTTTTAAGCATGGAGGATAATTATCCTGGGTTTTGATCACTACCTAGAGCACTGTTTAGCATAGACTTTCTCCTAAAATTTGAGTCTATAGAGTGCTTTTTCTTTGCATTCAACATGGTACACTTAACAGATAACACAAACTTGACCTTATTTTTCTTACATAAAGCAATTAAGAAATAAAAAGTCACTAAACAGTAACCTGGATGTAACTGTGTTGATCTTTTTCCATGACTTATTTTAATATTTTGATAAATTGATGTCTTGCACAATGTTTTCTGAATGTGCTCAGAAGGTCAGTTGTTCTCCCTAAATCAGCTTGTCATCATTGCATGCGCTAATGTTTTTGGTTTAGGAGAATGTGCCAGATAAGAGGAGCTGCTGCTCTTGCAGGCCAGTGATCATTTCCCTTTGGAGCTTCTTCATTGTTTTTTTCTGAGTTTTTTCCTTTTCTAATGAGAAATCTCACTGGGAGCTCACAGCAACTGTCTAGACTCTGTGTAAATGCCTGTCTTGGAAATAAACCATGACAACAAACCAACTCAGTAAAGTCACAGTGGACAAATGGATTACCTTTCTTTAAACTGTGGAATTTGCTTATCAGTCATATATCTAATCTTCAAAAATTTATATCAACATAATGAAACTTGTAATCATCAGAGAAAAACTGCCACTTGGTTCTTGAAATACATCAAAATATTCTTAAGAAATCATACAAGAGACAAACTTTAATATAAATCTAACCTCCAAAGTTGAATCCAAAAATAGACAACTTTAGTAACTAATTGGGCCACATTAGGGCCAATATTTTTGAATTTGAACATATTTTCCTTACTTTAAAGGGATAGTTCAGTATTTTTGAAGTGGGGTTGTATGAGCTCCATGTAGTCACTAAGGACAGTAGATACAGTAGAAAGTTCTCTCCTCTCCACCAGAGAGCCACAGTCTGTAAGAGTCGGTGACAAAGAAAAGACGCTAATGGAAAAGTACCGTACCGGAGTTAAAGGCTATTTTCTCCGCCTACAAGAACTCAAATCAAAAAGTAATACCACAGTTTAAGAGTACGCTACATAGACAATTTTTTAAGTGCATAAACCTTTCGGAAATTTAAAGTTTATCCGGACCTAAGCCAGCTCACGTCTGTATCCTTCCGCTAAATCCCTCCGCCGTAGTTAGCTAGCGGAGAGCTAGCGGCTTTCAAACACCTTTTTAGACTAATTAAAAGCACATTATAAGACAAATATTTCTGAGATGGGTTTTTGTGATGCTTCCCTTGATGCAGAAACAGATGTGCATCATCTAGAACTCAGCTGCACAGAAATCGTTGCGTTTGTGTGCGTGTGTGAGAGACACACACACTCACTAGTAGTCTGCACTGTGATATAAACAAACAGCCTCCTCTACTCTGCTTATTTGTCTCTGACATATCATTATTACTCACTTTGAGCAGAAACTGTCATTAGGTCCTCCAGGTTTGGGACGTTTTTCCAGTTTATCTTTGGGAAATTGAAGAGTGCCCACAAAACTCTGGGAAAGAAAAGTCCTTTGATGAGTACTACCGCCGTCCATATCACCTATTCCCGGGTCAAATATTCGCCCCACTGTTTATTTACGTCTCTATCTTGATATCCAGGGTCCGTGGATGTTTCCTCTGTTTTCCTCTTGGTCTGTCCGTCTCCATTTGTGGACACTCGTCCTGTGTATAAACCCCGGCACATACAGGTATCCTCTTGACTCCAAAGTGAATGGGACTTCAGCGGCGCTGTCATAATAATCCCTTTTTTAATTTCCTGCATTGTCTCTTCCTCACGCCGCTAACAGGCGATCATACTCATACGCAGATCAGACAGAGGGGGAGGGGGAGTAGTAGGTTGCGTAGCGTGAGCAGTTAGCATAAGAGAGAGAGATACAATAGGCTATGTGCAGTAGCAATCGCTGAAAAACAGCCCAAAAGAAACACCTTTAAGTAATGCACAAAAAGGAGTTCTGCAGAAACACGTACAGCAAATTAAAGTTTTATTATTTTTAAAACATTGCAATTTTTATTGTTGTTACTGTGGATATTGTGAAAATTCTTTATCAATTGATTTGTTATTTTCTCCTAAATGGCAGGCAACATTAAGGAAGTGAGGAAAGGCTCATGTGGCTCCTGGTTCCTCAAATCTGATCTAATCAGTTTGTCCTTGAGTCAAAGCATACATTAATGCAAGGGGTAAAGAAAATCTCCTATCGGACTCTGAAGATACTGCGTTCACAAAAGGATGAACATCCAGCTCTATGAAGTGCAGACAGACAACCAGAGAATAAAATGTCCCTGACCCTGGCTTTCTTTGTCACAGAGATCAGAATGTCTGTAACAGCCTCTCAAGACTTTCAGCTGAGATTTTAACTTGTAAACTTGTGATGGGACTTTTAAAGAAGCAAATATTTATATTCTACAGCCAAACTCTAGATTCCAAACTTTTTCAACCCAGGGCCACATAGATGAATGGGACACACAAAATTATCCAAGTTATGAAAGGAATATGCGAGAAAAAATAACAACTTCATCACAACCCATTTCAAACAAGCATAAATTATGTCAACTAGACCAAAGTTGTGAGAGTAGAAGACGTTTCGCCTCTCATCCAAGAAGCTTCTTCAGTTCTTGGATGAGAGGCGAAACGTCTTCTACTCACATGACTTTGGTCCAGTTGACATAATTTATACTTGTTTGAGATTTATCTTGACCTGGATGACTGAGAATATCCACAGATATATCACAACCCAATTTTTTTTATTTTTGATGTAACCACTTAGATTTAAGGGGCACTTATTAGACATGATCACTGTAAGCCTGAGGTCAGCATGAAAACATTGGTCAGTGGAGCAGAGAGAGGAGACATTGATGCATCAAATTTACATTCAGACACAAAACAACAGCAAACTGCATGAATGTCTGCAACTTTCTGAATGATAAAGCTTGAGAATGACGAGTCTTTAAGAAAATCAGATATCTAAGCAAATAAGAGTTTGTGGCCAAAGTCTGTTTGACTCTATTCAGTGTTTAAGCTTCATGTTCTGGTGTGGACCACCGTCCATTTTTGTCTTGGACTTTGCTGTGTGCCAATAAAAGGAGGTCTGTAGGCCACAGCTGGCCCCCAGGGCCATTGTTTGGGCACCCCACTCTTATGTGATTGATTCATCCCACAATTTGACATTTGTACCACAGGGTGAAAAGAAGTGATCATTTGCATGGTGGTTTTCTGCCTCCAAAATATATACAGTTCACAGTAATAGGTCCTAAAACATCAACCCCAAAATTAAATAAACTCATCAAAAAGTAAGGGAGGACAAGTGTAAAAATGATGTTTTAAACGAAAAGTCTGTCTGAAAAATGTCTTAACCTATTAAGCAAGGTGTGATCAGGCTGGAGGACATTTGACCTTGCCTCTCCTGAATCTTATTCATTTGTTCTTAGAACAAAATGAACATTTCAGAAACAAATTACAAGAGATCCTTGAGAGCATTTTTGAGATCTTGTGTTAACAAGCAGGCAAGGAACATTATACCCAATAACCTTTAGCCTTTGACCAATAAGATCTCAAAATATATTTAAGTCACCTCTCAGGAATGATGGGACACGTGCAAAGTTTAAAAGAAATCCCTCAAAGCTTTTATGAGATATTACATCCGAAGCAAAGTGTGACCAGAAAACTCAATGATCGGGGTGCTGGTTTGGTGTAGTGGTTAGCACCCCATGTACTTGCTTCTGCCGGTCCAGGTTCGAATCCTGCCTGTGACCACTTTGCAGAGTGTCTTCCCCTGCTCTCTCACCCCCTTTCACAAGCCTATCCACTGTCTCTCTCCTATCAATAAAGGCACAAAATGCCCCAAAAATATATATACATAAAAAGAAGAAAACTCAATGATCTTGAACTTTAAGCTGCATAATGCAGTCAGTTTATGCTTGTATCATGAACATTTGTGCAAAATCTGAGTTACTTCCCAGGCGGAAAAGAAGTATATTTAGCACACTAAATTTAAGTATATTTAGTATATTTCATATGCACATACTTAATGTACTCAAAGTGTGTTATTTTCAAGTACTAAAAAGTACACTTAGTATACTAATGATATATCATTACTGCGACTTGAAATATACTGAAATACAACTTTGTGTACTTTAGTGTACTATTTGGAGACACCATTAAATTCAACTTAAATGTACTCAAGTACAACTTTTTGATAGTTGGAAAAAGTATACTTTAGCACACTAAATGTAAGTACATTTAGTATATTTCACATGTACATACTTAGTGTACTCAAAAGTAGACTTCTCATAAGGGTCCAAAAAGAGCACTTGATAAAATAAATATAAATCCACTAAAATTGAACTTATATTTAAAGCATACAAAGAACTCTATAAATAAATGTACCAATCACTCGTGTATATTTTAGTGGTCGTATGTTTTATGTAAATATACTTTGTGTAAATTTAAGTATTAGTAGACTATAGTGTACTTAATATAAGCAAACTAAATTACAACCAAGGTGATAATATACTTGTAATTAGTACACTTAAGTACATTTCATGAATAATACATTTTATATAATATACTTGATATAAATTTAAATAATAGTACTAATTAGTGTACTTAATCTAAGTAAACTTAAGCACCACTCAGGGAAAAATATACTTGTAATTAGTACACTGAAGTATATTTCATTAATAATATATTTTAGATAAATATACTTGATATAAATTCAGTAATAGTACTAACTAGTGTATTTAATCTAAGTATACTTAAGTACTACTCGGGAATAATATACTTATGATTAGTACATATGTAGTATATTTTTGGTTTATTTTATTTTTAACACAAAATTATAATGTACAATGTACTTTCTGAAAATTAAGTACCTTTTTTTAATACATTAAAATATATTACTTTTTTACCTGGGTTGAGGCATTTATGCATAATTGGCTTTCACAAGCTTGCAAAGGCTGATTGTGAAAATCTGACCAAGAAAGTCTAAACAGGTCTTCAATAAAATAAAAGTGGGCACTGCTGCCAAGTTTGGAAAAAAATCTCTCAAGTGTTTGTAGTGCTTTTTGTTAAAAGACATTAGACCCAATGACCTTGAACTTTGTCCTGCAGAAATCTTAATATTTCACCTTTATATCCAAGCAAGTATTTGTGCAAAGTTTAATAAAGATCATTGGTTCATTCTACATCACTGTGCCCATGGTTATCATGAGTTCATTAAAGGTGTGGTGCACCACATAGAAAACAATCAAGAAACAAACCAAGATACGATGTAAATGAAATTACCATTTAACAAAAAACAGAAGTGTCGATAACCTCGGGAGGACAAAGATTCACAAATTTAAATTTCACAAAAATACACTTAATTTTGCATTTTCAAAGCAGTGCTGCACCAAAACACATTATTACAGGGCTACCAGCATGAAGGCAGACTCCTAATGGTGTTAAATGTTATATTTATGGCTCCAGTGGCTGTTATGGTACATTTGGCAGAAGAGGACAGAGTACAGTGCTGAAAGCTGAGGTCACCTCTCTGGACTGGCAGATGTAATATGTGTATATTTGAAAGCTGTTGTATTTTTTTTTCATTTGGTCTCTTAATATTTTAAATGCTAGTGTGGCATTAACAAACAGCCAAAGGTAAAATCAGAAAGCGGTGGTATGAGCATGTTGGCAGGAAGACTCCAAAGAAACTAGAAATGGAAGAAAAATAATCCTGAATCACTTTACGGGTAAATGATTAATAATATGAACCTTCATTTTTCATGGTGTTGATGTTGACTCTGGCAGCTGCACTGTTGCCATAGTTTCACATGTGCAATCTGGACCAGGGTCTCCAGTGTTTAGAAATTAGAGGGCACCAGCTCTGATCCTCAGCCAACCATGAGCAGAGCCCTGCCGAGTTCAGGTCAGACTACATAACTGGGCTGTTAGAGAAAGTGTAATTAGCTGAGTAAACAAAATTTTCCACACTGAACAAACTGAGCTACTGTTGAGTGAATTCACAATGTAGACTTTGAAACTAGTGAACTAATATGTAACTGAAGTAGGGTGCATGCTACAAGATAATAAGGCTGTTATAAGCCAGAATCTCCTCTAATTCTAACAGAATCACAGTTATGCTTTTGACAGAGTGAATTTTATCTGTCCAGGTTTTCTTGAGGTTTGAGGTGTGACAATAGTAAACCAATCTGCATCAGTGGGGCTTTAAGTGGTCCAGTCTGACTGTGTGCTCTGTTGATAATTGGAAAGTTGCAGGTTCAAGCCCAGCTCCAGCTGTCACATGGCAGTGTGTCCTTGGGCGAGACACTTAACCCTAAGTTGCACAGCTGTGGCATGTAAATGGCTATGAAAGAGCATGAATGTGTGACACTGATACTGATGGATAACTTACATAGAAACTCTAAAACAATCAGTGGGTGAATAGGTGTCAATGAGTAGTTGTGACCTATTGTGTAAAGCTGTCTTGAGAAGTTAAGGAAACTAGAAAAGCACAATGTAATCTATATCCATTTTTATCGTTTACCATTCTGTCTTTGACAAATGAGACAAGGCCATATTTGGATCATTGCATATTAAAGGGACTGTGAGGAGTTTCTAAGTAATTACAAAAAGTCTCACTTTTAGATATATGCCTGATGGAAATACACACTTTAAGATGAATTTTGTAGCAGCAAAATAGGTTATCTATAAATGCTATTCCTTAGCCTTCTGGTTGGGTCGGACAGGGCTGGACTGGCCTGAATACTCAACTTTGGGAACAAGACAATTAAACCGAGAGCAAATATATATTATTCGGACACGTCTTTTAGCACCGGGCTGTAAGTAGCGATATATAGCTGGCTACAAAACTAAGATACTAAGTTTTCCAAAAATTGCTTGTTGTCACATATCAAAAACTACCGCTACGTAACTAGAAAGAGATACATTACCTCGTCGGTTTGCATCCTGTCAGTTGTTGAAAAAAGAAGTTGTAAAGCAATGCAGAGTTCTGAGGAAGGTCCAAGCTGCATTTATTACAACAAACACATGCTTTGGCTTGCACACGTCTTGTGGTGGATTCCAGTTGTTGTCAGAAGTAGGAATTTTGAGTTGGAAACTGCAACTGGATCGCCCCCCGCAGTCTGAATTTCCTACTGGGAACTCTGTGAAATCTCGCCACCCCCGAGTTGTCATTCGAAGATGGATGCCCCCAGTGTGAACAGTTATTTAGCTCCTGTAATAATCAATTCATTTGCACTTCTGACTGGGGTGTGTCGCTCTAGATCAGCTGTATACATCGTATTGTTGGACTTATAGTTACAAAAATGCTGCCATAGTGATTATCAAATTCTTCATGTGGTATTTGTGAACAACAATGCAGGTCGTGCTAACAACAGCTAACAATAGCCTGGTAGATCGGCATGTTTTTTTCTGACTTCAACTGCAACGCCAATAAGTTGGAGATGATGTCACTCCCAGTTCCGAGGTGACTGGAAAGCAGCATTACAACAGTCGCCATGGGTAGCAGAGTCTTAATGTCGCCAGTAACAGACTCTCCTCACAGTCCCTTTAAGTTTTGTAAAGTTTTGTAAGATCCTTTATATGTACAAAAAGACCCCCAAACAATGCACATCACTAATATTTTGAATAAAAAAACACCTTAAGCACATCACCCTGACCTGACTAGGCCCTAATGCCTGAGAAAAGTCTCCTAAACCTGCTGGTCTATAAAGTACATCCAAATTACAATGACTGACCTAGAGAGCCTCAGAACCATGCAAACTCAAACTAGACCAAATACACACAACGCAGCGCAAAGTTCAAAAACTAGCATCTGTGATGGTTTAGGGATGTGTTAGTGCCCATGGTATTGGTAACTTAGACATCTGTGAAGGCACTATTAATGCTTTGATGCACTTACAGGCTTTTGCAGCAACATACTGTTTGCTACCACCCAATGTCTTTGTCAGGGACATCCCTGCTTATAGCAGAAAAAGTGAAGCTGCATTCTTTGTATGTTACAACTGTGTGGCACTGTAGTAAGAGAGTGTAGTTACTTTACTGGCCTGCCTGCCTGCAGTCCAGTCTTGCATCTGTCTGTCATTGAAAATGTGTGGTGCGTTATGAAGCACAAAATATGACAACAGAGACCCTGGACTGTTGAGCAACTGAGATCATACATAAAGCAAAAATGGGAAGAAGTCCACCTACAAAGCATCAAAAGTTAGTGCCCTCACTAGTTCCCAAGTGCTTATTGAGTGATGGAAAAGTGGTGTAACACAGGAGTAAACGTGCCTCTTCCCAGCTTTTGTGGGACATGATCCTCAGGCATCAAATTCAAAATGAGTGAATATTTGCAAAGAAAATGTTTAAGTTTTTTAGTTTAAACATTTAATATCTTGTCTTTGGCGTGAATGCAATTGACTTTAGGTCATAAAAAGAATGCAAATCTTTGTATTCTGTTCTTATGAATGTTTTACACAATGTCTCAACTTCATTGGAATTAGGATTTGTGCAATCACCCAAAAGAAAACATAGCGTGGTGACTGCAGGTGACTGAGAGGTATTTCCTGCATTAAACAGTCACATAAGAAACACTTGGTGACCCATACAGACATTCTTCTCAATCTGGGCGCATGATAGATGTATGCTGAGATAAATGGAGTTTGAGACACACCCTGAGGTGCACACATGAAGACACACACTCGCACAGGGGCTGTGAGTGCTCCATCTTTTTACACGCTCAGTGAATCAGGAGGAGAGTCAAGTTTTATTAGCCTCTAAGCAGGCGTGTACACATCCAACAATGAACCGCCCTCTATGGAGAGTGAAACTCAAAGCAGCCTGGACACATTTATGAGGCACAGGACAAAGAATCAAAGTGAAATAGGAAGTAGCAAAAACAAAAAGGAAGAAGACAATAGATGATCTAGGTTTGGAGGGATGAGGAGGGGGCCAAGACCCAAACTGCTGCAGTTTTCTGCATTATTATAGATGAGGGGAGAGAAATTAGCAGATGGTAAAAATGAAAGAATAAGAAGACTCCAGCCAGTAGCAGCTTCGCCAGAGCGTCGCTTTGCTTCGCCAGGTCCCCGTGCTCTCCACTCTGTCCTCTCCAATAAGACCCCCGCTTTAATGCCGGAAAATTCCCTGCAAGCTGTCAATCACCCTCTTTAATAAAAACAAAGTATAACATTGCGGTCTCACTCGCTCTCCGGTCCCCCTCGAGAATTAGTACGCGAGGTTTTGTCTGCGGAACTGTGAAAATCTCCTCTGCTTTTATTAGCAAAGCCTCGCTTCGACCGAAAACTCTGGAAAAATCTGGCCACTCTCCGCTCAGCATCGCCCATCTGGACTACATTAGAGACAACCACCTGGACCCCAACCAAACCTGAAATGAAACTGGGGGTATTACAGAAAATAACTCTCGGATCTGACTGCACACACACATACAAATCTCCCTTCTTTCACTCACACACACATTTGCGTGCAGCCTCTTGCGTTCCTTTTCCTGTTTAATCAGATTTCCTTGAGGAAAACTAGTCTTAACCATCATGATGGGGTCTGATTTGACTGCTCTCCTTTTATTTCCCCTCTCACCCAGTTGTTTGGTTTTGCTGACTAGCTGATGGGCTAGTTGGGTGCTGACAGTCTTGCTAACACAGCTGACAGGATGAAGGATTGACTGGCTGATGGATGAGCGACAATTACTGAGCGGCTGAGTGGCAACTGGCAGCGTCCAGTACGTGAGAGATTAATTAACTCTTTCTTTTATCTGCTGAACCGAACCAAAGTCCCCCAAATTGTTGATTTGGGCCCTGAGTGGACCATATGTCTATCAGTAGCCATTTTTTAACATCTGTCAATAGAGAAAAGGTGGTCAAAAGTTTTAGAAACATAAATGTAAGTATTTTAAAAAGGAACAATATTAGAAATCTTAAAACAGTGTCAGGTTAGACCCCTCTTTTCTTTCTCCCCTACATGACACTAACCTCTGTCACTTACTTGCTCTTTTAGATCGAGGGATTTTCAACATGAATAATGTATCATATATCGATGCCCTTCACAATATTAAGGACAAAAGTGAAATTAACCCTATAAAGCCAATTGTATCATATTTGATACATACTTTTATAAGACTTCTATCTACTCAATATGATCAAAAAATTCCAAAAAACAACAACATGTGAATACAGTCAGATAAATGATAAAAATGTCCTCAAATGGATTATCAGTTGCCAAAAACACCTTATGTATCAAATGAGATACGAAAAATCTACATGTTGAATTTTATGGACATGTTGATATTTTTAGGATTTTAGCAGAAAGTGAAACAAACATTTCAGCTCCAAAAAATTAGAATTTTCTGGCTATAATATGGTTTGGGGCGTTAAAGGGTTAAACCTACACTCATTGTTCATTGACAAGCCAAACTTCCCCTGTTTTTAATGATATTTGCTGGAGCAAAAAGCTATTACAAGCTTTGTGAAACTACACAATGGCGGTTCGATGAAAAAACAACTACAACACATACACTCAACTACATGTTGTAACTTCTTATTTTTGAGAATTTCCTCTTAAATTTCATGATCAAGTTGGTGCTTATGGCTGTGGTTATGATGTATGGATTCTTGTTTATTAAAATCAGTCAGAAATGTTTGTGTTTGGGTCCTTGGCCACTTTTATGTTCCATGGTAGCAGTCTGATGGCATATTTCGGTATTTCTGAAGCTGTGTTGTATCAGGAACTTGACAACAGTCAGTGTCGTGGCTGAATGGGTTCCAGCAGCACTACTGCTTTAAGGAGAACAAGGCCAGACAAAAGAAACGGTACACTGCTGGTACTGAGTACAGGTATGTCATGTGATCATGTGAGTGTTATGTGAAAACAAGCCATGAAACTATGTTGGATCATTTCAGTAAGGACACAGTGTTATTTTCATCCATTTTATCATTACTGTCTTTTGCGCCTTTTTAAGAGGTCCAACTTATTAACAGTTAGAGTTAAAAAATAAGTACAAACGTAAGTCAAAGTGGTATTTTCAACTTTTTTCACAAGTACAAAAAAATTAACTGCGGGAAAATTTGTCTAAGATGGCAAAGCTTGATATAGGGTCACTTCCTGGAGCGTGCAGGACATGACAAAGGGTCAGGTTCAAAGAAAACAGGTGCACGGAGTCCAACAGGTGAAGCTGTTTCATGGCACCTTTGTACAAATTTAGGGCAGAATAAAGTCTTGAGGAGAAGAGGATTCAGTAGCTTAAAGCTTGGAGGATGTCAGACACTCACATTAATACACACACAAATGCTGCCAGCTGGTTTTATTCCAAAAGCACTCACAGCCTCCTTAAATCACCAAGGTAAAGTGTTAGTAGAGGCAGAACAAAATGAAAAGAAAATAAACATGGCCGAGCAACGTTTACAGCCCAGAACCCGGTATCGCTCCCCTCGGTGGAAAACACTACATAAATTACCACAGATCAGTTTGTGGAATTTAAGAAAAAAAAATGCTCTGCGATCCAACAAAAAATTGGTCTGATGATTTATATTAACATTAATTGTGGGTGCATGTGAGTGAATCCAGTTTTAGCTGTGTGTGTGTGTATGTGTGTGAGCCTGCTAGGTGTCCTAGTGTGTATCCATTTGTTTATGTTCAGGGATTTGTTTTGTGTGTGTTTAAGAATGAGACACACACACTCAGAGTTTTTGGCTCTGCAGAGGAGCCGCGCTGTGGTTTTTTGTCCATACGATCTCGTACATTTCTTACTCTGTAGGCAGCTGGATGGCCTCCATCGCTCATAACAACAATATGTTCCATATGAATCCCACTCCTCACCACTGTCAGCGCTGGCTGCTCATGCAACTCAAGCTGCACAGATTTGTAAAGTATATTTCCTCTGACTGGTACCGGTCTGGACCCAATAAAGAGAGGGACAAGACAAAATCATCAACGTCAAGGCAATTTCACTTTTATTGTAGCACCAGTAGGAGAAGCAGGGGTAGGACAAAATATGATACAGCTTTACTTCAATCTTTTCTAAGATTTAGACTTCTGTTTGGTGAAGAGAGACAGCACAATTTTAAGCACATTTTTACGTTGAATCAGTGAGCTTATGACAAGAGGATCTTTCAATGGTTCAGCAGGTTGTGCTGTTGCCTCAAAGCGAGAAAGTCACAGGATGGACCTAATGATTGACTTTCCTGTGTGAAGTTAGTATGTCCTCCCTGTGCATGTGTGGGTTATCTCTGGAAAATGGTTATCTGTGTCCCTGGGATGTGCCCTGCCTCTAGTTCAGTGCCAGCTGAGATAAGTTCCAGCTAGGCTTCACCTTTCTCTACAGATAGCATGCAGTATGAGGTGCTTGGTTATCTGTGGAGGTCTCCCTTGTCTGTTGTTTTTTTTTGACTCACCTAACTCCGGTTGGTATGATAAACATTACTTAGGTTCTGAGAGTGCAGTGTAATTACAGTACATACATTTATTTGCTTCACTAGAAATTTTGCAATGCAGACTCTCAGGTTCACACATTCTCTATCCAATAAGCCTCTTGCTCTGTGACACTGAAAAACTCCACGCTGCACTTTTAGACCTTCCCTATGCATCTGTTGTATGTACTCAAGTTCTGTTTGTACCCCTTCTGTTTGATATACAAAAGTAAATCATGTAATTACTTACATGTCTTGTCAAGCAACTTTACCATGATCAAATCATGAAGCTGGAGAAAAAAACAAATTTGTAATTTAAGTAGATAAAAACTGCTGATGTACTACTGTAAGACCTCAAGAGTCACACAGAAGAGTAAGTGAAAGAAATGAGTCGACAGAAAAGGTAGCCTTCCACTCAAAAATATATTTCTCTTGTGTAAAAATATAAATATGCCTGAAAATCTTCAAAAATGAAATAGAAGTATTCTTCCAGAAGTTTTTTGTAAACCGAAGAAAAAAGAGAGGTCATCCATTCTTGTTTTATTTGGGCTGGTGTAAAAAAATATATATTTCTTGTAGCGCTTCACAAATGGTTTCAATAGAGTGGGGCGCTAAAACACCATTGATTGTACCGTAGCTTCGGTTTTGGTGTGGGCACAGGAGAACTCTGAAAATGTCTTTCCACTAAAGCACAATTGACCTGTAGCTCTGATGATGGTTGACAGTGTGAAGTACAAAAGCACCCTCAGCAGCATGTGTGGCATCCTCTGATTTGCCAGGCTGTACAAAGAAGTCCATCAATTTGGAAGAGCACTCACCTCGTACAGCAGCCATGTACTTATCAGAGGCGATGTGGTTTTCCAAGTTTTAAGAACCTTTATTTGCAACTGACATGTAGGTGCCAGCTTTGCAGACAGTGCTCAGTGCTTTCAACCAGTCACAACTGCAATGAAAAGGGTGGTACTTTTTTTGCAGTTCATCTGTAAAAGAGTGTTAATGCTTTTCTGTCTGAGAGCACAGTGCAGGCAGTCAGAGCATGTTTGCTGATTTGATCTGAGAGGAGTATTCTTGGTCTTTCTTATCATGATACATGCAGCGTGCATGCTCAACATCTTAACAGGTAGGTCCATTGTAATAATACCCGCGGCCCAGTTATTATGAATCTGTAGAACAAGCTGAACAAAACCTGGATATTTTAAGGAATTTTCAAAAATCCCACAAACATAATTTTACAACCAAAATAGAGGACATATGGTCACACTAAATATTTGCCTATTATATATGATTCTCTCGCGTTCTTAATGCTTCCTATACACTCAGAGAGTAAATGTTAAAGCATCTACTGGTGGTAAAACTACTACATGGCTTATTCATACTCTTAGAAGCCTCTGTCTTAAACACATTTGATAAACATCAGCTCATTTATACAGTTTCTATAGTTTTGCTCACCTGGGTCCTCATGAACAAAGGGTGCATACACAAAAACATAGCGTACATGGCAATCTTCTGATGCATCAAGAGTGAAATGACGGTGGAAATGTGCAGTGCCTCAGGCCAATAACATGGTTGATGTGTGCACGTTTCTACTGTTGTTGATCCTTTGGAGAAACTTAGAGGTGATGCTGGGAAACTGTTAAAATAAGTAAATTTGAAAACAATTAGTCCTCAGACTGAGTAATTTGCACATCAGAGACACATGAACTAGTAACTCCAATGAAAAATTTACACACCCTGTGTCTGTGTGCAGAGCTGCGGCCAGCCTTGGAGCACACAGTGACAAGTCATGCTCTGCCTGTGCCCAGACAGGTGCTGACAACAATCAGGTCATTCCAGAGAGTGAGCTGGCCGAACGATCAAGACTGTGCCAGTCGACCCAAGCTGAGCCATGTCAGCTGTGTGGGACAGAACTATCCACATTGCAGCCAGGTATATCCAATCCCCCAAAAATGCAGATGAACAGGTTGACCTTAAAGCACAATTTGCAGCAAGATAGTTTTCCTAATGTGATCAGAGCTATTGACTGCACGGACATTGCTATAAAAGCGCCATCACATGATGAATTTGTGTATGTCAATAGGAAACATTTTTATTGATGAATGTACGGATCACATGTGATGTGTAAAAGCAATTAACCAGTATTAGTTGGTGGTTGGAGCTTGCTGGCACCAGAGATGCTGGGGATGCTGGATGAATCTCCCAAGCCTATGGCGCTGAGATGCCAGGGACAGAGGAGGAGTCCCCTGAGTCTGTGGCACGTGGCTGTGACTGAGGCCCTCCTCACACGAGGACGGCCCCGTATTGTCTTGGCATCGGCATCAAAAAATGCATTGCTGTTTACATATCGTATTGTACATAGGCTTGTGCATTTACATGACAATGCAAAATCCATGCAAAATCCTGTTGGGTTGCCCATCTGGTTCTGCTCCGAGGTGGATTCCACGTCAACAAGTGCTCATGGACGCGTAACATGCTGCGTTTCTGCATGAGCACTTGTTGCTGTTGTTGCCGTAGCTGGTGTTGTTGGTGTTCCGTGAGCAAATGTTGGTATAAAAGTCGTAGCAATATTTGTAGCTGCTGGAACAAGATCAGAATCAGCCCGGCTGCCGCCATTGTTGTTGTTGTGTGTAACAGTGTGGGTTGGGGGGCGGGGAGGAGGAGGGGTGCTATGAGGTCACCGTCTTTTCTGGACTTATCTGTTTATACCAACTACAGCATGAAGACGAATACGCAGATATCCACCTGCAGACCCGTTTTCAAAAAAGATGCAGAGTCATGGATGAATACGCGTCTCCGTGTGTCAATATCACCAGATCGATAGTTTATTTTACCGGAGTCTTACAACTTCGTACTCGTGTAAAGCCCACCTTAGTGTCCTCTCCTGTGTTTTTAAAATAACAAAGTATTCAAACCTGAGTCAGAGTTTTTGATATCCTCTTTTGATATACTGACATGTTTAGATTAGATCAACTAGTACTTCATTAATAACTTGAAAAAAAAGATTTCAGCATGAATTTGTAAAGAATATAAAAAGTCGTAAAGATGATAGATATAGAATATTTTATTTTAGCTGGGGGGACTACAGATGGAAATTAGCTCGGTAGCTAGAATTGGGTACATTTACATTTTATTTTTTTAAAGTGTGTATGAATGTACATTGTCCCTGTATCAAATAAACTAAATTGAAATTGAAACAGATATAAACAAAAATGTAAACAAAAACGTGTCTTAAAATAGGGCGGCACAGTGGTGCAACAGGTAGTGCACATGCCTCACAGCAAGAAGTTTCGATCCCTGGGTCGGACATGTCCTTCCTGTGTGAAGTTTGCCTGTTCTCCCTGTGCATTTGTGGGTTCTCTCTGGGTACTCCAGCTTCCTCCCACAGACCAAAAACATGCTCATTAGGTTAATTGGTGACTCTAAATTGCCCTTAGGTATGAGCGTGAGCATGAATGGTTGTCTGTCTCTCTATGTTGCCCTCTTTTGGAGTTCATTGATACAGGAAGCTAGTGGCCTTAAAGCAAATCAGAGCTCTCTATTGTTAAAAATAAAGCACTGTGGACATCTCTAGTCCCAACAGTTTTATAATATGAGCAGGATTGTACATTGGCAGTGGCTCACATGGAAAAAGGGGCATCAGTCATGGACGTGTGGTTGGAAATATAACATACAGAACCGTCTGCATATTCAGAGTATTTGGTGTTTCACTCTGCTGTATTGGTCATTTTTATGGGATGAACTGGAAAAATAATCCTTTCCTCCCTCCATTTCTGTTGTCAGTTCAGAGCTTTGGGACTTGACAGAATGACCCTGGAGACGTTACATTTCATTATATCTGTGTAAACCTGGCTTCTGTGTTTTTGTTTTCTGCCAATCCAGATCCATCTTTGCCTGTGAATGAGATAAATTGACCATGGAAAAAAGTGATTTGTCTGGTCTATAAGTCCTGTGCCAAAAGGTAAGAAAGGTTCTGGTTAGTCCAGGATCTTATTTCAGAGCTAATGGCTTTAAGGAAAAATTGTGGGGCTATGGTGCAGCTCAGAAATTGTGACCTTAAGGGCACTCCAATCACATTACCAAAGTCAGAAAACTCTACCACAAATTATAAATGAGGCAGAAGTAATTATCCAGACTACAAACAGGATTTGTTACCATCATGGTGAAGCTTTATAATTTCCTGTTTGTAATTCTTGATAGCGATGTCTACTCTTACTGAAAAAATACAATCTTTCTGTTTAATACTTCTTTATTCAAGCAACTTTTTATAGAAAGTCCTCAAAGTATTCCTGAGATATCATGTCCATGTTTAATAGAAAGTAGCTACGAGGCAAGATAACCTGTGAATCTCAAGTTTAAATAATCTAATTATAACAGCCAGAATGTTTGCTCAAACTAAAAAAAATCTGTCACAGAGTTCTTGAAATCATGTTCATGTATAAATGATAAGCAAAGATCCAGTGACCTTGACTTTTGACTTTCAAGATGGGAGCATGGAATTTATTTTAACTATAATAACCATTGCCTCTGACGTCTAATAGTTTGATGAAACCCTTGAGAACATTACTGAATGATTGCATTAACAGGCAGGGGGATAAACATGAGGCTTCATGACCTTGACTTTTGTATAAAATGTAGTAAATGGTGAATGGACTTGAGCTTTTATAGTGTTTTTTTAGTCTTTGGCTACTCAAAGCAGTTTTCACACCTGCCCATGCACACCCAGTCACTATTACATTCACTCACTGATGGTTGGAGTTTTTATATCAGTTGTTCTTCAGTATTAACAGACACGTTCACACTCTTTATGATCATTTACACACCACTGAAGCAGCAGTGGGAGCAACTTGGGGCTCAGTGTCTCGCTCAAGGGCACATCACCGTGTGACAGGAGGACCTGGGCTCAAACCTGTAGCCTTCTAATGACTGACCAAGCAAAATATCAAACTGAGTCAGCACAGTCTGATAGTAATCAAAATATCTTTACGTCAGAATGGAAATTTGTACCAAATTTGACAGAATTCCCTTCAAGAAATTTATTATTTTGTTTACTTGTAGAAGAGGAACATAAAGATCATGAGCTTGACCTATAACCTCCAAAATGCTATCAATTTATATTCCAGTTAACAGACATTGGTGCAAATTTTAAAGTTCCCTCAGTGTTTCGTTACTACAAGCATAAGTAAGTTATCATGCTCATAAACATTGGATTGAAATGAGGCCCTAATAACATGACCTTTGTCCTCTAAAATCTCCTCAGTTTACTTTTCAGTCAGTTGAAATTTTTGGGCAAAGTTTGAAGAAAATTCCTTAAATGTTTTTTCCTATGATTACCCAAACACCTGATGGTGGTGGGATATGCAACCTCTACATCCCAACATACCAAATTTCTAAACACAGGGGCTTTGTCAATGAAAGGTTACACACTGTAAGAATCTTAATGTATCACCTTTTTTTGAGTAGTTTCTAACTGTGAGTTAATTACGTAACGGTACACAGTGGTACAGTGTAATATTACCGCCAATCCCCAGGGGGCGACGCTTGTAAGTTTCATTGGTGGCACTGACATTAACTAGAGCCATGGGCCACTAACGACCTCATTTCAATATACCTGAACTAACCCTTTAAAGCTTTAGTGAGTTTCTATACTCACAAGCTAGTCAGTATTAACTTCACAGCTGCAGAACATACTGAGATCATCAATAGGGATGGGAATTCATACCAATTCTAGCTCAGAATTGAAAATGAATAGCAGAAAAGTGGAGTCTATAACATTTGCCTGTTTTAGCATGTTAGTTTACTTGTCTGCCTTTAATTTTGTAAGACATGCCTTGAAAATCATGTCATACTCTAATTATAGGTGGATAGCAGAAAAGAATGAAGAGGTCAAGATGTGATTTATAGCAGCAAGGATCAAAAGTGGTTAAAATGCAGCTCAATTTTGCAGAAAAAGACACGACCTGTGCAACATCCAATGCCTGCATCCCTGAGATTAAGCAAGGAAAACACCAGCGACATGTTGAAGCATCCATCAGTGCAGCACAACATCAAATACCCGATATTGAGTGCCATTAGTCTGACACTGTCACCACTTTAAAAATGTGTGGACCAGCATTTTCCAACTAAAAAACCCTCAGGAATTGATGAGGAAATCAATGAAGAATGTGATCGATAAACAGAGTTGATTGTAGCATGGATATGAATAAATTCATAACTAGTCCCATCCCTACATCAACATAAAGATTGTTTTCTGTGAGCAGCAAAGTAACTAATCTAGAGAAAATAATTGCTAACAAGTAAAAAAAAATGTAGGTTTCATTTAATCCAGATCATGGAAGCAAAGGCAGGTGCTATCAGTCAGAACAAAGCTAACCTTACTCTGGGTTAACACAGAAAGTGACAAATATTGCATTTGAGGAAGAGGTAGAACAGAACCAGCAGCAGTGAGCTGGACGTGCAGGAGACGCCCTGTGGGATTTGTATGCCACAGATTTGTAGCCACTTCCACGAGCAGTTTGCCCGTGCAGTGACTGCAGGGTTTGTGGTCAGGGCGGAGGTCAGAGCCCGCTGGGCTTCCCTACAGAGAAGACACAGCAGCTTAAAAACAGAAGGGAAAACCCCAAAGGTTCATTTCAGTGGGTAGATACTCTACTGCTGTTGTTATTGTTTTTATAGTTTAATATGTCCAACAAGCATAATGCAATTGCAATTTCAGGTTTTGTTGGTACACTAATGTTGTTTTCACAATATAAGGATTATGACAAATTACTACTGTTCAGATGGTAATATATCAGAGTATTATGTGTCCTAAATTAGTTTTCATTCACATTCTGGATATTATTCTTTTGGTCAGATTTCCATACACTTGCTGTCTTGTATGTTTGGACTTAGATATTCTTAAAGAAAATATATTAACTGTTACACTTCAGTCAATCAGTCTTTAATCTCAGCACAAATGTCAATATGAATTATTACACACTCTCATATGTCTCATTCACACTGGATGGATATGGTTGATGCATGTGCCAGCTCCACAATGTCTTTCAGATCAGGTGTATGTGTGTAAATGATGTGGCTCATCTCCCTGCTGCCACAGCCCTGTCTCTCTTCATAAACTTCAATTTAATACAAGTTTAGGAAGAACCATAATAAATCCCCACCAAAGCAACCTGATTATTACTGACCTGGTTAAATTTAAGGGAGTATCTGCAAAACGGAAGCTTAGGTGTAATGACAGATGATGGATGGAGAGAATCTTCTGTGTGCATGTCAACATATTTGGACAGTTAGGAACAGGGGTCTCATTAACAGAATATTTTCCATCATTGACTGATTTTTTTGTATCCTTGCAGTACATACGGACCTGCCTGATTCATTGTCTGAAATCACACGGATCCATCATGCCAAGCTCCAAGCTCCTACAAATGCATGGCCAAAAGTCAGACAGCTCAATCAGGAAGAGAGGCGGAAACTGAAGATGTGACGACAACAGGAAGCGACTGCATGTTTGAAAACAATGACGGCTTCTGAAGCAGTCTTCGTGGAAAAGGGAAGCAAAAAATGTCACTAAAAGCTTTTCTTATGGGAAATCATGTTTTTGCTCAACCCACGACTGGGGATCACTGCTGGGAAGCTGGGAGAGTTTCGAAAATCCTTTGCAGACGATGCTCGTCAGTTTATTGTAGCTCAAAGTTATGGTTACTCAAAGATTTGAATTGATATGGATTGGGGATCACTGTGACTGCAGAACAATCATCCAATCACCAGCTGCAGTTGTTTTGTAAGGTTCCGCCTCTATGGAGGAAGGAGACACATTGAAATACAGTTTATTTTTCACATGAATTATTTTGTGTGTCTTTAATGTGACTGAGTATATTGTGGCCAAAACATGTATACATGATAGGCATATAAGCACATAAGGATAGAGCTGTGCAGTCAGGGGTCTCTCCTCTTCTGTGTGCTCTTTGCGCCTGTTAGCCAATTTACCACTGCAGTGTTTCACCTGCTCCGAGAATAGACCAGGTTGGAAGTTTTTTGGTCGAAATTGTCACTGCACCAACCTGAATCTGTCGGCACTTCTCCCTCCACACCCATCTCAGCGCAGCTAATCTACCAAACTGCCAAATTGGTTGGGCACAGTGGTGCACAGGACAAAATTACCAATGCGCGGGGTGTGCCAGTCTCCACCACCCTGTGCTGTGCCAGGAAATTAGGGCCCAGAATCTTCTGTATAATTTAGATACTTTTTTCATTCAGAAACATTATCACACAGTGATGCATTTCCTAGTATAGGGATAGTCTGTGACAAAACTATTGCACCTTTTAACGTTTGGACTCTGTCCCAGATTTTGAATGTGTGTTTGATCCATAAGTTGCTGATTTTAACTTTTTTTCTGAGATTTGTCACTGAAGAAGAGGAGGGTACTTTGTGATAGTGGTAATGACTTTTGTTCCATGGAGATATCGTTTCTGAGTCTCTTATCATCTAAGACCTTTGGCTGGGCTGCCCAATAATAAAGCTTTGAACTGGGTAGGCCCAAGCTTCCCTTTTATTTTGCTGGCATGAAATCTTAAGGTATTTTGTGTTGAATTGTTTGGTCATTAAAAAGCAAGACATCCAATATCTCCGATATCTAAACTGATTATTTGGTCCTACCTTCAGATTTAAGGTGACAGGGTCATGGTCTGAAATCACTATTCATTTACTTCTCATTGAGTGATCCTATGTATGTCAGCCCCATGAATCAAAAACGTATCCAGACTAGAGTAGATGCCATCAACTTGTGACATTAAGAAAACTCTTTTCTCTGGGGTGGAAGTGATGCCAGACATCCACCATGCCCAATTCATCCATCATTGCAGTCAAAGTGGTAAATTTCTTAGACATGGGGCCTACTGCATCAGGAGGCCTATCTATACAATCACTCAAAATACAGTTATTATATATATATTTTTAAAATTTAAAATTATTATTTTCAGTGTGCTGAAAGTGTTGTTTTTTTCAAAGTGCTGTTTATATGCTTAGTCTAAATTGTTAATGACAGCTTTGAAGGCTGAGCTCCACTACTGTTAGGCCTACGTCCCTGTTTGTGAAATAGGCCTACTTTTTTATGTTGACAAACACACCTCCTGACTGCTTAAGTAGCCTACTGTAAGTGGTCTGAAGTGGTCTTGAAGGAAAAATAAAGTTGAGTTGAATTTGCACAAATTTGCATCGTTATTGCATCGTGATTGCATCCTGATTGCATCGTGGTAGGAAGATAAATCGTATCATCCTGAATTGGTAGATGCTTCATGTGAATGGTTAGTGTATCGTACCGTAGCCTACATATCGAGATGCATATCGTATCGTCTTGGGGATGGAGATTTCCATCCCTACTCTGGGGTGGAAGTGATGCCAGACATCCACCATGACCAATTCATCCATCATTGCAGACAAGGTGGTAAATTTCTTAGACATGGGGCCTACTGCATCAGGAGGCCTATCTATACAATCACTCAAAATACAGTAGGAGTCCCCACCTATCAAAATTATGCCATCTGCCTTGTTTGAAATTAGAGATAATATACTTTTAAGAACCTCCACATAGTCCTCATTTGGAGCTTATTAAGTAAAGCTTATTTGGTACCTCCTACAGACATTATTACCATGACAAATCCATCATCACAATCACTAAAGTTTTTCATGACCAAAGAACAGTTTTTTTTTCAGTAGTAGAGCCGTACAACTGATCTGCCCATTCTTCTTTAAGTTTAAAATGTTCTTTTACTAATCAGTGTGCCTCCTGGATCATTGCTATGAAACACTGTCATTTTTAAGTTGATATGATATTTTTTGCTCCTTTTTTATCGGACTACTTAGACCCTTAGCATTATATGTAACGAAATGTAACCCATTCTTGTGATTGCTGTTTCAGGTCTCTTGATTTTTCTTCCAGATACATGTATGAACAAACAGCTGTCCAAGATTAGTCTCAAGGTGAACAGACAAACAGAAAAGACTTTGGATGTTTTTTCTGCTGTACAGTCTCTTTGAAAGTCAGGGGAATTCTCATGGTCTAAGTATATCTGTCCCTTTTATAAAGAATTTTCCTCGGACTTTATGCGTGTCTCAGGATCACGTTTGTTGCAGAACTGTCCACAAATGTTACAATGATGAACCTTGGTACAATGGCAGGGATCTTTTGGCTTGGTTGTCTCTCTACTAGCAAATGAACTGTGGCATTGGCTGAAGGGTTGATTGACAAAGTTTCCTTTCAAACATTTTCCTGTCTGTCACTTCACACCCCTCAGGCACTTGGTAGATTCTCAAAATATTTCGTCGTGATCTGTTTTGCAACTCCTCACATCTAGCCGTTAGGTCCATCTCCCTGTGTAGCAGCTAGTGTTTTGCTCTTTCTTGTCACCTTGTGGTATTGGTATGGTCTTAAGCTTCAGTGGTTCTTTTCTGAAGTTTTATTATTTTACCTTTCAGTTCTTGCATTGAATACTCCAACTCTGACAGTGAGGATTTTTTCTGAGCATGGCCTTCAAGTGTTTTCTTCAGCTGTTCCAGTTTGGCTAATATGTTAGCTTTAAGGGTTGTGTCAGATACCATTTCCTGTTGAAGGTGGTTTTGTGACCTCAAATTTTGGCTCTTCTCTCTTGAATTATCCAGTTTGCCTCATTGTATTTTTTTAACTGGACAATGCCATCTTGAAATTAAAATATTTTTCCAAATATTGTTTAGTTTTGTTGAGAAATTTCTCGTTAAATGGACAGAGGTTAATTTTGAAGCAGTTACCTCATACATGACATCACCAGCGTCCCTACATCAGTGAATTAGATCAGCAAATACTGAGACTTTACACACTGTAGCTGTCTCAGCCTTTAGCACGGAAATATAATACGAATGGGAAAGTGTAATCTGCAGTATAAATGTGCTTTGAGTTGTCAGAAGACCAGTAAAGCACATTACAAGCTCAAGAATTTCACATGTAAGAAACGTTGAATGAGTATGCTCAAATGTCTTGATTTATAGTAAACATTTTTTGAATTCAAAAACAAGTAAAAGCCTTTTTTTTACATTTAGCCTCTGCCACTTCTAATGATAATGACTTCAGATTATCCTACAGGACCTGTTCTCTGGTCACCTGATATTTCTGCGCTTATTTTTTCAATCCAATACGTCAATATGCTTTGAGAATCATCTGGTTCTGATACAGCTGTGTTGCTCCTGTTAAAACTCTAACCTCAGGATGGAGGGGCCAGAAGTTTGTAGAATCCAGTTTGCATTTATTTGACATATCATTTAATTTTACAAGCCTTTATTATTTTCTGTTTTCATCATCCTCAGCCATAAAACATGATCCTGTAGACATGGCAAAAACACACACAAGAACACAAAGGGAAGCTGAGGTCTCAGTGGAAAGGATTAGAGCCTTCAGAACTCAATTTCCCAGAAGACCCACTGACTCAGACAAAATACAGAGTCCTGGACAGACTCAAACGACAAACCAGACGAGAGGAGTGAAGAAAAGGAGGCTAGATGAACAGAACACAAGGCCAAGGAGGCTTGAAAAAAAATATGAATGGGGAAGGTTTCCTGTAAAAACATAGCTGAGCAGTCTTTCCTCCAAGCAGGATGAGGCAAATGATGCACATGATAACTCAAAAGCACTCCGGGGGGATGCCCTCCATGAGTTTTGCAAATACCCTCTAGGATTCAAGCATGGACTGAAAATTCAGAAATCACTGGGGTCAAGGTTGTAGAGTCTTGTAGTCATTATCCGGGTGTCAAAGTGGGGACAGAGTCTGATATCTGAAGAATGTTTGGAGGGGTTTTCATTCAAATTTGCACAAATGTGCTCTTTGGAGTTAATTAATGACTATTTTGGGGTCATGGGTCAAGGTCATGCTTTCATTATAATCCTTTGCTTGTAAACATTAGAGTGTCATTCTCTGACTAAAGGATAAACTGGTAAGATTTCAGTGAGACAAGTAACTGTACTGCACTGTAAAAAATATCACAGTAATGTCGCAGTAAATTCATCGCTAATAATAACAGTAACTTTACAGTCTAGCTTATTAGTTCAAAAGATTCACATAATTGAAACTTAGATTAAATTGTTGTAATTAAAAGCCAACCCTGGCACATGCATACTGTAAAGCCACAGTGTTCTAAAATTACAGTAATTTGTTGTGAATCCACCACTTTGGAACAATTTTACTGTCCAGTAGTTTAATTTTAAAGCACATTACAGTCATTTTGCAGTGACCCAGAATTAATAATACTGAAAAATTGCAGTGAATTCTTGGAAAATTGTAGTACTTCACTTTTGCTGTTACCACTAGGGATGTATACTGCCGGCCGGTACTTTAACGTACCGGTCCCTAATTGGGTCGACACCCAAATACCATTAAGAATCTGGAAAAACGGTACTGTTATCGGTACTTGAATGTCTCTTCAACTGTCATATAGTAATGACGCTACTGCCGACGACAGATGATGAAGCAGCTGGCTCAAGCATGTCGGTGAGGGCTTAGCGCTTGAAGGTTTGGGCTCACTTTAGCAAAGTTAATGAAAACTTGGCCCGATGCTTTGATCTTTGTCAGAGAGAATTTGCATCCAAGAGGGCTAATACTAGCAACATCACCAACACTTGAAGCGTACGCATAGTATAAAGCTAAAGGAGTGCGGGCTGTTTGATTGCTATAGCAACACAAGTAAAGTTAGCAGCACGGCTAACACTAAAGACTGCAGCACCGTGGCGGCGGCACCCGGTTTTGTTTCTGCTATGTCAAGTAACGGTAAGTTTTTTGTCTAGTTTGTAGTCATCATTAGAGCATCGATTTTGGCACCACTGATAAATGCTCTGTTCTGTTTGATATAAGGATCTGTCTGTACATGCAGTCAGTTGGGCGGCATGATGGGGTTTTGCCACCTCCTTAGCTTTCTTTTTGCCTCTGAGAAGCATTTGTAATGCATTACTTCTATTCTATTGAAGCTTTATTATTACCTTGTGGTAATAAAAAAAGGTTGAATCTTTTAATATCTTGTAAAGTCTTTATTTTTGACACAAAATTATGTGTTGTAGTATTGATAACAGTATCGATAAGTATCAATACCGATAAGGAGTATCAGTATCTGTATCAGTATCAGTAAAATCATAACAATATACATCCCTAGCTACCACAATTTACTGTGAATTTATGACACTTGGAAATTTACTGTACCTTATATAAAGCATGACTGTAAAATCCTCGTTTTCTGTTATGAAATTAAGGTACACTGTCTCGGTGACACAATAGTCACTTGTCATTTAACAACACAACTGTATTATCACGGCAACTCAGAATCCAGTAAATTCCTGTGAATTTACAGTGTGCACGATGAAATGCCTTGACAATTCTTCAGGGATTTATGTCACACTTTGCATAAATATCTTCTCTGACTTGATGGTGGATAGATTTCATTAGGAAATACAAAGTCATTGGTCAATATCATAGAGACTCATGTTTATCCCATTCTGTCATATTTCTATAGACCACTGTTGCATAAAAAACATCCAGACCCTTTTTATTGACCCACCACAGTTCTTTCACTGTCTTGCAGCTTAGAAGACATAAAGGTAGTAGTCCTAGTTTAAAATCACAACAAATATGTAATTAATTTTTTCTTCAGACTTTCGTTTTTGGTCAATCTAAGGGTGAGATATTCATGCAAATATAATGCTGGACTGATTAGCAGACAGCTCAAGCAGAGAAAGCTTCAGTGTGTACATTTTACAGTCTGAGTTTGAAATGAATTGACCCCAGCAGCCAAAGTGCAAACTCAACCAGTCGGACGTGGAGTTAAGGGATTTATGTGTTATGTTTTAAGCCTCTTCCACTTGTCTCTGTATGGTCCATAAACCAACCTTCTCCTCTGTGGACAAAAGGAGACAGAAAAGATGCTTAGGGGGAAGAAAAGGAGCCTGCCAACAGAAATAAAGATGGAGGAGATGGAGGAGATGGAAGAGATGGAGCATTGTGTAGAAATATGGAGGCTCTTAAATGAGTGAAAGAATAAGATGTCTGCTCCACTGTGAGCCATCAATCAGCTCGGAATACTCTTTCCTACAGCATGAAGAACAAATGAAAATGTTTTGATAATCATAAATTACATGCTGTGAGAAACAGAATGTCCTGCTTCTTCTACTTAGAAAAAAAATAATGGCAGACATAAAATGATATTTTTAGATTAATCTGCACCTAATCCAGCCTCAAAAAGGCTGTAACGATAACAGAGGGGAGTGGAGTCAAGTCTTGGCTTTCCATTATTTCCCTCTCTTAACTTTTCTGTCTCACAGGAATTAAAACACAGATCTTTAAGCTTTTTTAGGATCAGTCTAAGATTCATCACAGTAAGTCAGCAAAGCCAAACAGTTTATTGGATGCAGATTCAAGAGGTAACACTGAGGGTTCTGTAAAGCTTTTGACATGTGCTACCAGGAAACCTGCAAAACAAAGGAAACGGGTAAAAGAAAAACAATGTCGAGAGTTCGTGATAGAGGGCCCATACAAATAAGAGCAAGGATCAGGCGCCATGATGGCCACTGACAGTGTTGTGAGTTTTGGTCCTTGATTGATTCTGTGAAAAGATGTCTGTTTGGTATTATGTTATTGAACTTAAATCTGTTAATTATATTAATCACTGAAACACTACTGTACAGTTTTAAGCCCCTGCAATAAAGCTGGTTAAAGATGCAGTGATAAAAGTTGATCTGATCAGCTGTCTATGAATAAAAGAGTTTAATGATGTAAATGTAGAATTTTCGGACATTGGAAATTTTTTTTGGGGGGGGGGGGGGGGGGGGGGATTACAAGATAATTCCATGATAATAATCTTTTTAGTTGGGGACCAAAAATACCTCAGATCTTCATCTAGTTTTCAAAGTCTACAGATGACTCCTCTGATCCAACCTCTTTTGAGTTGTTTACATGCTATGTAGTTTTAGGGAACAGGTGTGCAAACCCCCAAAGCTTGGAAGGCAAGAGACACCAACCCCTTTCAGCTACGTTTTAATAAGTGCCGTAACCAGACAAGTCATCAGGAATGATGAACAGCGAAGCTCCAGTTATGATGTATGATGGAACAGCAATACTCTCAGGCTGCTGTTTGTTCTCTCAACGAACTTTCTCTTATAATTACTTACAACTCAGTTTAACCACCCCTTTAAAAGAATTGACTTATACAGCAGCGGGACAAGCTTGATTCAATGTCTGTAATCAGGCAGATCCATCTTTCCAAGCTCCAATCTCCAACAACTGTGAGTGGCCCAAAGGGACATGATCCAATCAGAGTCCTGGAGCAGGAATAGGAACGAGCTACAACTGAGACTACAGCAGGAACTGACTGCTCAAAGATTTTTTATCAGATTGTTACCACATTCCTTTATTAAAAGAATGAAAATACTACCAACACTGCAAACTCCTCTGTAGTTGGGATATTTCACTTCAAGACAAGAGTCTGATTTACAAATTGGCTCAGTGTTTGGCCAGTAATAAATGTTGATTGACAGAATGATTGTCCTATTTACCTGCTGAATGTGCTTTTGGAAAGGTTCTACTCTCACCAAACATTTTCTATGGGTTCTTTCCCAGATGGACTTGTGGAATATGCTGAACGCCCATCTTGAACAGCCAAATGTATCTAAATCAGGAGCTGTATTCTCCTTTGACTGCCTTCACTGTTCACTTCTCTTTAAAAGTCCACTTTTCAAAGAATTTCTCCATCACCTTGTTAAGAGTATTGATGAAAGTGAAATTGTTAGGTGTTGGTAGTATAGATGGACCCAGAGCAGAGGCAGAGATCAGATCAAAAAGGTGAACACCAAGGTTTATTTACAAAAAAGGTGACAAAAGGTGATATGTACAAAAGTGGCGGTGGCAAGAGCTCGTGGAGACCTGGAAGAAAAACAGAAGAGAAAAATCTGATTAGTCCTCAGGTTGAGTTCACCAAACATCCAAACAGTAAAAAACACAATGATGAAGAAATTCCTCAAAAGGAGGGGAAAGAGAGCTTAAGGCCAGCACAGACTGTGAGGAGAAACGAACCACAAACTATGCAATCAGCCGGCGAGGAGAAGAATGAGCCACCGGCTTAAATAAGGCGAAGATCATCAGGGCAATCAGGAACAGGTGAGGGACTCCTCTGGAGAGCAGCTCCACGGCGCCGCCTACTCTGGTTGCCCAGGAGAGGTAAAAAAGGAGAGTTAGCTCCACAGCGCCAACTCCACACAGGTGCTCAGGGGAAGTGCAGGAACAGACGAGATAGGAGACAACCCGAGAGGAGAGGGAGAGAGGAGCAAAAACTGGAGGACTAGTGTGCAGTCCTCACAGAAATGTTGGTTTGCTGTTCAGTAAACACACCTCATTGAGGGCAGATTTTTTTTGCGCAGAATCCTTAATCTAACCAGAAAAAAAGTAAATAATTCAGATCTGTGTGCAACTGTTTTACTTGTTAATTTTCCACAAAGCATACAGACAGGTAAACAGTCTGAAAGTGATTCTTTATTTTACACTTCAGATATCACTTCTGAGGTTGATATTTAACCCTGGATTGACTGGCCACCAGTCAAGGGCTTCTCCCCTCCCCAATTTCTTTACCATGACGTATCGGAAGTCTGGTTGCTGCTTCTATGTGAAACCACAGTGATCTACTGTAGTACCATAATGGCCCAACAATAACTTTTTACCCTTGACAATTGTATGTAAGCCTAAAAGTTTTTGAAAGCTGTATTCATTTGTGAAGATTATCATGATAAACAAGTGTCTAAAATGCACAAATTGCGGCTTGTCACAGAGTTTATAATCAGCATGACCCAAAAACATATTGAAAAATCCCATAGATGTCTGGTCAAGAGGAAAAGTACACTGCTCATTTCCAAGTGGGCCTACACAAATATGTAGATTGGTACAGGGATGTTGTGTTATTGAAGGCTGATGCAGATGTTAGCATTGCGCTGGTTCTCTTTGCAACAGAGATAAAAGCCTGTAGACAAGAAAAAAAAGTATGAAACTTAAATGTTCTGCTCTCTGTGATAATATTTACAAAACTAATTTTTTGTTTTTAGCACAAACATAATTGAGATAAAAAGTAATTATTAAGCTAATATGAAACTACAATATGACAGTTAAACTTTGAATCAATATTTGCAATGTATAATATCTTGTGACCACTTGTTTGAGAATTTCTTCTTAATTTAATGACCTTTTCAGGTTGGTCCTCAAGGCTGTGGCAAATGCATAAGAAATTTTCTTTTTCAAAATATGATCATCAATGCTTGCAATTGGGTCCCCAGCCATTTTGTGTGTGTACTCATCACAAACCTTTCTTCAGGCATTTATTTAAAACCAGTATTCTAAATCCCGTTTAGTTTCAGGCTTGTAAACCAGAAAGTGCTAAAGGCTAACTTACTCCTGCATTTTTGGACTCAGTCATGCACCACAGTTGGAAAAAAGCCTTAGTAGAAACTATATAAATTAGAAGATTTCAATACATTATTTGTAGAAGAATCTTGCAACCAATCAATGACCACCTGACACTCATATTGATTACTGCTATGTGCAGTCAGTAATATTTACAAATAATACTACTGGACAATATGCAGTTTAAAAACAGTCTTCTGCCATGACAATCAGTATTTTATTTTCACAAAGACCAACTCATTTGTTTCACAAATCTGCAAGGTTTTAGCTTGGGGTAAAAACAAGCTGAAAATGGAAAAGCAGTGAAGGAAAGTTTGTTGTGGGGACAAGTTGGCCGTGTGAGGGGAGTTTCTGCTAAGTGTTTGAGGGTTAAATATACAGTTTTGAGGCAGCTGCAGCTGACTGGCCGTTGTGGAAACATTGTGAGCAATGAATGAGCAGATGTTTTATCAGCACAAAATGAGGCTGAGACAGCAATTTATCCATAACACAAAGACACGAGTGAGCCCAAAATGAATAGTTTGGTCAATTCAGGGAAACTTTTGATACTTGCTGAGGTTTTTGGTGAGGTCAGTGTTCTCTATTTTTCCTTTTTTGTTAAATCCAGATATAATTGATTCGGTGTCCTGTTATGACTAACAGAAATAGATCACCTGAACTGCAACTTTCAGGAAAGATTCAACTTTATTCAGACCAGTTGCAATGTTTTCACCGCTTTAAAATTGATGGTATTATAAGTTTATATATTGTAATTTTATTTATTTAGGTTTTTATTTCAGAATAATGATAAACAGTTTCCTATGAGGTTATTCTAGGATGACTTATAAGATGTCATTTCCCATTCAGCATCATCAACATTTTTCCCAGCCTGGCAGTCATGGGTAGCATTTCCATTTTAAATTGGCATGGTGTACTACTGCATTTTACAATTACAGTGATTTTGCTTTTCTTCTATATTTTACACCTCATGAAAAGAGCCAATAGGCTCACTCTGGATATGTGGTCATTTATACTTACAGACTATTTTCTTACACAAAGCCAGTTTGAAGTTTAGATTCTAGCACGCTAACATGAGCATAAATAAAAGCCATCTTTGGTTGCTGGTATGTTACAGTGAAAACATTATGAATATGTGAATAACATGTTTAACGTCTTTAGTCCTGTGAGATTCATAGTGCCCCAATACTGGAGATTGATTTTAATAGTGGGATGCTTTGTCATTCAGGTAACTTGCAATGCTACAATGAGTTTGTTAGTGTTTCCAAGAACGTTGTGTGTTTATCAACCAGTCAGCAACCTCAAAGGCTCAAAATGGAGGCCATGTGCCATGTGATATCCCAACTGACACCCAAATAAGTGTGTGCTAGCAACAGACATTATTTACTGCCTGAATAAACAGCCTGGTTAAAAAAAAAAAGCTCCATTCTTAATATGTATAACATCCATGTGCTCTCACTGTACCGGGTTGAACGTTTTCACTGACCTGCTATGGGTCGGATGACCTCAAGCCCTGCCTCAATTTGTTCTCAACCTTAGAAATCAAGTCGTGTAGACTTAAAATGACAGAGAACATGTTCCAACTTCTTTAGTCAGTCAGACAGTCAGTCTTTGTGCTTCAGGCAAAAGTAATTAAGTTGCACATGAATTGCATATGTTGAGATTGTAGGATTGAAGCTTTGCTAAGATGCTAATGCTAGCAACCACCAAAACATTGATTCACTGAACTGTTACTCAGGCAGCTTGGTGGAATCTAATCTATTTACTGCCCATGTAGCCATTATTATCCTTGAGGCTTAAAGCTGTACAATGGTGAGTCATTAATTTTGGTGACATAATCAACAGACTTGAGTCCATTAATGTTTAATTGTTATTCAATTCAGGGTTCCAGTTTCTATAAGATACAGAGCAAGCTAGGTTGACAATGCATGTAGACCAATTAGCCAAAGTCACTGAATTATTTAAACCAGGATAGAAATTGCATTTGAATTGTCTATTTTTCATCTTTTTTTTTTAAACAAAGTATCAACTGCAAACATCTCCAAGGCTACTTTTAACAATACCATATTTAGTTAGTTCAGCAGAGTAACCACTGATTGGGTCACCTTGTCTCTTTTAATTCCATGCTTATACTGCATATGGTCAGGTAAAATATTTAAACTGTGTCTTGAAATGGCATACAATCACAACAACACCACAACATTGAAACATAATGAGAGATTTGTTAGATATAAAACCAGCTCTGATTCCAAACATACAAAAACTCAATTCCATTGAAGTCGGGACTTTGTGTTAAAGCTACATAAAAACAGAATAAGAAATGAGAATATGATTTCAAAATCCCTTTCAACCTTTATTCAAACTAATACACAAATACACAGTGGTGGCTGGCCAATAGAGGGCGCTAGGGCTCTGCCCCCTCCAGTGGAGAGTGTGATTTTAAATGTATTTACTTTATTTTGAAAAAATGAATATTACCAAAAATTACTTATTCAAATGTGTAATATAAATATAAATATAAATATGAATATATACATATTAATATATAAAGTCATTAATTTTCGTTGATGTAAAACAAACGTAAGCCTACTCGTCTCTACCTCCGTGTCTGATGGGCGCTGGAAAAAGCGCCCATAAGACAGTGACAAGTAGCCAATAAGGGACTGTTGCTAGAGCAAGATAAGCGCATATCAACGTGAATTTGGCCAATCGGTGTCGTTGAAAATAATCTCCGAAGGGCGCTTCTGAAATCACCCCTCGGTTTAATTCGGCTCGTGTCAGTGCCGGTTTGCTGTATTAATTGGTGTTAGATTAACTGGTGACAGTCCAGGCAGATGTGAAGGGGGCGTGCCTTTGAAGGACTCTTTTGTTTACTATCCAAACATCTCCCGAATCAATATTATACAAAAAAATGAGCTCTTTTCACCCATTTACTTACTTAGTGGTGGAAGTGACTTCACAACATTCAGTGTGACAATGAAAGATTTTGAAGAATTAAAGACATATTTGACGGCGTAAATATACCGAAGGTGATATATAGGTAACTATCTTAGATGCCTGATCAAAATGTCAAACTTTCGACAGTGTCAGCTTGTAATAACCCTGAAACCCGCATTTTACCGTCACTTCAGCGTATCAACAAACAATTCGTTCATGTTCAATGTATAACGGAGTGGGGAGGACTTGAAAACAGGTAAAGAGAGGTAGGTTTTTTATGTGGAGGAAAAGTAATGTGAACAATTAGACACATGTTCCCATTACTCATTTCTGTATATAGTAATTGTTAATTTACACATGCACAGGTTCACCTAACTCATTTCAGTATATAGTAATTGTTAATTTACACATGCACACGTTCACCTAACTCATTTCAGTATATAGTAATTGTTCATTTACACATGCACACGTTCACCTAACTCATTTCAGTATATAGTAATTGTTAATTTACACATGCACACGTTCCCCTCACTCATTTCTGTATAAAGTTATTTTTGATTTACACATGTACACGTTCACCTTACTCATTTCTTTTTATATAGGTTATGTAAGCTTTTCAGCAGTATATGGTTGAACATTTGTATAAATTTATATGTGTGTGTGTCTGATATGTGTGTGCACCATTCTGTAATCTGTTATTTTTATTTGGAATCAATAACACTTTTACGAAGCAAAGGTATCCTGTAGTTTGTGTCGAATCGTAGTGGGATGGTTGTTAAAAACTAAGTGTTGCACAGTTCTGCCCCACCAAGAATATTTTTCACCAGCCGCAACTGCAAATACAAGATATTTAATGTTCAAACTGATCAACCTTATTGCACCTTTTTGCAAATATTCACTCATTTTGAAATTGATGCTTTCAAAACATCCCAAGAAAGCTGTGATAGGCGCAGAGAAAGACTGGGAAAGTCAAGGAAAGCTAAAAAAAAATAAAAAAAAACAAAACATGTTTAGAACAGTCCACTGGTGAACAGATTAATTGAAAACACTTGAGTTTCTTGATTAGGTATCCTCCTTTGAAAGGCTTATTTATCTACAGGCAAAGATGGCAGGGTTCACTCCTTTGTAAAATCACTTTCCATGAACAAACACTTCAACATTTTTAGAACATTTCTCAACATACAATTGCAGGGAAATTAGGATTTTCATAATTTACAGTCCATTCTCTGCACACCTCTGAAAATCTCTGCACATAAGCAGCAAGGCATCAAGGGAATGTATCCTTGTCACCAAGTGAAGCTCTATACTGAAATATTCTCATTCAATTTGACACCAGACTGTTGTTATTTTGTTTGTTTTTAATTTGCAGTTCTCATCGATTACTATCTTCCTCCATTTATCCACAAATCTCCACGCTACATTTCACAGTGGCATCTAATAATATTAAACTGACTCCTACAAACTCTCCATGTCTGCCTTTGAGGCTCATTTTTGTCTGAAATATGAAGTTGGAGCGTACTTGGTGATGGAAACCACCAGAAGTGCTAAAAATACCTCTGCCAGTCTGCTGGCCACGAGGCTCCATCACACACTCATTACCACACGACCTGAGGTTGGGAGGAGAGGAGGGGATGTGGTCAGGAAAGTGTGTGTGCGTGTCTGTGTGTGTGTTTCTGAGTGTGCCGAAAGAGTTTGCAGTATGAAGGAAGCAGAGAAAAAGTTAGGGGTGCGGTGAAAAGAGGAAAAGAGAAATGGAGAAGGAACCAAAGGAAAAGGAGAGATGGAAATGAGGTGTGTGTGTGCGTGTGTGTGTGTGTGTGTGTGTGTGTGAGTGCTGGTGTGTGTGCTCAGTCCAGCCTGGTTGTGGTCAGGTACATTAGTATTATATGATATTTCCTATGGTCTTCTGGCATGTCTAAATGACGGCACATATTGCAAACGCACTGGACTTTTATTGAAACACACATCACATCATTCCTGAAGAATTTGCAGTTTGTTTGTCTCAACCAGGGGTGTCCAAACTGTAGCCTGGGGGCCGATTGCAAGTTTGAAACAACTTATTAGAATAAAATTAAATTTTGTGTTTGACAGGTAATCATGTCAGATGGACTGTGATATTTAATGTCAGCACTCAAAGTAGTCATTGCTGGCTAACCCCAATCAGACACTTTCCATGTTGGCAGAGTCTATTTTAATGCAATGAGGTAAGAGAGAATATTTTAATAGTCACAAATTTTGGTGTCTAGAAATATCAAGCCAAAATAATAAAACATTTTCACAATGTGAACAGTTAGGATGGATGGCACCAACAAGGTCAAAGACCAGTAAGTTATTTTTTTTTAGATCTTGAACAGATTCTTAATGATTTGAGTTAATGTCAAACATCCTACTGTAGTTCTGTCTTTATCCTTACACCTAGGCCAGATTTTGAAAAGATCGAAACTGATAAAATATAAACAAAAGTTTCTCTCAAAGCAATGTATTTTTTGTTGTGTAAAATGGAAAAATGCCAAGAGACATTGTGTATTAAGGAGGGTACTAATGAAGCATCATGTCATGGACTGGATGGGGCTGGCAAACGGTCAATTGTCCACAAATTATTTGGCTTGGACTTGTATGTTTTCAGTTTAGGGGGTCAGGGTAGAAAGGTAGAGGCGAAAGTAAGCCGGAAGAAATAGCCGGTAAGAAATATACAGACCTCTTCTACCAGAACACACCGGAACACCTCGGAAAAGCAACTTCCAGTCATGCATACAATGTGAGCCCTTTCTTTTTTCAAGCAAATTTTACCCAAATAAATGTAAAATTGATGAAAACATAAAAATCATCTCCACAATATGCCTTCTGTGACGTGTTGAACAAGGTTTTAATGCACCTGATGAACACTAGGCTATAGTTTGTAGGCTACGGTACTTGCTTATAGTGATAGGTTGCAACTTGTAGTAGGCAGTTACTTGCTGTAGTGTAACATTAATCCAATGTCCACTGGTGTGTGTGTGTGTTTTTTTTTTTTTTTTGCAGACAACAGGGTAGTCATTTTTGCAAAATAAACAGAACAAAAATCCACAAGTAATAAATTGTGAGGTTTTACGCGTTGTGAAATACTCTGTCTGTCTGTAATGCAAGCAGCACCACTCCTTCTGCAAACAAGCACACGTGGAAGTGACAAAGCTCAATGCGTTCTTTTCATTGGATGGCTGGTTGCCTAGGTGATGTAAGGCTTTTTCTCCCTTTCATACCATTAAGGCCAAAAACAGCCACTAACAAAAACTGCTGTAAACATTTAACAATTTTTTCTACTTTTTTTGTATAAATGTGTGAAGTAGGCTGAAAGTCTATATTAGCAGGCTACTAATTCAGTAATTTATTCTTATTCACCAATACTGTTATTATTGTTCTGATGTTGTCTCCCCTTAAAGAAAATGTTTTGCCAAATATTACATTCTGTGTCTGACAGCTTACATTATGCATTCAAGGATGTGCACAGTAGTCAGAAAAGAGCAGGCTCTATCAACATCTGTCTTGTATGATGCTTGTGTGCAAAGCGTGTGAGCTACAAAAATTTTTTGATTTGCACAGTTCCTGCAAGAATCTTATCTTACTTTCACCCCTGGTCAAAGGGTGCTGTGCCTCATGATAATCTTTTGTGTATAACTGTGATATGTTGACAAACTGACACACTTTTCATAAAATCCCATGTGACGCAAGGATGAGTGGATTAAATAATGTTTTGTCTAAGGTCAAGGCTGCACAGGACAAATGGACATCTTAAACTCAAATGTGATATAACGTTTTTTACTTTCCAGAAGCACCCAACCTGAGGCAGGAGTGAACAGATTTGACTTTGGAGGTCAAACGTCATTAATAGTCTCTGAGTATGAAATCTAAAGAACACTTCGAGGTATTTCTGTCCATTTTTTTTTTCCAAAGAACAAAGCATAAAACTGAAAAGAGAAGACTTTTTTTTCTATGATGCCTCTCTTTTTTAATCGTTCCTTTACCCTCTTGTCTCCTCTGCTCCCCTTTTCCCCTTTTTTCATTTGATTTATTCCCCTGTTTCCCCCCATCAGTCCATCTGTCTGTCTCTGCTGCTCCTGGTCCAGCTGCCGAGTCCCTCCAGTGCCATCAATCCTTCTCCTTACCTGGCCCTCATTCAGCACTCAAATGCATACAGACGAGACTCTTACACGCACGTACAAATACAAAACTCTCTGACGTATGCATACGCATGTAGCATGTGTGCACAAACATAATTTAAAAGACACACACATGTACAAACACACACTTTTCATGGAGCCAGAGGGGACACATGATCCCCTTCAGCCTTGGACTGAATAACACAGATGGAACTTCCAGGTTTGGGTCAGAATCTGAAATCGACACTAACAAGGTGATCTGTGGTGCAGCGGGCCGAGGTCAAGTGCTGGCAGCGACGTGGCTTTGAGCTTCAGACCAGACGGGTTACCTCACTGTCTGTTTGCACCCTATCGTTGTTAATGGATATGCAGATGACAACATTTGGGCTTTGAGAACAGACAAAACCTCCTGGTTCACTGAGTTTTTTGTATTTTGATTGCTCTACTCCCAGCAAGCTCTTTTTTGGATTTTCTTTTATTATTTTTTTTCGAAATTGCACATTTCCTTTACTATGATAATCTTCATGAATGGTCACTTAACTTTTGAAGCACAAGAGTTAAAAACTGATTCTAAACTTTTATGGAATGGCAACATGGCTGACCAACTTCAACAGTGCTAACTAAGCTTCAGGCTTTTATTTTACAGTCTGATGTTCTCCACAATCAATCAATCAATCTTTATTTGTTCAGCACCAAATCATAAAACAACAGGATCTCAAAACACATAAGGGTGGGTCAGTGCTTTACTCTTCATTTAATTTATATATACACAGCTTAACAAATTTATGAGACCAAAAGGTAAGGTCAATGCCACAACTTCCCTCAATTTACAGCATTGGTATAAGAACCAGTGTCCTCTTTATCTTTCTGTAACTGTTAATACACCAGTATTTAGATTGTTATCTATGAATTTTCAACTTTACTATTTAAAAAAACAGATAGCATAGTAAAGCACATGATTATTTCTTCATAAAGATGTCAAATTGTTATTTTCTTGCATTCTTGAAAGGAAGAAAATGCTTGGGTGATTGAATGTTATGTATGACTCATTTTTGACTCAAATTTATAGGTATAAAATGAATTGACCCTTCCTCCTCTTTAGTTACTGTTACTCAGTTAGACATAATGTGTTGCTGCTGACCTCACTTTCATTTGACACAACTGAAAATGATTCACTTGTCATTCTTCCTTTATTCATATTGAATTCTTTGATTATTTTTCCAGCTTTCCCCAAGTGAAAAAATATACTACACTACAATAGGGTGTATCAATAAAAATCCAAGTCTTTTTGAATCTTTTAACATTGTTTCATTTACAACTGCATTAATTTAGACTCTACCAGCACATAAAGGGCTCTAATTTCGTGGCGCAGCGCAGGGGGCGCAAGCCTGGCGCACCCCGCGCAGTGTTAATTTCGTGTGGCGCACCGCCGTGCGCTGCCAATTTCACAATTGGCTAGACCGTCTGCGCAGACGTGGGTGTGACGGCACACCAAGGGGAGGTGATGGCGCACCAGGGGGAGGTGTCGGCAGATTCATGTTGGCGCAGTGACAATTTCGTGCCAAAAACAGTGCAGAAAGTGCGCTGAAAGCTCGCCAGCTTCAACCTGGTCTAACCTCGGCACAGGGCGAAGCGCACCCTCCGCAGCTGTAATTTGGTGACAGGCGCACATGTGCGCATGCCTCAGAGGCAGGTTTCCAGAGTGTCAGGCACATTTTAATGCAATAAACAATCACAGCAATCACTATTTAATGTCCCTGTCTGAACCAGCAACCATACATCTGTATCTATATTTACTGTCCCGTCACATCTGATGCCGGGCTAAAGCCGTTTGTCATAAAGAAACTTAACCTGACGGCAGGTGGAAGTTTGATGCACATCTTACAAGTCAACAATAAACACCCTTTACATCTGATACTGAGTAAATATCTGGCTTCTCTCATTTCATTAAATTCAAAGAAAAAAAAGGAGAAAAAAGAGAGAAAATAAATGTATGTTACTCTGGATGTACCTGTTATTTCCCATATTCCTCTATTTTAGTCTTTATTTTTAATGTGATCTAAAAAGACAGAGGACATTATTGCAAGGAGGATGAGGAGGAGACACCGGTAGAGTATACAGTTTATCACTAAAGGCTCTGCTATTTGGCCATGACAAACCAGGAGTGCAGGTGGATCACAAGCATTATGAATGGATAAGACAGCGGGTGTGAAACTGTCTCTTATTTTTTTTTTACTATTAATGACAAAGGAACAGATTACATCTGTCCCGGAAGCTGGCCCACACGGTGACGCGCATCCTGGCCTCCGATGCGCTCCCCGCTGTACATTCTCCTGTTGAAGTGACAGCGGCTCTGACCTTCTCCGCTACCGGGTCTTTCCAGCACACTGTGCCTGCTGTGGCGGGGATCATTAAGACCAATCAGACGCTGCGCCTCGGCCGCAGCGCATTTAAAGGCGAGGAGAGGCAGTCATTTGATTGGTGAAGACAGCGGTCGGCTGTGTCAAACCCATTCACGCCCCCATCTCCTCCTCTCTCGATATGCGCTGAGGAGGCGTGGATGCGATGGTCTGCGATGGTCTGCGCCATGAGTGCGCCTCTCTTGGCACTGCAGGAAACTTGCAATGTGCGCTGGTCACACCCAATCTGCGCAGCGAAGGCTGGCGCAGGGCAGGTGCGCCTGCGCCTGGTCTATGAAATTGGAGCCCAAAGTGTTTAAATGTGTAAGTAAACAGTGTCTGCTTTGCTCAGAGATTCTCACACTTTTGAAAACAGGTCTCAGAGTAAATAAATCTAAAACGGTTTCTCTTGCATTTTCTTGTGCACAAGAACTAAGTATTTTTCAGAAATGATTTCATAGATCTGCCTCTACCTTGAACTACATATTCTAACCCCAACAACAATACAGACAATAGCCAAAAACAGTGCTGGGTGCATGCTACAGAAGCTGCTGAGCTGAGCTTGTTATGGCTTCTCCAACAAAATCCTCAGCTCCACTCCTACGCAAAAAGTGGATACAGGGTTTGTTTTCTGCCCAAGCTCCATGTCTTCTTTGCTGGTTTTTGTGTATGTCTGGGGTAGCGTTACACTGCCACGTAAAGGCCAGGCATATATGGCTACAACAGAATTTATGATGTTTTAGTGTGGACAGACACATTTTTTGCCATGTTTACAGAAAACATTTTAGAACTAAAACATTTCTGTCTTTGTGTAACAAGGCCTGAGGGTACTTGTGATAACATCCATTTTCATGTAAGAGCTATTTTTGACAGGGGTTGAACAAAACATAAATACATTTATTAAAGCAGAAATGGAATAAGCTTCAGTGAATTATGAGATAAAGTAAAAGTCTGCAAATCACCTTACAGTTTTCATTAGGGGTATAAAATTTGATTGGAATATATCAACATCAAATAAATGTGTTTTTTTAAAGATTGAAATGAGAGTTGTTGAACCACTGCACATGTACACACTTTATTTTGACACAAAACATGTACAATATAGAGTTACTGCTGGCTGATTTTAGGGTTAAACTAAGTACACTTCACATGATATATTTAGCCCTTTACATTCAACATAATTGTAAGAATTACAGAACATACACAAGGGTCCTTAGTCTAAGAGCCCACTAATTACTGTCCCACCACAAGATTGCCCAAGGACAGAGTGTGATTTGCTGCTCTTAATCAGTTAAAAAAGCAATTTAATTCATGTGAGTGGATCAAATTCACATACTTATGTTTGTTATTGTTGGTGGTTCAGCGGTAGAAATCGACACAGGTGGTCAAGGTCTGATTCCTGTCTGACACAACAGGCCTGTCAGTCTCCATCAGACCACAGCAGATTGATTTGCTGTGTGTGATGGAAGAGGGTGTGTGTGTGTCAAAAATATGATGGAGGGGAGGCCCCGGGACCCGTGAAAATTGTTCTACACAAATGTGTTTAACCATGAAAATCAGTTTCTTTTTGAACATAGATAGGTCAAAGCAGCTGAGAGGAAGAGTGCGCGGGTTCAAAATCCTTTCCTGCTGATGTACAGAGCTGCAGGACACAGTGCCTGAGATTTACAGACAGGTGGAAACTCATCATTTGTCCTAAGTGAATCAAAGTGTAACATCTGGGTTTGATGTGCAGTTCATACAAAACACTGAGGTCGGATTGGAAGTCTGCATGATTTTAGCCAAACTAAAGCCAAATCAGTTGTTTATACCAAAAGCCTGCAAATTAAAGACTGGTTTGTTGATTGTCTTAGACCTTAATTTAGTTGAAAACAGCTCCTCACTCTTTACTGATTAAATAAATCCTATATATAATACTACTTGGTAGCGAATTTTATATTAGTGATTAATCATCTATATGAGGTACAACTTGTAAGGATCAAACATTTGTGGAATGAGCAACATGGCCCTTCATGAGTGTAGTCCCTCAAAAAAAGCCAGAATTCCCTGCAACTGGAGGTTAATGTTAATGTACACATGGCGCATGGGCACCACCCATGCAATTAACTGAATTGTTTGTTCCGCATAAGTCAATCTTAGGTGACTAATCGGGATCTCCAATGATATAAAATACAATGCCATTGTTATTACTAAAGGAGTGCAATTATCAATTGAAATGACACTACTAAACTTATTGAGGCATAGAAGATATGGCTATTAAATGATGAGACTGCTGTTGTGATGATAAAACCATGTGGCTCACAGTCACACAGAGTGCTTTAAATTGGGTTGGGTAATCAGGTACGACTGTCATAGTTTTCTGGTTAGTAATGTCTTAAGTTCGCTGCAATCTAGTGAAACCAATTTTAAGTCTAAGTCAGAAGCTAAGGAAAGAACACCAGAGGTTCTGAAACAACTGTCTGCATATGTACTGCACTGCTCTGATCAGTGAGAAAACCTGAAGGAGAAAGAAGATTATGTTATTAAGCTGTATTACTGCATTAGTCTCATTTTTATTGCTACACTGCATATGTGTAAATGACCAATTTGACCCTAATTAAAATGTTTAATATCCTAAATTTAGGTACATTTTTTGAATGAGCTTGACTTCAAAATGAACTAGTTCATTGTAGGTTTTGAACTTAGATTATATTTTGAAACAAGTACTGTGATAATGAACTGATAAATTTAAAGAGGAGCAAACTGCACTTGGAGCTACCTTATTTTTTAGTAAGTATATCATAATCTGCTTCAGACTGGCTCTGCAAAAAGTGCATTAGAGAAGACAGATGTAGCAGACTTTTTTTCATGTGCATATAAGTGTTCTGTCACATAGAGAAGACACATAAAACACGTATGAGGCACCTAAAAATAAGTAAATGAAAATTCTGGGTCTTCAACATTTTGTGCAAAGAGAAAGAAGCTTCACAAAAGCCAGAATCAGAGCCCTTATTTTGCTTTGCATGCTGGGTAACTTAAAAGTGTGAATCGCTGAGTTTACACATTTCATTAGAGCCAATTAATGGAGGGTGTCTGGGTAAACATTGTGTTCATGTTTTGGTCCATATACACGTCAAAGGGTGCAGAACAGAGCAATACAAACACATGACATCAGTGAGTATTGACATACAGAGAGTGGTGTTGACAGAGAGATGAAGTGTGAAACAAGCAGGCTGAGACAAAAAAGGCAGAAACAATAAATAGACAGAATGTAGAGGAGTAAAAGAAGAAAGGGGGAAATGAGAGGAATAATGAGACACATTAAAGAAAAACACCATCACTAAGCAAAACATAAGACGGGTTTATTCTTGGGTGGCCGACTGCTGGATGTGTGAAATACACTGAACAGTCCTGATTTAGAGACGTGATAGTGACGAGCGAGGGATGAGGAGAGATAGAGGAGAGAGGCCATATTAAGGACCAGGTGATGATGAGCAAAGCAAGTAGGAGGGGGGGAAGAGAAGAGGATGAGTGAGGCTGGGGCCTTACTTTGATCCTTATAATGAAAGAAGAGAGGGACTAACGGTAAAAACACTAAGAAGGAAAGCTGGAGGGAGAAAAAAAGCTGAAGAAATAAACAAATAAGGACAAAGAAGGGAAAGACCAGGGGGCTGAAGTTTTACTTTTAGTTGTTTTTCTGGAGATGAACTTGACGGAGCAGCTGTTCAAACATCATTTTAGCTCCGAGTTTATTATGAGTGTGCTGCAGTTTTAATAGCTTTAAACCCAGGGAGCGCATTCAGAAGTACAAGACTTTATGCTTTATTTTTCACAGAAGAGTGAAACAGCTGCTTTCCCTTCAAAAAACTAAATGTACTGCAAATGTACTGCAAAAAGATTGGGACATTGTGTTAATGCAAATAAAAAGAGACAATAGGGGGCTTAACAGAAATAAAACTATCCACACTGATTTCAGTGTAAAAATTAAAAGTCAGCACCTCTAATGTGGGAGAGGTGTATTGGTGCCCATGGCCTTGGTAACTTGCACATCTGCGATGACACCATCATGAGAAGGACATACAGGTTTTGAAACATGGTTTCATCCTGAGGACATCCAAGTCAGTGTTTTCCCAGCTTTATTGAGGGAGCAAGTGCCAAGCATCATTCTGCATTGGCCTTAAGAAATGCAGGTTTAAGACCAGCCTGCATGCTGTCAGGGCTGTCCCCTTTTGAAAATGTCTTGCACATTGTGAGGCATGACATGCAAGAATGGAAACCATGCTCTTAAATGAACACGTCTCACTCTCGAGTCATGGGGAGCAGGGATATGCCATTCTTTTGATTGTACTTCCAGTAACAAGGAAGAGACAGACAAAGATCACCAGCCGTCTTCTTCTTCTTCTCCCTTTCTTCTAATTTCTTCCACTGCTGTTAAGTGGTGCACATGCTCCCTGCAGCTTAGTTTCATAAGTATTTCTTTCAAGCATTGCATAAAGTGCTAATCTTAGTCTAAAAATAGATAAGGTAACATCACACAGTCAATAAAAAATGCATTAAGCACACAGGACCGTCTAGAGTACTCTGATGACTGTAGGCAGAGGCAGGCTAAAGTATTACCTATTCACTCCCAGTGTTTGAGCTAAGCTAACCAGTGGTTGGTGCTCTTCGTCCATCTTCTCCTTGTTACTGGACACACAGTCAAAGAAACGTGTCGACCTGCTTGTTATGGTCTCAGGAGTAAGGCAAGACACAAAAAAATGTGGGAGTGTTACTTTAAGGTGCACTTCAAACAAGAACTCCTCTGAAAAAAATTTTAACAGTTGCTGTCTGTGGTCTCCAAATACCGATGAGGTGTTGTTAGAAGAAAAGGTGATGGAATACAGCCGGGTCAGGTTTTGGGAGCATATACCAAATAAGCACTTTGAAATGTATCATTCCTGGCAACTTGTCTCTCCACCAGCAACATTAACAATTCATTGATGATATTCAACTGGATCATAAAGGGTCAAGTGTGCTTAAGTTTAAGGTCGCAAAGGTGCAAACCCAATGCCACGTGGCTCTGGAGACAAGGTATACCAACCCTTTTAGCTGCATTACCAACAGATTTGACCAGATGGAATACAGAGACAGACTGTTCCTTTTTGAGTATGTTCCTGGGATCAAATTCATAAGTATCTTAAAAAGCAACAACTAATATTATTTTGAGCATTGAATATTTTGGGCTCTAATTTTGTGGCGCAGCGCAGGGGGCGCAAGCCTGGCGCACCCCGCGCAGTGTTAATTTCGTGTGGCGCACCGCCGTGCGCTGCCAATTTGACAATTTGGTAGACCGTCTGTGCATAGATGGGTGTGACGGCACACCAGGGGGAGTTGACGGCGCACCAGGGGGAGGTTTCGGCAGATTCATGTTGGCGCAGTGGCAATTTCGTGCCAAAAACAGTGCAGAAAGTGCGCTGAAAGCTCGCCAGCTCCAACCTGGTCTATTCTTGGCGCAAAGCAGAGCGCACCCTCCGCAGCTGTAATTTGGTGACAGGCGCACATGTGCGCACACGTCAACAAAGCCTCAGAGGCAGGTTTCCAGAGCGTCAGGCACATTTTAATGCAATAAACAATCACAGCAATCACTATTTAATGTAACCCTCTGAACCAGCATATACATTTGTATCTATATTAACTGTCCCGTCACATCTGATGTCGGATTAAAGCCGTTAGTCATAATGGAAACTTAACCTGACAGCAGCTGGAAGTTTGATGCACATCTTACAAGTCAACAATAAACAGCCTTAACATCTGATACTGAGTACATATCTGGCTTCTCTCATTTCATTAAATTCAAAGAAAAGGGAGAAAAAAGATGAAGAAAAAAGAGAGAAAATGAATTTATGTCACTAAGGATTTACCCGTGATTTCCCATATTTGTCTATTTTAGTCTGTATTTTTAACGTGATCTAAAAAGATGGAGTACATTAATGTAAGGAGGATGAGGCGGAGACACCGGAGAGTAAACAGTATATCACTAAAGGCTCTGCTATTTGGCCTTGACAAACCAGGAGTGCAGGTGGATCACAAGCATTGTAAATGGATAAGCCAGCTGCGGTGTAACTGTCTCTCAATTTTGTGCTCCTATAATGACAAAGGAACAGATTACATCTGTCCTGGGAGCTGGCCAGCACGGTGACGCGCTTCGGGCCTCCGGTGCGCACCCCGATGGCCAGTCTGTTCTCTCAGCTGCTGAATGACAGCAGCTCTGACCGTCTACACTGGAGATCATTCAGACCAATCAGACGCTGCGCCTCGGCCGCAGCGCATTTAAAGGCACTCATTTGATTGGTCGAGACAACACTTGGCTGTGTTAAAACAACTCACATCTATTCTCCTCCTACTCTGACATTTGCGCGGAGAGGCAGAGACGTGGGCGTGGACGCACTCCTCTGCGCCCCTCTGCGCCTTGAGTGCGCCTCTCTTGGCACTGCAGGAAACTTGCAAAGTGCGCTGGTCACACCCTGTCCGCGCGGCGAAGGCCGGCACTAGGCAGGTGCGCCTGCGCTTGCGCCTGGTCTACGAAATTAGAGCCCTTTGTGTTTGTTCTGTATTCAGTTGAATTTGAAGGTTGACAAAAAAGAGAAAAATCAAAGTTTTTATTCACATTTTACTCACTGCCCCAAGTTCTTTGGAATCAGGGTTTGTGGGTCTGAATTTTTTTACGTTTAGTCAACCAATAAACACAGCAGCTCGTCAACCAATTCTGTTGGCTATTAACCTAATTACATTTTTTTAAATACTCATTTTCTTCACAAAACAGTGCCAGTACAAACAAATAATTTTAAATCAGGACAATACAACATTTTTTCATTTAGTGGTAGAGTTTTTGTTGTGCCGGACAGCAACTTAACACACAACTAAAAACAGCCTTAACTTTAAATATTACTATATAAAAACAGCAGGTCGAAAACTTTAGTACTGCTTAAAAATATGTTAGAATTCATTAATCAGGATGACCGTTGCAAATATTACTGATGCTCCTTTCTTTTTGGTCTTGAATATGCTTTTATAATCGTTCAATTTTTTTCGTTAGATTTCCTTTTGAGCTTTAATGTCTCTATTGGCCGGACAGAGAAGTGTTTAGAATCTTAAAATGTCAGCGAAAGAAAGTATATAAAGGGACAGGAGCCACAGGTTGGACTTCCCCGGCTGGTTGCATGGAGGACAACAACCCTTCAGCATGGACTGTGTGGACATAACAACTACTTAGAAACGTGCAATTTGTTTTAACAATTTTTCACATTAAGTTTTTGTATTTCTTTTACATTTTGAAGCTCTACTATTTAAAAATGAAGCCGCAGCTTTTGCAGAAGATGCTGGGTCACTTAAAGTTTACTCCTCAGGATAAACCCTTAAAAAAACTTCCCTTCCTATGGTGGTTTCTTTAAACTTTTACTGAAAATACATTTCCCCTTTTTTAATGCACACCATGTTATTTCATGTGTATAATTGGAATACATTGGAAAGCACAAGGAAGAAAAACATAGAGGATGGATTTATTTAGTGGAAACAGCTTCTCAGGAAATTTGTACATTGAAGAGTAATCTTCAGACACAAGATTTCTATGAGAGAAAAAAATATCATTTAAGAATCACCCGTTTAACGTTTAAGGCACAATATCTCGTCTGACATGATTTTAAAAACTTGATTAAATGACAACATTATTATGGACAGTAAACCCCTACAATGAGTTAAATGCAGAGAAATATGTCATGTACATTTAAGAGATAAAAACATGTAATTTGCAAGAGATTAAGGAAATTGCAATGAATTATGGGTTACTTGTTCCTACACTGCTTTTATGACATATTCTGTTGCCTTCCTTTACTGCCTTTATTGCTTCAAATAATCTACTTCATGGTGATCTTTGTTGGGATTATGTTGGCTTGGCTTCATAGTTTAAACTGGAAGAACTTTCTAAAATGAAAAGACCCGGATGAGGACAATTATTGGGCCGTCACTGTCTTCACTTGGCCAGTGTTGTGCAAGCATGTTGGCAAAGGGTGCAGGGATTGAGAAGAGGCGAAGGAGGGAGCCTCAGGGGTCTGGGTGGTGCCGGTTACTAGCTCTCCCAGGAAACCTCTGTCATGGAGTGCAAACTCCTCAAAAAAACTTGAAACTTTATTTTGATTGATTATTTTTTTCCCTTTAATCATTGCAATTGTAGTGCAATTCATATCACAGGAAAGTCCAAAGAGTCACCTCAACAACATGGTACAACTTGTAAAGATAGTACTTTCACAGAGTGAGAACCACAGGCAAAGAAGAAGTGCCAAAATCCTCTCTTCCCTGGAAGAAAGCTGACAGTTCCTCAGTGAAACAGGGCTGTGGAGCCAGTCTTCTTTGGGTGTTGCCTGCCTGGTACATCTGCTTTGCAGCGTGTCTTTGACCTCACCAGTCTCATTGAACTTGATCATATACTGTAAGTTTGGAACTGTTAACAGGGCTGACATCAAATAATGCTGCCACTCTGCGTACCAGAACACCAGCTTCCAGTTGCAGGGGATTTCGTGTTTTGATGAGTATATATGTGCACAAAGAAAGCCGTGAAGAACATATGTGACTCTGATGAGCACTAGTGACTCCATTTGCCGTAAATGTGTGAAGCTCTTGCTGCTGTCAGTCTAATATTACCTCTCCAACAGGAACATAGTCAATATTTATTCTGGTAACAATTTACTCCTCTCTCTCTCTCTCTCTCTCTGTGTTATGTTTTTTTCCTCCTCATTACTCTGCCCATCTCTTTTCCTTGCTCATTCTGTTCTTCCAAGAAAGTTTGCTCATCTCCCCAGAGACCAAGAGACCTGATGTTTCTGACAGAAGGTGAGCCGAAGAGAGGAGACACACTGTACTCCCAAGCATGTCTTCTTAACTGGGCCATACCACATCTCACACACACAGGAGGACAATGACACACACACTCTACTGACCTGCTTCATTCTTTCAAAAAACATTTCACTGGCACACAACCACCAAATGACCGATCTGTTGTTTTTTTCCCCAAATTCAAAACCGCAACAAGCGGTGAAACATCCCCTCAAAGACATAGACTTAAAGAACACACTTTACCTCCCCAACTGGAGAAGTAGTTTGATGCTGAACATGCTCTGAAGTCCAAATACCTTACACACATGTTTTACCCATTCAGATTTACACAGTAGGTAAATACCCACCCAAATATTCAAGAAATGATGCCACTGACCCTACTCTTCATCAAAACTGTTCAAATGTGTGTCACCAGATAGAACGGAGGGTCAACAATGCATAAAAAACATTTGGCTACTAGAAAAAATACACTGAGTTGTAAAAAGAAAAGAAAAGAAAAAAATGGGGAAAGAAAAGATACAAAGATATAAAGGAAAAAAGAAGAGCAAGCTGTTGAAAAAATGGTGATGAAATTGACTGACTACCACAGAGCTGTCCAGTCAACCAACCAGAGCCGACTGAGCCCACTTAGGGAAGGAAGCCTTCAAGTAACAGGAGCTAAACAGAGTGTCTCACAAAGAAAATAGAGATGGATTTTAACATAAGTGATTGTGAACATACTCTAAAAGTCACTGAAATCAAATATATGAACCCAAGTGACAGGGATATATGACCATCACTGGAACAGAAAGAGTTACAGTTAAAGATAGAGTTTTTTTAAAGAGGACATATCATGCTGATGCATGATTTAATACTTACATATAATATAATAAATTTGAAAACAAGACCTTACACTCCCTTAATTTTCAAAAAATTAGATATTGTATTTTTTCTGATATCCTAGAACGAGATTTGATGCCTCTGAAAATAGGTCATTGCGAGATGTCCGCGAGATTTCAAACGTCATGACATCACGAGGTACCTTTCTTTTTATTGGAGTAATCTGATAAAACACTTCCTCCTCTGTGATGTCCGTTAGCCACAAACCCTCACCGAGGAACACATCCAGCAGCAGGGGTATAAAACTCCCTCACTAACACCCCCTCATTACCAGCTCTGGCCTGTAGGGGGACGCAATACGCGATCGCTGCTTTGAGCCTGCCGGAAAATACAGTAGAAGAAGAAGGACAGGCTGGCTCTACCCCCGATAAAACTGACCAATCAGAGCACAAAGGGCTGTGATGTTGTGAGGTAACTTTAGGTCATCCTTGAGACGAAGCGTTTCAACAAGCACTTAATAATGGCCTAAAATGAGGATATTGAGAACGCTATTGTGGGGCAATGAAGGAACTAAATGACTTGTACTGAGGGCAGAAATGCTTTACAGGCATCCTAGTCTGGCAAAGTGAAAAGGAGAAACAAGCATGATATGTCCTCTTTAAGTAGCCAAGTGGGCTTGGTAGTAGTATGAGAGCTGATAGGAACTTCGTTCTGTATGTCAAGAATGCATGTTGTTATTTGTCAAAGTGTACTTTTGGCCCTAATTTCCTGGCACAGCGCAGGGTGGCGCAGGATGGCAGAGCCTGGCACACCCCATGCAGTATTTTTGTCTGGGTCTGGGCCGAGATGGGTGTGGTGGCACACCAGGGGGAGATGCCAACAGATTCAGGTTGGCGCAGTGACAATTTCGTGCCAAAAAACTGCACTGAAGATGCGCTGAAAGCTCACCGGCTCCAACTTGGTCTTTTCTCAAGTGCACCCTCCGCAGTGGTAATTTGGCTGACAGGCACACATCACCAGAACCTCACAGGCAGGTTTCCAGAGTGTCAGACACATTTCAATGCAATAAACAGTCACAGCAATCACTATTTAATGCAACTGTCTGAACCAGCATATACATTTGCATCTATATTAACTGTCCTGTCACATCTGATGTAAGATCAAAGACGTTTGTCTTAATGAAAACCAGCTAGAAGTGTGATGCAAACTGAGTTCACATCTCTAAAGTCAACCACAAACAGCCTCATCATCCGACACAGAGTATACATCCAGCTTTTCTCATCTCATGAAACTCAAAAGAAAAGATAGAGAAAACAAAAGAGAGACAAAAGAGACAAAAAGAGAGAGAAAAAAGAGAGACGCTCACTAAATAAGTGTAATCGCTCGTTTTTTTTTAAGGATTTACCAGTGATTGCCATTATTTCTCTGTTTTTATCTTTATTCTTAACGTGATCTAAAAAGATGGAGTACATTATTGCAAGGAGGATGAGGAGGAGACCAGAAGAGGATATATCACCAAAGGTTCTGCTATTTAGCGTTGACAGACCAGGAATGCAGGTGGATCACAAGCATGATGAATGTATTAGCCTGCTGATGTATTTAAATGCAACTGTCATTTAATTTTGTTCTCCTATTCATGACACAGGAACAGATTACATCTGTCCCGTGAGGTGGTCCACACAGTGACGTGCATCGTGGCCTCTGATGAACAGCCAATGATCCCTGCACTCTTTCAGTCGATGTAAAAGTGACAGCGACTCTGACCTTCTTTTCCACCAGGTCTTTCCAGCACACTGTGGCCACAGTGGTGGGGGTCAATCAGACCGATCAGCCACTGCGCCTTGCCCGCAGCACATTTAAAGGCAAGGGGAGGCGTTCATTTGGTTGGTGAAGATTATACTCAGCTGTGTTAAACCCAGGCACACCTTCTCTCCTCTCTTGCACCAGTGGGAGGGACAGAGGCTTGAGGTGCGCCTCACTCCCCCTGGACTGCGCCGTGCACAAAATATATTAGAAAAAATATATATATATATATATATATATATATATATATATATATATATATATATATATATATATATATATATATATATATATATATATATATATATATGTATTATATGTATATATATATTTAAATGTATATATGTGTATATATATATATATATATATATATATATATATATATATATATATATATATATATATATATATATATATATATATATATATATATATATATATATATATATATATATATATATATATATATATATATATATATATATATATATATATATATATATATATATATATATATATATATATATATATATATATATATATCTATATATATATATATATATATATATATATATATATATATATATATATATATATAGATATAGATATAGATATGGATATGTATATATATACATATATATATTGGGGTGTAACGGTACACAAAAATGGCAGTTCGGTACGTACAGTTCCTCGGTTTGGGGGTCACGGTTCAGTACATTTTCGGTACAGCATGGGAACAACGCAAAACCATTTGCTTGTTTAGCACATTTATTAAACCAAAAATTTGTCATTATACAAACTTAAAACCAAAATAAATTCAATGTGCTGCTTGGTAATACTAATAAGTTAAATAAAATAAACAACAAATGAATGAAATGAAAAATAACGAGTTTCCTTTTAAATTTCTTGCTTATATGTGAACGACTGGGTAGGCCTACTTTATACCAGGGCTCAATCACCTTTAGCATTTGTTTAAAACCAGCATTTTCCACAACTGAATATGGTCTTAGATCTGATGCTATAAAATCGCAGATGGACGCTGTTATCGCTTTTGCCCGATCTGAATTGTCTGGGAGAGGCTGCTTCAATGCAGACGGCAGTTGAATTTGCACTACAGTGTTTTTTAGCTTACTGTGGAAATCTTTACACTTGAGTGGTGCCGTTTCAGGTGAGTTAGCATGTTTGTCCTGTCAGAAAATACCCACATACAGTTGAACAGTATCGGCACACCGCCTTTATCCACCTGTCTTTCTCCATTGCAATATTTCACAATGAAGCCAAAGTGTTCCCAAACAGGAGATTTCAGCCACGGGGGAGGGTCTCCAAGCTACGGTTGGTCTCTAGCTGTAGCCATGATGCACAATTCAGACACAAGCTTCTGTGACTATGGAAGCGCTGTGATACTCGTCCTCTGATTGGCTCACCATGAGACGTCACGTCCACATGATATGCACATGATCGCAAGAGCACGAATCACAGACCACTTTCGTCATGAATATAATAGCCTTCCCTAACAACACCAATCATAGACGAGTACCCCTGTGAATATTAAAGAGCCATGTGCAGTGGCTAATGTAAACTTACTGTACTCGTTCGAGCACAGCACTGTACCGAACGTCCTTTTCAAGCAGTTCGGTACGGATACATGTACCGTTACACCCCTAAAATAAATATATATGGGCCATTCTACCAAATTTGTCCAAACTGAGGTCCCACACTAAAAAAATTATATAACAAAACAATTAAGAATTCAGACTTTACATATTTACTAAGATTCTGTTATGATCTATCTAACACACAAGACAGCAAATAGATAGTGATAAGCTAAATATATACAAAATCATCATTTATACTGTACTTTCTATTGGGAAGTGGTTGTCCCAACCCCTAAGCCCTAAATTTCGACCTATGAAAATAATACCTGAAAAATTTTGTATTTTTTTTCAATGATGTTTTTTAAAATGTCTTGTTGATTTCTTTTAAACAGCATTGAAAAGATTTGGATGTATTGTGGGTTTATTTTTTTAATTTAAAAAGATCATTCAAAAAATGCTGTCCCACGTTTTCATGTCACACCCAAAACACAGATAGTTTTACCACATAGGTTGAGCCTGGTTTTTAGCCACACCCCTGCATTTTTGATCAGGCAGAGACTCAGCATCCCTCTACCTCATGGCATCATGGCGAGTAGTTACCTCTCATCATTTTGGAGTAAATGTGTTCCAAAATCTGAAAATCTGTCGGGAACGTTTTTAATTGTCACTACCAAACACAAATTCTCTGTAATTAGGTAAACTTTTGGAGGTTTAATGCAACATATTATGTTTTTATGGGTGTACACCTGTTCAAACATCCATTTGCTGGCCATGTGCTTTGTAGCATTTTTTAGTTATTAGCTAAAATAAGCTAAAATTGTCACAACCGAAACAGATGGTAGAGTTTCGGTTGTGACAACATGTCATGGTCCACTCACTTAATCAATCAATCAATCAATCAATCAAACTTTATTTATAAAGCCCTTTTCATACAATCAATGCAACTCAAAGTGCTTTACATAGAGAAAATTAAAAACATTCCCTTAAACCCACTTAAGTCAATGTTTTATCATTATTACCTCTTAAAACATGTAGATAATGCTGATTCATGTTTTCAATTATAAAGCATCAGGAGAAAGCAACATGGAGAAAAGAAAAAAACACCAATATGGCAAAACAAAATATTTGAAAAACTAGACTTTTAGCCCAAAGGGTGTCGACCACGTTATTCTTAAGAAGATGTTTGTTTTGTTTTAAGTTCATTAAAGTTCTTGCATAACACTTTCTGGTGTGTGTATTTTTTAAAATAAGATGTTTTAAATAGACTGTGAGGAGTTTCTAAATAATTACAAAAAAGTCTCACTTTTAGATATATGCCTGATCGAAATACACACTTTAAGATGAGTTTTATAGCATCAAAATAGGTTATCTATAAATGCTATTCCTTAGCCTTCCGGTCAGGTCGGACACGGCTGGACTGGCCTGAATACTCAACTTCGGGAACAAGACAATTAAAACTAGAGCAAATTTATATTATTTAGACACGTCTTAGAGCACCAAGCTGTAAGTAGAGATATATGACCAGCTACAAAACTACGATACTAAGTTTTCTAAAAATTGCTTGTTGTCACACATCAAAAAACTACCGCTACGTAACTAGAAAGAGATACATTACATCGTCGCCTTGCATCCTGAAAGTTGTTGAAAAAAGAAGTTATAAAGCAATGCAGAGTTCTGAGGAAGATCCGATTTTCATTCATTTAGCATCACAACAAACACACGCTTTGGCCTGTGGTGCGAGTTGTAGTCAGAAGTTGGAATTTCTGAGTTCCAAGTAGGAGACTACAATTGAAACGTCCCCCGAAGAGGGAATTTCCTGCTGGGAACTCCGAGTTGACAATGGAAGATGGATGCCCCCAGTGTGAACAGTTATTTAGCTCCTGTAATAATAAATTTATTTGCACTTCTGACTGGGGTGTGTCGCTCTAGATCAGCTGTTTACATAGTATTGTTAGACTTATATTTACAAAAATGCTGTCATAGTGATAATCACATTCTTCATGTGATATTTGTGAACAACAATGCAGGGCGTACTAACAACAGCTAACAATCGCCTGGTAGATCGGCATGTTTTTTTCCGACTTCAACTGGAACGCCGATAAGTCGGAGATGATGTCACTCTCTGCTCCGAGGTTACTGGAACGCAGCATTACGACAGTCGCCGCGCGTGCTCATGGGTAGCAGAGTCTTAATGTTGCTGGTAATAGATTCTTCTCATAGCACCTTTAAGTAATGTTACAGTAGATGCGTTGTGATGTTTGAGTAGGCTAATGCTGGCCTTCAAAGTAAATGTCATTTGATTGATTATAAACATTTGTGTTCATAATATTCCCAATGTAAGACATGTTTGAAGTTAATATTAAGCAATAAGGCGGAGGAAATATGATACAACCTGGCAAACAATAGTAATAGTGGTCACTACCAAAATAGTGCAGTCACAACCAAAACAGTGCAGTCACAACCAAAACACTGGGTGTTTTGTAAAAAATAAAGGATATTGAGTCATCAACTAACATTTTATGATGACTATTCGTTAAATGTATGTTCAATTTCATAACTCATTAACTCTGAGATCTATATAATCAGTGGAATTCATTTTACAAGAAAAGATTGGATCTTGATTTTGATGAGTCTTAGAAATTGAACTTTGAAAAATGTTTAAAATATCATTTTTATTGATTTTGTTGTAAAACCCTTCAAGAAAATTTGTAAAAATATTCTTTAGAGGGGGCATGGAAGTACAATATGAACAGATTAATATAATACCTTTTATTGCAGTGTGTTGCTATGTTTCGGTTGTGACACATTTTGGGAGTAGAAAAAACATTTCAAGAACTGGCAGAAATTAAAATATGAATATTGACTGCACTATACAAGATATATGTACCTTAGATATGGTACAACATATGTATGGAAAAAGTTTTGGGAAAAAAAACACTTTGAAAAAAAACTTTCCAACCCTGCACTTTGGACAAATTCGGTAGAATGGCCCATATATAAACAGGGAGAGAGAGAGAGAGAGAGAGAGAGAGAGAGAGAGAGAGAGAGAGAGAGAGAGAGAAAGAAAGGGATAAGCGAACAACCAACTGAACTGAGAGATAAGATTGTGGCTAGGATGGGCCATTTAGCATCTGGTTTGACAGGCACTCATCTCATTAGGTTTAACAAGCGCTAAAAAGTGCCTATCAACCCTGACACCAACTCGTAAGGATTAGTCAAGTACCTGCAGAGATCCTAGCCAATTTATATGCAGTGATAAAAACGATTCCCACTGACAACATCACTGAGACCAATGAGCCAATATAGAGTACAGCAACAGTGATGCTTGAGATGCTTGGACACCAGATAGGTTATGTGAAGTCCATCATGGAGGAAAAGGTTGAGGCTAAAGTCAAGGTAACATGGAGAGAAGTCAGCCAACTGTAAGAAATCCAGAATAGTATAGCCAGGAAAGAGGTACCCAAGAAGTACAGGCAGATGCCCAAACCTGGGGCCTTGGAAATTGCCAAATAAAGACAAGCCTTGGCCGCACAACTGAAAAGGTACACAAGAGAGATAGAGGCCAGGCGAATAAACTGACTGTTCTCCATTGTCCCAGCCAAAGTGTACTCTCAGTGGCCAGATAATAACACACAAGCTAACCCACCAAGGCTGGAGAATAGACAATATTGGAAAGACATATGGGAGAAAGTAGCATCACACAACAACATGCACAGTGGCTAGCAGGTCCAAGAGCCGATCATACCAGTGTCACTGAACAAGATACAGTGACATCCAGGAGAAATCCAAGAAAAAGTCTCAGGTATGAAGAACTGAGCACCTGCACCTGTGGCATATATCAAGAAGATGCTCTGCCCCCACTACTGTTTTGCATAGATCTGAACACCCTCAGCCAATTAATCAAGCCTGGCTACAGATACCGACACTGGAATTGGACCACCATCAGGGGCCACGAGGAAAGCAGCAATAGCCAAATACCCAAAGTGAGTAAAGCAAGTCCTATAGAGTCAGCTCGATGGCAAAAACAAGGTCCAGGTAATTTACATCTATACCCTGCCAGTGATCTGATAACCTGCTGGAATAATAAGCTGGCCAAAAGAGAAAATTTAGGCCAGAATTGTTAAAACTCGGAAGTTGCTCACCATGCACGGAGGATTCTACCCCAAGTCCAGTATCCAGAGGATATACACTAAGCGCAAAGATGGAGGCAGGAAGATGGCCCCAAGAGATAAAGTGCGTCTCAGACAGTGGAAACTGACAGGGAAGGAGGAACCAGAGGAACTATCATGGGAGGATAAACTCCTGCATGGGATGTACCACCGACAAATAGCTGGAGTGGCTGATGTCAACAAATCCTACCAATGGCTGGAGAGGGTTGGATTGAAGAACAGCACAGAGGCACTAATTTAATTGATTTATTTATTTAAGTCACGTCAGCACACTTATACAGCATCACACATTGTCAATAGTTGATCAAATTGTACATCATGTACAAATTGTAATCATGGCGGCACAGGAACAGGCCTTGAGCACCAGAGCAATAGAGGCCCAGATCTACCACACCAGGCAAGATCCCAGATGCAGGCTGTGTGTGTGTGGTTGTTAATGGAAAACCATCAATCTCAGTCTGAACATGCACACAGAAGACACACAGACTCTGTGTGCACAGTGTATGTCTCTTTGTCTTGACTGTGAAATCAGACAGACTTTTGTAGGTATGGTTTCTTTCATGCACAATATAGAAGTGCCAAAGTGACCTTGCGCATGCTTACATCACACTCAGGGTGTTGATGGTTTGGTCTGGCTGTATGCGCCTACAGCAATTTTAAGATTGCAGGTTTTGGCCAAGCTCCAGCTGTCACATGTCAATCTGTCCTTGGGCAAGACACTTTATCCAAGTTGCTCCCACCACTGCCAATGGCATTCAAACCTAGCTTTGACTGTCACCTGGCACTGTACAAGTTGATAAGACATATAAGCCAAGTTGCTGTATACACACATCTGAACCATCAGTGTGTGAATATGAGAGTGAGTGAGTGTGAATGGGTAGATGTGACCAGCATGTAAAAGCACTTTGAGTGGTCAAAAAGACTAGAACAGTGCTATATAAGCTCAAGTCAAATTCTTCACAGGAGGAAATGATATATCACACAGCACTAAAAGCATTTTTGAAATCTGAGCAGACAGCATCCAGCCCAACTCAGATCTACTTAAACCACTTTCCTTCTCTCTTGGTGCAATTTTCCAAAAAGAAAATATTTTGGCTTCAGAAGTGGAGATATGTCAGTTCCATTGTTTCAACAGTAGTGTTTGGTAATACATATAATAGGAGTAATATTTGGCTCAAACAGTTGCATTGTGGTTTTGATGGCAGACTGAACATCCTGCAGTGATTTCTTAAACTATGATCTTGTATCTAAGCCGCTCCTGTCATTCAGCTTGACTCCTCTGCAGGAGAAACACTCTCTGCAGGCTGGATCTGACTCAGAAATAGACCATTCAAGTGTTTTTTATTGGACTGTCAGAATAAGTCCATCACTGTGGCAGCTCAGCGTTATTTGAGAGCATTCATTGCACAATACTAAGTTTACCTCCAGAGTAAAACCCAGCCAACGTATGGAGAGGCTAAAACCTGGCAGAGCTCAGGACACTGCTGAGCGCTGATTGTAGAGTTATTACAGGCCGTCTATCTCTCAGAAAGACAACACTCATGCAAGGACATGGAGACGTTCAAGAGCCAACAGTGTTTGCAGAAAGCTGCCAAATCCAGGTTAAGGGTAGCAGATCAGATTAACAGACATCCTACTGCAGCCTCCAAGGGAAACAAAGCTCTGCTGTGATGAGGTGACACTTCCAGTCCCTCTGAGCCCAGCCAAAGAAAACACCGAATGAGTGAGGATGATACAGAATGACTACAGGTAGGAAGAGGAGATGGAGAAATGTAGATGGACCAGCTCTCTATGTTCAGCACCTTGAGAAACCATTCAATGTACATTTAGTACTTTATAATGGACAAACTGTACAACCTAGTTTTCAAAAAAATTGTCACATCTTGTGAAAAGTTGAATTAAAAATAAGCATAAGGGCCACTGAGTCCTGTAATGCCTAATGGCAAATGAAAAATCTCCTTAACCCAATTATGTCCTCAATATTGGCCTATTTGAGGAGATAGTGCAGAGCAAGGAGTTAAACAAGCCACCACTTTCTTATTGAGTGGATACCTCCCTTCACCAGTGGTTTGTCAGACAATCCATCCAATAAAAACTCAGACTTCCCTCTGTGTAAGAAAATGTTATATTATATATAAGTTACTGGAAGTGCTGTGGTGCACACAACACCAAAATCTGTTCAAGCAGCAGCAAAAAAGTTACAAGACCCACTACTGACTAGGTCACTCTATTGGATGATATTTATATCAACAATAATCACACTTCTCGCAGATTGATATTTTTCATTCCACAATGTACTTATAAATTAAATATAGGGCTATAATGTTGGGTGGAAATCAAAATTTATGGGTTAAACTGAGCTGTTTGCTGGAGGTTGGCACTCTCAGAGTGCTTTTCTAGTTTGGTCTAATTTCAAAGACCTTACTTTCATATTTGCTCTTAAAAGTGAGATCAGTCTCTGTCAACCATACAGCCACATAGAGGCATCCAAGAAATGGTTGATATTTTTTTGGGCCTGTCATGTTGTCCATGACTGTTTTTATAACCTTGCAGTGCAGCTGGAACTGACTGATTCAATGCCTTTAAGGGCCGTTAATCAGATGAATTGATCTTGCTAAACTCCAATCTGCATCAATCGTGCACAGTCAACGCTGTCCTTTAAATGGGACGTCGTATGGACGTCAGAAAGCCGACGTGGTATGGACGTCGGGAATCTGACGTCGAATGGACGTCGGAAATGCGACGTCGTATGGACGTCGGATATGGGACGTCGTATGGACGTCGGGAATCCGATGTCGAATGGACGTCGGAAATCCGATGACGTATGGACGTCGGAAATGGGACGTCATATGGACGTCGGTAATGGGACGTCGTATGGACATCGGGAATACGACATCGAATGGACGTCGGAAATCCGACGACGTATGGACGTCGGAAATGGGACGTCATATGGACGTCGGTAATGGGACGTCGTATGGACATCGGGAATACGACATCGAATGGACGTCGGAAATCCGACGTCCATACGACGTCGGAAATGGGACGTCGTATGGACGTCGGAAAGGCGACGTCATATGGACGTCAGAAATGTGACGTCGTATGGACGTCATATGGACATTGGGAATCCGACGTCGTATGGACGTCTGAAATGGGACGTCGTATGGACGTCGGAAAGTCGACGTCGTATGGACGTCGGAAATGCGACGTCGTATGGACGTCGGAAAGTCGACGTCGTATGGACGTCGGAAAGTCGACGTCGTATGGACGTCGGGAATCCGACGTCGTATGGACGTCGGAAATGGGACGTCGTATGGACGTCGGGAATCCGACGTCGAATGGGCGCCGAAATGGGACGCCGTAGGCGTCGTGCCGAATCGGACGTCGTATGGACGTCGGATATGGGACGTCGTATGGACGTCGGGAATCCTACATCGAATGGACGTCGGAAATGGGACGTCGTATGGACGTTAGAAATGCGACGTCGTATGGACGTCATATGGACATTGGGAATCCGACGTCGTATGGACGTCTGAAATGGGACGTCGTATGGACGTCGGAAAGTCGACGTCGTATGGACGTCGGAAATGCGACGTCGTATGGACGCCGGAAAGTCAACGTCGTATGGACGTCGGGAATCCGACGTCGTATGGACGTCGGAAATGGGACGTCGTATGGACGTCGGGAATCCGACGTCGAATGGACGTCGGAAATGGGACGTCGTAAGGACGTCGGGAATCGGACGTCGTATGGACGTCGGATATGGGACGTCGTATGGATGTCGGGAATCCTACATCGAATGGACGTCGGAAATGGGACGTCGTATGGACGTTGGGAATATGACGTCGAATGGACGTCGGAAATCCGACGTCGTATGGACGTCGGAAATGGGACGTCGTATGGACGTCGGAAAGGCGACGTCGTATGGACGTTGGGAATACGACGTCGAATACGACGTCGAATGGACGTCGGAAATTCGACGTCGGAAATGGGACGTCGTATGAACGTCGGAAAGGCGACGTCGTATGGACGACGGGAATCCGACGTCGAATGGACGTCGGAAATGCGACGTCGTATGGACGTCGTATGGACGTCGTATGGACGTCATATGGACGTCGGGAATCCAACGTTGTATGGACGTTGGAAATGCGACGTCGTATGGACGTCGGAAAGTCGACGTCGTATGGACGTCGGAAATGGGAGGTCATATGGACGTCGGGAATCCGACGTCCATACGACGTCGGAAATGGGACGTCGTATGGACGTCGGAAAGGCGACGTCATATGGACGTCAGGAATGCGACGTCGTATGGACGTCATATGGACATTGGGAATCCGACGTCGTATGGACGTCTGAAATGGGACGTCGTAAGGACGTCGGGAATCCGACGTCGTATGGACGTCGGAAATGGGACGTCGTATGGACACCGGAAAATGGACGTCATATGGACGTCGGAAATGGGACGTCGTATGGACGTCGGGAATCTGACGTCGAATGGACGTCGGAAATGGGACGTCGTATGGACGTCGGATATGGGACGTCGTATGGACGTCGGGAATCCTACATCGAATGGACGTCGGAAATGGGACGTCATATGGACGTCGGAAATGGGACGTCGTATGGACGTAGGGAATATGACGTCGAATGGACGTCGGAAATCCGACGTCGTATGGACGTCGGAAATGGGACGTCGTATGGACGTCGGAAAGGCGACGTCGTATGGACGTTGGGAATACGACGTCGAATACGACGTCGAATGGACGTCGGAAATCCGACGTCGTATGGACGTCGGAAATGGGACGTCGTATGAACGTCGGAAAGGCGACGTCGTATGGACGTCGGGAATCCGACGTCGAATGGACGTCGGAAATGCGACGACGTATGGACGTCGTATGGACGTCGTATGGACGTCGTATGGACGTCATATGGACGTCGGGAATCCAACGTTGTATGGACGTCGGAAATGCGACGTCGTATGGACGTCGGAAAGTCGACGTCGTATGGACGTCGGAAATGGGAGGTCATATGGACGTTGGGAATCCGACGTCGAATGGATGTCGGAAATGGGACGTCGTAAGGACGTCGGGAATCCGACGTCGTATGGACGTCGGAAATGGGACGTCGTATGGACGCCGGAAAATGGACGTCATATGGACGTCGGAAATGGGACGTCGTATGGACGTCGGGAATCTGACGTCGAATGGACGTCGGAAATGGGACGTCGTATGGACGTCGGAAATGGGACGTCGTATGGACGTCGGAAAGGCGACGTCGTATGGACGTCGGGAATCCGACGTCGAATGGACGTCGGGAATCCGACTTCGTACGGATGTCGGAAAGGCGACGTCATATGGACGTCGGTAATCTGACGTCGAATGGACATCGGAAATGCGCCGTCGTATGGACGTCGGAAATGCGACGTCGTATGGACGTCGGGAATCCGACGTCATATGGACGTCGGAAATGGGACGTCGTATGGACGTCGGAAATCCGACGTCGTATGGACGTCGGAAATGCGACGTCGTATGGACGTCAGAAATGCAAAGTCGTATGGACGTCGGGAATCTGACGTGGTATGGACGTCGGAAATGGGATGTCGTATGGATGTCGGGAATCCGATGTTGTATGGACGTCGGAAATGGGACGTCGTATGGACGTCGGGAATCCGACGTCGTATGGACGTCCGAAATGGGATGTCGTATGGACGTCGGAATTGGGATGTCGTATGGACGTCGGAAATGCGCCGTCGTATGGACGTCGGAAATGCGACGTCGTATGGACATCGGGAATCCGACGTCGTATGGACGTCGGAAATGGGACGTCGTATGGTCGTCGGGAATCCGACGTCGTATGGACGTCAGAAATGCTACGTCGTATGGACCTCGGGAATCTGACATGGTATGGACGTCGGAAATGGGACGTCGTATGGATGTCGGGAATCCGACGTCGTATGGAAGTCGGAAATGGGACGTCGCATGGACGTCGGGAATCCGACGTCGTATGGACGTCGGAAATGGGACGTTGTATGGACGTCGAAATTGGGACGTCGTATGGACGTCAGAAAGCCGACGTCGTATGGACGTCGGGAATCCGACGTTGAATGGACGTCGGAAATGCGACGTTGAATGGACGTCGGAAATCCGACGTCGTATGGACGTCGGAAATGCGACGTCGTATGGACGTCGGGAATACGACGTCGTATGGACGTTCGAAATGCGACGTCGTATGGCCGTCGGGAATCCAACGTTGTATGGACGTCGGAAATCCGACGTCGTATGGACGTCGGACAGGCGACGTCATATGGATGTCGGGAATCTGACGTCGAATGGACGTCGGAAATCCGACGTCGTATGGACGTCTTAAAGTCGACGTCGTATGGACGTCGGAAATGGGAGGTCATATGGACGTCGGGAATCCGACGTCCATACGACGTCGGAAATGGGACGTCGTATGGACGTCGGAAAGGCGACGTCATATGGACGTCAGGAATGCGACGTCGTATGGACGTCATATGGACATTGGGAATCCGACGTCGTATGGACGTCTGAAATGGGACGTCGTAAGGACGTCGGGAATCCGACGTCGTATGGACGTCGGAAATGGGACGTCGTATGGACACCGGAAAATGGACGTCATATGGACGTCGGAAATGGGACGTCGTATGGACGTCGGGAATCTGACGTCGAATGGACGTCGGAAATGGGACGTCGTATGGACGTCGGATATGGGACGTCGTATGGACGTCGGGAATCTACATCGAATGGGCGTCGAAATGGGGCGTCATATGGGCGTCGAAATGGGGCGTCGTATGGGACGTAGAATATGACGTCGAATGGGCGTCGAAATCAACGTCGTATGGGCGTCGGAAATGGGGCGTCGTATGGGCGTCGGAAAAGCGGCGTCGTATGGGCGTTAGAATCTGACGTCGAATACGACGTCGAATGGACGTCGGAAATCCGACGTCGTATGGACGTCGGACATGGGACGTCGTATGGACGTCGGAAATGCGACGTCGTATGGACGTCGGGAATCCAACGTCGAATGGACGTCGGAAATGTGACGTCGTATGGACGTCGTATGGCCGTCGTATGGACGTCGTATGGGCGTCGAAATCGGCGTCGTATGGGCGTCATATGGGCGTCGAAATCAACGTTGTATGGGCGAAATCGGTCGTATGGGCGTCGGAAAATCGGCGTCGTATGGGCGTCGAAATGGAGGTCATATGGGCGTTAGGAATCCGGCGTCGAATGGTCGGAAATGGGCGTCGTATGGCGAGAATCCGGCGTCGTATGCGTCGAAATGGGGCGTCGTATGGGCGCGAAATGGGCGTCATATGGGCGTCGGAAATGGGGCGTCGTATGGGCGTCGGGAATCTCGTCGAATGGGCGTCGGAAATGGGGCGTCGTATGGGCGTCGGAAATGGGGCGTCGTATGGGCGTCGGAAAAGCGGCGTCGTATGGGCGTCGAGAATCCGGCGTCGAATGGGCGTCGAGAATCCGACGTCGGATGTCGGAAAAGCGGCGTCATATGGGCGTCGGTAATCTGGCGTCGAATGGACGCCGGAAATCGCGTCGTATGGACGTCGGAAATCCGGCGTCGTATGGACGTCGGAAATCCGACGTCATATGGGCGTCGGAAATGGGGCGTCGTATGGGCGTCGAGAATCGGCGTCGTATAAACGTCGGAAATCTGGCGTCGTATGGGCGTCAGAAATGCAAAAGTCGTATGGGCGTCGGGAATCTGGCGTGGTATGGGCGTCGGAAATGGGATGTCGTATATGGATGGTAATCGGAAATGGGGCGTCGTATGGGCGTCGAGAATCCGGCGTCGTATGGGCGTCGAAATGGGGCGTCGTATGGGCGTCGGAATTGGATGTCGTATGGGCGTCGAAATCGCCCGTCGTATGGGCGTCGGAAATCTGACGTCGTATGGCGTCGGGAATCCGGCGTCGTATGGGCGTCGGAAATGGGGCGTCGTATAGATCCGGCGTCGTATGGGCGTCGGGGATCCAGCGTCGAAATGGGACGTCGTATGGATGTCGAGAATCCGACGTCGTATGGAATCGGAAATGGGGCGTCGCATGGGCGTCGGGAATCCGGCGTCGTATATGGGCGTCGGAAATGGGGCGTCGTATGGGCGTCGAAATTGGGGCGTCGTATGGACGTCTGAATGCGACGTCGTATGGACGTCAGAATCTGACGTTGAATGGACGTCGGAATCCGACGTTGAATGGACGTCGGAAATCCGACGTCGTATGGGTGTCGGAAATCTGACGTCGTATGGGCGTCAGAATCGTACGTCGTATGGACGTCGGAATCACGGCGTCGTATGGCGTCGAGAATCCAACGTTGTATGGATGTCGGGAATCCGATGTCGTATGGACGTCGGACAGGCGACGTCATATGGATGTCGGGAATCTGACGTCGAATGGACGTCGGAAATCCGACGTCGTATGGACGTCTTAAAGCAGGAAGGGAGGGAGCTACGAGTGAGATGACTGCAGGAAGTGACTGCTGGTACAGAGATTAATAAATGCCTGAAAAAATGTTCGAGGTAAACACATGCAGTAAGATTTTAATGTTTGATGGGAAATGATAAAATGCATCTGTTGCCGTCTGCCTTTGTAACTGAAGCCTTGTTGTGTGATTAAAACAACACTTGCTTACTAACTGCTTATACTGACTACAAAAATGCCCAATGGCAAGCATTTCTGAATCATGAATGATAACAATTAATAAATGAATAATTCATACTCTCTTGCCACAGCTGTGACCAACAACATGATCTGATCTCATTTGTTAAGTTAAATTAAGTTAAGGCAACTTAATTTATCCCAAAGGGCAATTCTGTTTTTGCAGTCCACCTAGACTATACATTTATCTACAAACAGCAAACAGAAAGAACAATGATCTCATTTTATTAGAAGGAAATACTCAAACATGAGGTGACAGCAAGAACAACACGGAGATATTGCAGCTGTTTGAAGTTATACGGCCATATTGTAGTTCCGTAGTAGCTTACTGCTAGGTTTTTTATTCATGATTACCTTTAAACTAAAGGTAATCGTAATAAAAGCTAATAAAAATATCTTGAAATGTGTGTTTGTTTGTTAGGACTTTCACAAAGAGCAGGACATGAAAGTTTACTTTTCTGTCAGCTGCAGAGTTATTTATCAGCAGTGATCCAAACACAGTGAAAAATCTTGCAGTTAATGAACAAGCGTGATGTTAACTTCTGCATGGGCCACAGCATCATCTCTGCACCACTCTATTTCCAAGCATCTATGGGCAAATGCCCAGATGGACTAGTGAAATTAATTGAACAATCCATCTGATCTGTCAGGTTATGGTTATTACACACAAATACATACTTCTCATTGAATGTTTTTTTTTTTAAGGCTGACAGTGTTGATTTCTTTACCATTAAAAGAGGTCATTGCTGTTTTAGATTTGTTGGGGTTGTTTTGATAGCTTCAAGGATTTAAAGCAAACAAAAATACTGCTTCTTGTTAATCCAATAACTGCAATTCATGCTAATTTGACCCTTTAGTATGAGCTGGTTTGAAAGACTTATGATGGCTTCACTAGCACAACAGCACAAGGGGAAAGGTGCAACAGGAGGTACAGTGTTATTGTTATCAACTTCTCATGTTTGCTTCATCATATTCATATTAGTTATTGTGCCTTTTCTTCTAGAGTGAGCACCGTTCTACAACTTGTTGGATATACCTGTAAAAAAATATCATCACAAATGCAGTTCTAATACTCACCATTTATCGGTTATCATTGCAGCATCCATAAAGCCACCAGGAAGCTGCTCATGTTTCTGTTCTCTATTGCCATGACAGTTGAGTGCTATGCTGCCCTCTGCTGGACAACACAGAACTAACACTCATTGTTCAGGAAAGTGGCACATTTGTTTATATCAATATAAGACAGTTTGATCAGTTTGATTAATTAAGGACATAAAAAAAGATAAACTTAATTTGAAACACACTTTTTTTTTTATCATTTATGACATAACAAACTCCTATAAAATAAGCAGATTGTATAATAACATGCTTACTCTTTTGAGAGCCACACTTAGTCAGTCCAAGACATCCAGCCAGGACATTTACCTTTGAGCAATCTTCGTCAGCATTTGGCTGCTGTTATCTCCAGCTATTTTTGGGCTCAGTGAAAGTTTGGAAAATCTTCGAAATGTTCTAAAACCACAGGCACACATGAAGTCAAAGAAATGTCTAGGGTTTAAATCTAAATAAAGCTTCCTTTGCAGTATTTCACTCTCTATCCTTCCCATCTTTGCTTTTATTTTCCACCGAATTCCTCCCTAAGAAGGCTGATAGGCCATAAAATAATTGTTTTAATGACTGTTTTAACTCTGGCTGTATTCTCCCCCTGCAGGCTCTCTGTGCAGACTTTGTGGTTAAGTGATGCTAAGCAGCTCTTGGCATGAGTGTGACTGTGCGATTAGTGCCCCTTTAAACACTTATAATTCACAGCCTATGAAAATATTATCAGAGAGGGCCCGCTCTCTGCCTGAGGGGGTCAGGAGGTTGTTTTAATGCTACCATGGGCTCTCTGTGTTGAACTGCTTCAGCTCACAGCATAAAGGTTATCTTAAATCACCTTCAGCAGGCTCAGAAAGTGAAGAAAAGATAGGAATATACGTGTTTGCTACAATGGAAATGTGAAAATTAAGCGTAATGCTGAGACTATTAAAACCCAGACACAAGAGGAGCATGTGGAAATTATTTGAGAGTTTGAGTTGTAATGACAAACGGTTTGTTTTTCTTATGTTGTGTATGAAGGAAAGGCTGAAATCTCATACGCTCACATCTGCACACGCCCACACACACCTCCGCTCAGACTGAAATTTCCTGTGAAGTGGTGGTAGGAGGTGAATATGAAGGATTTGTCATTTGGCTCACAGCTCATTTCAGCTCACAGTTTATAGAAGGAAGTCTCAGTATCAGTAAATACTTTTTTCCCTGCTTCACAGGTGCTTTCTCTTTCTGAGACATAATCCACAAAGTGTGGAGACAGGAAATGATGAAAAATAACCAAGAATTGACACCATGAATGAAAAAAAGTTTTTAAAAATCACTGTTTTATTTGATTTCTTCTAGTGTTTTTACAGATATAAATAAAAGTAATGAATATTTTCTAAGACAATAAATGATCTTATTCTTAAAGTTAACTTCAGTCACAGAGAAATACTGTCTTTGATCAGTATTTCAAGCTGTATACAATCAGGGTGATAAAACATGGCTGCAGATACTTGCAATTTGCCTTCCCACTCCAGTTTGCATTTGTTGGCATCATGAGTGTTTTTGTATATTTGATTAACTTCAGGCAAGTTTAGGTGCACCTTGGGAATTTGTCAACCATATCTTAAAATTATATTACCAACTAGAAAAGAACTCGAAGAGCGCAGACCTCCACCAGCACCACAGACCTCTTCAATAGTGTGATTTTTACCAGAAATATTAGTCCTACCTTTATTTCATGTAAATGTTTAGATTCCTTGACCATGAAAACACACCATAAGCAATTGGTTTCATAGTGATATCTATTTTAGTTCAGTAGTTATTCACCAAAATCACATTTTTCGTCATGGCGGATTCAGACGATGATCCGGATCAACACCAAATTTGAATTACTTCTTCCTTTCCCCATGCTGAACATTTCCTGAAAATTTCATCAAAATCCATCCATAACTTTATACTGTATGTGTACATTAAATGACCTCCTGCTACAGACAGACAGACAGACAGACAGACAGACAGACTTCCAAAAACATCATGGATGACCTGCTGCTATGAATGTGCTCAAATGCTTTATTCCACACTAAACATTAACAGAAATAACATTATTTAATATAAATTCATACTTTTAGATAAGTTCATCTCAATTTAGTTACAGTTCAGCTAGATGCTGCCTTATGAATGAATATCAGTCCCCTCAACACCATCATCATTGTAGCAGTTAATGTTAATGCTGGAACAACCCCTCTATCCATGATTGTTATTTATTATACCTCCATAATATCTACCTCTATAATCATATGGAGAGAAGGCCCTAATTGAAAATGAGATGCCACATCTCAAAGAGCCAACCTCTAAAAAGGTCCAATCCAATGGAGACAAATATAACTAGAAAAGCACTTGGAGAGCGCAGACCTCTGCCAGCGCCACAGTCCTCACCCATATTGTGAATTTCACCATAAATATTAGTCTTACCTTTATTTAACCTAAATATTTAGATTCCTTGGCCATGAAAACATACCATTAGCAATTGGATTTATAATGATATCTATTTTAGTTCAGTAGTTATTCACCAAAATCACATTTTTTGTCATGGTGGATCCAGACACTGATCCGGATCAACACCAAAGTTGAATCACTTCTTCTATTCCCATGCTGAACATTTCCTGAAAATGTCATCAAAATCCATCCATAACTTTTTGAGTTACTTTGTTCACAGACAGACAGACAGACAGACAGACAGACAGACTCTTCCAAAAACATAACCTCCTTGGCGGAGGTAATGAGGACAAATTTATGGCCTGAGGGTTCATAAATGTGTTGCTATCATAAATTCTTATGTCAGTCCCCTTGTCCCTGCCCCCATTATCATCAACAATAACATAATCTAAATTCTTGTTTCATAATTGTTTTAACCCAATTTGATGGAATTCAGTGAGATAATGCTGGTAACCCTTCCTTTGCCCAAACCCCCAAAACAGCTTCAGTGAATGGCTCAATATGAGACTTTTTCCACTCCAAGATCTCCAGCTGCTAAACAGAAGTTTTTCTTGACTGTAAGCCTCCTACAGATGCACTGCACTGTATGCTGGCCCAGTGCTGCGTTCATGGTGGAATCATGTTGGTTTGGATTTATGCATAAATATGTATGTGTGTATTAATAAAAAGAAGAGTGTGACTTCAGCCTGCTCTTCTGTTAAGTGTCATGAACTAACACTTGTTATAAATTGGTGATATACAGGCAGATACTGGGAACTGTTGATAGCACCTTCCTTAGATTACTAGTTTTACATTTGTGACCAGTCACACTTTAATGTGCTTAAATGTGTCACCTAATTTATGTAATCCATTAAAATTTTCAAATAAATTCTTTATGAAATAAATATTTCAAGTTATGTAGTTAGATTTTATTGGTGTAATACAGTGTGCCTTGGGATTTTAGAGTAATCTTTGGAGTGTATTGAACAAAAAAAGTTTGAAAACCACCAAGCTGCAAGGCGTAGACCACCAGTAAATGAGTGTGAGAGCGAATAGGTGTGACCTGCGATGCCACAGCACTGCCATTGACCATGAAGGCTCTAATCTGGTATTTTTAATGGTGAGCTACAGTGACATCACAACAGCAGAATGATTTTCTGCTCATCACTGAATCAGATCGACCTCATGACATCCATGTGACATCTGAGCCAACTATCATGAGCATTGGGGATAGGTGATGATATCTGCAGTCGAACATTTTCATTTCTGTTCAAAGCAGAAATAAGACTCTGTTTTGATTTGTACCCGCTCATACAGCATGTTGAGATGGAGCCATTAAAGGAAAAGTTTGGTTTCTACAGCTTTCACATTGTTTAAAGAATGAAGTAGACCGATATACTCACCCAGAAGGCTTTCCTGATCCAAACAGTGCTTCAGGAGATATTTAGATCCAAAATCGAGCGGCGGACATCCGTATAATGGTAGCACATAGGGCATGTATAGCGGCGCTCCTAAAACTGCATTAATCGTCCAAAAACTCATTCGTTTCACCAATGTTCCATCATGGTCTGCTTGCGCTACTCCTCCATTACAGTCTGTGTCGCCCCAGACATGTTTTTGTAACTGTGCTGACCTCTGAACTGAAGAAGAAGAACGTATGCCTCCACGCCTGCGCAGTACTCTCTGGAGTGCTGCCTCCGCGTCCTCCTTTCGATGAGCTCCTCATCTGTAAACTCTGGCTCGAAACTGTAAGGACACATTTAAAGGTCTCCTCCACAACATCTTCATCCGATAGATTTCCATGCTCTCAACAAAAAAAATGAAATTGTTCAAAGAAAATGATGTCTTCCTGAAACAATATACTGCACACATCAGTTGAGTCTCAGTGCACACAACATGTCTGGCAGTGAGCAGTGTCTTGGAGGAAGAGCGTCACCATGATGAAATATGAAACTGAATGAGTTTTTGACATTAATGAGTTTAAGCCATCCTGCTGCTGTTTCAATGTCAGAACTATGTTATAATAAACTAAACCAAATGTAACAACAAGATTGCCTGTATATATTGATCCATGCTCTCAACAAAAAAAATGAAAATTGTTCAAAGAAAATGATGTTATTTTAAGTGTGAAATATACCTGCACACATCAGTGAGTCTCAGTGCACTCCGTCTGTGGCAGGAGCAGTTCTGTAAAGGCAAGTTCACCTCCTGCTGTTCAAACTGAAGACTGCATGGTGACTGAGTTTAAGCCATCCTGCTGCTGTTTCAATGTGCAGAACTATGTTATAATAAACTAAACCAAATGTAACAACAAGATAAAACAAAGCAACCTTTTAACTTGTCTCTGCTGTGTCAGAGTCTTTTGTTTTAACATCAGGGCCTCTTCATGGTGATGAGACAGACAGCAGCTCAACACAAACATGACAGACTGATACCAGAATTACTTGGTGCATTTGCAAATTTTAGCCCCTACAAGATTTTTTGTTTATAAATAAATCAAAATTTCCACTGAATTTAAAACTGAAAATGTAAAATGTAAATTGAAAACAAACAGATATACTCAGGGAGACAATATAAAACTTTCTCCCTGCTTAGTGCAGGTCGTATGCAGTACTACAGCCTGAGATCAAAGTGAAGGACCATGAAGTTTTTATGCCATACTTTAAAAGTTACTATAATAAACTGATCAGCTTTCACAACCCATGTACAAATGCTGTCTTAGGGAGAGTGAAAGTTAGTGCTGAAGCCATCAATGACAGTAAAAAAAAAAGGCATCAAGCATTGCAATACAAACAACCCAGCTGCCTGTCAGTCAGTCAGTCATTCATAAGAGCTTTTCAAACCTACATCTTGACGGCTTTGTTCCAATTTAGTTTACAGAAAATGCAAAGAAATTGCAAATTTCATTTCGATTTTTTATACCACTGTTCTTTGGAAAGGTCAGAGTCCATGCATTACATTTTTACATTCTTGTCAGCGTTGTATCCCACTTGGATCCATAATGTTTGAATAGAAGGACAAATTTAGCATACCCAGCACTCATCATTTGATATGATTTGGTTTGATGCAATTGACTAATAAAGCTTGAAACTGTGCCATATTTTCTAAAATCTCTTTTTTTCACAATCTATTTTAATGACATTCTAATTTCAAATTGGATGAAAGGTTAGTATTTGCGTCAAGCACATGTTTTGTTTGTTATTATTCTCACCTCATAAATCATGGAGTGGTTCAGAGTTTGTTTCATGAAAATGAAGAATCTAAATGGTGATGTCACTTCATATACTCTTAGCACTTAATTTACAACTAAAGTAGCTGACAAAATAAGAATCTGATGAGTCTTTCTTATAAAGCACTGTACATACTATCACTGTACATTGTTTTAACCATGGATTTTTAAATGCTTTTTATAATATTTAATGTATAATATCCCTATATTTTGCTTCCACTCACTATCTTTGTTTAATTTTCTTTATTTTACACTGCTCTTCCCCACTAAATACATCATGCTGCTATCTCATCTAAATAGCTTTGCACCGCTTTAGATTAACCCTTGTATTATGTTCGTGCCCCCCCCCCCCCCCCCCCACACACACACACACACACAGTGTGTGTTCATGTATAATACAAATATAATATATAATATATATGTTGGTAATGGCAGTATTACAAAGCAGGAGATCAAAGAGTAATAATAGTTACATAAATCATGGCGATAAAAAAATTGAAAAATTTGTCATAGCGATAGCAATGTAAATTAGACAATTTCCACGGACGGAAACCACAAGAGGGCCCGGGGCAGCAGGGCACGACCGCTCTACCACAAGGCCACACCCACGTCCAAAACGTCAATGCAAAAGCTGCTGCGACGGCGATTGAGGGAAGCCCATCAACACCAAACACATACACCGGGTGCCTGGGACCCCCTTGATCGACAGGATGCCAGCCTGAGGCTAACTTTCATTTCAGTTTTTCTCAGTTAAATGTTAATGCAGTGATCTGCAGGTAAAGTTAAAGGTCAGCATGACAGAGGACCCTCTGACACACATCACAGTTTTGTAGTGACATAAAAACAACTGTTTTCTTTTATCATTATTCAATTCAAATGAATAAATTTTGTCTAAAGTAAACATTATAACAGCCACGACAATGTACCATGGGTATGAAGTATGCAAAATGATGTATTTAAGGATACATTTGACCAAAATGCAAACAAGTAAAAGAACAGAGGGCATCATGACTGCTGCCTTTTTGTGATGGTAAAAAAAAAAAAGAAAAACACACAGGTCCACCCTGGGGCCAAATGCTCCACTACCTATACACACATACCTATGTACCCATATCACCTCAGATGCCTATAGTATTACCGATCACCAAATAATAAATAACCATAATGACATGAAAATTAGACATGAAAGCAATTACTCTGTAAAAGAAACAAGGAAAATAACTATTATGATGATACTCAAACACAAATTTAATACTGATTGCTGTAGGCAAAGAGCTCCTACACTGAAGTTTCAAAAGCTACAATAAATAAATAAAAAATACAGGTGACAAATGAAGCCATAGATTTAAGAAGGGAACCAGGATTAGTAAACTAATCTAGAGTCACTGCCTTTGTATTTGTCCTTGATGACAGGAGTTGGATCAAGTATTTTACAATTGATCAGCACTTTAGCCAACCAGCTCCTGTACAAACACTGAGGTAAATCTCTGCAGTGATGCTAACGTTGCATTAAAATTAGGGCTGTCACTTTAGTGCATTAATTAGATTAATTAATTACAACCCAAATTAATGCATTATAAAAACTAATCGCAAGACTGATTATAGCACACAAACGTTTTAATATTGGCCAGCTGAAGGACCCATACATGGCAGTGTCACTTTACGCATGCGTCGCTCACCAAACCAAACAAAGCCGAGGTGACAACAGGAATGGCCTACTTTAGACTCAGCCTTATTTTATTTCTAAATGTATTTATCTGTATTTGTACTGCATTCTTTAATAATGCATCAGGGCTAACTGGTTTGTTGGATGTCCTCGACCTTTTTCTTATTCTGAATTTGATTTCTGAAACACACTTAAAGTGTAATTTGAGTTGCCTGATTGAGCTTAGAATTTTCTGGACGAGATGCCCTGACTTAGGTTTTATTCAATCACCAATGAAAAATGTTCTCTTCTTAGTATATTGATTTTATTAGTCATTCACTACAATTTTATGATGTCCAAGAATTCAAATTCTTTATCTGGGGACTTTAAGCAGATATGAAATTATAATGGGATTATTTAGATTAATTAATTAAAAGTCATGTAATTAATTTGATTATTTTTTTAAATCTCCTGACAGCACTAATCAAAATAAAATTGTTAAAACTACATTTCTTATCACAGGCTGAGTTTGACCAGTACATTTTTATTATATGCCCAGTTAAACAAACCTTGCTTCAGGTGACATTATGCAATAATGGAAATTTCTGCACTTTCTTAAGCAAACTTTACGCCTTTGAATGGCAACAAACTGCAGGAATTACACAACTGTAGAAATGTTACTCAGGCCTTTTTAGTGGAGCTGCTCTTTCGTGTATTATGTAAATTTGTCCAGCAGATAGCGCCATAGCTCTGAGTCTGAGTCAGTCACATCAGCAGTGTTACTCTGGGATTTAGCGTTTGACTCTATTTAATATAAACTATATTCATTCTATCACGAGAAAACGGCAACTGAAAGAAAGAATTTCCAAGTAAACATTTAAAATGAGCTATAGATGAGGTAGATTCGCTTAGTTTCAACCAGTGAGGAAATCTGATCACGTATTTTGAGTAAACGCCAACTTTTGCTCATTTATTTTTTCAAAATATGCTTCAGCTATAATAAATACGACATTCCTTGGTTTTAAAAGGCAAACATATACACAATTTGGGCTTTGCGTTATGGTGCGTAAGTGAAACACCAATCAGAGGCGACAGACAGGATGAGCAGTTAGAGTACCACTGTCTTTGTCAATGGTTCTTCCTCTTTACACTGCAGTGCAGGGATTTCCCATGTTACCCCAGTGTACGCATCCTGCCTCACGTAGCCTTCAGCTCCACCTCACACGTGTTCAGATGTGACGTGAGGAGGATGCATGGGCTGCATCAGGGGTAGGCAACCGGCGGCTCGAGGCCCACATGCGGACAACCTTAGCCTTGCTGCTGAGTCCACTAGTCAGTTTCAGGTGTTAACAGATCATTTTGTGGGGTAAAGGATAAGTGAGCTTCTCCATCATGACTGTAATCTGTGATACGAACACAAAAACGTTGCTAAAAAAAAACACACATAGGCTATTACTAAAAGCAAACTGCAATTATTGGTAATTAAATAAATACTTGCTTAAAATTGATGCATTTTGCTCATAAACACACCTTAAGAATTATCTGTTAAAATGACTACCTTACTAAATGCATGGAAAACTAAAATAGATGAATGCAGCCCTCTTGGTGTTCAAAATGCTCCATCCTTGAGCTACATCGATCTAAAAAATGAACTAAGAGCAATGATGATGTTAACGACATATCTGAAAGTGTGTTCTGCACATGTGCTGAATCCTAGCATTCAGTGCATCAATATTGTTTAGCAGCAGAATGACCTGTCTTCATATCAGAGCGTGACATGTTAGTTTCATGACCTGTTACATAACAGAGCTGCATTCATATGGATGACCTGCACAGTCACACATGCAGAGGCCCTGCATCTATAGGAGAACCATTCTGCAGTCCTAAACAGACTGATGCACACTGAGGGCCTGCCTATAAAACAAGGATCTGTGTAGTGTTCTCAGAAGGTGTGGCATCACATGCTGGTGTACCTTGAGATGCATCTAAGGAATGCCTTAGGAATCTGTTACCACCACTAGACAACTAGTGAATGTTTTTTTTTTATCAGTTTTTATTCTGGTGCTTTACTTTTCATAAAAAGGTCAAATTTGTGTTACATGAAAATGAAAAAAACTCTTTTTACTATAAAACTATGAGAAAAAAATGAGTCTTAAATTATTCCAGCATTAAAAGTAGTCACGCATAATACAGTTGTTAGACCATTTTTTAAAGAAATTACAAATAAACATGCAGCCATTAAGATTAAGCAGCACGTGCCAAAGAGGCTTTTAAAATTATTTTTACATTGATATGACTTTGTTGGGCCTTGAGATTTTGGATAGGTGTGGCTGGGCACACGGGTGCTCCTTAAATTACTTGCCTTGAGCAAAAGAAAGTTTTTAATCCATGTGTGTAGATCACGCAATCAAATAGAAGACCATGATACGTGTACAGACTTCCAAATGAATTCTGTACCATATTAACTGGAGGCTCCTGTCACTAAAGGGGCTTCTCAGTGACGTCTTCGTGGTAGTTCATCTAATACACGTGACAAACTATGGAGGAAAAAACGAGACAAAATGCTTCATCATGCACCACGTTGGCATTCCTCGAGCCTCTATCTGTCACAAACCTCTAATTTCCCTTCACTGTCTTTCTTCCTTTTTAATTATAACTCTCATTTTTCATCGCTTAACCAGCTCTTGTGTGTATTATCAATTATGAATCGCGTTAAAAGACATGAACCTTCATAATGTCCCATCCCTCTGATTATTACAACAGCCGCTCAGAGGCCGTGACTAGACTCTCGTTCCGAATGGATCCCGGCGGCAGAGGATGACATGACGTCACGTCACCAGGGCAACCGGGCTCCCGGAGGCACGTGTCTGCTTTATAAGCGGACGGCGGCTGCGTAGACTGCGCACACAGACTTGAGCAGCATCAGCGAGGAGGTAAGGCAATGAGACCGAATTATACCTCAGTTCAGGAAAACTCTAGATATTACAGTCGTGGAATAGACTTCAACTGAGAGGTCGAATGTGTGTAAAATGCGGAAAACTGCTGTGGGTTTGATTTTTGGTAAATTATTCGACGCACGGACGTAGGCCTGTCACGCATTATCCGTGTTATCTGAAGTTAGCTGAACGCCTCAGTTTAACGAACCAGCCGTTAGTGAGAAGCTCGAGAGGACTGCGGAAGTGGGCAACCGTCCTGTTGCATCAGTCCTGTGGATAATTCTGTAATACTTAAACTTCGTAAGCCTCCTATCCGTTTAACTTAAAAGTACATGAAACAAAGGCGAGTGGATGAGAGTGTATCCCGGGTTAAAGCTGATTAAAGTTATATTAAACAGACCCTCGTTCACAGCACGCGGCAGTGACACACAGGAAGAGGCTGGTGAGGATGGGAGGGGATGCAGCCGTGGCCTTGCAATCCGGAGGGAGGCAGGTCGTTGTGTAATACCCTCTGCTAGAAGAGGCTTGAGTCAAGATACTGACTCGCAGATACAACGAAATTGCTTAAGAAGCGGGGTATTAAGTAGGGAAAATGTGCGTTTCTGAAAGAAAACGTTGGTCTTTGCACGCAGGTCCATTCATACGGCACACTTCATTCATTTGAGGGTAACGTGACATTGGAAGCTCCCACTGCTGCATCTTTGCGGAAGTGGATTAGTCTCCATGTTATGTAACGCGATAGAAAAAAAAATATTCAAGCATCTAAAACCAGGAAGAAAACCTCAAAGACATAAATGGTTTCATCCGCTCTCTTCCACGAAATTCTGACTGTACTCCTGCTTTTGTACACGACGTACTTAGCTGTCTTTATTTTACGAGGATTATTCATGTACGTGAACGCAGCAGAGGTGAAGCTACGTGCCGCCCCTGCTCTCCATCATGAAGCCTGTGGTCGTTACGACACAGAGATTACAGAGATGATTTGTAATCTCGTAATAACTGCAAGCAGAGGATGCTGTGATGCAAAGACAGAAACCGTTCAACTGGGTAACCCCGTCTTTACCAAACATGTCCATGGATGACACAGCGGTGCAGTAAAGTGATCCTGTGTTGCGCCTGAAGGACACACTGATGAGGCAATGTCGCATGATTCTGCCGCAGTTTGAGTCCAGACTCGACAGACCTGTTGATGCAGTTTGAGAGGCCTGCTCTGTCAAACAGGCGGTTGTAACCTTAATGAAGTTCACCCTGTGTCAGATTAGCTCGAACTGTAAAAAAAGGGCATTTGATTTAGTGTATACAATATTTCCTTTTAAAATCTGTCAATTCTGTGCAACAGTAAACATGAATTATAGTCATACATGTGCTTAAAAAGATCATCCTTATGTCTTATTTGTTCTCATTTCATATTAATTTGTGCATGACATCAATAATACAGCAGTAGTGCCTGGAACCTATTTGTTTGCACTATACTGAAACAAGATAATCAAGACTAAATGATTAGTATGCAGCATGTTATGTTGGATTCCTAAGCAGGAAGAATCTTTACATCCTTAACAGTACACTGTGTGCTCTGCCCCTCCCACCAAAAAGCTCTTATGGATGGAAATGACACACCCACTCCTTATTTTCATCACATTATTTTATTGATATCCTATTCTTTAACAATGATGTTGTTATAACACAAAATAGTCATTATGATAAGATACATTTAGGCCTATTTCTGCACATCTATTTTTTAGGTTAATACATTGATGCAGTATTCCCTTAAGCAATGATTATGATGATAATCCAAATAAATCTCGGTTGGGTACAGAGAACATTTTTGCAAGTCATATTGTTAATAAATAGCAGAAATAAATGATGTTTACCTTTGATTTGAATGGGCAAAAGATTCATGAGGTTAGACATGCTCAAAATTAATGTAAAACAGGGTTTAAAATTAAGTTAAGTTGATTTTTGGGGGGGTCAGGTGATAGTCTTTCATTTTTTCAGGTCAACATACAGAGTAGTAAGACAGCATAAGGGAGGGAGCCTGAAGATGCTGTCAGGTTAGTTTGAAAAGCTAGAGAGCTCAAGAAGATGACAGAGGCAGCCAAAGCAAAAAGGTAAATCACAATGAAACACAGCAAGTTGTAGGTTTTGTAACATGGTGGTGGATCTTCTTCAACACAGCAGCTTTACTTGAATATCTGATTAATTGTATTGTAAAATAATTAGAACTGTAGTTTAGTAATTGTTGTCTTAATATCAATCTGTATATGCAAACATTATTTGTGCAACAGTTATGTAGCCTATCAGCAATACATCATACAGATGCACTGATGCACAGTTAATAACTCTTAACATAATGATGCAGAACTCATTACAATAGTGGTATACATTTGTTGCAGTTCTTGTCTAGTTGTGTCTTTCATGACACATGAAGTTTTGGTCCATACAGCTGTGTCTGGCCTTCTCTCTCTGTTGAAGGTCATCCCTTGAGCTGATCAAGGTCATAGCAGGCCTGAAGCTGCTGGGGTGATTCTGACAAGCATAAAACATTTTATAAACTCAGTCAAGCCTGCACACAGTGTACTCTTAGATGAGGGGTTTTACCCTAAAGATGACAGCTGAATGAAGGTCTCTGATGGAGAGCCGAGTGCTGTTATCAGGATATTAAGTCAAAGCAGTATTTGTGATCAAACTATAGGTCTCAAGATGATCATTTTAGAGGAAACAAGCTCCAAATAACCCTGTATCTGTTGTGTTTGGTTCAGTACTTCACTTAAATATCTGCCTCAAGTAGACGTTTCCCCTGTATGTAAGTTGTTTTAAAAATAGTCATAAAAGCCTAAAGATTTAAAATGAAAATGCTCCAAACGTAGTATGACGACTTCTGCAGGAGCCCAAACCGTCATGTACAGGCTGACTTTTACTTGTGTTATTGTTGTTTTCACAGGCATATTAATTCTTTACAGAAGTGCACCTAACTGATCTTAACCTTTTGCTCCTGAATACGACATTTATTTAGCTCCCGTTTGAGCTGCAGATTAAAGAGTCAGCCAGATGTCTGACATGTAAATGTCATTGACTGTTTAAGCATCGTGCTCACCTTTGCTGTTTAAGGAGCGAGATAATAGTCAATGGGATTATCTAGAGCACATTAGCAATACACTGGACATGTGATTCCAGCTTAACAAACCACAGACAGGTGAGTTCAAGAATTAGAGACAAGGACAACATACAGAGCTGATTGTTTCTACGACAACACTTCTGCATTGACAGATTAGTGCAACTCTTCGTTTACTGCTAGTGAAGCATCACTCATACAAGTTGTGAATTTGTTCAATGTGACTAATTCACACAGGCTTGAGTCATTTGTTCTTGAATTTGTAATGACTTATTTTTACACATTCACACAATTTTCCCATTTGACAGATGTGTGATTTAGTGTCCTCACAATAGAGAGATTTGTACATGTTTTGCAGTCCTTGTAAAAAAAAAAAAATCAATATCTGATATATTAGATATATATTTGGTACCACTGAAGAGAACACCAGACGCCCTTTGCTCTCTGGCTAAATATGGTAAATAATGGCATTGCAACAACCTGTCTTTGAAAGATAGTGGGCAGTGTAAAAAAAAGTGGAATGTGTATTATCAGTACCTGCAAATATTTGCCTACAATGTTATATTTCATAAATAAACATATTTCCAATATGTATCAACCATACCTGTCAGCTGCAATTTGGGCACAGTACACAACTGTAACATCATGCTTATTTCACCTTCACTGGTATCAGTATAGATGATTTTGAGTTCAGAAATGTTGCTATATCCAATATTGGCAGAGATCCAATGTTGTGTAGCCATGTAGAAAATGACAGAAAGTTATCAAATCAGATGCAGTGAGATAAAGCCCACTGAAATAGAGGTAATTAACATCTGAATCATATGATGGTAATTCAAATTATTTTGTCATTATTTCTGACCAAGTCATGGTATTGCTGCTTCCATCATAAGTTCTGTAGCTTTACTAGGCTCCAAATATCAGACAGTTTCAAGTTTTGATTACATAAAACAAGTTAAAAAGTTAAACAAATACATCTGTAACACACACAACTATATCAATTGTGGCAGTTTTTTGTCAGAAATATGAAGTTCAGTTAAAGCGTCCGTTCTTTTTGATACAATCATCTTTGTCAAAGGGAGGCTGTATCTTAAATAACATGGAAATGAGAAGTAATTTTGTGTGTTTGTGTGTCCTTGTGGATGACACAACACTGCTGACTTTTCTAGCAGCCATCTTGTCCAGGATGTGTGTGAGACAGGAGTGACTCAGCACTCTACAACCAGCAGCCACCAGTCTAAGGAAAGGACTCTTTCATCAGGAGATGATACTCACAGTTAGGGTATTAAGATTAAATGAGGCAGGTATTAAAAGATGCTTGTGTTTGCTTCAAGAAAAGACAGCAGGGCACCAAATTGCTGTACCTGCACCTTTGAGAAAGAAGACTGAAGGTGAATGACAGCCACGGGGAGGATAACTGTCACCTGACTGCTGACTGACTCAAACAGACCCACAGAAACCGCATGCGTGTACGTGTGGTCCAGTTTTACCTCTGCAGAGTCACATGCCTCTCTACCTTATTGAGCTCACTGCAGTTTGATACAGCACAGCCTTTACTTATTCATGCGGTAGCTGAACATGGGCCCTTTTGTGCAGGACAGTGTGCAGGTACATGTCTGTAGATATTGCCTCCATCAATCTACCTTTCCTAAGGCTAATGTAGCTCTGTGGGAAAAAAACTAACTATTTCCACCTTAAAGTTATTTATTGTTTGTTTAATTTGAATCGAAGTTTAAAAAAAATCCTTAAAAAGCCCTCAAGGGCCTTAAATTACACTTTAGAAATTCAAGGTCACTAGGGGCGTGTATTGGCAAAAATGTGGTGATAAGCATGTTCAGGATTAATTTCCTTTATTGTAGTTTAAAAGATCCTGTAAAGTATTACATTTCATTTTAACTATTGTGTGACTACCTCATAACAAGGTGTCCAATGTGTTGGTGCAGGAATGATGAAAAAATGATGGTAGAAAGCATGTGACCAGAAAAGTCTCAATCAAGAGTGAGTTCAACAAACTGCTTTAAAAGGTCATGCCCCCCCTCATTTAGAGAACAAAGGGCCCAAAAAATCTCTGTACTTCTCGTCAAACAGGCTCAATATTGTAAATTCAACCAAACACCAGAAATGTTGAAAAAGTAAGAGAAAGCTGAAATGTTCATTTACGTGTTGTAGGATTCATTTCTGCTCCTGTGTAGAAACTGTGAACTTCCTCTCAGTCTGTCGTGTCAGCAGCAGATCCTGCCTGCTGACCTGGACACACAGTGTTGTGTGTGCGTGTGTCTGATGTGATGATACTGGACATCTAACCGACAAGTTTAGGGCAGCAGTGTGACGTCTTATGAGCCTGTATGAAGAAAGAGGGCAGGTGTGAAAGGGTTGAGGAAAGGCTGAGCAGAGAAGTTCATGAAGTTGTGGAAAATACAGAAAGTCAATCCAGTTAGAACAAACACAGGCACATACGTTTCAGACCCCTATATGTTCGGTATAGTTGATTCTCCAAGAGGCGGGCAAGAAGAGAAGACAATACCTAATTGGACGGTTTGTCTGGCCAGTAGCCAATCAGCACACTGCAGTGGAAAATCACTAGAGAGAAGGAGGGTGTGTCAGAGAGCAGAGAGAGCATGTTGGCTGAAGGGGGAGGGAACACAGTGTTCAGGAAAAGTAAAGACAGTCAGTGAGTCTATTCACTCACTGCGACACTAATGATGAAAACAGCAAGAAAAACACTGAACTTATTAAGATATGTTTACCTCATAAAACCAAAAACCTATCCTTACCCTACGTTAATATTACAGTCAAATGATTTACATGATAGTATTGTGAACTGTTCAAAACAGTTCACATTATTATGAAAATAGATATTTCTTCGAGGCGTTCTGAATAAGGAACCACATTATATTAGCAGATTGGTCAGATGATAGTTGACTAGGAGGATAAAACTGCAACGAGACATAGGTTTGATATTTAGCCCAAACGTGATTTGTCTCTGTATTTAAAAAAATGTTAAGTTAGGCATCATGCACAGAATTGCATTCATACTAGACAGTGAGTCAAGAATTATTCATGTAAAAGCAGATTTGAACACCCAATATATTGAGTGGAAGAATTATTTTTCATATGCTGGTTTTCAAATATGGCATTTGCAGTACGGTTAGACTTTTTTTTTTTTTCAAAAAAATAGACAGTTATTAAACAGGTTTTTGTGGTCAGTAATTGTTACGCCTGTCCTCTAAATGAGGAAGCAATGTCCCATCGGGAACATTCACATTTAAAGTCGCCTATTATCTAAAGAAAACTTCAAGTATTTAAAGAGGTGGACTGGGATGAGCCTCTCAGTTGCTAGCTTGATGCTAACAAATAATAGAATTTGCTATTTACAGGCAAGAAATCCCAGCAGAGCTTGTAATAACAAGAGAAAACAGCCTGTTTCACTTGTGTATTGTAATAACTCAAGTATATTTCTATATTTTCTATTTGCCCTGCAGTGTTCAGGGAGATGGACTGTTCATAAGACATTAAAAGATTAGGTCATCAGTTGCTGTCACCCAACATGACTGCCGTCTTGATTTTTATTTAATGGGGTTTAGCAAAAATAGCTCTCAGGTAAGCTGCTGCTACTGTCTACTGCTTGAACAACAGCACAGCAGATTGTACATTTTACAGTAAAATATTATGAAAATAGCCACAATCAATATTTTAGACCTTTACTGTCAGAAGTGTTGGAAATTAACGCCACAGCAAAATAGAGGTGTTTTTGATTGGCAGGAAAACTTCCCAACTCACCAGCCGCTGTGGCAGATTTTTACTGGTAAATGAAATCTAACAGTGTTTTTTCTTAGAAATTGGATTAAGTCCTGAAGGGATTAACAGGGTGAATCACTTTACTGGTGTGAGTTTTTTTTATTATCTGGAAACTGTGAAACGCTGTGATGAAATTGGATTTAGAACTCAAGAACATGTCATGACAACCCCGCTTAACATTGGGTTGTATTTGATGTGAATTTTCTTGAGTTACATGTAAAATGTTTTTAAGGTCTCTGTCCTAACTGTCCTAAAGATAAAAACTAGAGCAGTCTCTAAGGATTTATGTCCTCAAACTCATGTCCATGTAAGGGTCTGCAGAGGGTTCATGGAGTCCACACAGTGTCCAGAAGCTCCTGTGAGAGCCTGTTGACATATTACAGAGCGGAGATGTCTGTGTAGTACTGTGTTGGTGCTTCAGTCTGAGGAGCTGTTGGCAGAAGTGAAATGCCTTGTCACGTCTGCTCTCCTCTGCTGTTTTAGTGCCCTGACAGATTTTGTCCAGTTTTTAAGATCCAACCACCTGATGCAGCCTGTTGTCTTTTGTCCTCTTCTGGTTGTCTGATTTTGAGTCATCTTTCCCCCAGTGGTCCCTCCAGGGCACACAGAGGATGCAGCCCCCCTCCTCTGTGTCTGGGTTTGGGAGATGAAAATGGGTCGCAGCACAGAGGGAGGCTGGGCTCGTGCTAAAAGAGGGGGACAGGGCAGACAAAGAGTGGCAAGGACGGACAAACGGGGAGCTGGAGGAAGTGTGGTGAATGTTAATGATTATTTTCTTCATTGGGTGAAAGAGGAGGGGGTGTGCAATAGGCAAGGTTGGATGGACAGATGGATGGAGGGACAGACAGAGAAGTAGGTCGACTAATCTTACTGGAGGCTGGATAGATGTCCTGATTAATTAGGTTGACCACAGCCTCCCTGATTGACCGACTATTCTCTTGATTGACCAATTAGAGAAGGAGATGGTTACCACCTTCTGTAGTGGTTGATCTTCTATGTCCCTGTCTAATCCAAGAAGTCTTTTTTTATATCTAGCTCATAATATTTGAATGAGAGGTAAAACACATATTTGTAAAAGGATTAATGCAGTTATTCATATTTGTTCATTATTTAAGGCTTTATACAGCTAACTTCTCATTTATTGCCATGATGAGGACCCAAAAAAAGGCTAACACTACTGACTCTGCGTTTCATCATATATAGAAATAATCTGACACTTCTTACTCTTCATATATCTACCCAGTCTCTGTCTGACCCCTCCATGGGCATTTTAATGAGTGTCAGCAGCTTGAAAGCTGCACTCAAACAACATGCATCTCCACTCTGCTCTGCACAATACAGCCTCTGTGAGCAGTGGCGTGTGTGTGTGAGCTGTCACTGAGTGTGTGCTTAGCAGCAGACCGGGTCTGATTGGTTTTTAGATAAGAGACAGAACTGTGTTCACAACAGAGTGAGGCTATCATCAAATACCATTTGAAGCTCATAAATCCCAAAATATTAATTTGTTAGAAAGTTAGAAAAGTTTCAGTTAATGTTAAAAGGCTGTACGGTGCAGTGTTGAGTCCTAAATGTAAAAATGAATAACCATTTCATTACTTATATTTCCACAAACTCTGGATCTATGGGATTTTTTGACAAGTTTTTATTAAGATGTTTGAAATGAGGTCAAGGGTAAACAAAGATATGAAAACTTAAACTCTTTTTACAACAATACAGAAGGTAAATCCAGATATGAAGTTTATCAGAAAAAACTATTGAATATTAAAGAATTGGATGAAGCCAGGTGAAGCTAGCCATTTGATTTCCAGTGGAGCCTTTGGAACGTTGATGATGCGTGTAAAGTGGATGCTGCCGTACTGAACATGTCATCTCAACAGGACTTTAGCTCAGCCTACTCACAGATGTAGAGGTGGGACTTCAGTCTGACTAATAGCAGCTCGGTGCAGACGTGTAGCCATGTCAATCATGTCCTCATTTTCAAAACCAGAAATCCTCAATAAAATAAAAAACAGTGCAAAACAAACAAAATCCCTCTCTGTACAGTGAAAGCAGAAGTGAACCAGAGAGCTCTGGCTTTGTCCTTTAACCATTAACTAAAACATTCACTTTTTTATTAACTATCAGAAAGATAGGAAAAGTGGACTTCTAAACATAGATCAATTTAAGTCTTTGTACAAACTACATTCTCCATGTTCATAATATCATTACTGAGTTCAAGCTCCATGCCAGTTTCTCCGTCTTGTCACAGTCTTTTTCTTACAGTCTAATTAAATGGAGCAGCAGAGCTCTCTCTGTTTACTAAGCAGTATATTTGTGTCCAGAGCAGCCATTTTATCTTGGAAGTCAAGGGTACTGCTCTGTTTAGAGAAGAAGAAAGCTAACAAGTGAGACAAAGTGTTTAAAAAGAAAAGGTGGAAGGAGAGTTTAGAAAAGAGGAAGGAAAAGTTTTTTTTCTGAAATGACAAAAGATAATGCTGGGAACAAAATGTGAAAGGGAAATCATTAATACTTGAATAGCATAGTCACACTGTGTGGACATGCTCTCTCAGCCGGAGGATTTTTCTGTTGGTGACCTTGTGTTGGGGATCTTTACAGAGGGATACAACAAAAGCTGCCATAGTACACAGTACACACGTCTGTACAAAGACATTGTTCCAAAAATAATTTACTTCAAGTGGATAAATTGGCAAACTGGGGACAGAAACTAAAGCAGATAAAAAAAAATGTATTTTGTGGTATTTAAATAAGGCATAGCATCTATTTCTGTAGAACTTTAAAGTAATTATCTTGCATCATTCATGTATGCATCTGCAGCAGTATGACAGGGATGATTTGTCTTAATCCTGTAACTCTGCAGTGTATTTAAAGTTCTCCCACAATGCATTTCTACAGAGTAACAGCCTGTCCCATATACCACCCTGCTGAGGCAGATTAGGAGATTACTGTAGTCTAATATGACAACCAACCAGCCTCAAGGACAATCAGCGTTATCCTTAAAGACAGAACTCTATACCTGACTTATAAACTCCACACACACAGCACTCACAGGTTAGTCAGTCAGGCTAGTTACCTCAGCCAAGCAGAAAATCATAGTTGCATTCAAATGTAGGAGTGTGTGATGTAAAAATGAAAGATTTTATTACTATTCTCTGAATGTAAAACTGCACTTAATGTAACAGTTAATGTAACGAAGAATCAAATGGCTGAGTGCCTGTGGCCAATCAGCGTCACAAATGTCTTTATATTATTTCCTGTTTCCCAGGAGCTTTTTTCCATCAGTTTCCCTGTGATTAAAATAACTCAGACGTTCTTCATGGATTCTGACAAAGTTTTCAGAGAATGCCACAGAGAAGAACTCGATTTTGGTGGTGATCCAAAGACAGATGCTGACTGACATAAAAATATACTCAGAGGAAACACTGACATCCTTTGTTAATTTTGGGAGGATTGCTTCAGTGACAGAGCAAAGACTGCTAAAGAGATAAAGGATGGAGTCATTGAGAGAGTTGAAGGGAGAAGTTAGGGGAGAATGTAAGGAAAGTAAAAAGCAGTAATGGAGAGGGGAAATTGGCAGTACGATGGTTTTCAGTGTGAAAAGGAGAGGGTTGCTGAGGGAAAAAAGAGGCCACATAGTTGAGTCAAAGCCAGGCTTCCTCTCCGTTCATGCAGACAAGTCTCTGTTTGCCTAGCTACACACCTTCCCTCCCTGCTCAGCCCATTGTTTTCTAAACATGTCCCTGCAGGGTGTCACACCTCCATACTCCAGCAGCTCAAGCACACTAAACATGTTGCTTCACGACTGCTATTTTATCACAACTGCGTCAATAAAAAGCCACATATGCCTAACTCAATGAACATACTGATGTGGTTTATCACTTTGGTGTTTTGTTTCAACCTGAAGTGCTAATGCTTCACAGTCTGTCTACACCACAACTTGGTGCATTCTGTATTTACAGCTGAGGCTGCAAAATGTGTTGCATAACCAGTCAATGTCATAACATGCCCCTCAAAGCTTTTCCAAACATATTTTTACATTCAAAACAACACTTGGTTTGATTTTAATGTTATGGTTCACTTCTGGTGAGGGAAGGGGAACAAATTTCTCAGCAGCGAGTTAAGGCTGATGTTGAAAATGAGGGACTGCAGAGCAACTAATAGAATAATACAATATCACGAGGGGATTGGGATACTCAATATTATTGATGTATCAGCATTGGCAGACAACAGTTTAAAAGTTAAATATCAGTATCTGCAGATATGAACAGTTATGTCCATTATCACAGATGACATATCCACCATGTTCTGCATAACCCTTAAATCAACTTAAGTATCATTAGAGTAGATGATGCAGCATAGTGTTTCACTTTATCATCTTTGAATGTCTGTGTTTAAAAGCAGCGCTTATTTTAGAAGAATGAAATGTTAAAGAATGTACAATATTGTCAGAAAATATAATTCTTGGCAAATAATTGCCTAAAAAGTTGATTTTTAGTATCAACAGATACGACTTTTTCCAGTATTTACAGTAAACCTCCTGTACAAATGTACAATAACAGTTTGCCTGAATCCACTGAAAGTCCCCTTGAATAAATTAAACACGTGATTTATTAAAGAATGAGGAAATATTTTTCTTGCTTCACATATGTTTCCAACACAAAAAGACTTTCAGCAAGAAAAGAGCATGTCAGTATATTATGTCAAGTGGAGGGTTTTTGCTCTTGACAATAAAAATGGTACTAACATCAGCTTTGACAATATATGCTTTGTATATTGTCATATCAGATAAAAATTCAGCGTAGTGCATCCATAAAATGTTTTTCTTTTTTCACATTTGTTTCAATCAGTAACTGTCCTTTTTTGTAAACATCATTTTGCCTTTGCAGTTTTTAGTGATTCATTCGATGATGATATATATTTTTGCATCAACCTTTTGTCTCATTTCTGCTGTCAGAGACTCGTGATAAAACAATATCAACCACATGAGTAAATCAATGGGTGGGCTTATAAAGGAGACACGTAGTACAGGAGTGGCATTTCTTGTAAATCACAACATTGAAGCAAGAGGAAATATTTAAATAACCCTGTATATGATGACATTTATCATGTAGCAGCTGTAGATTTTTCTAAACGTCACTGGTTTCTCTCTTTTTCTTCTAGATAACTCAGTCCCACCAAGCAGCAGCAAACATGACTAAACTTAAAGTTGGAATCAATGGGTGAGTTTAAAATCAATATTATTTATACATGTAGACATGATGGTTCAGATAAAGGTGATGAAAATTGTTTTCTAACATAGCCACACATAAACTAGTGTGTTGAATTGACATGTGTGAGAGGAGAGCCTGTCATAACACTGGTGAAGAACAGGGTAAATGTCTGTCATTACGGTCCGTGTCCCGGTGTGAAGTGTTCATGTGAGATCTCAGGAGCAGAGAAACATCCTGATGAAGTCTCCTATGATTTACAAATATAAAGCAGTATTAATGTAGTTTTCTTCCTGTCTGTCTCCCCTTGAAACTCTACAGCTTTGGTCGTATTGGCCGTCTTGTCCTGAGAGCTTGCCTCGAGAAGAAAATCGAAGTTGTGGCCATCAATGACCCCTTCATTGACTTAAAGTACATGGTGAGGAATCTTAGATGGACACAGTTCTTTGCCGATTCTGTAGATTCAGTAAGAGCACATTTTCAAACCTGATTGGGCTGTAGAAAACAGTCAGTGAGCTAAACTGAGCTGATTTCTCTGTTGGTTTTGATGCTAAAAAAGAAGCTGGAGTTGGAAACACCCCTGGTGCTTCCACAGTCTCCATAATGTTCAGAGAATGGGATTGAAATGTGATTTGAAGAGATAAAAACAACTAGAAGCCACATGTCTCACACCCATTTTCTTATATCCCAGGTCTACATGTTCAAGTATGACTCCACCCATGGCCGCTACAAGGGTGAGGTTAGTTGTGAAGGTGACAAGCTTGTTATTGATGGACAACGCATCTCTGTGCATCAGTGGTAAGTGTTGATGTTCTAAGCTTTTCCATCTTAACTGATTTTTGCTCATTCCACATTAATTTGCCAAATGCTGATACTGAATTAAAAGAAGAAGCAGATGCCTATTTAAGACAGACGCCTCGGTGCAGCTCCAACGTTTTATTTCAGTACACTGACTGTGCTGGTTGTCAGTTTGTCAGCACATCTTTCAACTTAAAGAAAATATTTACAAACTGTAACAGAACTTCATGATTAGTGTAAAAACAGATAACATAAAGGTGTTTGTTTTAAAATGATTGTTTTACTATTTTACATTTTTTTTGGCAAAGCTACTTCCCTCTATACCTAAAGTGTGGATTGAAAAGTTGTGTTCTTTGATTTGATTTTTATTTTATTATTTTTTTTTCTAAATGACTATATAGATCTTATTTGTATCTTAATTTTTTTCTGTAAAAAGATAACAAGTGGACGTCAAAATATTTGAATTATAACTTTTAAAATTTACGAAAAAAATCAAGGGACACTGAAATTAGGGATGGGAATCGAAAACCAATTCCAGTTGAGAATCGTTAACAGCTCCATCAAAGAATCAATATCATTCATCTTTTTGCTTATCAATTCCCTTATCAATACCATTCAATTGACAGGGTTCAGAAGCGTCAGAATTGTGGCTTAATTTTAATTACACCTACTGCACAACCTCAAGTGAGTGGAAACACCAGCAACTTGCAGAAGCAGTTATCTATACTGTGCTGTATGTTTGGCATTGTTGACACTGAAAATCAGACCATTTGTCCACATGCAAAATTTGCTGGAATCGATTAGGGAATCGTTAAAGAATTGGATCGATTAGCAGGATCGTTAACAGCATTGGTATTGATAAAATCTTATCAATTCCCATCCCAAATGAAATATGTTTGTTACCATGGTATAAAAAAATCTGTCTAGCGATGTGTACTGGGGGAAAAATGTCAGGAAATATTTTTTGTGATAAATCAGGAACAAGATGATATATCCCAAAACTATTAACAGGGCGTGACTTATCCATTTTTTCCCCAGATTTTTTTAAACAAATTTATTTTCTAGCATAATGAACCAACAAATTCTTATGCATGAAATGTACAGCTTCTTATCATTGTCATAAAAAAAACATGGTATTCCTCGTCATCTACAAATGTCCATCACAGAGACATAAATGATAATATTTATGTCACTGAAACATTAAATATAAAACACTCCCCCAAATTTCTGTAAACTATGGAATGAAAGAAAATCATGATATTGCTCTAAAATGTGGATACGGCATTGTCCCACAAACTACTGTAATATACTGATGTTTAAATACTTTCTGACTGCCCTGAAACTATCCAAGTGATACAAAAACACTGGAACCTTTTCTGAAAACTGAGGTTGTTGAGATTGATGACCTTGATTATTCTTAAAAACTACGTGTATCAACATCTGTTGTTTAATTAAAAATACTCTCTCTTAAAATAGTTTGGGTCTTGTGATGAATTAGTCTCTTGCCTTTGGTGGTATTATATCTGGCATCAGAACTGACTATGGAAATATGATGAATATGATAATGTTCTACCTTTCATTGTGTATGAAAATATATTGATGCATCTATAAAACTTTGTGTATTGTCCAACCCCACCTCACTTCTAATAAACATGATGATATTTCATGTATTCCACATGTGAGACTGACAAAGGTTTCTGTCTGACTGTAGTATGAAGCCAGCAGACATCCCCTGGGGTAATGATGGAGCCCAGTACGTTGTTGAGTCCACCGGAGTCTTCCTCAGTGTGGAGAAGGCCTCTGTATGTAAACATGAATACTATGTACACTAAACACACAAACTACCAGAGGATCCAGTTTTACAGTCAATTCCTTGAACCTCTTTTTTCCTGCCTCAGGCTCACCTCGAAGGTGGAGCTCAGCGTGTGGTCGTGTCCGCCCCCTCACCTGATGCCCCCATGTTTGTCATGGGAGTGAACGAGGACAAATACGACCCCTCCTCCATGAATATTGTCAGGCAAGAAATCTCACATTAATGTTCCCAGACCAAATGAAGCTGGAGGGATCCCAGTATACACTTAGGTGAATCATAAGATGTCCAGTTGGTCTAAATGATTGTTTATGTCTTTTGGTTCACAGCAATGCCTCCTGCACCACCAACTGCCTGGCCCCCCTGGCTAAAGTCATCCATGATAACTTTGGCATTGAGGAGGCTCTCATGGTGAGTCTTGGTCAATCGTTGCAAAGCTTAGACCTTAAAGAACAGCGTGGGGGTCCTGATTTGGCCCCAATCCCAGGATTATGTTTTTAGATACCAAGTTATGATCAGATATTAACATATGGCTAGACAGTGTTATTGCACAAAGTTTTTTTGTGTTTGTTTTTTTGTTTGTCAAGTTAAAGTAGAAAAATGCCTTTTAGATACCAGTCAGCTGAATGTAGTCAGCATTATGATGAAACACCTAAAAAGTTCTACTCTGATTGGTACATGTGACTGGTACATTCATATCATTTTGGATATGTTCTAGTCATGAGTCGGCCTGTTGTGAGGCCTTCAAATGGCCCACAGTCTGCCCTGCACTTACAGGCCAGTCTGTGATGCTGTGTGTGACAGCAGGCCCTCATGTACAGCCAGCTGGAGGGAGTGCGGTGCAGCCCACACTTTGAGCCCTTAGGTCATCCACTGTCTCTACCATATTTCTTGCATCAACACACAGAGTGACACGTATCTTTTGCTCGCTGATTTGTGGTGTACTTAGCAGCTCCTTGATGTCTGTTTGAATTCATTCAATACTTTTTATTTTATTAGGACATACCTGATTAGTAGTCCACTGTATTACTTTTGATTAGCTTTTGCTGTGCATTAGCCCACAGCAATAACAAAGTTGCTGTGACTTTTCATCATAAAGTCATTTCACCTTGACATACTGACTTTCTCTGACCCTTCTCTCTGTAGACCACTGTCCATGCCTACACAGCCACCCAGAAGACAGTGGACGGTCCCAGCGCTAAGGCCTGGCGTGACGGACGTTGTGCCCACCAGAACATCATCCCTGCCTCCACTGGTGCTGCCAAGGCTGTCGGGAAAGTCATCCCCGAACTTAACGGGTGAGAAAAAACATTATTAAAGTAATTATAAAACATAATTGAGCAACGTGAAGCATGTAGATGTAAAGAAAAAATAGTCTAACCTCCCTTGCACTTGCTGGCTATGGAGTGCAGCAACTCTTCTCTAGAACAATGCCCCTTAGCTTATCCTACACATTTACACTGCCACTACAAGGGGTGTGAGTGATGGGGGTGTAATGATCCATCCATCAATGATCCAATCACATCAATGGAAACTCAAAACATCCATCAACATCGTCATCTTTAATATGCTCCTTTATTTTAAAATCTCAACTGGACATGCATGACACAGTTTCCGCCCAACCGTGTGTCATTCTGAAGTTTCTAGGCTCTCAAGTCTCATGCATTCACAGTATAAGACACATTTGAACCTTTTCACTCTCTCACATGCCACACCTGGTGTTTCTCCTGCTGTAAAATATATTGTGTAGTGCCCACCGAGTAACACTGCTATATGCGAACGTGTATGAAGACGCTCTGAGCATCACAGAGCTAAATGGGATCTTGAAACACCAGCTAATCAGAAAATAGCTCTGCCGTATCAGACAGCAGAGGATGCATGCTGCACACATGATAGGAGTGCCTAATCACAAGTACAGTGAGTTATCTCATTATTTGATTTTCTAGCGCACTGATAAAAGAAATTTCATATAGTTAGAAAGTAAAACAGCAAAAACTTAGGGCTATAACTTCGTAGACCAGGTGCAGGCGCACCTACCCTGGCGGACAGGGTGTGACCAGCGCACTTTGCAGGTTTCCTGCAGTGCCAAGAGAGGCGCACTGCAGGCGCAGAGAGGCGCATCCATGCCTCCGCCCCTGCCCCTCAGCGCAAGTGCCAGAGAGAGAGGAGAAAAGGCGTGAGTGGGTTTAAGACAGCTGAGTATTGTCTTCACCAATCAAATGCGCTCCTCTCCTTGCCTTTAAATGTGCTGCGGCCGAGGCACAGCGTCTGATTGGTCTGAATGATCCCTGCCACCGCGGGATAGTGTGCTGGAAAGACCCGGTAGCGGAGACAGTCAGAGCCCCTGTCCCTTCAGCAACCGGGAGAACGGACTGGCCATCGGGGCGTATATCAGAGGCCATGAAGCCCGCTACTGTGTCAGCCAGCTCCCGGGACAGATGTTATCTGTTCCTTTGTCATTAATAGGAGTAAAAAATTAAGAGATAGTTACACAACAGCTGGCTTATCCATTCATAATGCTTGTGATCCACCTGAACTCCTGGTTTGTCATCGCCAAATAGCAGAGCCTTTAGTGATAAACTGTATACTCTCCCGGTGTCTCCTCCTCATTCTCCTTGCAATAATGTACTCCGTCTTTTTAGATCATGTTAAAAATAAAGACTAAAACAGAGAAATATGGGAAATCACAGGTAAATCCTGAGTGACATACATTTATTTTATCTCCTTTTTCTTCGTCTTTTTTCTCCCCCACTTCTTTGAATTTAATGAAATGAGAGAAGCCGGATATATACTCAGTATCAGATGTTAAGGGTGTTTATTGTTGACTTGTAAGATGTGCATCAAACTTCCAGCTGCCGTCACGCTAAGTTTCCATTGTGACAAACGGCTTTAATCCAACATCAGATGTGACGGGACAGTTAATATAGATACAAATGTATATGCTGGTTCAGGCTGTTACATTAAATAGTGATTGCTGTGATTGTTTATTGCATTAAAATGTTCCTGACAGTCTGGAAACCTGCCTCTGAGGCTTTGTTGACGTGTGCGCACATGTGCGCCTGTCACCAAATTACAGCTGCAGAGGGTGCGCCTCTCCTGTGGCGAGAATAGACCAGGTTGGAGCTGGCAAGCTTTCAGCGCCCCTTCGGCACAGTTTTTTGGCTCAAAATTGTCACTGCGCCAACCTGAATCTGATGGCACCTCCCCCTGGTGCACCGTCACACCCATCTCTGCGCAGACGGTCTACTAAATTGTCCAACTGGCAGCGCACGGTGGTGGGCCGAACGAAATTAACACTGCGCGAGGTGCCCCAGGCTTGCGCCCCCTGTGCTGCACCACGAAATTAGAGCCCTTAGTGTCATTCCTCCTCCACACCAACCACTAAACAGTGAAACAGTCTAATCACACTGGCATACAAACTAAGGTTACCAGGCATCACAGGAAAACTAAATCATCAATGGTGAGTTAGTAAAGTAAAGCAAATAGTTCTAATTTTGAACATGACAAATGTTTTGATTTAATTAAAATCAAAACCACACACTTATAGTTTGAAAGAGCATGGTGTTGGAGGTCAATAATAATAAAATTAAAATAATAATTCAATAATTTATTTATTAATTCATTTATAATATACAAACACTACAATATAACAGTAAGACCCATAAGGTAATTGTGGGGGCAAAAAGAGCACCTTACCTGAATTTAACCAATTTTAATTAAAAAAAATTGATTGGATCTTACAGATGGATGTAATCCTCTATAAACTATGATACCCAAGGTAAGCACATCGTTTCTCATTTCAGTAATAAAACTAAAATAATTGCTTTGTGTTTCTGTCTTGCTTTAGGTAAAATTGAGCTGATTGTGTTTTTGAGTACATAATATCATCTTAAATCGTTCCTGAATCGTATTGAATCGAAATCGAATCGTGGCATACTTTGTGATATCTCCAAATATCGTATCATTGTCCAAGAATCGATATCATATCGTGTTGTCATGAAACTGCTGGTTTACACCCCTGGTCAGTAAAGAAATATACTTCAGCCAAGCTACCGTAATTTCTCATATGCAACATATATTTTTTTTGCTCCTAAATAAGGTCTTATTTTCGGGCATGTTTTGCACACGAGCACATGCAAAATGTAAAAAATATTTTGTCTCGCCAACATGGCAGTTACCACACTTCTGATAAAAATGCAGAATTATCCTCTTTTTCTGCAAAATATGGCTGCCAAGCTTCTGTAATTCTTAAAAAAATGACTGTTAAACTGTTCTAAACCAATATTTTGGGTCCTAATTTGTTACATTTGTTTAATGATCGTGTAAGTCTCCATGTTTTGGTACCGCTCACACATAAACACACAGGGTGCTGCCATCTTGGAAGCAAAGGGACCAAAATAGCCATGCTCTGATTGGTCTAAGACATCCCCATTTTGATAGCTGTGCTCTGATTGGTCAGAGCATGTTGGGATATGTGAAATATGATATGTTGCTGCTTCAAGTACCATAAGACTGTCAGAAGGTGTGGTCCGGAGAGAATAATTGTACAACAGTAAAAAATGATTGAAAATGTCATCAGAAATGGTAAGTTAGGCAGCAGCATTCAAAAGAAAGGTGACTGGAGTGGCTGGTAGGAAATTTGGCCTGAGTGAAGCGAGCATTCCTGGTTGAAAGAAAAAGAAATAATGGGGATAATGAAGGACAGACCAACATCAAAAGGTTTTGGGCGTTTGTCTGAGGGAGTAAGGTTGGGTAAAATTTGGGTGCACATTAGATTTGAACAAAGTGTTTTTCATGAAAAAAGCGTGAAAAATGAGGTGCATGTTATAATTGAGTCCATATTATATTTGAAAAATTACAGTAACTTTTACTATTTCAGTAAAAGAACCAAAAAAAATCATTTTTCAAACCAGAGTTAGAGTTTTAGCTTTTTCTTTTGTCCAGCAGTCTCTTTTCTGGCGCTTAGACTGATCCCTGAGTCCTACTATTGGATTCTTTGCAATCGATTAGCACAAGCTTCCCCACTGTGTTGTGTATCTCTGTTTTTTTAAATACATTATTATGACACAAGAGGGATTTTAAAAGCTGTCCCACTCTCAGATAGCAGTCAGCACATGCACCATGGGTGACAGCTCTGTGTTTTTGTCTAACACAAGTCATCTTCTCATTCCAGCAGATTGTCTGCTCAAGTGGAGTGTTACACAAGTCTCTGATTTTTGTTTGTAGTTTTACAGTGTTTGACAATTCTGTTTGCTGTTTATGTGACATTGAATGATTTAGGATTCTTTTTTCACCAATGTCCCGGCATTATTACCTCGGTGCAACTGTAAACAGGGCGTCTGTGCTGCTGGTGCACAGGTTATGACCTCAAAATGGTTGTAGCTGGCAGCTCTAAGTTGGAGGTGGCTAAAGACTAAAGCTTACTTCTTGGTCAATCCCCTCTCTGTAGGAAGCTGACTGGCATGGCCTTCAGGGTGCCCGTGTGTGACGTGTCGGTGGTGGACTTGACATGTCGTCTGTCCAAGCCTGCATCCTACGCTGAGATCAAGGAGGCCTGCAAGAAAGCTGCTCATGGCCCCATGAAGGGTATTCTGGGTTACACTGAGGACCAGGTAATACTTAAATCTATGCCAGATATTCTATCAAACAAATATCCTGCAATACTAGATACAAGATTATCAGTAAGTCTGGACGAGCTGAGAAGCAAGGATTGATGCTGTTTATGCCACATTTAACATTTGTTGACATTTGCAGATCGTGTCCTCTGACTTCATTGGTGACACCCACTCCTCCATCTTTGATGCTGGTGCAGGCATCTCCCTCAATGATAACTTCGTCAAGCTCATTTCCTGGTGAGTTTGTTGATGTCCTGATGACCTCCTCATACTGAAAAAAACAAAAGAAGGTTTAAGTCTAAAATAAAAACATATTTCTTTTTACCTCTCTCTCTCTCAGGTATGATAACGAGTTTGGCTACAGCCACCGTGTTGCTGACCTGCTGATGTACATGCACAGCAAGGAGTAGATGCTTCTGCTCTCAAAGGAAGTCAGGAAAGGGACCACCCCCTCCCCCCTCCCCTTTCTTTTACACACAGGCCCCTCCCATAGCCAATTCATAGATTCACAGCCCTTAGCTCTACTACAGTAACGTAGTTAGCAGCAAGTGTGTCTGAGTGTTCTCAGTTAATCTGTTTTTTCCTTTAAAGACGAGATGATCGCTTGGTGACAGTATTTGTGTCCGTGTGCCCCCTCTCCAACTCCCTCTGCCACTTTAGATGTGTTGTTATGGCTCATTAATATGGTAACTACTGTATCCATCTCCCTGTTGGTGTGTTTAAAGGCTTAATCATCAGTGGTTGGAGGCAGCTGAGAGGCAGAGCTACTGTAACTTTGCTTAAAGTAAAGAGATAAAGAAATAAAACTTGAAGCCCCTCAAAGTGTCTCTTTTTATTGTTACCTGTTTCTTTGTCCTGTGAACCAGAGACTACAGAAAAGGTTCAGAACATCAACAAAAATATCTTGTTTATAGGTTTAAAAGCTGAAATGGAAAAATAGAAACTACTTATCTTCACTCTTTCTACTCTTAATTACAGACTTAACAATAAGTTAACTTTCCATCACCACAGATGAGCTAAACCCACTCATTATGTTAGTACAGACATGTCTCCATCTCCTGTCGTATGAAGTGAAACCAAAGTTTCCCTACAACAAGAGCTAATTTTGTGTTGATAAAAAGTATTGAAGAAAAGATATGGGAATGTTTATGTCTTGAACAACATGGAAGTGAGTTAGCACTTAGCACTCCCTGTTTCCCAATCATATGTCTATGGCATTTCAAAATAGCTTTTTCAGACAAATACCCGAAATAAGGTTTGCAGTGAACATATGCATGCAAGATAATGTAATCTTGCCCTGCTTTTGAATTTTGATGTGTAGCCACAGCTGTAAGAATCCGCTTAATGAGTTCATAAGATTATGAAGTTTTTCAAACAAGAGGTCTCAACATACATACATGTGTATTGAAAGCTTGGTAGCTGCTTTTATGTTTATAGTTTCTGACTTTCAGTGTACATATATCCTGAAAAACATAAAATATAGGTTCTGTCATGGAAATTACAAATGTGTCTCAAGATTTTTTAATTTTTATTTTTCTACTGAGCTTATTGTCAACAAGGATCCCAGGACAGTGAAAAATCCCATAGGCTTTTGGGAAACTGTAATGCTAACCTGGTTGAACCACAAAAACACATTAACCCTGCACCACTCTGTTTAAAATGTGGCCAGTAAAAGTGTCCATATTCAATGATAAATGTGAATGTTCTCCTTATTAATGTAGATGTAGAAGACAGGAAGGTCAGTGACAGAGAGGTTGAGCCCCCTGCTGCCTCGACGAATCACTTCCTCTTTAAGAACTGACAGAACGTGAGGATATGGCTGCACTGACACCTGCTGTTGAATGAAACTCACTGCATTGGGAAACCTTTTACAAAGACATTTAGACGGGGGTATTCAGACATGAAGATATAGTTTGATGTAATGCTTACATTTTTTTGGCATTATGTCAAAGGGAAGACCCTTTCAAGGAAACTTCAAAAATAAAACCACCATTGGAAGGGTCATATATGCTCTTCAGTTGAAGATTTGTGTTGTTATTGTAATAACCTGCTTCAAAACTGTATCTTGAATTAAGATCCAAAAAAAGTTAAATATATGATAAATGCGGTCATAACATTAGTGTTAATTGTTTTTTCCCCCCATAATATAAAAGTCTGTGAGCCTTCTAACTTAAAATGCCGCCTTCAGTCCTTGTGAGGTCTGCCTGAAGAGGTAATGAGGGTACATCTTGGGTATTTCAAAAACTGTCTTCCTAGATATAATTACAGGCAGGCCAACATGCTAACGTGCATATGCAACATTTTAACCTTTTCTAACTGTGTAAAAACGCTGAATCACAGAAACTGTCATGTGTGACCCTAAAATGATGCTACTCAGCTCTGCTGGACTGCCAACCTTCCCCAAATTCTTCCTGTGGAAACAGATGTTTGGTATAGGAACTCACCAAAAGAAAATAAGAGGCATAATCTATCTGGGAGTGAAAAAGGAATGTAAGAAACTGATTGCTGTATGTGTAAACTATAGGGGAAAGACACTAGTTGTAAACTTGTATCCTAGCTAGTCAGCAAGTTAGAAAATTGTAAACAAATAGTGTTTACAGCAGCAACACTTTGAATTGATCTTTATTCATCTTAGCTAGACATAATCTCTAATTTCTGGAACCATTATTTTGGTCAATTATGTCTCCCCTTAAATTCGACCAATAGGTGTATTGCTCATCATTAAAGCCTGATCAGTCACTGCTATGGCTGCTGCCACACCCTCTTCCTCTGTCTGTTTAACCTGCCTACTCTGTGAGGAATTGTGTGAGTGACTGTGAGGGTGTCTGTGGGAAACTCCTTCAGGCTGACGTCCGCCCTTTGAGAAAATTGGGCCACCAATCAGAGAGGACTGACCTGGCCAGCCTTTAAAAAGCCTGCTGCTGCCACATGTAGGCAAACTTGACTGACTGTGCTGTGCTGTGCTGTGCTGTGCTGTGCTGTGCTGTGCTGTGTGTAGGGACTAACTGCTATACTTGTGTTTGTGAATACATTAAACTCTTAAGACTTTGTAAGAGAAAAAAGCAAAGTTATAAATCTGTTTGGTCATTCCAGGCCACTTAGTTTCCTAAATCTAAATAACACTGTTATTAAGATAAATGAATCTAAATCTAAATAACACTGTTATGAAGATAAATGAATTTAAATCTAAATAATAAAATCTTTATCATTTGACAGTTTGATTTTGTTTAATTAACTCTTAATCCAGCTAGTAGTTACCTATTGTTTTGCCTCATTTTGTGCTGGGGAGGGAGGAAATAAGTGACCAAAATAACAATGTTGATAACTCTTTTTGAGAAGTTTATTTGTTCCCTGATTTTTACCTATAGTCTGTTGAGAGGCTGATTTTGAAACTGCAGCACTAAAGTGCTCTGATCTGGACAAAGTGCAGTTTGTGATCAAAAGCTCCACAGAAAAAAAATACTAAGTTTCAAACTGATTCTGAAAAAATCTGCAGTATGCATCAGTCAAGTAAACCCCTGCAACATGCCAACCAATTATTGGCCACTGTGTGGTGATTAATGGCATTAGCATCAACGTCTTTATTTCATTATAATGACAAAATTAAGAGCCAGTAAACTTACTTTTAAGTCATCAATCATCTTAGGTAAATGTCTATCTCTGTGCAAATCTTTCAACTTTAATGAATACTTTTATGCCTTTTCCCAAGCCATGATTAGGGTCATAGAATAGACCCATAGTGGCTCAGTAGATTGTCTCTATGGGTCCACTGTGCATTTCCAGATATAAATGTAAACAACAATGTAGGTGATATATTGACATGCCGGCATTCTGTGATGTTGGTAGGGTTAAGAAGGCAGAGAATTGATAAACATGTTTGCATCTTCAGGCTTTAAAGCATTTAATCTGCGTATTTACCTGCAGCCTGATTTGCTCGATAAAGCTTTAAGACACTTTGAATGAAGTGACTTTAAATCCCACTCATGCAAAGAAACTGATCTGTTCCCTTTACGATAGACAGCTGGATTAGTGTCTACTTTGTTTTTCTAATCCCACTATGTAAACCATTAGTTGTTCTCAGAACAGTGACATGAAACATGGACTGTAGTCAGGCATATCACGCCACTGTTCAAGTACTCTTGGACAAAACTACTAAGTCTAAGCCACTCAGTGATGTTTTTCAGGCCAATATGTGCCACTCCTATTTATAGAGTAGGAAAAAGAGGAGAGGGGTGCTGTTGACCCTGAAAACGATGTTTAAAATATATTTACCTTTACTCCACTACATTTGAGTGGCAAAATCATGATTCAACTACCATGACGCAACACATGGGCTGTGTTTCCTTCTGGCAGCAGAGCACTGCCTTCCTCTCATGTGCTGTTCAGACATTGTCACAGCTGTCATTACTGCAAGAATTGATATAAATCAAATTCACCTAATGTTTTAGAAGACAAGTCTTCCCTTAATTTGTCCTATGTGTGAAAATAGGCGAAACAAAGAGCCACAGTACCAGTTTCCATCATTGGCATAGGCCTATGGCAACCTTGGGCTTGTTGTTTGTTGACCAGCGTGAGTTGGCATGTTGTCTTGAAGAAGTATGAAACCATTTTTCCACAGTAGCATTCTCTTTATTATGAGTTTTTCTGCCAGTTTATTAAAATCTGTGTGTAATAGTTTGAATTCATCACCGGCCCTTTCTGGAACCCAAAGTTATACCCTTACTTTCAGAGAAAAGATAACATGGTTTGATTGAATTTGGATTTACTATGTCTTCCTTTCTTGATCCTTGGGACGATGTTGTCTTCCAGCTTTGTCTCAGGATTGTATTAGAAGATTTAAGTTTGACTCGTGTGATCTCACTTCTTAGAAAAACTTTCCTTCTTTTGCTCTGAAATGTCATGTGACATGGAGAGTTGCCAATACACCTAAATTAATGTATAAATATATTTACCTGCTCTTTTGTTCAATCGTACCTGAAGTTTAAAGTGAATGAGTTGCTCAACTTTTAAACTTATCATTTTCTGACACCTTTGCAAAAACATGTGCATCTTATTCAATAGCTAGCTGTGAACCTTAAGACATCACTCATTGTAAACTTACAGCTGCTGCATGCATACCCAACCTTTGTCTTCTGAGGATGATCTGGACTTGTGAGATGAGCCATTAAACTGGATCAGGTGTGTCCCTGTGGGAGGGTCCAGGTGTGCAGCAGCTATAAGAGCACAGTGGCTGTTCCTCTCCTTAGCTGTTGTGGAGACAGGGGGGATCATGGTGGCCAAACACTGCCCTCAGTTCACACTCTGCCTCCTGCTCTCAGCTGCTCAGTGCCTCATGGCATATGTCCTGCAAACGACTCTGTATCTTGAGGTCCATGGTACATGGAGCGAGGCCAGAGAATACTGCAGGCAGAGCCATGTTGACATGATACCTCTTGATTACGGGACGCAGAGTTTGGCTGAATCTTTACATAGCTATGGACTCACACGGGTCTGGATTGGTGCATACAGAGACCCCGAGAGCCCAGATGACTGGAAGAACATCCGTCTGGGGTGAGTGGACCGTTTGAATGGTTGTGTTGAGGGTGGATAGTGCAAAAAAACAGTAAAGTGAAAAAGCCTTACTATGATCAAAATTCAACAAAGTACAGAAGAAATTAGCATCCTTTCAAACCTCTCAAGTCAAAGTAAAACAAGTTTATTAGAATGGTCTTAAAGTAACAACATTCTGAGGTCACATCAATGAACTGTGTGTACAGGAAAACAGCTGGTGTGACAGGTGAGTATTACATTTACATTTAACAAGAACCTAATCTAGTTTCTGAATTGGGTTCCGAATTAGAGACTCTCTTCTCATTGTGACCCCTTTTCTGGGCTGCTAGGCTTGACTCATTCTTGCACTGGCCAAGCCTCAGTGTGTAAGGCTCATTTGGTTACTTCAGTACTGTTTAATGGTTTGCATGAGGAGTCTGCAGGAGTCTGTTCATGTTTTAGGTACAATTGTTCAACTGCTTGTTACCACAAATACCTAATCAGCCATTGCATGGCAGTGACTTAATGCATTTCAGCATTTCCACATGGTCAAGACAAGTTGCTGAGTTTCAAAACTGATCATCAGATTGGAAGAGAAAGATGATTTACTGTTTTTTTTTGTTTTGTTTTGTTTTGTTTTGACAAGCTCTCTCCAGGGTTAACAGAGAATGGTCCAAAACAAAGGACAATACCTAGTCAGAGGAAGCTCTCAGAGCCAAAATGTTTTGTTGATGTCAGAGGTTAGATAGCCTGCTTGGTTTGAGATGACACAAAGGTAGCACTAGGCCCTTAACATCTTTTTAATGCCACAGCACACTTGAGGATAGAGGCTGTCCATGCACATCAGTCTATGACCACAGCTGTTGATGTTTTTTTTCCAAGAGAATACAAAAAAGCTCAGATTATCAGCGTGTTAAACATGACATTGACCTCACTGTACTTCAGTGACCTTTAAGAAAGCAGTTTAAAACCTCCCCAAAAAGCAAAAGTAAATCTAACCAATACTTTTATGTCAGTACAGTGAATTTGATTCTTTAACCTCTGGCCTTAAGGTTGATTTTAAAACAAAGTAAAATGCTTTTCTAAGCCAGAAATCCTTCATGTTTTTTTATCAGGGTCCATGATGACTCAATCTGGTTGCCAGCTGACCCAGAGCATGAACTATGTGCCACATTACATACTACCACAGGACTGATCGAAGGCACCCCGTGCACAAACAAGCTCCAGTATGTCTGTCTTGCTGACAACTTGGAGGTAGTGATGGAGAAAAAGACTTGGGAGGAAGCCCTGCAGCACTGTCAGGACATGGAGATCCAGTGTGACGGAGAGGAGCAGTGTGAGGACTCCTACAGCCTGCTGACCCTGAAAAACTCTGACTATGACTATGTCAGACAGCGGGTCGAGGATGTAGACACTGATGAGGTTTGAGCATTCTGAAGTAACATTTACTGCACTAAGAAATAATGAGCTAAATCTGCACCTTAAAATTGAGCTTTTTACACGGTTCATAGTCTGACCTAACATGTTGTCCGTGTGTTCCACAGCAGACTCATCATGAGTGTCTGCCTCTGTGACAAACACGAGGAATTTAAAATCTGCCTTTCCATTTGTTTTAAGTGAACCAACAACTATTTGTGTGTATTTTAACTTTTTTTTCAGGTCAGGTCAGGGTCAGGGTAAAATTTACTGTCCTGTTAGGGAAATTTGTCCTGGTGTTTTTGACACCAGGTGCTTTTTTCTGAAGTTTTTCCTTGAACAGGTCTGTGTGTTCTCCAGACAAAAATGGCATGTCCACATGTGCACCTCTGTATAGAGTATGCACACAATATCACAGTGAGTTCAACGCCAAACACCGAGCAGCAAAGAGCACAGACTGACAACAGCATCCAATCAAATCCAGTTCAATCCAGTTTATTTAAAGATGCATTCAGCGATCTTCTAATCGTCTAATCTGATGCAGTATTTGCGAAATTCACCGTATGTCTCCTCTCCATCCACAAGATGTCACTACTGACAGCATGTTGAAAAAAAAAATCCGGTCTCAATACACAGCCTTGACTCAGAATTTCAGCAGGTAAATACTGTGGCTCGGTCCGAGTTACCAAAACAAAGTAAACCCCCCCACATCCAGGGGGTGATCATACTCATGCGCAGATCAGACAGAAGGGGGAGGGGGAGTCGTAGTTTGCGTAGCGTGCGCAGTTAGCGTAAGAGAGAGACACAATAGTTGCGGTAGCAATGGCTGAAAGCAGCCCAAAAGAAAAAGGTCAGAGGAGTGAACAGTGGAAAAGAAGGGCTATGACCATGAAAGAGCGAAGACCCGATCAACATAGGTGTTGCTTTCCGACGGTGGAGGGAACTCCGCAAATTGAAAGACCTGAAAACGGACGCGGATGTCACTGTCTTTCTGCTGGATAGGTTAGCAACATTAGCTTTGTGGCGCTTCACATAACAGTAGCAGCCATCAGGCATTCATCTTATTGTCTAATCTGCCAGAATGTACAGTTGTGATTTTTTTAACAACGGCAGTCGAGTTGTCTGACCAGTCGGGGTTTCCTTAGCTACGTCAGCTACGCAGTTTCTACGGCCGTTTCCATGACGATGCACGTCAATCAGCTTTCGGGAGGCGGGTCTAAATTCGAATATAAACAAACCCTCCTCTCGTTTTCTCCCATATCGCTGACTGCACCTTTAATAGCACAATTATTAAAAAAAAGAATAACAAAGTGCTGTGGTAACAGCAGAGATAAACTCAAATGAAATAAAATAAAGCAGAGATCAAATCAAACAATACAAGACTATAAAAGATGAATAAAACATAAAAAACAATCTAAAATGAAACAATAATAATTATAAAAGAAAATAAAAATAAGGACAGAGACACAAAAAACAGAGGCCACACAACTCTCAAGCTAAAGGCCAACATTTAAAATGGGTTTTTAGATGAGATTAAAAGGTAAGGTGGGGGGCATTCTGCATGATCCATCATTTAGGTGCCAAAACAGAGAGGGCTTGATCACCTCGAGTTTGTGCCTGGTCTTAGGAATAACAAGAAGTAGCTGAAGTGCAGACTTTTAAAAGATCAGAGATATATGGATGTGCAAATCGATTCAAAAACAATACAGTCTTTAAAAAATTTCAGAAGTGAACAGGGAGCCAATGGGGAGAGGTCAGGATGGGGTGATATGTTTCTGTTCTTTTGTACCTGTTAAAAAAGAGCAGCTGCCAGTTACATGAAAGCAGTAAAAAAAATGTAAGAGTAAAAAAAAAAAGTTTATTTTTATGATTCAATAACTTGGGGCAACAGGTGAGTGCATGTGCCTCGCAGCAAAAAGGTTGTTGGTTCAACTTCCCACATCATTCAGGGTCTTACTGTGTGGACGTTGTCTGCTCTGAGTGTTCAGCTTCCTCCCACAGAGCAGAACATTAGTTCAGTAACAGTAAGAGGAAAACACCTACAAGGGCAGAAACATAGCAAAACCAAGTTCAGCAACAGAAGTGCTCCAGACCTGCAGGGGGCTCTGTGGCAGGGAGGGCGTGTATGAAAAACAGACGAAGGAGACTTTGGTCATGTCTGTTTTCAGTGGTCACATTGGCTGCTCCTAAATTTAAAGTGCTCATGTAAGAGGATGGCAGGTAGGATGCATGATTTTATTATGATCCTGTTTTCCTTTAAGCATTAAAAGAGTTAAATAAGGAGTCTTGCTGGTTAACACTGGTTCTAAGATGCCTTGACTCCCACCATGTTTGAACAGCATGTGTAATATTGTACAAAATAAAAGTCAATAAATACATGGCTCCTTGAGTCCTTATGGCCAGACATTAATCTAAAATGAGATGATTTTATTCAATAGTACCTAAGAAACTGGTTTCTTAGTAAAGAGGACGTCCTGGACTTTATGTACAGTCAGTATGAAGAACTTTTATTGTGCAGGCTGCTTTTTAAATTAAACTTTTAATTTCAAATGTTTAATCTTGCATCTGCTCTGTGCCCACTGCAAGACCTAAGTTTATAATATTACACGTTGAATTTTTGCCCTGTGCGTTCCAGATTTGGATCGGCCTGCGCTTCCTTGAGAGGAGCTGGTTTTGGTTGGATGGAAAGGAGGTGGGGGACAAGGGGGAGCTGCCTCACTGTCCATCACAGAGACGCTGTGGGGTCCTGTCCAAACATGACAAGAGGACATGGATCACCAGAGACTGCTCTGAAAGAAAGAACTTTGTCTGTGTCCTAGTAAAAAGTTGAGGCACAAGCTGTTAAAGTAAGAGAAGAAGAGAATCATAGTTTGAATGCAGTCTGTTTGTCTTCAGTTTGACAGGCTGAGCCGTTTCTCTGTTGCCACAAAGTTCAGATGTAAACATAACTTTTCCAGAAGACTCACTGCTGCTCTGTTATGTATCTATACTGTACATGTAAACCATTCTGAGCCTCATTTAATTAAATATTTTATGTAAATTTTAATTATAATATAACAACTGCATCATCATCAATCAGCATATTCAGAAACATTCATTAACTGCATGTTTTGATTAAAGACTAAAAAACACTCAGAAGAATTTTGTCCTTGTCTCTGACTGACTTAAATGACAGATTCACATCTAAAAAATATTTACATCTGCTTGTTTACCTGCAGCCTGATTTCCCCAAGAACCACAAGGAGCTTTGAATAAAAGAAATTTGAATGAAACTGATCTACATGCTTCACTTCACCGCTGGATTTCTGTGTCCTCTTTTTTCTCTTTGTTTTCTGAGATAAAAGTAACAAGTCAACAAAAATGTTTTAGTGCAGTTGTTTTTTTATTTTCATTTTATGATGCATTAGTTTTAAGGTTTTTCATGACATGGACATAGATTAGTGGTCAATGGGATTATGATTTAAATCTTTATGCTTTTTTTATTATTTTGTAATTGTTGTAATGTTTTGTTTTTAGGTTTTGTATTAGTTGACCAATTGTTTTATTTCTTATTAGTCTTTTTTTCATTTCTTTGTGTTTTTAATTTATTGGTGTGTTCCTTATTTTGTAGTTGTTTTATTGGAAATAGTTTTTTTCCCCTTTGCATTCGAGTTTTTCTTCATGAGATTCTTCATTGGTTGTTCTTACCTCAGCCAAGGAAGTTGTGTTTTTGCCGATGTATGTTTGTTTGTTTGTCTGTTTGTCTGCTTGTTAGTAAGATTACACAAAAACTACTGTCTAAACTTAAAAATGATTTTGAAATTAGATTTTGACGGTTATCCAGATAACCTCCTTAAGTGAAAATTCATTTTCTTGTGATATCAACATGATTCGAAGTGCTAGGTGTTGGTTTTCAAGGTCAAGAAATCATGACGCTACCTTCATCATGGAACTATTGATTACCGGTATAGTATCAATATGCGAGCTGTGTTAGCGGAGGTTTGCACCCTGTTGTGTTTTGATTTTGTAGTTGTTTCTGTGTTAAATTTATTTTAGTGTTGTGTAAGTGTTGTTGTGCTCTTTTAATTTGTCAATGTTTTTTTCTTGATTTTATTTGACTGTTTTTTATTGCTTATTGGGGCATTTAGTCATTTGTTTTTGATATTTTTTCTTGGGTTTACATATACTGTACAATGACATGTAAACACATGCAAGCGTGCATACATACATATGTGCACAAATACTCGAAATATATTTCATCAGAATAAATGTTTATATGTCTTATCGATGCAACAAATCAACCAACATGATTTAAATTCACGTTTCTGTTTTACTACACTTAAAGTCCTGTCTCTACACATTTGCACATGACCATAAGATCTGACAATAAGACATTAGATGGTCTCTATTGTAAGAGAAAAACCCTTCAAAGTAAGACTCATTTTAACATTTTATCTTACTTTTGTATTTTATATTTGACAACTGATCCATTGCAGGCACAGATGGTGAATAATTGAAACAAATACAAGGACCCATAAATGGCAGGGGCCTTAAAAGGGAGAAACTATATTTCATCATACAGAATTCATAATTTTCTTTTTTGTGTTTTCATTGAAAAAAGACGGCCATTATCTAACATGTAGGCAGCCTCTGTATCATCTATTGTCAGTAATGACTTATAAAATAAAATAAAATCATGGACTGAAGACTGAAATTGGTTGAATTGTTTTAACTTTTGAAAAACTCCTCAGTAAATAAACTGCTCTAAAAAGGTGCTTATATCATAAAATATATCTTCTTACCTGACTCCTTAAAGTGACCAGAGAGTTTTCTATTTTATCAGCAAATACAATAATCTTTAGACAAAATAGGAAATGGAAATATTTGAGCCCATGGGGTTTTATATGTTTATTTTCACCTTTACAAGTCACGTTGTATACATTGAACCTCTTTGTCGTGTCTTGTCACTGTATTATTTTTGAATCATCTTCCCTTGTTTCGTATTTCAGATTTTGCTTCCTACTTTTTGTGCCAGAGCTCACAATCATCTATAATCCAGAAAACTTTGGCTTTTTGATTTACCATCACCCTGCATCATTGGATCACCTTGGCTTGGTTTCAAAAATGCTAATGTTTAACACTGATGCAGCCTTTTCTAAATATTCAAATTAAAACTTAAACTTTGAGAATACGTGACGTAAAAAAAAGAAAAGAAGAATGTTTATTCTGTTTCATTCTTGGTTAAAGCTTGAACTCTCTGTCTCAGAAACACTGAAATGTTAATTGGTTAGCTGAATATAAAGCTGTATTTATGTCTTCAAACTCTGTAAGAGGCAAAAATGAAGTGATGTCAAAGTCAGTCCATTGCAGGAGAGAGCTCTGTCCCGAAATCTGAAAGACTGATGGAAATTTCAATATTCAAAATTTGTCCGTGTATTCTGCAGGCAAATATCCAGATTTAAATCTTTGTATTCAAAGACATGCAGATAGCAGCATGCTTTCTATCTTTGATCCTCCTTGCCATTTTTTACTTAAGCTAAGAAAATATATTGTTCTGTGATGAAGTGTCAGAAGTCTGGCTGAGAGAAAACATTAAGGCCCCACATTAAATTGTCAGACAGTACAATGAAGCTGTGGCAGAGAAGTTTTGAAAAGTGATATTTTTCTCTGTGCATTAAACTGTCTTCTTAACCTTCATGCATCCTTTACTACCTCTGGGGACCCTCATGCCCAAAAGTGTACATGCACAAAAAATGCTGTGAAATCGTCAAACATCAAGACTTTTTCTGATTTTTTCTTCATAAATCTCTTAAACCACTGCAGCTCTGTAAAATACTACCAAATGTTAACTAGTTTTCAGGATTTTGTTTTGTGCTTAATGGGCCTGCTTGAATACATGTTACACATGAGGATCTCTTCCACACAAAACCCCTTCTGTAAGTTAGTCACAAGGGAGAATGAAAAAACCCAAGGAGAAGATTAAAGTCAATATTTTCAAAATGCCTTTAAATATTTTCCATTTTAAATCTAACTCAAAATCAAACTTGGACTTGCAGGGTGAATGATGAATAAATAGAATGGGATCACTGAATAATGCTTGTGTGTATGAATTGTTATTTATGCTTAAGTTCCTGCACTTTATCAGCAAGATACACTGCACCTTCAAAGTTTTCAGATGCTACAGGACATAGGTTTTCAGACTACTTTTGGCCAAGGCACACTTAAAACCAAAACAAATTCCAAATGAAACAGCCTTCATGTATTAAAGTATGGTGTTAGTCCTTTACATCAGCTTACAAATGCCAGAAGTCCAAAAAAAAAGGGCAAAATGTATTAAGTATAAAGTAATTATCAACAACTTGACGAACATTTACATTACCATGTACCATGTGGTTGTACAAATCTCTAAGGCCCACCAGATTTGCCTCAGTGCATGCGGGTGTGCACACCCCACCGACTGAGTCCCAATACATCAGAAGGACAGCAACGATGCCTTTGTGTTTTTCTGTAAGAGTGCCTCGAACTGAGCTTTTTGTTTTTATTTCCGTATGCTGAACCTCTTTATAGAAAGTTATTATAATTATGTAAAATATCAATAATCATAACAGAAGCTAATGCTGAGGGCAATATGCTTTCAGACTGTCTGTCAGCATGACTGTCCTTCTGTCCAATACTTCCTCTGGGCTCAATATCTCAAATTGTATGAAATTCCACTTTCACAAAGGGATAAATGCATCAGATTTTGGAAGTTCTAGGACAAAGATCAAGATCAGAAACCTTCAAGTTCATCCTCTGGATGTTGTCAAACTAGCTTAGTGATGATCAATAGGCCATCTTGGATTAATAAAATTTGATTCTGAAGGTCACGAGTCAAAAGTCAAGGTCAATGAGCCTGAAGTAAAACATTTGCTTTTAAATACAATATCTCAACAATGCTGAGAGGGATTCGTACTATCTTTGCACAGATGCCCTCTCTTACTCAAGGATGGACTGACATATTGGTGTTTCATAGGTTAAAGGTCATTTTGCCATATGATCATCTCTTGCTTGTGAACACAATATCTCAAGAACAATGAGAGTTTTTTAGTCAAACTTTACTCAAACTTGGAGGTGCAAAACTGAGCTAAAAAATGACATTTGAACTTTTGGAACATGAATACCAGAACTACGGCTCTGATCCACCAGAAACATGGTTTCGAATTCAAACACAATTTAACTGAAGTAAGAACTTCATCTAAATGAGCTGAAGGAGTTTGACAGCTCATAAGAGTCATGGCCATAAATCACTGTTTACTAAGTCACTGCGATGGAGAGCAGAGGTGGTCAGCTGGATGAGGTGTGTCTCTGTGGGAGTGTGCAGGTCATTTGTAGATATAAGAGCAGAGTGACATCTGAACTCAAACTCAGTGTGAAGAGAGGAATCACCATGAGGAACAGAAACTGCCCTTGGCTCACACTCCTGTTCACTTTCCTGCTCACAGCCGTTCTGTGCCTGAATGCATCTGTTTTAAGGCAGTCTTGGATATACAAAACAAACAAGAAATCATGGAGTGAGGCCAGGCTGCACTGCAAGCAGTGGAGTGTCGACCTGATTCCTTTCAACACCAGCAGACACTTAGTCCAGGACTCATGGCTGCTGGAACAAGAAATCAAGAAAATTTGGATTGGTGCATACAGAAATCCAAATGATTTATCAGCCTGGAGGAGCATCGGCCTGTGAGTAAACTCTTAGAAATCACATCGTCATTTTACATATTGATGAAATGCAGCAAAAACATTTTAAGGCAAGAAATCCTCCATGTTTTTTTTAACCAGGAGAGATATATGGATGCCAACTAAAGCAGACAGTGAGGACTGTGCCCTTCTAGATGTTGAAACAGGGCACATCAACAGCAGCACCTGCTCCATAGAGCATCCGTTTGCCTGTCTTAGTGACAACATGGAGCTGGTGAAAGAGAACAAGACCTGGGAGGAGGCTCTGCAGCACTGTGAGGACATGGTGGTCCAGTGTGCTGGAGAGGAGCGGTGTGAGCGCTCCAACAGTCTGCTGACCTTAATACACATGTTTCAGTTTGGTTATGTCAGCGGCAGGATCTACAATGCTGACATTGAAGAGGTTTGAGAGTAAAATAAAATTATTAACCATGTTTTTTATTGTTTGACAGTCAGGAGTGAAGGGCAGAGAAGAAACTTTACTTAAGTAAAAACAGTGATTTAAAGCAACTTTTCATAAACTCCAATTGAAATTAGTTCTTAATGAATTTACTAAACGAAAACATGAGAATTAATTTCATGTTTGCAGAAGAGTGCAGCAGTACCTCTGCTGTCCCTCAAACCGATGGTGCTCATGGGCGGAAAATTAAAAACCCAAAAGGTGGGCATACATAAACCTGATCCAGGCACTCAATTACATTTTTTTAATTTCTAAGCCTAAGACTTAGAGGCCTTCCATATTTTAAAACCATATTGAGTGACTGGACCTGCATTATCTATACCCACTTTTAACATATACGTTTTTCTCACCTTATATAAAGATGTTTTAAAAGTATTGAATATTTTATGCTGTGTTTTGTGCAACAGCATGAAGCAATATCACAAATATATAACAATTTAATAGCAAATTTGTCTATAATATATGAAATCAGATATTGAAAGCACCGGGGATGGGTAATTAATCAAAAAATAATTGAAACCAACATTTTTAGGACCTGTAATCAAGAAATTTTGCTCATGTTGATCATATTGATTATTTAAGCTATCCATTCATTTACTTATTTATTTCACATGACCGTACACACTTATACAGTCTACTTTCACTTTTGGCAAGAGCTAAGGACACACTATCAACATGGAGATGAGTAGCGCCAATTTATCAGAGGACCTTGTAGCTAACAAAAATGTTGTCTCCATTGTTTGGTCACATACGTCACCTCTAAATTGTGCCAGCATGTCATAAAATAATCATTCAATTAATCATAATCAAGGTAAGACCTTCAACTATTCTTGAAAGTGAGATTAGGAAATATCGCCCAGTCCTAGAAAGCAGTGATCATCAACTGGCAGCCCTGGGGCCATATCAGGCTTTCCACGGCTTTGCATCCCTATGCAACCCCCAACACAAGCAGAACTGAAACGACTTAATCAAGATTGACTTTATTTTAACTGTTTTTCAACAATCCACCATGTCAACCAAATTCAGCTAATATTTATCCATGAGAATGAGAACACAGTGATGACATGACAACCCCAGAGGAAGTAGCTAAGAGATTTATCTTGCTCCACCATCCCATGTTCTACCTTTGACTCTATCTGCAAAAGTTCTTCCTGCTTTCTCAGGTTCATAAAGATTCCCCCCTCGTTCCCACAACACAAGACACATTGTCACTCTTAGAGTCAAACACATTCATTTCTTATTCAGTTTCAGCAAAGACAGTGTTTGTTGTTTCCACTGACTACCTGACCAGCTGATGGCCAAAAGATATAAAACCTTATGTCCTAGTATATATACTTTTGGGGGCATCATTTACTGATACAGACAGGCCACCATCCAGCCTGGACATCTCCCACCAGGGAAAACTCTGGCAAGTTCCTTTGCTGGCACTCATAGTCATATGTTTGAGTAACAACCCCATATTAGAAAAAAAATTCAAGCTAACCCATACTGGCGCTAAAGTCTTAAGTTAGGCAGCCCATTACATCTGATACACCTGCTCAAAATGTCCTCTGGCCTGAAGCACATATAACTTCATGTATGATGCTGTTTGCTACGATGGTTTAGGCTTAGAGACTGAAGATGACTTTGATGGATAAAGCTAAAAGTGTGACCAAGCAGGTGCTCCAGGGTGGGAAAGTTACACAATGTTGCTTTAAATGTAATTTGTAAAAAAAAAAAAAAAAAAAAGGTCATTAAAAAAACACTGTATTTTTGAGTGGCCCCTCACTGTTTACAAAACTTCATCAATTCATTTCAAAGATTACACAAAAGCTGTCATTGTTTATCTCAGGTTTGGATTGGCCTGCGCTTCCTCGGGGGACACTGGTTTTGGCTGGAAGAGGGGGGGTTGGAAGATGAGGGGGCTCTGCCTGTCTGTCCATCCCAGAGGAGACACTGCGGCATTGTGAGCAAATACAACACAGAGCAGTGGATCACCAGGGACTGCTCTGAGACAAGAAACTTCATCTGCATCACATAACAAATCTCAAAATAGTATGTTGGCTGTGGCTGTAGAGACATTGAGCCAAAATTAAGAGTTTTAATTTGGGGAATTATCCCAAGTCCTGTGACATCATTTTTCTTTGCTGATTATGATGAGGAGAGGCCTGGGGAGCAGAACATCACACCTTCCATTAAACTCTCAGTGTGTGGAGAAATGTGCTCTGCTTCTTTAAAGAAAATGTCCCATAAAAAACTATGTTTTTTCTACTTTCTGGGGTTTATTATGTAATAGCTATACAGCCTCCACCTACATGTGTATTTTCTGCTCAACACCTTGGTTCTCTTGAAAATTGGCTCCACAGTCTGTGACCCTTCTTCCGCCTTCCCATTAGACATTGTTTTCTATTTTAGACTATCTTGCAGACATCCTCATCACTATATTTTGTTATTAACATTATTGATATTGCTTTCTTGTGCACTTATTACATGATTCAACCAATGATTTTATAAATATATGGTGGACTATTTTGTTTGTTTTACTTATCTATCTGACATAGCTGTTTTTGTTGCATCTCTTTAATTTGCCTTTTTAAAATATTTTTGTGACCTTGCAGTTGTCCTCCTGCCAGGTTTTGTTATAATAAACATTCATTCATTTTCTATACCCGGCTATCGCTTTTGGGGTTGCGGGGGCTGGAGCCTTTCACAGCCATCATCAGGCAAGAGGCAGGGTACACCCTGAACCGGTCGCCAGTTGATCCCAGGGCCACATAGAGAGACAGACAACCATCCACGCTCACACTCATACCTCGGGGCAATTTAGAGTCACCACTTAACCTAATGAGCATGCTTTTGGTCTGTGGGAGGAAGCCGGAGTGCCCGTAGAGAACCCTCACATGCACGGGAAGAACATGCAAACTTCACACAGAAAGGCCCTCCTGACCCAGGAATCGAACCAGGAACCTTCTTGCTGTGAGGCACATGCTCTACCAGCTGCGCCTAATAATAAACATTATTTACTTATATTATTACTGACAACCATTTTCAAAATTTAATTTCAAAATTTAATTTTAACCAGAAAAAATTTAATCACAAAAATCATCATTTTCCCATGTGATGGATGTAATTAAGCAACTGCTTAATTTTCATTTCTTATAAGGGTCTTATATGCTTGTCACTTAATAAAGGCCGTCTTAAATTAATTTTCTAATAGCTACTGATTTAGATATTCATGACTCTTAGACGTGTAACTCCTAGGTTGGTTTGTTTTTATTAGTTTGTATTTTAAAATTTCACTGGAGTTTATTTATGATCATACTCTTGCTTGATTTCTCATATGCATCCCAGCCAGTACCCTGTACACTTGCTTGTCTAATTCTATTCCCCCATAACGACACAATAAAGTTAATAAATAAAGAAAGGAGTGATAAAAAACAACACCGTGTGTTCCGCTTATTTGGTTCAAGCTTTTGTTCACAAAAAACACAAACGAAAAAATACTCTGGGGCCAAATATCACCCAAATCTAATATTACATGAATGTCTTGAGCTGTCAGTCATCATCACGACCAACCTGTGAAACTCAAGAGAACATAAGAAGCAACGTTCTCAGTTCCTACCGGGGATTTGGTCGGACTTCATTCTTGGTTGAGCCAGTGCTACTTCCGGTCGTCATTCAGAGAAGCACGACCGTCTGCCTTTTTAAGAGATCATCCAAAAAAAGGTAAGTCCCGATATGAACTGTTATATTTTCATTTTCTTTCCATCCGAACTTTAAAAAAAGACTTTTGTATCTGCGCAACTCCGGAAGTCAAACGTCAGATCTGCGCTGAGCGGCGTGTCCACAGCGGCTGACAGGGTTTAGCATCTTTAGCTCGTTCATCAGGAAAGAGCTGCTGATTCTCTGAAAGACATTTTAATGAAGTCAGGACTCTGTTTACCGACTGAATCAAACACTTCAGACTCAGCCGACAGTATGACTGTGTTACAGATGTTAGCTGGTGTTGGTTTGTTCCTGTTACTGAAGCATCGGTGCTAAACGGTGTTCAGTGTCACTTTTCATTAATTAGAAAAGAAAAACAAAACAGCAGGTCTGATTTCGCTCAGCATTAAAAAGAGGTTATAGTCATCAAATATTTGACTTTATACTCTTAGCCTAAAACCCGCCATTAAAACCCTCAGTCCTGAATGAGCTGCTCATTAAATGAATGAAAAGTTTCCACTGTTTGGCTTTTAATCCATCAATCGATTCAACGATTTTTTGCACAATATTTCAAAATATGTTTCCCCTCAACTTACTCTCAGTTCATGTGTAAGTTGTGGCAATATTTGAAATTAAATACTTAAAAATTTAGGTTCTTTGATAAATGGTAGGCACTGCCATTTTCAATCTAACGTATTTTAAGCGTGCATTGGCAGAGTTTCATGAGAATGTGAAAATAGTGCAGCTTTCAGTGTTCCTGTTGACAAGCCTGCCTATGTGTAAGCCACATAATGAAATGTTAATAGCAAAATTACAGAATGAACCTACTAATAAGAGGGAAATTCACTTTAGTTTTAAGATGTTTTTCAATAAAAGAAAAGGAAAAATGTGTTTGTTATTTTTGTGTCATATGTTGTTTTCTCTTATACGGAAAAAAATAAAATCACAAATCAAGTTTTGTGGGGAAAAAATAGGATTTTTTTCTTTCGGACATAATCACCCAACTCAAATTACAATGTGATGTAATCCCTATGTTCTGTCTGACTGATCTTTTTTTCTCTGCAGAGATCTGAATTCTGTGACCAAACATGACGCTGTTTCACTTTGGGAACTGCTTTGCTCTGGCGTATTTTCCTTACTTCATAACATACAAGTGCAGCGGCCTGTAAGTGTCCGTCTTAATCATGGATCATATCATAGATTTGAGTGGCTGGTCCAACATTTATAATTCGGGGTCTGAATTAAGGTGATAAGATACAAGTTGCCACACTTAAATAACAACATTTTGTTCATTTGTGCATGTTTCTCTTGTGTTCCTCTGCTGTTGTAACATATGCAGAGAGGTTAAGAAGTCTGTTAATAATCAGCTTAGTAGTGGCAGAGGTTTTGAAGGGGGTCTACTTAATCTTCTTAACTGTAAGGTGCATTTCATTGTGTTGATATTTTTGCTTTTCAACAAAATATTTGTCTTTGCTTCTGTTATGGCATCCAGGACAAATTACTGTTTTCTATCCAGAACGTCTTGTTTTACTGTAAACTTTTAAAATGTCATTCTCTGTGCCTCCTTGTTATGAAGTCCTGTCCCTAAAATGTGCATTTGTGTTCACTTGTTTAGCTCAGAATACAATGCCTTCTGGAGATGTGTCCAGGCTGGAGCAACCTATCTGTTTGTCCAACTCTGTAAGGTATGTCCGCTCTCTGCATGTTAAATTTTCAATTATGAAGCTAAATCTCTGGAGTAAAGTAATCAAAACCAAGTTTGATGGAAAACTGGAATACAGCACCTGTTTATTTATCTGCACATGAAAAATGAGAAGTTTTGATTTTAGAGACTTTTTATTCTTCTGATTTATAGGGTATGTGTAAAACTATATTGGGTGTAACAAAGAATTTAGATTTATACTATAATCAGTATTAAGAGGTCTCTTGTCACAAACGGCAGCATTTAACAAATTTCATGTGATCTTAACCATTAATAAGATACACCTTGATATATAGTGTCTCCCAGTGCTCTCAGTATTTACAGTCAGACACATCTAACCTGTGCTACATGAGGTTTGTCAACAGCATGGAGAGTAGGGATTGGACGATACACTTCAACTCACTATACGCTGCACCTCGACATGCCCGGGTCACGATACGATCCGTCACGATACAATATCAAAAAAGTAAAAAAGAAGAAATATTACTGTGTAATTGCAACTTATTTATTTTTGTTTGAGTTGCACACAGGAAAACACAAGGCCTAACAGGCCAAACACAAACAATAACACTCTCTCTAACCCTAGAGAGGTTAGAGAGAGTGTATGCTAACGAGCGGTAGGCTCATTTTGGCCGTCTTCGTCTTTTTTAATGAGAAAGCCAAAATACTGCCAGACAGATGACTTGTATCCAGGCAGAGCGTCCTCAATTTCGACCTCATTTGACTCCATCATTTGGCTTTTTGGAGGCAAGGTAGTTGGTGCTAATGTTTGTTGCCATCACTTCTGGTCACATGCGCTATTACCGGACATGACATCTTTATTTTGCGATCCATTTTTTTCAAGCAGTGAAAATGTCTTTTGCATTTGAAGTCAATATTTTACATTTTTGTCCACCTTTATTCTTTTGTAGACTACACACATGCAGATTCAGTTTATGTTTTTGTATTTCAGATGCTGTTCCTTGCAACATTTTTCCCCACATGGGAAGGAGGAGCAGGAGTTTATGACTTTGTGGGGGTGAGTGTTGAACTGTGTTGACTGACACAACATGATGAATGATCCCATGAAGGTCCCATGTCCTGGTGTGTTTGAATGTTAACTCTTTGTCCTGGGTGTCTGTTGAGCAAAGATTTTATTAAGGCTGAAGAAAAACATTAAAAACTTATCAGTAAAGCATCAGATACAGCTCTATTTCACTCCTCCCTGGAAACACTCAGTTCTTTGGGGGCGGGGAGGCTATGATAATGGGCTCTGCTGTGATTGGCTGCCCAAATTATGTCTGGTTTAAAACGGAGGATGGGTTACGAGTTGTGGAGTGGACAGTTATGGTGTCTGCCTGTGACAATCAGGACACCCAGGAGGTAATAACAGAGTGTTATGAGGGGCATTTTCTTTAAAGAGGCAAAGTACATTTCTCTGTGTACTGAGAGTTGTGTAAAAGGTGTCATGTTCTTCTGCTCCTGAAGCCCCTTCTAACAACAACGTTAAGAGCAAAGAAAATTGATTTTGCAGGACATGAGACCTTCAACTTTGTGAAAATAATAAGCTTTATTGATAAATAAACAGACCAATAGACCTAAGCCAACGAGGTTTATAATATGTCCGTGGTTTTAGGAGTTCATGAAAGCCACCGTGGACCTTGCCGACTTGCTGGGCCTCCATCTCGTGATGTCTCGGAATGCCGGTAAAGGAGAGTACAAGATCATGGTGGCTGCTATGGGGTGGGCAACAGCAGAGCTTGTGATGTCCAGGTTAGAGTCATCAGTTTTCATGCAAAACGTATTAAAATTTTAGCTAAAAAATGTTAAACCTCACAGATAATGTTCATGTTGTTTAGGTGTCTTCCACTGTGGGTGGGTGCCAGAGGGATTGAGTTTGACTGGAAGTACATCCAGATGAGCTTCGACTCCAACATTAGTTTGGTGAGTGTCTACTTTTTCGGCTGCAGCCAGTGCATAACGTATGGTCAGTTATTCCTCTGATGAGCCCGAGTGTTCAATGGCATGGATTAAAGCTTCATATTTCTGTCTCATCTCCAGGTGCATTATATCGCCATGGCAGCAGTGGTGTGGATGTTCACACGATATGATCTTCCAAAGAGCTTCAGACTTCCTGTTACTGTGCTGCTGGCTCTTTGTGTCTACAAGGCCTTCTTAATGGAGTGAGTCTGATGTGTTTTACACACAGTAATAAACCCAACATTAACACAGGAACTCCAAGAAACACCAAGAGTTTTTCTTGGCTGTTAGAAGCCAATTTCTTCAGGGTTCTTAAGCTGCGGAGATAAAATACAAAAGAAGCATCATACAAGTAAATAGACCTGCAGGTTTTGTTGAAGGAGGGTCACTTTTTTTGTTTTGTAGGTTCAGAACAATGCAAGGACCTGAGAGCCTGAGCTCTTACTCCATGTCACAAAAATTATAATGCCAGTATTCTGTAAGATCCTGCTTGTGTCTGCCTCAGATCAGCTCCATTTAATAATTGAAATGATAATAATATTACGAATAATGATGAGAGTACATTTTAAGTACACATTTCTCGATACTTAAAAGTCATATCATAAGGCAGAGTTTAAACAAAAATAAACTGTATAATTAAAGGTTCAATCAAATAAAATTTAAAATAGGTAAATGTTAGCTGCCTAGAAAATAATCAGATGAAATTAATGACTAAAAGAATGTTATTTGTTTCAATGCGCTAAAATGTAGACAAAATACTCAAATTCTCACAAAGTTGTCATTTTTAGATATGACTCAATTTTCAAATTTACTGTTCTACAAAAAAAAAAAGATTGAAAAGAACAATTTTTATTTACTGATCAATTCCGGTGTCATATAATAGTTGTTTGTAGTTTGAGGACAGAAAAAACAGCTTAAGTGTTTGTTATGCTTGATGATTGTCTGACTTCTCAGAGAGGCCCAGTGAGCAGCTCCAATTTAAAAAACATGAATCAAGTTTGAAATTCCTCTTTATTGTTCAAAATGTATGTCCAATAACAATAGTAATTTCAGTCATGGACAAAATTTAAGGAAAAGGGAACTTCAGCTTTTGATTTCTGTAAGGGAATTTCCCTTTATTCTTTGAAGCCTCCTAACACTCCACAAACGGTGCACTTTCTTTTCAATTTCTTTGACCAAAGGGCTTCCACTTGTGCACTCTAAAATGAGACTGAAAATGATTGTAGGCTCCCTCCACGTAAAACTCCACTGAGTTGCCATTACAAATGTTATCCCTCATAATTAAAACTTTCCCTGTCAGCCAAGAGATAAAAAAGTACTCAAAGGAGGTGGTGACAAAGAAAAACAAAGAAAAATAAATGAGTAAATTTCAAGTTTGGGCATCAGCAATATGAGGCAACGGTTCACGTCATTATTTGTAGGGTCTGTTTTTCCTTCAGCAGACTGACACAATTTTAAAAGTTTTTTTGTTGTGAAAATGAAAGAAAAAAGTATTATTATTTGGTCTGGAGTCATTTCTTTTCTTTAAACAATCTGAGGTTGTTTTTTTTAATATGATCATGTAAAAGTGTGGGATCCTTTTCTTTTTACTGTCTGGTCACCCAAACAAATAATGGCCAGCAGTTTGGCTGCACTTCACTGTGTAAACCACAGGGGGGCGCTAGTTACTATTACATGAATAATGATTACATGGAAAGCAAAACGACTTAAGTTTTTGTGTGACATTTAAACAGTAAAACACATCCAGTAATAGGTAACAAATAATTTCCTATAATCCGACACAACAAAATAAGTTATCTTAATTAATGTTCCTATATTCTAGTAGCCTAAAATATTATCATTTTTACTTTGACTAAAACAGAGATTAATCAAAATGTTAACCTTGCAAAAGTATCAGTTACTCTTAATGTGACCATCTTCTTGATTTACAGACAAACGTAAAACAAGAGCAATACAGTCTACAAGAAATGATAGCATCCATAGTAGGCATTTAGTATAAATGTAAAGGATCTTCTTTGACTAACATGTACACTGTATGCCTTTATAGGAATAGGAACAGTAGAACAATCTGAATTTTTGAGCACTAAAACTAAAAAAAGAAAACTGCTGATGGACGGCAGGCTCTGCAAGGTGACCAAAGATGATGCTGGTTTGCATAACTGATGTATCAGGAAGAACTTCCTGATCTCCCCAAACAAATGATTAACTTTTGGAGTCATTATATTCGTGCATCGGTAGCATGTTGATGATATGTTGCATTCCCTGACGTTGATGTTTTGCAATAAGAAAAAAACAACACAACAATATGACAAGCATATAATGTCATCAGACATTAATAGACAGACGGGCAGAAAGATACTTTCATTATCCCCTTTGGAGAATTAAGGGGAAAAAGTAGTCTGTTTTATAACACACAAATGCAAACACCATATTTAACAGTTACTGTTTAAGAAACTATCAACCTCTGCTCACAAGTCAATGACCCCACCATTTCTTTTCCTGTGTTGAATTTGAGGTCGATGAGTCCTTCTCTCTGAACAGAGCGTGAGCAGTATAGTGTTGTTTAGTAACATTATCATTAACGTTGTTCTTCTTTTTGTGTTTTGTCTGCAGGTTGTTTGTCCACGTCTTCCTGCTGGGCAGCTGGACCGTGCTGCTGGTGAAAGCCGTGCTGACTGGTGCCATCTCTCTCTGCTCACTGTTTCTCTTTGTCACTCTGGTCCACAGCAACTAAACGACAGTCTGCACCCAGAGGGATTGAAACAGTCTCTGTGATCCAGACTGAACCTGGGTCATTTCACAATAACTGACTCTGAGATCTTTTTTATCAGCGTGAAACAGCAAAGACTGATGAAGAACGCTTGACTGTTTTTGGTCGTTGAACTGACTTGACCCACAAAACTTCACCATATGGTGAGACTAGTTTATCTGGTTTGTTTTGTTGGAACTCGGTTACGTTGTGACTCCAGGAAACATCCATATGATTGACCTATTTACCTAAGTCGGATGTTTTTTTAAGAGTGATTTTTTTTTATATCAGTAAAAGACAAACGAATTGAAACTTCTTCCCTCTGTGATGTCCTGGAGTGGGTGTAAGTGATTAGATTAAAAAGTAAATAAATAGTTATTAATAACAGATATCTTCTTGATAGTTCATAACACTGCCTATAAATAATTTATTTAAGTCAAAGTAAATTTAACAAGTAGATGGAAAAAGGCTTTAGCAAGATTTTGTATAATGAAATAAATATAAAAAACATCAGTTAAGTACAAAAACTGAATGTGTCTCTCAGAGTCACGAGAACAAACCCCTTTCACACACACACTTCTGAAATTTGGATGCATCCTATTCTGAACTTTTTTGGCTTGCTTGTTCACACTTGTCCCTCACACTGGAAATGTTTTTGGAGTTTTCCTATCGGGCAGTGAAATGAAACGTAAAAAGGTGCTTGCAGGAAAAATTCAGAGTGAGCTTTGGGTGCAAAACCCTGGGGTTTGCACTTACATTACAAGTTCGACGATAAAAATCTAAAATGTTTGGAGGTCTTGTGCATGTGTGAATGGGGTAACCAAGACTTCGACTTGTATTGTGACGGCATTGTGATTCTGACATTTGATCAATAAATATGTTTTTATCTTCATACACCCCAGAGCCTTGTTTTTTTCAGTCCATGATGTTTGTATTTTTCAGTCGTAACTCTGAATATCTGTCAATCTATTATCTATACCACTTCTCCAATAATTACATAAAGTTAAACAGTTAAAGTGAACTAGTGAAAAAATAATGAAAAATTGTGAATAAACAGAAAAACATGAAGATAAAATAGTCATTTAACGTAAAGAGACAAAAACGAAGTAAACAAAAGTTAAACTTAAATGGTTTAAAAGGCAGAGGTTTTACTAAGGCAATACTAACACAATAAGAAGATGGTAAGATAAATGATGTACATATAGATTTAATAAAATTGACCTTTTAAATTACAGTTATAATCACTGTTTGTAATTGTAATGTCTATATACAGCAAACATCCCATTCTCAAATTGTATTATCAGGCTTAATGACAACAGGGTGTATTTGCCTCAAGTTCACTTCAACGGCATTGATTACGGGCTTTCTGAAATAAATGGGGAGTCATTCAATAATAGAATTCCATTATAACTAACTTCCTGAGTAAATTTCAATGTTTAAGTTTAATAATATTCCTGAGCATTATACATCCTAAATGTTTTTATGGAGGAGCATCTATCCACTTGTAGTTTTCAAGTTTTAGTTTTAAAGCAGCACTCCCATGCCCGGCGCAGCAGGTAGTGCATGTTTCTCTTATCAGAAAGGTTGCTGGTTTAGATTCTTGTCTGTCAGGAAGGACAACAACTCGCCTTGTATGTGTATGTGCTGTAATACACCGATGAGGTGCGTTTGGACTTTATGGTAATTCGGTGTCTGCCATCACCATGGATTTTGTTTGACTCGTTTTTGAATATTCATTTTAAATTAAAATAGCTGGAAATGACAGTTAAACAAATTCACTCTATAAACTGATGATAACAAAAGCATATTAACATCATTTTAAGACCTTGAGATTCAGCTGCCGTATTTTGTTCAGTGTATGAAGATGCAAATCACAATATCCTACGCTAGTGAACGCACCATCGGAGCGGCGACTCTTCTGTTTCTCTGCAGGCTTCACTTCAAACTTTGCTTTACTCCTGAATCATCATGTCTGCGCAGGAGATGTTCTTGGAGTTTCACGGACTCCTGCTCCCTGTGGAGACACACTCGCTGGAAAGTTTAAAGTTCGCTCAGGAGTTCACGTTGAAAGACGACGACGTGTTGGCCGTCGTGTATCCAAAGTCAGGTCAGTGTTTATAGCTGGGAAACGTTTGGTTCAGATGAGGACAACGATAAAGACGATAATTATGTTTATTTCCTTGGTTCCCTGCATCTCCTGTCTGCTGTTTGACTGTGCATTTACAGTGATGTACTGCTTCTTCAGATGACCTACAATCAGCTCAGAGAACTTTGGAGAGAGAAAGTGGATTAAATGAGTAACTTTTTTATTTTAAAATAAACTTTTGTTTAAACAATACTGCTGGAGACAGCTCCTGTTTGGGTGTTTGAACGCCCATTAAGTCACACAGAGCCTTGGATATAAAATTCAACTTTGTCTGCAGAACCTCGTGCTGAATTATGACATTTTTAGTTTTTTTTTTACTAATTTGTCATGAAGTAATACATGTCAGTACATCCATGACTGAAATACAAACACGAAGGCCCTGTAGATAATTCGGCGTGTATTTTGTTTGTTAAATTGTTGAAGTAATGTGTAGAAATAAAGACAAAGCAGAGAGGGCTTATGTGATCAAACTCCCTTTAAGTAGAAATGACAGATTGAGTCACTGTGAAGGATGCTGGAGTCAGTGTTCAACAACTGCACGTTTAATGTCTTGATATCTATTTATCTGCAGGGTTCACACATCTTAAATGTTTTGAATTTGATTTTCTCAAGTCCATAGACAGTCAGAAAAGGTCTTATTTCTAACCACCAGAAATCCTAAATTTGATTGTCCTATGACAGCATCTAGCCTGGTTTTATCAATTAGGTCAAAATTTTATTTTAACCTCGACTAATTGCATATTGTCATGCTATAATGAAGTTAAATAAACCACAATCGTCATGATTGCAGTTTATTCTGCAGTGCATAAGTGTGTCTTTATTTTTTTTCCTCTCAGATCTCAATAAGGAGATTTTTGAGATTATGCAGGAACTTTGTACTTTTCACATTGATGTGAAGCCAAGGATTTTGCAGCACAGTGAAATGGGATTTTTTTTTTCCAATTTAGCAATAAATACGTTTCATTAACATGGCAATAAAAAATCTTTTTAATGAAGTAATGTCAAATATATTTTTATAGCACATTTACAGCCTCAGCTCACCAAAGTACTTTACAGAAGGGACACAACACAAACACATATTAAAGAAAAAAAAACAAATCCAAGCCAAAAATCATACATTTGAACTTCAGATTATGTAACATGTACTGTACATTTAAACTATAAAGTAAATAAAATTCAACTAATTTCCAAAGGTCAGGGTCAGACAAATGATAGTTTAAAGCAGAGATTTGATGGAGTGCAAAGTGTTTGCATCACTGATCTGTGGAGGCAGTTTGTTCACAACTGTGGGCCCAAAACGGAAAAGTTATAGATTTTGAATTCAAAAGCTTGTCTTCATTTTCCTTTACTTGTTGCATTGTTGCCTTTGATTTTCTCAGTCATTCAAGTGGTAATTTATAATATTGTGGTCTTTAAATGCTTTCAGTCTGACCTTTTTTTAATCTTTTGCTTTTTGGAAATTTATTCATCTTAATGCTCAGATGATGTTTTTCAAAGCCTCTTTCTTCAGATTAACATTTTTTCTCAAGTCAGTTACTCAGCTAATTTTCTCCTACTTTGTTACAGCCCTGAACTCTGAATTCTGCTGTATAAATAACTTGCGGTAACTAGCGGTATTGTCCCCTAAGGGAAATTTTCTTTATAGCCAGGTAAAAAAAACAAACATTAAAACACAGTCTCAGACATAAGAACAACAAAAACACGAGTACATTGACCACAAAAATATCAGCCATCACCAGCAAAAACAAGCAACTGTTGGACAATGATGAAATCATTCAAGTTGGATCATTTTACATTTAGCTTAGGAATGGTTTAGATAAGTAAATATAGCACAACACACACTGACTTACAACTATATGAATAGGCCGGTTTTTTTAACAAGTTAAATACATAACATGCACAGAAAGAGGTCTTTAAAGTATGGCTTGATTAGACATTTTCTTTATGTAACTTGAGTTTACAGAAACATTCATCTCCTGTTATTTTATTAGCTTGTGTAAACAATAACACCCATGGACAGCACAGTGTTGTTTCATCCCTCAGTGGGTTTCATGTTTTAGGGCAGTGGTGCTGAGTAGTATCCTCAGCAGGCTTGTTTCCCTCTCCTGTGCAGGTACGGTGTGGATGCAGGAGATCCTCCCTCTGGTTCTGAATGGAGGTGATACAACTCCCATACACACCATTCCTAACTGGGACAGGGTCCCCTGGCTGGAGGAGACGAGACTACAGTTGGTTGTTGATAAGCTGGCTAGCCCACGAGCAATGGTCTCACACCTACCTTACCACCTTATGCCTCCATCATTACACACCTCTAAAGCCAAGGTCAGTGGGAGGATCATTAGAGGTAGGGTCTGCAGGATTTTTTGTTACTGTTTGTATACACAACATTCAAACGAAGCCCCTCCCCTGAACTACGCGCGACCTGATGCACCTCTCAGGCAGCAGATGGTCGATTGGTCGATTTTTGGTCGACAATTGCTGTGTTTTAGTCGACCAAAAATGTATTTGGTTGATTACAGCCCTACTGTCTTCAGTTATTCGCAAATAAAGCTGACATATTGTGCCATGCTAACATGTCTACAATGAGTAACCAACAAGATGTTGCTTTTTGACGTCCAGGCAAGTGCAGTAAGCACACTTTTCCCGACCTCCCCTGACACACACGAGTCTGAATCATGGTCTGAGCACAGAACAACAGAGCCCTGAAAGGCCCTGAGAGGCTGTGGGTCTAGGGGTTGGGGGAGTAGGAGAGGACCTACTTGTCCAACAGCATGACGGCTAACTCTGCGTCGCTTTTCATCCCGAGACGATCCGTCGGAGCTCGGGAGCAGGTGAAAGCCAACCCTAGGTTCACTCTGGTTTTAGACTAAGCTTTGTCCGCTTGCCATTTTGCTTCTGATTGTTTCTTCTTTTCTTCGCCATCTTTGTCAGTCTGCATAGCGCTCTGTTAGTGCATTTTATAACGCTCAAAGTCCCTTATGCATTGGGTACGCTGTGATTGGCTGGGGTATCCCCAGCTACTCTCTGCCCAAAAATGTCCCAAGACAACCAAAACATCAAAATACAGGCTGAGGAGTGGGGTGAGGTAAACAGAGACTCCATCACACATCAATAGATACCCATAGGAGACGACTGAGCAGGATTTTTCCTGAAAAAGGTTTTTTTTTTTTTTTTTTTTTTGAAGAAAATCCTGCAGACCCTACCTTTAAGTTATGGATTCATATCTACTTTAATGTTATCCAAAACTCTTATTAAAAGCAGTTAGTTATCCATTTTTCTCTAGGTGTATGGTAGTATAGCATTACTTTAGGAAGTGTTTTGCTTTGTGTTTTTGCTGTAGGTGATCTACGTCATGAGGAACCCCAAAGACGTCTTAGTGTCGTCATTCTTCTTTCATCAAATGGCTGGATTCCTCCCAGATCCAGGAACATTTGAAGACTTCATGAACATATTCCTGGAGGGAAAAGGTCATGAGTCTAATCCAACCTGACTAAATACTTTGACAAAATGACAAATATAGAAGAAGTGAGACTGACCAGCAGTTTTGTCTAATTTTAGCAAATGGCCAACAGAAATCATCTTTTACATGGAATGGGGGAAAATATCACTAGATTAGTTGTAAAGTAAAATGACTAGTTTTGATGTTGTCTAGATTCCAAAATTGTCTGTTTAAGTGAGCTAAGTAAGATCCTGATTATCCTTATCTCAGTAAAGTAATGGATTTTTGGCTCCTTTCAGATAAAACCAGTGTTGCCCAACATTGTGATAGAAGCAAACAAACAGTTTTGTGGGAACAAGATCAAGAGAAGTGAACTGGCCTTTTAAAAAAACTAAACAAATATATATAAAAAAACAAGCAAAGTTGCCAGCCACAATGTTAGAGAGAAGAGCCACTAAATGACAGTATATGGTCTAATTTTTACATTTTTGGTCTGCAGTGCTGTTTGGAAAATGGACTGATCATGTGAAGAGCTGGAAACACACCGAGATGGAGGACAGAATCATGTACATCACATATGAGGAGATGATTGAGGTAAAATACTCAAGACAAAAAGGACAGCAATGCAGCCAATGAAATAAGTGTAAAACAGTGGAAAACTTGTCCTTGGTTTTGTGGTAATATTTACATTTTTTGATGGAGTGCTGCCTGAGAGATCAAGATCATGAATTTTTAATATTGGCTTCCAGCCTTTGCCCCCCATGTGCCAAGATTTATATGAATTTTGTTGTTTTTTTTTGCTAAAGATGATGAAATCCCAAGATTCTTTACAGTTGTACTTTAAGAAGCTGTGAACCCCACCCACTCCTTGTTTGTTTTTATGAGTGAGACTTTCAGGGAGAGCATCAAATTAAAAATTGGTGAATATTTCCAAAAACATAAAAATGATCACTATCAACATTAAATATCTTTTTTTTTGCAGTGTGTGTTCAATTAAATATACCGGTAGGTTGATAAGGATTTCATTGGAAATCATTGCATTCTGTTTCTATGTACAATTTACACAATGTCCCAGCTTCAATGGAATTATGGTTTGAGCATAAACCTAACATATGTTGTTGAGTTCTCTACAGCTTTAGCATTTGATTCCTTCTACATATATTGGGCCTCTCAATCTTTTGCCAGAGCAGGAAGAACGTTTGCAATTGTCAGTCACATGTGATGAGCGAACTTTAGTGTTTGCTGATAATTAAGGCCTTCCTGCAGATTTGATCTCAGAAGTTATGTGAAATTTTTATCCTGTGAAAATGTCAATAATTAGAATTAAGACAAAAATCTGTTGCTTTACTCTGATCAAATAATTAATTTCCCTCATGCAGGATCTTCCCTCAGCTCTCAAGAAGATGTTAGATTTTCTGGGTCGTGATCTGAGCGATGAAGTCATCCAGAAGATCGCAGAGCATTGTTCCTTTAAATCCATGAAAGGCAACAGCATGTCCAACTTCAGCCTGGTGCCCAGTATGTACCTGGACCAGGAAAAGTCTCCATTCCTCCGTAAAGGTAAGATCCAAAGGACGGTGTACAGATGGGGTTCATACTCTGATTTTGTTGCTCCTCTTTAAACAGAAAATAAAAGTCTACCCGGAATAAAATGTTTCCTCCTGAACTTCATCTTTTTACTCCACTACATTTCCCTTGCAGATCAAACTTTTTGCTCCACTGAACTGTTATAAATGTTGTTTGTTAAAACCAGATGATTATGTTTTTTTCAGTTCAACATCTGGTGAAGCATATTTCACAATGCCTCAAACACTCCTGAGATTACTGCTGCTTTTGGTTCTTGTTATTTTGAGTCTGCAAATCTGAAATCTTTGGAAAAGTACTTGGAGTCCATGGTATTCTTAAAAGCAAATACTGAAATACTTTTGCTCAAGTAATAATTTGTCTGACCTTTAGTCAGTTCTATTTGAGTAATATTTGACCAAGAGGATCTTTAATTTTAATCAGGTACTGAAATTTAGTGCTTTTGCCAACACTAATTGTTAGTTACCACAATAGGGGCAGCTGAAAGGTGGCCTTTTAGCACCTCCTTGTCATGTGTTCAGTTTTTCAAGTAACCTGGAAAAGGTGGCCTCACATTCACATGTGGATAGAATTGTTGTTGCCCTTCCATTAAAGTAACAAAAACCCCAAAAGGTCCCTGAAATAACTTGAAACTGACAAAAGCAATAATACATAAAATGTACTGAAAATCAACAAATAAAAATCTGACATTGCTTTTCAGTTGTGGTTCAACAGAATCCTTTTAAAAAACAAAATAATGAAAATGGCCTTTTTGGTAATGTGTTGTATACCACACCGAACATGGACCACAGAAAGTTAAGGAGAGAGTTGTTTCAGGAGATGAGAAAGAAAATTATAGACAAGCATGTTAAAGGTAAGGGCTATAAGACCATTTCCAAGCAGCTTGATGTTCCTCCCTGGATGTGGATGCAAGAGGAAAATTGAAGAAAAAGATAATACAAATGGTAACCAAAGACCCGAGAATTTCCAGAGAGATTAGAGGTTAACTTCAAGTTTAAGGTACATACACACCATCTGTCGCTGTTTGAGCCTTAGTGGACTTAATGGAGGACATCACTGTTGAAAGCAAATAATAAAAAAGTGCAACTGGAATTTGTCAAAATGCATATTACCAAGGCACAAAGCTTCTGATCTTGAGCTTTTTGGCAAGTCACATCAGCTCTCACGGATGCAAAAATGAAGCATCCAAAGAAAAGCACACTGTTCCTGCTGTGAAACATGGAGGAGGCTCAGTTATATTCTGGGGCTGCTTTGCTGCATCTGGCACAGGGTGTCTTGAATCTGTGCAGGGTACAATGAAATCTCAAGACTATCAAGACATTCTGGAGTGAAATGTGCTGCCCAGTGACAGAAAGCTTGATCTAAGCCACAGGTCATGGGTCCTCTAACAGGATAATGGCCCAAAACACACTTAAAAACACCCAAGAATGGCTCAGAACAAAACATTAGACTATTCGGAAGTGGCCTTCTTTGAGCTCTGATCGAAATCCTATTGAACATTTGTGAAATGAGCTGAAACATGCAGTCTGAAGAAGACAGCCTTCAAACCTTAGACAGCTGGAGCAGTTTGCTCATGAGGTCTGGGCCAACATACCTGTCAACAAGTGAAGAGGTGTCACTGAAAGTGAGAGAAATCGGATGAATGCACAGATTGCCTCAAAACATTATTGTAATAAAATCTGAATTTAAGAGTACCATCAGTTTTGTCCAGGTCAGTTTCCTTATTTTGTTTTTGTTTTTATAAGTGATTCTGTTCAACCACAATTCAAAAGGAATGTCTGATTTTCATTTGTTGATTTTTAGTAAATATTTGTTAATTTTGTCAGTTTTAAGTTATTTCAGTGACCATGTGTGTTTTTCTGACTTTAATGGAAGGGTGCCAATAATTTTGTCCACATGTGAATTCAGAGAGACCTGTTATCTACCACTGTTGTATAAAACTGGCTGTCAATCATGTTGACCTGCATTAAAGTAGTCTATTTAAACTGTTGGAGATTTTCAGCAGAGACATTGTTTGTCAAAAGCCAAGACAGGGAACTTCCAGGTCAGTAGATGTTTTCTTGCTAAGTAGCGATAGCACGAACCTTAGAAAGAAGAACAGAAGTTAACTTTATTCGGCAGTTTTCTTGTCACAGTTTATACATAACATTCCAATGATCTACTTAGTTTGAAGGTCCCCCGGGAACTCTTTCGCAGGCCCCAGAAGACCCTGAAAGAGACATTGGGCTTAAGATCCATTTTGTTTTCCAGGGTCTAAGGGTATTCTTAATCTTCAAGGCCACTTTTAGCCAATATCTAGTTGGAATAAATCTCAAGTTGAGTAAATATTTCCAAACAGCAGCCGATATAGTGTCCTTCTAGAGGCTAATTGGTGAAATCAGTTAGACTATATTCATTTTTTTAAAAAGCAGATTGTAAGTTTACGTCAAAACAAAAAACTGTCACAAAATAGACATTCGGGTGAACAAAGATAATGGTCATTAGAATAAAAAAGAAAGAACCAGGATCTGTATCTGTTCATGATCTTCTTAAGATATCAACCACTTATTGTAACTATGAACGCTCTTTAACTTATACATACAAAACTATGTATTTAGATTAGCACAAATTGAAAACTATTCTGAACAGCAGCAGTGAAGTTTTTGTCATAAAGAAGCCCACGGAAGACTTGTTCTTCTAATTTTGTATGTTTTGGTTGTTTTGTGTTAGGTATCGTAGGAGACTGGAAAAACCATTTCAGCCCAGAGCAACAGGCCAGATTCACATCAGTTATTCTCAAAGAGCTGGAGAACGAAAGCTTCACTCTGCCCTGGAGTCTGGAATGAACAGCACACAAATGCAAAGATATAAAGTCTTTTTGTAAGAACGGACTGTTTAATTTTAACTTTGGTTATTGCAAGATGACAACAGACAGCAGTGGTGAGGGCAGTTATGATGCTTCATTAAGGATGATGGGACAGTCTCGTTCTTGTGGAAGCTTTGGAATTTATAAGCAGAACACTAAAAAACAATTTATGTTAAACAGTTTTACATCACCTACCTTTAAAGTCAAATAGACAGGAATATATTCAACATAATTGATTCACTTTTGTTACTCCTTTGCCTTTTGTATGTTATTCATGCTTTAATATGTCAAAGTTTCTTTAAATTGTTTAATTGTATACATTTTTACTTAGAGTCGCATTAATCAAGTGTTTTACTTTTGTTTACTATCATTAAATGATTTAAATCACAATTATGTAAAGCTTAAAGTCAAAATTTTATCAAAAGTATCAGTTATTCTTATTCTTCTTTCTTAAGGTTTCCATTTGGTTTATTCCCCAAAAGAGCCAAGTTTGATTGCAGAGCAGAACATAGAGGCAACATTTACGTGGAGGCAAACTTTTAAAACAGCATCATACACTATTAAAAAAGGCCTATTCTGGACCACAGTATCTACTCTAAAAAAATGTAAGCCTTTGAGACAGTTACACTAAGAGTTATATCAGGGAAACAATCGTTTTCTTCTTCGCAACACTAATGTACTGTAACAGCTAAAAAGTGATACTAAACCCAAAGCCTTGTGTTTTTCCCTACCTCACACATATAACGTAAAAATGTTTCTAATCTTTCCAGCATGAGTGCAAAGCTCTCTCCCTGCTTAATTTTCAGTACGAGTCAAGATGAGCTAAGTGTAATTTGGTAACGCAGCAGGATATGTTCCTGAAACTTTCCCCATAAAGGAGTGGGTAGCCTTGGTGGTCTTATCCTGCTACCGGTGTATGACCATTAACTGTATATATATGGCCATCATGATCTTGTAAGTTTTTAAACTGCTTTAGTACACTTTATAGTCCTTTTTGCTATTTTGTTGACATTGTTAACATGTCAAATTATGTGTGGCATTGACATAAAGGCAAATGTCATTGGTATACTGTTGTAAAACAAACCAGTTGCTTCCTTCCTGCATCATATCCTTTCTCTGAAGATCACAGAAAGCACAAGTGTAAAAGTAATTTTGGTACAGAAACACTCCTAGTTTTTACAAATGTTTTTTAGAAGTGTTCCTGGGTAAGTCATATAATATATCAAGCTACTTGCAAAGAGATTCATTGTGGTTCTTCCAAAAGTTTATTTTTCTGATTTTGCCGTTCACAGAACTTTTTACCATTTCATGCATGTAATCTTCGAAATTTAAAGCCAAGAAAATGTAAATAAATCCTTCATGGTCCTTGTTCAGGTCAAATGATTTATGAAAAGAGACAAGGGTGTGGAAGCAGAACGACAGAAAACATGCGCACAGGTTTAGTCTGAGACACAGGGTTTTGTATAGAAAATATCATTTGTTTATTTGACGTGGCCGATATCACAACACAACTGTTGAGCCTTGGTTAGCTATGAAGTCAAATTTCCATCTATGGTCCCTGGGCAAGAAGTACAAAACATTCACCAACCAGGCATAACATTAAGACCACTGGCAGGCGAAGTCTTTAACTGGTTTTCTCGACATCATGGCACCTATTAGTGGGTGGGATTTATTATGCAGCAAGTGAACCTTTTTTCCTCAAAGTTCATGTTAGAAGCAGGAACAATGAGCAAGAATATGGATTTGAACAAGTTTGACAGAGGTCAAACTGTGATGGCTAGATGACTGGGTCAGCGCACTTCCAAAAACCCAGCTTTTGTGTTTCCGGTCTGCAGTGGTCAGTATTTATCAAAAGTGGTCAAAGAAAAGAACAGTAGTGAACCAACGACAGGGCCGTGGGAAGACTGGCCACGTGGTCTGATCTGACGGACAAGCTACTGTTGCTCAGATTGCTGAAGAAGTTAATGCTGGTTCTGATAGAAAGGTGGCGTATCACAGTTTGTTGCATCTTGAATCACGTGTTCACAACAAACTCAATCTGAGACCAGGGGCCTGTTCTAGAAGCAGGATTACTGCCTAGCGAGGTAACTTTGAGGGTAGGTTCCGGGTTCCCTGTTCTACGAGACGGGTTCACTTCTTAGCGAGGCGAGTCTCCATGGCAACGTACGCTGAACAACTAACCTGCTCCGGGGCAGGTTAGGTTCCAGATTGAACTCGTGGACTATAAAACCCCACTCACTGACCAATAAGCTCTCTTGGCCAGCTCCTCTGCAGGAGTAAAATCTGGGGGAGGACTCTCATTGCCGTAACAAGATCTTCAATGCCAACACTTCTGCTCCAAGACAATATTTTATTGCCCATCTTAAAGTTGTGACAGGAATTCATGTATGGCTCATGTGGCCTACATATCACACAAGAAATGTAAACACGATAGGAATGAACAAATGAATGAATTCATCTTGGAAATGAATTAGACATGTCTGGTGCATGTTACAGTAAAAGTGCATGTTGAACAGTGCTATTTCAGGATGATAATGGCACAAAAGATTTTTTGCGCGCTGTACTTATGCATTGAGACTGTCAGCAATTATCTGCCAGCACTCCGTCCGTGCTTTTGCAGCGGCGACGGTGTTGCTTTTGACGTTTATTACATGTTTGAATTCTTTATACTTTGTCATGATCGCCTCATGCTCCTCGTGTGTGAAGTATGCGGTCCTTCGCTCTCTGGCCTGCTGTGACGCTCCAGACTGGTCCATGTTCACGATTGGTCAGATGCGGCGGGCTCAGCCTTATATGCGTGCACGCGCTCATAGCAAAGCTGGATCCAGTTATGAGGTTGATAACCAGCGTCGTCAGACCATTTAGCGAGACCGCCGGCTACCGCGCTCAGTTCAGCGAGGTAGCTCCAAGGCTATCTCGCTAGGCTAAACTTGCTTCGTAGAATAGGCCCCAGGGCAATCAGCAATATCATCACCTTTTACTTCAACGACAGAGGCATTCACTTGAGATTTCTGAAGGCTCTGTAACAGTTTATTTGACCCAAAGACAACATGGGGTGAAACCTCTTTGGGTTAAAGCAGTTTTTTAAATTAGCTGCACTGGAGGCTTCATTGAGAAAAACCTCTCCCCATAAGGCAGAGATTTGATGCATGATTAAAAAGATGAATTTCTGTAGACAATGCAGCATTCTAATTGTACAAAGTATAAAATAGAAATATGTGTTTATTCATGTGACAATGTCAGCACCAGAAGAGATGGATTAAGTAACCCTGACAATCATCTATTGGGAATGAATCCTCTGTTATCTTGTCCTGCACTCAGGAGAAGTCCCTCCTTGTGCCATTCACCTCGATTTTATCAGACCATTGAGTCTCCGGTCAGTACACAGGTACATTAACTTGATTCTGAGTCAGCCACAGTGCAGCTACACCCATTCACCAGGAGCTTTTTCTCAGTGTTTGGAGACAGTGAGTGGGAGTCAGCTTCCCACTGAGATGTGTTGTGAAACAAATGTTGGCTCTGTTGCTCTGTCCAGCTTGCACTTATCTGCACAACAGACTGGGATTCGGTTTCTGAGTTGGCAGGGTATTGTGGGAGCATTGAGAAATGTGATCTTGCTTTTCACAGCACAAGCATCTGCATTCCTTTGTTGCAGCGGCTTTAGAAATATATGCTCAAAAATATTTCAGACAAGCTCAGACAGGGCAAGTTGTGCACACCGTCAGGCACAAAGCTGCAAAGATAATGTAGGCTGTGCTGGAAAGGTCACTTTAAAAATAAAGTAATTCTTGAAATTGTTTTGCCAAGTTCAACAGCAAGAAGTTTCACTTGAAGTGCAGCAAAGTGCAAGTAGTGGTTTGCTAAGCAGACATACATGTTTGAGTATTTATATGGTAAATAACAGAGATTATAATGTAGGTAGGTCTGTCATACAAATCCCAATTCCAATTAAGTTGGGATAATGTACAAACATGAATAAAAACAGAATAAAGTGATTTACAAATCCTTCTTAACTACAATGTATTCAATTGAGCACACTACAAGGAGAAGATATTTGAATTTGGTGCCTGCAGCACTTTCCAAAAAAACTTGGCTAGTGGGTGTGCAATATCATCTTTCCTTTAAAAGACACTCAATATGTGTTTGGGTACTGAGGGCAAAAGCTGTGCAAAAAGAGCCATCAAGAAAATCATTGGGGCTGCTGAAAAAGTTTCAAGATAGCTGTGGATCAGGGGGAAGATCTGTGGAGCAGTGGACCACTCTGACACAAGTCAGGGGCTGATCAGCCCTGACTGCTTCACCCGAGTGAGTGTGTCTGATGATCAATGACCAAAGCATCCTATGACCCCAGGTTCAGCACTGAGCATGTGTCCAAGTAGCACCAATAGGTGTACTTCAGAATAAACCAGAGCAAAATGCTCCTCCGTGGTTACATTTATACATTTAACATGATATGAAGAAAACTGTTCATTGCAGTCAAAATCTGGTTAATCCTGAAAATTGCAGTTAAATCAACTGGAATATGCATCAAATAACACCACATGATAGTAAGACATGGACAGAGACCTTATTGCAGCACAATGACCTTTTAATTTCAGTAGTGGACAGTAATGCAGTAAAGTTATCAAAGTGCTACTGCAACAATCTTGTCCACTGAGAAAACCCTAAACAAGTTCACTGAGCCAGGGCCTTGTGAGACTTCACCCACCTAGTTCCTTACATCTTGGGTAACTCAGGGAAGTAAAAAGTCCACCCCCTTCCAAGAGACTGGCTCCAGAACCAGAGCTGACCATCCTTACCAGCTGCATCTGTGCTGTGGAGGCTACAGCGCCTCTGACTGGAGAGATGTGAGAAGAGTGGTGAGGACAGCAGAGAGGATTATCGGGACATCTCCCCTCCATCCAGGACATTGCACAGAGCTGCTGTGTATCTCGGGCCAGGAAGATCTGCAGGGACCCCTTTCACCCCCATCATAGAATGTTTAACCTGCTGGCCTCTGGGAAAACATTCTGCAGCATTTGGTCTAGGACCAGCAGGTTCTACAACAGCTTTGTTCCCCAAGCCATCAGACTGCTGACCTCCTAAATCTCACTGCTACATACTGACTGTTACTGGACTCAATCTCCTTCCTCCCTTCATTTGTGCATATCCAATATTTAATATTTAACTTACAAAGATTCATATTTTTTTATACCTCTTTTGCACCTTGCGCATTTTATATTATATTTTTATATTTTTCTACAATAACTTGCACCTTATCATCTACTTGTTATAAATAGTGTACTTGAAAACTGCTAACTGTAGCCCACACAACAAGATCTCGTTCTGTATGCACCTGCTGCATACTGAATGACAATAAAGTCTAAGTCTAAGACATGCTGACATCCTAATCCTCTTATATATGATACAAATATCACACTATATTAGAATTCTCTTTACACATCTATTTACTTTACTTCTATTCCAGGTTTATTTATTTAAAAAGAAAGTTATATCTTGGACTTAGATGTTCACCTGAACACATCCATTTTCTGATTATGTCCTGACTGTTAATTTTATTCCTTATATTCCTCCAATTAACTAATTGATTGATCTGATCTATTGTGCACTGTGTAACCATCACAACTCTTGGAATTGCTGGTTGAGCACAAGTTAACCTGTAGACAGGTAGGATATGAACTAATAAGGAACAATGACTGACAGTTACTGTTTAATATAACTATGCAAAACATTTGAGAAAGTATCAAAAACACAGTAAAAACATAGCATTTATTTTTATGTCCTCCCAAAGAATTACTGTCTGAAATTTCACTGTTTATTGTCTCCCCCAACACTGCAGAGGAATTTTGGCCACTGCACTGGAACACGGTAAATCTGGACCCATTAGATCACTTGACCTTCCAGAGTCCAACCTTTCTGCTCCAGAGAAAACTGAAGCCCTTTGTTTCTGGTTAGCCTCACTGATTAGTGTTTTTTCTTAAGGCTACACAGCTGTTCAGTCCCAATCCCTTGAGTTCCCTTTGCATTGTGTATGTGGAAATGTTTTTACTTTCACGTTCACAAATACTGTGTAAGATTTTAAAGTGAATTCTTCTCTGATGTTATTATGAACAAAAAAAATGAAAGGGGCTTAATCAAGCTTGCCCAAGTTTAGATGATGTGTGTATTCAAAACATTAAATGCCATTTTGCCAAATGCCAAATTTTGTTAGATTATATTTCAGGAGTTCTTTCCTGGTGTGCTATTTATCAAAGTTATACTTACTATACTATACTACTCTGTTTCATTGCTGAATTCTTTTCTTCACTTAGTCAAATTGACACAATACATTTATTAATTCCAGTGGGGTTTTTTTGGTTGGTTGTTTTTAAATCCAGCCCAACACGCAAAACCTAACACATGGACCTGGATCTAACAAACATTACAATTCAACAAAATCACCTAGTATTTGAAAGTAATGTTTAAAACAAACAAATGTTTGAGTACTTGACCATGTGCCAAAACAAGTCGCGCCACACTGGTCAAATTTCCTAACCATAACTTTGTATTTGCAGCGGGACATAGAGGCTTAAAAATTGCAGCGCCCCCTCCAGGGTAACTGTGTGTATTACTGTAAGTCTGCTGTAGTGCTGCCAAACTTCCGCTAGATGTCGCTGTTGACTCTTCACCTTCACACAGACGAGCCTTCTCAGGCAAACGTATAAATACATAAATAACCCCAAAAATCTTATCACCACATAGCAACAGATCAGCATTCACACACTTAACCCTCAAAGACCTCAAATAGCATAAATATTCAGATTTAAGTGCATTTTTTATCCTCTTCATCATGAAGTATCTCCATCAGGAGGATGTAATAAAGGAGTTATCATCTATTAATTGTTTTGTTAAAACAAGTATTGGTAACACTTTATAATAACTATACACTATTAAGCATTAGTTAAGCATTTGTTAAGCATTATGAAATCATTAGTTAATCCTTAATTCCTCATGAACTCATCATGAATTCATCATTAGTATTGCATTACAAAGCATTAGTAAAGACAGTCATTAATCCTTAACTAATGCATTACTAAGCATTAGTGAAGCATTAGTAAATCCTTAATTTTTCATGAATTAACCATTAATTCAACATTAGTAATGCATTATAAAGCATTAGTAAAGACAGTTTTAAATGTTCAATTAACACATCATTAAGCATTAGTTAAACATTAGTAAAGTGCATAATTTATTGTTAACTCATCATTTGTAAGTAATTAGCTATAAATTACTAAGCTATTAAGCATTAGTTAAGCATTATGAAATCATTAGTTAATCCTTAATTCCTCATGAACTCATCATGAATTCATCATTAGTATTGCATTACAAAGCATTAGTAAAGACAGTCATAAATCCTCAACTAATATATTACTAAGCATTAGTCAAGCATTAGTAAATCCTTAATTTTTCATGAATTCACCATTAATTCAACATTAGTAATGCATTATAAAGCATTAGTAAAGGCAGTTTTAATGTTCAATAAACACATAATTCATTGTTAACTCATCATTTGTAAGTAATTAGTTATACATTACCAAGCATTAGTAAACACAATTATAACCCAATTATAAGTACTTGAGCAGCAGTTGAGCATTAGTAAATGCTTAATTAATCTTGAATTCATGATCTGCATAGCATTTATAATGCATTACTAAGCACTTAATAAACCTGGTTATAAATGTTTTGTTGTTCATTGATAACCTGAGTTATTAATACTTTATAAAGGATTAGCAACTGTTAATAAACATGTATTCATACTCAATAAATTACTTATTAATGCCTATTAATGCAGTTACTACTCATTAGTTACCATTAGTTAAGTTTATTCTGTGAGCCCATCTAAAGTGAGGACTATCTATGCTTTATAAAGCATTTATAAAGCGTTTATAAATGACACAGAAGCAAAGACATACAAAGTGTCAGTTTTATTGGTCCCAAACACAAACAATACACACTTTAAACAAATACAAACGATAAAATTTCAAGTAAGCTTGACAAACATCTTCAAATAACAACAATCTGTGTTAAAATAAAAATAGAAAGATAAAATTCAAGCTCACACTTTGGAAACCTTAACATTTCGAGTAAACTGGTGAACTATCCCATCCTCTGACCTGTACGTCTTCTCATTTTTTTCAATGCTGTTATACACACTCCCCTTAATCGCTTGGCCATTTTGCTCAGGGTTGCTGAGCTGCCTGCAATGGTGTCATCTAGCATGTCGATCTGCCGCAGCCGTAGCCCCTGAGCAAATCTATAAAGACAAAAAATAAATTAACATGTATTCACATAACATTTATAAATGGATAAGATAATCTCTTAACAGATCCCTGTGCACCACACAAGGATCTGTGTGTATCCTTGTGCGCCACTGTTTGTACCATGGCCTATGATCTAATCAGCAGATGCAAGAGGACATATTACACAGGGCACTGCTTCTCAAACGTTTCATGTCGAGACCCCCCAAAGTCATCATATTTGAACTGAGGACCCTCCCATCCCAACTGGATACATATCTTGAAGTGCAGCAATGCCCAAAAATGGAGTGTGTTGTCTAACCTTAATGTGTGACCATGGCATGCATCAGGTGCAAACATATCAGTTGTTTCCATATATGGCCACTAACGAGACATGCCCAAATACCAGTATACTGTATTATTATGACATCAGCAATCTCCATACACACACAAGGGACAAGCCAGGACTGACAGCGATCCAGCCGCTATGCCCATAAACTTAACTGTACACTGTATGGTTATTTAGTTAACCATGGCAACGCCACCAGGAGCGCAGGGCGCTGTTTTTACTTTTGATGTGTTGATGTGCCTTTTTCATGTCTTTTTTCTAGATGTCTTAAGATTTCTGTATTAGCTGGAGATCCCACTAAAACCAAGTGGGGACTCTTTAGAAGCACTGATATAGAGGGAGAGTGAAGGACACTGACTGAAGGACACTGACTGAAGGACACTGAAACTGAACCTGACATGCTATGTGTACAGATTTCAGTAACTCAACGTAATCCAAATAATTGATAAAACATTCCATGCATGATTTTTCATATTGTATATTTTATGGATACTACAAAGACACTGGAAATGTAGTAAGCTGTGAGCCTATGACACATGTTTAATGATACTGCTATTACTTGCTTACCTGTACATGAATTCCATCCAGTTACAGATGGGTACTTTTGAGTGGCTGAAGATGGATTTGTGCCTGACCAAAATTTGTTTTGCTCCATGTTCTGGTCGTCGACAGACCCTAGAAGAAAAGCAACATGGAAAAAAAAGAATGATAAGAAGAATGATAACAGGGAATTTATTCATTCATCATTTATTTATTTAATTGCTCTAAATCATATGTTCTCAAAGTCTTTATAACTCCTAAACTGACAACCATTGGACAAGGTTTTGTCCTGCAGTTACCCATCTGCCATGATTTATCTTTTATTACATGGGAGTTTGACATAAAAACTAATTGTCATAGACCCCCTTTGGGTCCCGACCCACAGGTTGAGAACCATTTGGTCAACAGAGTAACAGACCTAATCTGGGGAGAGACCTCCCTGCATAAACCCTGCAGCTTCACATTAAGCTTCCCCCAAAAATTCAAATTTAAGCATGCAAATGCATGACACAATTAGACAGACACACAGACACATTGAAGTTATATGATGATATAATTGGGCTTCTTACCAGGAATACTGATCTTGACTGTTTGTCCTCCTCTTCAATTTCATCTGGTGATGGCATGTTGTGCACTACTAATGACTACCAATGTTGTCCCAACTAATAAGATTCTTAAACTCTCTGAACTTGCTCATTGTTTCAAACGTGCGGTCTGAAGTGGATTATAATGTAAATAGAATAAAAAAGAGTCTCGGGGTGTTTTTCTAGAGCTGTCATCAATATGAAAAAAAAAAAAAGCCCGCGGTCTAGCTCTCCAGAACCGCAAAGGAGGCTGGGACTTGTAGGACACTGGGACGTGTAGGACGCTACTGCGCTTGCTCCTACCTTCAAAACGCTAGTGCGCATGCTCCAAATACGGAAGTCGGAGAAAGAGCAACAGATTGCAGAAATGGAGTTGTCCTCAGTGTCAAGTGGGCGCATCTTTGGTACGCGGAGACGGAACAAAAAAAAAAAAACTACGGAGGAGAGTGACATATTAACGGCGGAAAAGAGAGATACCGTCGATAGTGGTGAGTACATTTCTTTTTTCATGTTTCCCTTTCCACATGGAATACAACCCCGGAACGTGTATTATTCATTATGCAAGTCTGCCCGGCTGCTCGCGGCTTCATGCAGTTTGGGGTGTGCAAAAAAAATGATTAATTTAACTATTGCGATTTTTTGTGCCATAATTCAGTAAATCAATGTCAAAGTTCAGAATCGATTTTCCCGAATTTTCAAAAAGCAAAGGTCACGCCGCGCCCGTGCACCAGGTATCCTCTTTTCGGGGATTCGGAATCGTGTCTTTGCTTGTGCTTGTGTATTGTATGATATAGACTAGATGCTAGAGGGAGCATTAAGTCCCTGGGTTAATAGTTAACCAAATAATGGACCCTTATGGGACTGTAAGAGTGTACAAACCATTTGTACATTTCCGGGCCCAATCAAACATTGACTTTATATACAATGGGGTCCCATGAACAGAATTGCCATTAAGTGGCCTAATGCAAGCCAAACTCGGAATTTCTTGAAATGAAAGTTAATGATAATTACTGCTACAGGCCTACAGCTGTTTGATATGTGCCAATTTGGTGTCCCTGAAATGAAAAAGTTTGAGAACCAGTAATCTAGATGATTTATTAATACAATAAACAATTTACTCTGTATTAGGTATGGGGGGAGGACATGCCAAAAAGAAGAAAGTAGCAGTGGAGAATGTGGAGATGGATTCTTCGGAAGAGAGGCTCATCGCAGATGCTAGTGGTGTGTACTGTACCCTTTGATTGACTTGTATCTTTTTGATGTTTACTGTACTGTGTGCTATATCTGTAGTAGTATGACTTGACCTGAACTTTACTTTCCATTAGGTGTGTCCATTGCCCCAACTAAAGTCCTGGCAAACAAAAAAATTGCAGGCGAGTTGGAGCTGTATAAGCTGAAGGCAGGCTGGCAACAGGAGAGGATTGATGAACTGACCAGAGAGAGAGATTTTCTGAAAGAACAGTTGGCAGCAGGTAAGTCAAAAGACTTACGACTCTGGACACAACTTAAGGTCACTATAATTGGATTAAATATTGTTATATTATATTTTATTAACTCTTTCATGCATGAATTACTAAATCACAAAGGAATACTTTCTTCAATACTTTGTTTTACTTTCAAACAGTTAAAAATCATGGTCATTTTTTTCAATGTTATATTTTGTCATAGTTTTACATCTGCCAACGTCACTGCATGCATCAACATGGTAAGTTAGTGGAACTTAGTTAAGATCCACAAGCACATATTTGACAAATGTTTATTAAGCGTAAATAAAAGAAATAGCAAAATCTGAAGTATGTATGCTATTTCTGTTTAATCAAACTACTTACTTGTGAGTGAATGCAATATTATGTGAATAAATTCCAAGTACCAAATTTGCCTTTTGCTGGCTGTTTTGGATTTTGGATGTAATACATATCTCCATAATGTAAAAAAAAACAAAAAAAAAAACAAGATTATTAAAAACTTTACACAAGGGTTTAGGATTTCACCAACTGATAGTTGGACATGGCACTGCAACATGAATGGTATAAAATTTATTCCAAATGTCTGTCTACTGTAGTGGACACATGCATGAAAGGGTTAATTTTTGTTTTTAATTGATTTTAACTTGTGTTTTTCTTCATTTTAGTAAAGTTGTTTGTTGTTTTGTTTTGTTTTGTACAAAATTTGTCTGTATGCAGAGCGCAGAACGGGACGGGCTGGCAAATAAGAGGGACAGACAGATAAGGGAAGGATTGAGGGCTCATCGTATCTAATAGTATCAGTTGTTACTAGGTAGAATTTTCAGACTTAGAAGAAAATGAAACAACGTTGACCCTCAGCGGTCAGCAGACCCTTCATAATTTTGACCCCTGCGATGTAGTGCTGTGGATAGCATTGCGCCAACAAGGACATTTCCCAGCCATGGAGGTAGGCTACTACGAGGAGGGGAGAAGCCAGCTCTGCTAGTATGGCAGCAAAATGTGTTCCCTTATCAACAATAAGATTTCTGGTGGCTTAATTCTTCAAGCACCGTCCACACTGTCATATCGTACCCATAATGTTTTTAGAGGCAGTATGTTTATTTGGAAGGCAACTGTAAACAAATTTCAGAAATCTTATTGCTGCTGACAGAAACAAAAAAACAGCACACTGTTGGATAGTATGGGCCCTCAATCTATCCCTTATTTGTCCGCTTCTTGCCGGGTCACCGTTCTTGGTCTCCGCAACCGTTCTGCGCACTGCATACAGACCCGTCTCGTTTGTACATAGTTCTGAAGCCCTCAAAAGTGTTCATTTAACATCATTCAAGTAAGGGGAAGGGTGCGGGGGGGTGGTTTTCTGGTTAAAGGAACACAGCCAACCAGTTTTGTATCATTATTTGTTTGGGAATCATTGAGGTGGTTGATTTGAGTTGTGCATCACTGGTTCACAACTCAGATAAACTCAATAACTGTCAAACTATATGAATGCATACAAAACAAGCTTTAAACTCTTTCATGTGAGATGATGCCACATGTATGATTTCTTTCTGTTTTAAATAGCTCTTAAAAAAGATGGTGCAGCATCCACCTCCACCCTGAACACAGCACCCAACTCCTCCCAGAAACCCAAGACTTCACGTTCCTCTTCTGTGAGAGTGTGTCTGAGTCGGAGTCTAACTCTGTCTCGCCCGACTCATCTCCGGACAAAAAGAAGAACAAGTAGGACAAAAATAAGGCGGGAAAGGGAAAAATAAGGTGAAAAAGTCAAAGGAAAAGGAGATGGGCCCAAAGGCACGTCAGAGAGGTAAAAATATAAATAAATTAATAAAAACACACAAATGAATAAATGCAGACATTGTTTAACTATGAGTGACCCTGCCCATTACAAGCTAACCACATTACGAGCTCCTCCCATTTCCATTGTATGAAAAACTATGCAAACATTGCCAGATCGTTCACGATGGGAAGAGGGCCTAAATTCAAAGTCGACAATGCAAAACAAAGATATTAAAGGGATAGTTCAAACACAATTTCATTTTCCTCAATGGTTGTCCCATGGAAATAAGTATTTATTTATTGTCAGCCAATATCTTGATATAGATCAATTAATTATCTTGATATAGAATGTGTGTGTGTGTGTGTCTTTTAATGTGTAATTTTATGTTCTTTGTATTGCAGCCCTGAATCCGAAGCAGGCAGTGCTCAGGTATCAACAAATACTAAAGGCATTCCATAAAGGAGGGACCACCATGGGTGCTGCGTTCTCAGCCGTCGGTGTACATCGGAACACAGTGGTGGCCACTGCACCCATCGCTGAGCTTTTTATCGCTGCACGGAACAGATACAAGGACATCTTAGATGGTCACAAAAATGTCATGTAAAACTAGCAGTGTTGGCTTCTGAGTGCTCTCTGGCAATTGAACAGGATTCTGCTATAAAGGAGAATGTAAAAACACTTAAAAACAACAACAAGCTGCTGCCCCTCACCAAGAAGTGAGCTTGGGCTAGGGTGCACTGTGAGAATACCAGTCAAGTGGGCACACCAACATAAAATTTGATATTATGTCCAATATTAAAGAAAAAGTAATAATTTATTATTTATAAGTAATAAAGTAATAATTGAAAAATGTTACGTTGGTCAGTTATCCTTACTTGACCGGTTACCTACTGGAATAGCACTGTGATCCACTTGTGTACTGTGATCCACAAGTTGTTTTTCTTTGGAGTGCGATTGCATTTTGCTTACAATTGTGTTTTTAATTGGCCAGTTTTATTTGTCAGATAAGAATGTTTTATTTTTTCCACCATAAAGCCTTAGAGCTGTACACCGTGTAGCCTGTGAGCTAGAGTGTGTCAGCTGATTTTTTTTTTTTAACACTGTTATCTAGTGTTATCTAGCAATATTTGAAAACTGTATATTTGTTTTACTGAAAAGCACTTTGTTCACTTTAAGGGCACACACAAGAAGTAGGTGGGTGCGTGGTTCTGGGAGTCTGGGCCAAAGTATATCAATATGGGAACTTTAAATGAACTGGCAGAATCCAAGAATCAGGCAGCCACCTACTTCTGGTGTGTGTGTGTGTGTGTGTGTGTGTGTGTGTGTGTGTGTGTGTGCGTGTGCGTGTGCGTGCATGCAAAGTGCAAAGCCTAAGAGGATAGTTCACCTGTTGACTCGAAATGTTAAGGTTTCCAAAGTGTGAGCTTGAATTTAATTTTTCTATTTTTATTTTATCACAGACTGTTGTTATTTGAAGATGTTTGTCAAGCTTACTTGAAATTTTATTGTTTGTAATTGTTTAAAGTGTGTATTGTTTGTGTTTGGGACCAATAAAACTGACACTTTGTATGTCTTTGCCTCTGTGTCATTTAAAAATGCTTTATAAATGCTTTATGAAGCATAGATAGTCCTCACTTTAGATGGGCTCACAGAATGTACTTAAGTAATGTTAACTAATGAGTAGTAACTGCATTAATAGGCATTAATAAGTAATTTATTGACTATGAATAAATGTTTATTAACAGTTGCTAACCCTTTATAAAGTATTAATAACTCAGGTTATCAATGAACAACAAAACATTTATAACCAGGTTTTTCAAGTGCTTAGTAATGCATTATAAATGCTATACAGATCATGAATTCAAGATTAATTAAGCATTTACTAATGCTCAACTGCTGCTCAAGTACTTATAATTGGGTTATAATTGTGTTTACTAATGCTTGGTAATGTATAACTAATTACTTACAAATGATGAGTTAACAATTGTGTTAATTGAACATTTAAAACTGCCTTTACTAATGCTTTATAATGCATTACTAATGTTGAATTAATGGTGAATTCATGAAAAATTAAGGATTTACTAATGCTTGACTAATGCTTAGTAATATATTAGTTGAGGATTTATGACTGTCTTTACTAATGCTTTGTAATGCAATACTAATGATGAATTCATGATGAGTTCATGAGGAATTAAGGATTAACTAATGATTTCATTATGCTTAACCAATGCTTAACTAATGCTTGATAGCTTAGTAATGTATAGCTAATTACTTACAAATGATGAGTTAACAATAAATTATGCACTTTACTAATGTTTAACTAATGCTTAATGATGTGTTAATTGAACATATAAAACTGTCTTTACTATTGCTTTATAATGCATTACTAATGTTGAATTAATGGTTAATTCATGAAAAATTAAGGATTTACTAATGCTTCACTAATGCTTAGTAATGCATTAGTTAAGGATTAATGACTGTCTTTACTAATGCTTTGTAATGCAATACTAATGATGAATTCATGATGAGTTCATGAGGAATTAAGGATTAACCAATGATTTCATTATGCTTAAGTAATGCTTAATAGTGTATAGTTATTATAAAGTGTTACCCAAGTATTTATACCTGTTATTGATATGTGATTATCCTTGACCTCCAGTTTCTATAATTTTGGGAACATATATTTTAATTTTTAATTAATAACATGCATATGTTTTCATATTTAAGTATATCTTACTTTAAACACAGAACAAAGATATAAACACAACACTTGTTTTTCCTCTCATTTTTCATGAGCTGAACTCAAAGATCTTCAACTTTTTTATGTACAAAAAAGGCCTACTTCTCTCAAACAATATTTACAAATTTGTCTAAATATGTGTTAGTGGGCACTCCTCTTTTGCTGAGGTAATTGAGCCATCTCTCAGGTTTGACATATCAAGATGCTGATTAAACAGCATGATCATTGCACAGATGGGCCTTAGGCTGACCACAAGGGCACTCGACCATTCACCATTTACAGTGCAACATCTCCTACACAGTTGAGCAGGTTGTTGATTGCAGCTGAGGAAATTTTGGTCTGATCCTCTTCAATAGCTGTGTGAAGTTGCTGGATATTGGCAGGAGCTGGAAAACGCTGTTATATGCCAATCAAAGCATCCCAAACAGGCTCAATGGATGACATGTCCAGTGAGTACGTTGGCCATGCAAGAAAGGCCACAATAAAAGGCCACTCTAAAATGTGCAGTTTTATCACACAACACTGTGCAACAGATGTTACAGATTTTGAGGGAACAGGCAATTGCTAGCAAGTCGTTTTATGAAGTAATTTTTAGACCTGCTTTTACATGTCTTAAAAAGTGAGTTTTTAAGATGTGATTGAAAAGATGTCACTGATTCAGCAGGTCTCATCTCCTCATAAAGTTGTTTCCTGGACTACAAGTGTTGCTGGTGCTCCTTTAGGATTTTTTTCTCTCCAAACACCAAAGTTCTTACTAACTTCTGATACTCAGTGTTATGCTAGGTAATAAAACTACGATACATTAGTGACACTAGTGTATCTCGGCTGAACTTATCCGATGTGTTATTAAATTCTCAGCATAGAAAAGACCTTATCCACAGAAACAGCTGTCATTGGGCGAGAGGCGGGGTACACCCTGAACCCGATTGCAGGGCCACATGGAGAGACAGACAACCATTCACACTCACACCTGAGGTCAATTTAGAGTCACCAGTCAACCTGCTGAGCATGATTTTGGTCTGTGGGAGGAAGCTGGAGTTCCTGGAGAGAACCCACGCATGCAGGGGAAAAACATGTAAAGTTGACACAAAAAGAACCTGCCCAAGCTGGGGATCAAACCAGCAACCGTCTTGCTGTGAGGCATATTTCGGAACAGTTGATTGATTTCATTTAACACATCTGATTTTTTTTCTCTATGATCTTCTAAGTTCTGTTAGCTTAAATGTTTCTTTGAAAATTTGTCACACTAAATATTGGGCTTTTGAGAGACTCACTGCTGAAGAGGAGCAAAATATGGGACTTCAAACAAAAACATACACGTCTAACTATCAACTAAGAAATCTCAAGGTTTGTCTAAATCACCAGACCTAAACAACAGCTTCTTTTCTGCAGTTTAACATGGATTATTTATGTCTCATAACACTAATACATACATCTTTTTAAGCATAAATACAAGCATATTTGACCCCAGATTAATTTATGGCACTTATGAGTTTAATCAACAGGATTCACCACATTTAAGTTTTGTGATGACTGAACAATGAAATTTAAGTGCAAAAGGATTTTACATTCATCAAACTAGGGTGGAGGCATTTTATTTATGTGTTGTTTGTCTTTGTGTCCGTACACAGTCCATCCGTCCATCCTGTGAATGCAACGCTTCAAGTACTCTTCATATGATTTTCTTCCAAACACAGTAGAACTGTGTACAGTAACTCAAACATGACTTGGTTATACTTTTTTAAAGTTCATAGGTCATTAGACCCAGACTTTGGAATTTCTGCTGTGGACTTAACCATTCTAATACATGGGTGACATCTTATCATCTGAAGGTGCATGGCATCAACACCAAAATTACCTGACCAGGGTAACATTTCACCATGAGCTTTTCACCTTTAGGTGTGTACAATGAAAGTAAGTGAAGAAACATTAAAGGAAAAATTCGGTTTCTGCAGCTTTCACATTGTTTATAGAATGAAGTAGAACAATATACTCACCCAGAAGGCTTTCCTGATGCAAACAGATCTAACAGATATTTGGATCCAAAGTCGAGGTTCGGACATCCGCATAATGGTAGCACATAGGGCATACAGCGCCGCTTCTAAAACTGCATTAATCGTCCAAAAACTCATTAGTTTCACCAATATTTCATCGTGGTCCGCTCGGGCTACTCCTCCACGACAGTCTGTGTCACTCCAGACATGTTTTTGTAACTGTGCTGACCTCTGAACTGAAGAAGAAGAACTCTTGCCTCCGCGCCTGCGCAGTACTCTCTGGAGCGCTGCCTCCGCGTCCTCCTTTCAACGAGCTCCTCATCTGTAAACTCTGGCTCAAAACTGTAAGGACACCCATCATATTCAAAGTTCTCCACCACAACATCTTCATCCGATACATATTCGTCCATTTTGCACAAAACTGGAAGAAGAAAGTAGTTGTGTAGCCGGCTGTGTTCCCCTGAAACAATGAGCCGCACTGCGCATGTGTGGAGGAAGCGCTTTTCTTCTTCAGTTCAGAGGTCAGCACAGCCACAAAACATGTCTGGAGTGACACAGACTGTCGTGGAGGAGTAGCCCGAATGGACCATGATGAAATATTGGTGAAACTAATGAGTTTTTGGATGATTAATGCAGTTTTAGAAGCGGCGCTGTATGCCCTATGTGCTACCATTATGCGGATGTCCGAACCTCGACTTTGGATCCAAATATCTCCCGAAGCACTGTTTGGATCAGGAAAGCATTCTGGGTGAGTATATTGTTCTACTTCATTCTATAAACAATGTGAAAGCTGTGGAAACCAAACTTATCCTCTAAACCTTTCTTATGGGATTAATGCACTAAACTCAGAAGGAGCATCACAGAGCATAAAAATCCCTCAGCGTGTTTGTGTTGGTGTATCCCTCCCATCCTCCGGCCTCTCCATCCCCTGAGCTCTAACACCACATCAATTACATAGTGGCCTTTTATGCCTCGGGAGTATTGTGTGTGTGTGCATGGGCGTGTGCAAGTGTGTGTGTATCTACTGAGGCAGACGATGTGGTGCCTGCTTCAGGACACCCACCTCGCTGCCCACTGGTCCTGCCCTGGGCTGCCCACAGGATGCCGGCCAGCTTTGATGCCCACTTCTCATCAGCAGACTGTAGCGTCTCACACAAGATAGCCCAAAACTCGGCAAAAGATCCCATAATCTGTTTGAAAAAAAGCACTCAGCCAAGCCCTCTCAAGTCTGTGGACTTCCTCTGCCTGAGGTAATTCTTGTATTTATACAGCGACGATTCAGCTGAGGACAGCCAACAGCTTTTGATCAGCTTTTGTGTTTGGATGAGTCTGCTGAGATCTTCTGCCAAGCTCAGCAGACAGACTGGGTATCTTTTTTTCAATTAGCTCCAGTTATCAGCATATTGTGTTTGAAGGGGGCTTCTTTGACAATCTGTGTTTGGATACACATCTAAACATAGAGAGCTAGACATGCAATGATGCTAAATGAAGGCTCCACAAGGTTATGGGACTGAGGCAGTAGTTCTCATTTATTTTCTGTCAAGCTCCACCTCCTAGGTATGTGGACTTCATCTTAGGGCCCAAGATGTTCAGAAATCATCAAAATGTTGGTAAAAGTACGTTCCTGGGGTCCTTTCCTGTGTTAAATGCAGTCAATATATCTAAAACAGAGAGAAATGTTTGTTCTAGTGGAGTATGACTTTTCCAAACTGCCCCTGACTTTTTGCAGTCAGATTTTGAATAATCACCAATGTAGATATAACCCATGGGTAGTACTCAACCTCTGATGAACTTTGGTCTAAAGGTGCTTGGCACTGTTGAATGTTGCACAAACATATCACTCAATGAACACAATATAAAGTATACAGCTGCAGCTTGCATTATGACACCATCCCTCAAAGGTGAAACAGATTTCTCAAAAAGGAAGGAAGGATGAAACAGCTGCAGCCTACAGAGATGAATGCAGCTATAACTGAGGAAGGCAAAGGAAAGCAGAGGTCATCTCTAGCTGGCGTGTACCAGGGTGTTGAATTAAAAGTTTTAAATTTGTAAGCATCTGAAAAAAAAAAACTGACATACCCAACGAACATCAGCATTGCCCAGTTGAGGATAACTTAGTTCTGCATGGCCTGACTAACCTCAACACGGCTCGATGTTTTACTCTACTTCAGAAAAAATTAGGCAAAAAAAAAAAACTTTTGTTGATGTGGTTTTCTGAAGGGCTTCTCTACTCTTTCTGACTACTCAAAGTGCCCACAGGTCACTTCTGCCCATTCATACCATTCACTTCTGACATGTTTTACGGCAAACTTAGTTCTACAAAGTGAGTCATGTTTTGCATTTTGCAGTAACACCTGCCGACATTATGATCGACCTTTGATGAATGTGACTGATGACATGACAGATTTGCTTCAGAAAGCTTCTACCCATTCCCAAACACTTTCTGTGGGCTGTTGTCCAGATGGACTAGTTAAATACACTGCCCAGCCAAATGGTAAGCCTGACTGATTAGTGTTTTTTCTTAAGGCTACACAGCTGTTCATTCCCAATCTTTTAAGTTCCCTTCACGTTGTGTGTGTGGAAATGCTCTTACTCTTACTGTGTATGCATAGGTGTATATACATATATATATATATATATATATATATATATATATATATATATATATATATATATATATGTATATATATATATATATATATATATATATATATATATATAGAATATATATAGATAGATATATAGATATATAGATATATAGATATAGATATAGATATAATATATATAAAGATATATATATATATAGAGATATATATATATGTGTGTGTGTTGTGTATTTACATGTGTCTGTATGCGTATGTATGTATGTATGTATGTATGTATATATATATATATGTATGTATATATGTATGCATGTATATATGTGTGTATATATATACATACATATATATAGATATAGATATAGATATAGATATAGATATAGATATAGATATATTGGTCTGTAAAGCACTTTGTAACCCTGTTTTGAAAAGTGCTATATAAATAAAGTTTATTATTATTATTATTATTATTATTATTACTTTGACTATTAAACACACCCCTGAGTTCTACTGCTGTGTTTCTTCTATTTAATTTAGCCAAACACTTAAGTGCAGGGCTTGACGTTAGCATTTTATCAAGTAGCACTGCGCTACCAAGTTGAAAAATCCAGTAGCATACAAATATTTTTAGTAGCATGATAAAAAGTTACCAAGTAGTGCATTTTTCTTTAATAGAAAGATATGTGGTCAACGAGGAGGCATTTGTAAGCAGAATTTTAAAAAATTTATTTGAATAAAAAACGTACAATCGAAAGTGACATAAACATACACTTAAAGTGAATTCATGTGCAAACTGCAACCGAGGAATGGTATAAAAAAACAAGTTGATACAGAATATAATAATATAACAATTGTTTGTTATCCTAACCCAATACTATTCTCCAGCAGACATAAGCTTATTTGAACTGTGTTATAATATGCAACATTCATGAAATTTTTACAGAAGGTGCTTGAACTTTGAGGGGAGGGTCCACATCAATGTATTAGGGCTGTCACTTTATATTCGATTTTCGAATAACCGATCGAAAATGGGGATAAATATCCATAACCGAAGTGTAAATAAATATTTGAATGTAAAATATTGAGTGTAGCAGCACATTAGGGCAATAGTATCCGGCTGCAGGCACGCGAGCAGCACTCTCAAGACCAACCGCACTCTCAGGACTGTCAGTTTTTTGCAACAGTGCCACCCAGTGAATTGGAGCTGTCTTTGCTCTTCTAAATGAAAAAATCCTGAATGTCTCCCTTGCGTTTCATTTTGGAGTCTAGCTTGAAAAAACATCGAAAAATACAATAGAAAGCAACAAACAGTTAGCTCATGTTGCTATTTAAACAGTGCATTATCATAAACTTACATATTTCAGGTTCACAGATTAAGTACTCTTACCTGGAACACATGAAAGCCCGCGAAAAAAGTCCACAATCACAATATGCGCGAGGTGACTGTAATACAGTCGTCTGCTGCGACTTCCTGTTTGTAGAACTTCAAATTAAAAGCCCCATGATGTTTAAACATGGACTTTTCTCATAATAAAGTCGGATTCTGTGTTTTATTCTTGCATCTTCTTGATGATTGACGAGAGGGTCGCACGCCTTGACTGACAGCTTCAAGAGCCAATGACATTTAGGGTGGCACACAGGGGGGCCAATCAGGTCACAGGGGGGGGCGGGTGCCCCCCTGTGCACCCCCTGTAGATCCGTCACTGCTTTGCAGGACCGCAGAAATAGGGATAGACGTGTATTTGTTTAAAGTTAGGTTCAGGCAAGTTCTTAAAGCTAAGGTTACGTTTAGGGCAAGGGATGGGGCAGGGGTAGGGACCCCTATCCCACCAGATCATGAATCCCAGGGGCACAGGTTAGGGTTAACTGTCTCTGGGGTTAGGGTTAGGGGGTAATTAACAGCTCTGAATCATCTGAGGAGAGCTATGTTGAAGTAGCTTTGGTTCTACACCACTGATGGCAAATTTAAAATCAAAGACCAGGCTATGTTTTCTGTGAAATACAGTTTAGTCACTCATCCTCCAATTATTTGTGTGCTCAGTCATTGGCTTTTCATCCAAGCTATACGGCCAAGTCCAGCGGCGCTTCGTCAAGAGTTTAACCCCGTGTGACTGTGTTTTTTTTTGGCAAGGTCTTGGGAATGCTTTCTGCCAGTCAGCATTAAACTTATACCTCGTACGACTGGGAACAGCAGCGACGTCATTAACTGTCTTTCCAGCATCTTGAGACATAGCGTCTGAAGCTAACACTAACTCTTCCTTGCCGACGATTTCGCCTCCTTGCTCCATTTCGTCCTCTTGCCTCAAGTCAGAGTCCACATGTCCTGGTTTTGTTGGTCTTTAGAAATAATAACTGATAGGCTTCATAGTTATTTGGTTATTGCTCGTTTGGTCTTTCTTCTCAAATAATTTAAAATGCTGCTCACTGTTCTGTCAGCGTATGTTGCCCGGCAACCAGTCCCACTGATGCGCTGTGATTGGTCGAGATGAGGCTTTGGGAGCGCCTTCTTATGTTCATCTGTACCTCCCACAGGGTGGTGCAGGCATGTCGGGTGTACCGAAGGCTAGCTAGTGGCGCAGTTAGGTCAATAAAACAAACATTTCAAGCTGAACTTGTTTCCAGCTGAGGCTGCATTCAGGAATACAACCGGCCACAACTTCCAACGTATTCAACATAAGATACAACATATTTTGAACGGTCATTTTTCATAGTCGCACGGGTGCTACCAAATGCAAATCACAATTCGCACTGTAATATTTTTAGTAGCAAATGCGAGCACCTCCTCGCACTGTCGAGCCCGGCTTCAGTGATTGCTTGATCACGATCATTCCAGATTATATTCTGACCACCATTTCTTCCACAAAGACAATGGTAACCCACTATCCTTCGAGTTATTAATAATGCGCTGATTTACCGTTTTAGTAGTTTCTGCAATCTCCTTAGATGTTTTCTCTGACTGATGCACGCCAATGATTTGACCCTTCTTAAGGTGCACTGCTCACACACTGGACGCTACCTGTACTACCTCTGCGATCTCTCTCCATGCAAAGTCAATGTTCAGCCGCGATGGGGCAGGGCTAACCCTCCCGCGATGCATTTGTTGCTTACAAGACGATCACTTCACACTTCACACAATGTCAAAGTTAATAAAAAGTTTATCTTTTCAGGCTATGTCATGTGTGGCTGTGAGGCAATAGTCAATCAGTGGTGTGTGCGTGTGTGACGGTACCCGTAACAGACAGTTATTCATCCGGACTACAGAGGAACAATGTATGTCCATGTGGGAAACAATGGTCAGTGAGGACATTAGTTCTGCCTAGACAGACCACAGGAAACTCACAAATAATGCTGCTGCAGGGCATCAGCTGCAGTGTTTTGTGTTTGATAAGTGAGTGAAAAGGATACAGCTGGAATAATGTATGCTTATACTGTACATCCTATTATATGAAATATGATATGATCGCAGTGAAACTCGAGCGGAAGTGACGTCACCGAGCGACGGCTGACGGCAACGGTGACCAAAAGGAAGTATTTATGGACACACGACGATACTTCTGTGGGTGACGCGATTTTTGCCGCAGAGTCGCTTGCGGTGTGAATGCAGCATTAAGCAGACTAACATCTTTTTTTCTACGACCACAGGATGCCTTTGGACATGGTTGTTTCAGAAATGAGAAGCTAATCATTGCATGAGCTGGGGTTAAATAAGTTGTTACAAGCTGAAAGATAATCACTCATACAGTAATCCACTCTGGCTAAGAAACAAACTTATAAGGCTTTAGAGGGTCAGGTTCAAATGCCCTGTGGCCTCATGATCATACCTTACTTGTGAACTTATCATGTCTAGAATATTTAAGGGATTTCTGTCAAACATTTGCACAAATGCATTATTTGGCTTGACAAAGAACTAATTAAATTTGGGAGGTACAGTATAAGGTCAAAGCTAAGTGAACCACCACTGTACATTGATACATTGACAATATATATCTTGCTGTGGTAGATCAGCATAACAGCACCCAAATCTGGCCCAGTCATTTAAAGTTTGCCAAAGACTGGCAGCAGCAGTGATCTTATCTGCATCCCGTGCATGGCTTAATCGTCCGTGCTTGATGTCCTTGTACGATACATTCTGTCAGTACTCCCCAGGGTCAAATATCCTGTTGTATACATCTTCAGATTAAACAACTGATAACATACAGTGCAGCATCTAAACATCCTCTGCTTCCTTTATGAATGAGACAGGAACGTCATCAGGGCGCTAATAGACCATCAATCCTGCATTCTTTCTATACTGAACATGTTTATGGTGGGGTAGGGCGAGTTTACTCAACTTATCCCACGGTTTTTAAAGCACATCTTTTGAATGTACGCTTTTTATCAGGGCCGTTTCTAGTCACCTTGGGGGCCCTGGGCAAGGGGGCCCTCCCGCCCGGCCCAAAAACACCAAGAACATTGTTCAATAAAGAAATCTTTTATTTAAATAACAAAAGTTCGCAGTTAGAAAACATTAAATACAATAGAACTTAAAGACACTGTGAGGAGTTTCTGAGTAATTACAAAAAAGTCTCAATTTTAGATATATGCCTGATCGAAATACACACTTTAAGATGAGTTTTATAGCATCAAAATAGGTTATCTATAAATGTCATTCCTTAGCCTTCTGGTCGGGTCGGACAGGGCTGGACTGGCCTGGATACTCAACTTCGGGAACAAGACAATTAAAACTAGAGCAAGTTTATATTATTTTATTATTTATATTACACGTCTTAGAGCACCGGGCTGTAAGTAGCGATATATAGCCGGCTACAACTACGATAATAAGTTTTCCAAAAATTGCTTGTTGTCATTAACACATAACCCTTAACACAGTCGGCAGTGACAGCTAGTGGGGGCCCCAGGGGGGTTTCCCAATGCATCGACGTTGCAGGTGTCTAAAGCAGTTCAGTCATTTTGTCATTGACAGAAGGACCAATGTCAGCTCTGTCCTGGGGCCCCTTCCAGCTCGGGGCCCTAGGCAATTGCCTAGTATGCCTACCCCTTTGCGGCGGCTCTGCTTTTTATTGTTCATTTTTGTCTTGCATCGTATTCAGTCCCATCTGAAAAATAGGGACATTGGGATTTAGGCCTTTAAGTCTGTTTAAAGAGAGTAGGGTCGATCAAATGTCCATTTCATCATCACAAAACCTGCAGGATTTACATAACAGCTCAATCAGACCTGTACCATTTGTCTTTAACTTTGCAGATTGAAGCAAAACATGACATTCACATTAAAAAACAAATTTCTTCAGAGTTTCATTAGGATGATTCAGAAGTATCTGCAGTGATAAACAAACAGGCTATGCCCACTTTCACCAAGAAAGACTAAAACATATTTCAGATTGAGTAATGCAAGTGTTTGTTAACGTTAAGGTCCATGCCAAACACTCAGAGAAACCTGTCTGTCTGATCCATTGGTATCTATCTTTATGCCAGAAGATGTCAGAGTTCCCAAGCTGAGGCCTGCAGGTCAGGAGGCCAGAGAGTCAGGGAGTTGTAGGGCTGAAGAGCAGTGTTGGGCAGGTCAAACCAAATATCAATAATACTGATATCAGCATTGGTTTTCTTACTGATTGATACTTGTGCAGTGAGATCAATATCTTAGTTTCATTTTCTCTCCTGTATGCTCTGCTGAGTTTTCATAAAGGTGGCGATCTGACTGTTTAAGTGTGACGCCTGTCAGTGTCACGGGAGCATGCCTCACCTCTTTGACCATGATCTTTGTGAACGCTGTCTTTGAAACTTTGTTCTGGAAAATACTGCTGTAATGCTGGATATTCTGGAGAATAAAATCACATCGTCAACCTTGGAAAGGAAAACATCTCTCATAATCCTAGTTTGGACATACCTCAGACTTTAACCTTGATAGGTACTCTCTGCTCTCTCCATCGGCTCTACAAAGTAAGAAGCATGAGAAACATGAGAAATTTAGAGCTGTGAAGGCCCAAAAGCCTTCTGGCTGAACGCCAGGACATACATTCTACAAACACACACAGCAGCAGCACTAAAGGCTCGGTGATGCTTCCCACACAGAAGGTCACACTTACACAAACTGCCTGTTGGTGTATTTATGCTCTGTGAGGCTTTTTGATGCAGAATGATATTTCCCAAATAAAGAATCAAAAGAAGTTGTGTTTACTGATGTTGGTGAGCAAGAAAGAGAGGGGATGGTCTGAACTGGCGTTAAATCAACATAGGTCAAAATGAGGGGGAGGATGACATACTTCAGGACAATGTCCTCACCCCCTCATTGTTAATAGCTGGAATGTTGATTCTCTAAGATTAAAAGGTTAATCTAAGTCTATGCTTCATATTTACTATCATTAATATAGCTAAATATGATGTGCTACCTGCTTCAGCCTGCTTGCCTCCTGTTTGGCAGTTCTTCTATTTCAAACAAAACAGAGGACATGCTCATCTGTTCTCCATATTCTACTTGCACAACAGAATTTGTGAATAAAAATATAATGAAATAGTGAATAAATTATTGAACGTGTTTAAAAACTACTTTTTCACATCAAGGTGGCCCTGTGGGGGAGGCATCCTTGATTGGACATCCTTTGAGATGATCATGAAGCATACAATGACTCTTAGCACACCCCAACACATCTGTCTATCTATCTATCTATCTATCTATCTATCTATCTATCTATCTATCTATCTATCTATCTATCTATCTGTTTGCTGTTTTGACTGCAAATAAACCAACACAACTAAAAGTCTGTAAAAAATTTTGAGATAAATGTTTATTTTTAACTTATTTTATTCAAACTTTCTATAAACTTTATTTAACCAGAAGAATCTCAGTGAGAGGCAGCAGCACATTTACAAAGTTACAGACAAAAAACAATTTCAGACACAGATACAGACATATCAACCAGTTAAGTCAGAGTCACACAGGAAAAAAAACTTTCAGTCAAAGCATTTTAAGCCTACTTCATCTTCCTCTAAAGCCTCTAATCTGCATTTTAAGAGATTTAAAGAGACCAGCTCTCCAAGACACAGTCTGTTTTGTATCAGATTCCAGTCTGCAGGAGCAGCATATATGAAGCTTCTTTTACCCATTTCAAGACGAACTTTAGGGACAGATAGCAAGAGAAGGTTTTGTGACTGAGTCACAGAACAAAGACTGAAGCTTCCAGAACTTTTCACATCAATATAGTTACTTAAGTAAGATATAAGCAGGCCAAGAATAGCCTTGTAAATCAAGATGTGCCAATGATTCAGTCTATGATTGGTCAGAGAGGGCCACCCAACCTGCTCATACAGGGTACAGTGATGCATTAGAGCCTTGAGATTTGTTATGAACCTTAGAGCTCCATGATAAACAGTATCCAATGATTTAAGGCACTGAGAAGAAGCATGCAGGTATAAAACATCACCATAACCAACCAGAGGCATAAAAATAGCAGAAACAAGATGCTTTTTTGCAGCAAAAGAAAAACAAGACTTATTCCTGAAGTAAAAGCCCAGTCGCAGCCTTAGCTTCTTTACAAGCTGCTCAATATTATGCTTATGTGACAGCGAATCATCAATCACAAGACCAAGGTATTTGTAAGAAGATACAGACTCAATTACATGAACCTGAGCTGTAACAATAGACGGCAGGTTCTGTGACTTCTGTTTCGAGTTTGTGAAAGTCATCAGCTTTGTTTATCTGCATAGTTATTTTGGTGCAATGTTACATTTAAAAACACATCTGTATCTGCACAACTGGACACAAATTGACCTTAACCCTTTCTGAGTAATATTTTGGGTCATTTGATCAAGCACAGCTCTCCGACTCTCTGACAAATTAAGATTTTCACACATAGTGCCAAAGGCAGTGTCTCACATGAGAAGCTCCAGAGAAATAACAGAGAGGTGTCTGCTGGTACCCTCTTGTTAATCCACTTATACAAATGGATTTCTTACATTTCTATGAAACTTTACATAATGAGTTATGAAAAAAACATTTCTATAAGTTGAAGAAAAATACATTTCATTACCTGTAGGAAAAGATCTGTTTTCATTAAAAAATCAAGCACCATTTTTCTTGAGAGTTAAAGACAATCAGGCTATTAGAAAAGTAAGAAGGGAAAGGAACAGAACAACAAAGGTTTAGGACTGAATTACTTGGATTTCTGTCACATGGAAGAAGAAGAAAAGCAAGAGGAAGTCACAAGAAGTCACAAGGGTGCTAAATTACAAATGTGAGAGCCATGGCTGTCCCAGATTGCAGTGAAGCAGTCTGGACAATGAGGTGCAAAATGATAATATTGAAATTAATATTCATGAAAAACTGAGCCCCCCCAACACGTTCAAGTTTTCCTTGTGATAATAACATTCATTTTCCATTTTATGATTTGTAATTAAGCAGCACCAAGCCATTTAGCCTGTCCTGATTTTGGACCCTCCCTCTTCTGTTTCGTGACTGACAGAACAATGCAAATGTCTGTCTCCATTCTGTCTCTTGGACTTATCCCTCCACACCCTGTTTCCTCTCTTTAACTTCTGAATAGAAAACACAGGAAACACATGAAATCGTGTATTTCACAAGGACATCATACAAAAGGTAAATCCAGCAATCAGAACAGACAGGTGTCATTTCTAGACGTGGTTGACCTACATTAATAAAAAAAAAAAACAGAGACACACACACTTCTCAGTCACGCCCCACCCTGGGTGTCTGCATGGTTCCGGGCCGGGGGGCAATTAGCAGTAATGGCAGGAAGCTAGTTAGCGTTATCTGCTGCCATGGCGGCCTGCAGTGGCTCTGACAGACCCTGGATCAGTCACGTAGAGACACAGACGGTCAGACAGAGAGCCTGGCCTGGGGTGAGGAAGGAAGCGTCAAACAGCCCCTCAGCACATGGCCTGAGAGCACTTTCATATTATTTGCCTGCTGGGCACATCAAATTAATTAGAACACATGAAGGGAACTGGAAAACCTGTGTTTAACATCAAATTTATGTTACAATTATGTTCAGCTTGTATTCAGGAGATAAAAGTGGCTGATCACTTATATGAAGTTTGATGGCTCAATTCCTGGCTTGTCCAATTCGATTTTAAAGTGTCCTTGGGCCAACTAACGAACCCCAAATTACCATCAAACATGATTCTTAAAAACTGCAAAATAAACTTTTAAAAGACTTATATTCAATTTGTTCATGGCCTGTCTACAAACTCTCCTGTGAAGGTAAATGTAAATGGACTTAAGCTTATATAGCACTTTTCTAGTCTCTTTGACTACTCGAAGAAACTTAACACCACATGTCATACCTACACATATGCTCTCCTTTCACTCAAGGATGGTTGGAGTACCAACAAATGTAATTTGTCCACCAGCATCATGTAACATGTCATACCTTTCATATCCATTTTCAGGCCACTGAGACAGCCGTGGGAACAACTTGGGGTTAAGTGAACCTGCAACCATCTGACAAAGCACACTATCAGGCTGCACCACATACAAAATAAATCCCTTAAGGTGCGTTCACACCGCAAGCGACCCAGCTACCAAAGTCGCGTCGCCCACTGATGTAGCATCGCGCTTCCATAAATACCTGTTTGGTCGCCGTTGGCGTCGGCCGTCGGTCGGTGACGTCACGTCTGCTCGAGTTTCACCGCGATCATATCATATATCACATAATAGGATGTATAAGCGGACATTATTCCAGCTGTATCCTTTTCACTCACTTATCAGACACAAAACTCTGCATTTAATGATGCAGCAGCATCATCTGTGAGTTTACCGCGGTCCGTCTGCAAATGTCCTCACTGAGATTAGTTCCGCCTTGACGGAAGTCATCCGCCCTGTAGTCCGGATGAATAACGGCACTGTCACACGTACACACACCGCTGATTGGCTGTTGCCGCACAGCCACACACGACATCGCCTGAATGGATCAACTTTTTTTTAACTTTGACATCGCGTGACGAGTGAAGTGGTCGTCTTGTCGACGGCTCTCGCATCACGGGAGGGTTAGCCCCGCCCCATCGCGGCTGGACATTGACTCTGCATGGAGAGTGATCGCCGAGGTAGTACAGGTAGCGTCCGGTGTGAACGCACCTTTAGCTCCATCTGACCTGCTCACCCTTACAGAAAATGTCTGCTCATAAAGTCTGAGAATGTTCCTTTTTAAGGTTGTCATGAGGGGGACATGCCACCTCCATCAGGTGAGGGACACGTTCTGAGCCAAGCGTTTGTTTAGTCTACAGCTGGCTTCAGCAGAAGGAACATGTCCAGGTACATCTTTGAAACCAAAGTAAACATGTAACCCACTTCTTGTTGGGTGTGGTTACACGTAGCACATATAGATTTACGTTAAAACAACCTACTCTAAGCAGGGATGAAACAAAAGAGTTCACAGGTATCACAAAATCCATTATCATAATGGATGTTTAGGCAACAAACTTCATAAATATCAGCGTAAACCTTTTAAAAAGTAGTAAAATATGGTTTCCTGAAGAATAAAACCTACAGTAAATCTTAAAATTTCCTCTTTGTTGGTCCATTCAAAGTTCTGCACTCTCCACAGTTACTTGCATAAATTCAGTCCATTTCAAAGTTTCAACACTCGGCGTTCCAATCTCTTTCAGGGATGTGCCAGAAACACCATTTTGCTCTAGTCTACCTGAGGTGTACTCTAAGTGTTTTCTCATCAGGAGCACACATCAGATGTGATATTCTGGATCCTAGCCCTTCATCAAACCAATATAATAAAGGGCTATGAACTGAAATGTTAGTATTAACCTCATTAAACTGACTTGGGGGTAGCATCTGGTGTGCGGGCACTTTTCCTTTTTGCTGTTGGACATGTGTCTCGCATGCGGTGGTTTGGTGGTTAGGTTTTGGGTGTAAATGCTGTTTTCTAAATTTTTTCTTAGTATGACCTGGCTTTTATCTAAAAGTGGACGTGACTGCCACTGTGCTCAAATGTCAACTGTGACTGGACATCATGTCTAAACATGTTCTCCTTTTATGAAGCTGGCTGTGGGCTGAACTAATTTCTGCTCAACGAGGGTCCTCTATGTTGGGGAGGGGCAGATCCCCAAATGGCATGACCAGGAGAGCATTATCAAACAGATCATTGGAGTTCACATTTAACAGAAGGAGGATCAAACGCAGAGAGAGGATTGATTTTTATCATGCTGGGGAGAAGCTGTAGAAGGGCATGGGCACAATTTTTTGTATCAAAATAATCAAAGTATCTTAATATTGCATGGTTCTTTAAAAAATGTGGTTCTCAAAACCTTGTTTGCATTGATTTACCATAGGCGGTCATATCTAAAAGAGCTATGTTGTGGCCACTGATAACTTGTAAATAAAAGAGCATAGACTTTATTACTAGCTGAAGTTATTTGCAATATATCTAATTAGCAAATATGTTGGAAACCTGTCAAATCTAACAATGTAAACAGATCCTTAAAAATGCCTGGATATGTATCCAGATTCACACTACCATCAAAATGTTTTAACTTATTTTGTTTGTCATGTAGTGTTGTGTTCAAGACCACTCTATTCGAGACCAAGACCTGCCTGAGACCAGAATGCACCGAGACCGAGACAAGACCAAGACTTTTGGGAGTCGAGACCGAGTCGACACCAAGACCGAGACAATCTGAGACCGAGACAAGACCAAGACCATCAAAATCACCTTGAAAAACCATGACAAGGTTGAACAGTTAAGGAAGGTGTCCCTCAGTCACAACACAGGGAAGGTTGCAGTCATCACAGGAGGAATAACACATGAAATGAAGCTTTTTTGTCTTACCAAGTGTTCCTCCTTATTTACATTAATGAAGCTGAAGAACAGTAGATCAGTGCTGGTCTTGATCGATCTTGATGGAAAATCCCGAGCCCGGCCAGTCCGAGACCGAGACAAGACAGAGTAAAAATACCACAAAGGTAATAGAATTAACACCTTGTGCCTACTTCTGAGTGCTAATTATGATGGATAAGCTTCACATACTGTAAAGTGTAAATTCTTTTACATATGTTACTGAAGACCATAATTATGAAGGAAAAACTTAGATCTCTGACAGGGATAAATTAATTCCTGTTCACTGGTTTACTGTATGAAATTAAAAAAACTCTGTGCTCAGTTCTTTGAGTGAACTTCAAATGAATTACCTTTCACGTTTACTTCAGTAGACAGACCTGATACTGTTCTATTTGAGTTAATGCAAACCATATAACTGCACTGACTTGATATTATTATTGTCTCTCCTCCTCTGCAGTTATGATTTTTCTTTTGTCTGTGTGCCTGTCAGGAAAACAGTTATCAAGCCAAAGACAAAGAAGAAGCTAAAAACAGAAACAAATAACGTCAACATTTGTTTTCTCAATATGTACCTATTTTTGGCTATCCCAAATGAAAAATAGAACCCCGCACTACAGTTTTGGCTGAAGTTTGGTGTCTCTCTATTGTTTCCAGCAGCATGCCTCTCTTCCTGTGTACACCACAAACACACACACACACACACTCCTCAGATTGAGTTGGTGGGTGTTTTTAGGGGACAGATGGAGATCATGGTATGAGCGGTGAAGCAGAGTATGTCAGAGGATGTGATCACAGCAGCTCAAAAAAGACTAAACAAAACAAACAACTCCAATCCCTGAATGAGGCTGCCACACAACAAGTCACGTAGAGATTGACCAGCTTCAGTGCACACGTCAGGCTGACTGGTGTGACGTGACCGTTACAATGAGGTCCAGTTGATTAAATGTACTCGGTGTTATCTCTGAGCTCAGCTTGATTGTTCCATCCCAGCAGGAAAATGTATTCAAAGACAGAAGAAAGAGCAAGTGAGACAGTCTGACAGTCTCCCAAGTGAGTGAGGAAGAAATATGAATTCATTTTCTGGTTCCAGTAACTGTGCGTAATGGTGCACCATGGGAGAAACTGCAGCACTGATGAAACTGTCAAAATATAGAAAATAATGTGGAAGTAATGATAAAGTAATGGAAGAATGACAGTTATAGGCCCATGCCTTTTACAAAATAAGGCCTGGGCTCTCTGTATATGTATTCACAAGTTCTCTATAAACTCAGCTGAAGGAGAAATTTTCAGAAAGGCTGAGTATAGGTCTGTGGTGGGGGACTTTGTCACTAACTTGACATACCAGTGCATCTGTGCAACAGCCCATAGAAAGTGTTTTGGGCACCATGTCTGGCAGCTGATTGGATGATTGCACTATCTCTAATAATCATTGCAGGTCAATCAGATAATGTAGCAGGAGGGGCTCTTCTTGGGGAAAAATACTTTCTACAAAGAAGTTTGTAGTGCTATTTGTTTTTCTTTGGTTCAATAAAAAATGTTGTTTACATCTGAAAAGCAGATGTGGTGGTGTGGTGTGATGTGGTTCGCATCAATGCCAACCTCTGTATGAACAGTCCCTTCCTGCTCCTGTCATTGTTGTAAAGGTCCAAGTTGATCAGTGAGGGATCGCTAGATTTTCAGGTGGGTGTTGGCCTGAATGCTACTTTATTGACCCTTTGTCAAGCTCTGCCCTTTACAGGAAGTAATCCGTTATAAAGTCTGGTCCTACTTAATGGCTGTTAGTATGGCAGATTAAATCTGATGTTGGACAACTCTTTCACATTTAAAATAATTTTTTAAAAAATGCCTTTTGAGTAAGGAGAATGTTCCAGTTTTGTAACTTGCAAGAGTCACCTGAAAGTGTTACATCTGTGTATGCTAACCATTTGAAGTACTTTGCATAAACATGTCTTCTTATAAAATAAAAAAAACCTGTGTAATATAACTGGTGTGGTAAGTACAGTTTGCTTCAATGAAATAACTACACAGGTGTATGGAGACAAATCAAAATAACTTTGATTTGGCTAAAATATTTAAAAAATATTACTGGCATGACCCTAGTGATATCATCAGCTGTTCACATCAACAAGAGAATTTATACAAAGTATATGGAAACTGCTCTATCCAAACATCCACCCATTAGCAATACTGTTTATCCCTTTTAGGATCCAGGGGGCTAAAGCATATCTCATTTGACACTGGGTATACAACCTGGATTGGTCACCAGCCAACCACAGGGTCACACAGAGAGGCAGACAACCATTCACTAATTATACTAGTCAGCAGTTTTTTGGTCAGTGGAAGGAAGCTGGGTGTCTGGAGAAACCCCCCACATGCACAGGAAGAACATGCAAACTTCATGTTGTTTTTTATCTTTAAGTGTAGGTAGGTTCCCTTTTTGCTTTTTAAGATGAAGTTAAAAAAGTCAACTTTATCTAATGGATGAAAATAGATTCTACTAACAAGGAAATTTCTAGCCGAGATAATCCTCTAACCTGTGCTTCTGTGCTTCGAGGAGGAGCTCTCTGATTCTGATGGGTTGGTTTGTGTACAAATCAAAGAGCCAGAGGGTTGACTAGATACTTTAGATATGAGTCCAGTTTATGTCCCTGCTGTGTAGTTTTCCGCATATATATATATATATATACATATATATATATATACATATATATATATATATATATATATATACATACATATATATACATATATATATATATATATATATATATACATACATATATATATATATACATATATATATATATATATATATATATATATAGATATAGATATAGATATAGATATAGATATAGATATATATATATAGATATATATATATATATATATATATATATATATAGATATAGATATAGATATAGATATAGATATATATAGATAGATAGATAGATATAGATATAGATATAGATAGATATATGTGTTTTGTTTTGTTTTTTTAACTTTTTTTCTGATGAATTTCCTTTTAAAACTTCAGCCACGATTGCCAGACTAATATAACTCTGGGTTTAATTTTTTCATACACCAAAAATAGCATTGCATGAAATCTGATGGTCTTGAAAGGAGCAATTTCTGTTTTACTTATTTATTTTTTATGGACTAAAATTAATCTAGATCGTGACTGGCTTGACTGCTGTGTAAAGTTTCCTATCAAGGTATGAGCATTCAGTGATATTTTTCTGTTTTCACTCCATTCGCAGATGCCTTAGTTTGTGGTTCATATTTCCACTCCCTGTCTCCCCATACAAATATTTGACCTTATTTGTACTGTTGTAATGAGGAGAGGGGGTTTACCGTATGGGTTTCTGTACAGATCCTACCGCTTTCCCCTAATCAAATCCCCAAGGCAACAGCTCAACAAAAGAAAAGGTCTCAATCAACACTTGAGGAGAGATAAGACTAACTAACAAATAACCAAATGTAATGCACCATGAAGAGGTTACGTGCTGGTTTACCCAACACTGTGTCACTTAACTGCCCCCCTCCATTAGAAGGTTGGGTCCTGTTGACTGACATCTTTCATGTAAAGCCAGTACACAAAAGCTCAACTCTAGATAAACATTCATTCATAAAATATTCTTTGTTTGTCCTCCTTCTCTCAACATTTGGCCGAAGGTCCTGAGCACAGAGGCAATCCCAGGCCGTCCGTTTTAATGATGCATCTGCTAAATGAGAGGCTTCATGTGTTTGGGAGAAAACATCCTGAAGGAAGTTCTAGTAACATATCAGCCAGTGCCAAACGGCTGGCTGCCCACTGGACTGTTTGGACATGAGTTCATTCACTCATGTGATGGCATGCAAAATAAACTAAAAGTCAAATAAACAGGGCCCCATTCTGGTAAAATACTGTTTGTGTAGCTGAGCGGACGTTGGGTCTGCAACTTCCCCCTCAGCTCTGACTGTCAATGGAAACTTGAACTGAGGCATATGATCATAAATCAAGCATTATTTATGTGAAATTTATTAGACAATGTCAGTGGGATATAGGTATAATGTCAGCTTTATGGTTTACTGTCAAAAAGTGCAAAGTTAATTGATTTAGCTGCACCCAACCTTTTTCTTTGAGCCTGCCCCATCTCTATACGTATTTCTGCTTTGTCTACAGAGGACATTTGATTAGTCTAAGGACGGGCTGTATGTAGAGATGTTTGATTTGACTGCACACCAGCCTGCCATCTGTCTTCCTGCCTTTGTTGTTGCTAATTGTATTTAAACTTCAGTGATGTACACACTGGTAGAGCCTGAATTAAATTGCCTAAAGTTGACAGATTGATGATTAGAAAGATGAGTGAAAAATTAAGTCCAGAGTTACCAAGTGTGACACCTACATGTCAGACCACTGATCTGCAGTTCACTCCTTTACATTGGACAAATACTGATGACACTCAATTTGGGGATCAATCTGCTGTACGAGCATTTCCCAAGCTTAAGCATACTGTGGGCCAATTTTGTCCAAAAAGTAATTTATTACATTGAAATGAATTCTAATCTAAATTCCTAGTTTTTCATTTCTTGGTGCAAACATATAAAGCAATCAAACTAAAAAAAAATATAGCAACCTATGGAAAAGATTAGTGCACATAATGGATTGTAAAGCTATCCTGGGATGCAATGACAGTAATGTATGATGGAAGCATTAAGTTTGTCTTTTAATCTTTAAAGGATAACTTTGAATTATAGTTCTCAATATTAATATGAAACCAAAAACAATGTTATAGTAATAACAAAATATCTTGCATATCAGTATCAAGACTGCATTAAACTCTCACAGCAATATTTGTTAAGAAGAAGAAAGAAGACATGCTTTATTAATCTATCACAGGAAATTCAGTTCTTTACACTCTGTTGTTGAGACATGCTTTATACATACATAGGTTGAAATACACATGCACATGCACAAACAGGTCCTATGATCATTCACTAATGGAGAGATGTCAGAGTGATGGCTTGCTGCTCCTGAAGAAGCGTTTCCGAGCAGTTTCAGGGTTCAGTGCCTTTCTCAAGATCTCTTCAGCAGTGCTCTGGAAATCTGCTGGCACCTCTCCAGCCACCAAACCAACGTCCAAACATTGTTTGGTCAGAATTCGAATCGGTCACTCTTCGGTCCCCAAACCAAGTCCTTATGAAGTGAGCTACTGCCGCCCCAACTATAATGTTGTGGTACTTTGAAGCAGTGTTTTTCAACCTCTATGCTGTGACACACCAGTGTGCCATGTGATATTTAAGGTGCACTGTGGAAAATGATCCAATTTCCTTAAATGATCTAAAAAAAATTGATAACATATCATTGCAATGAGATTATGCTTTACAAGTAATGTATTTTCTTCCATGTCAGTAGATGGCAGCCATTAGCTATTAGCGTTGATACTCTGGGACAGGAGACATGACGCAGCTTTAGTGATGCAAGAGACAGGTAGACCATGATAGAAGTTTTTGAAAAGGAAAAATCAAAACTCTGACCAGGGCCAGAACAAAATTTCAGACCCTGATGAAGGCTGTAGTATCGGAGGGAGTCAAAAGACAGCAAAGACTGCGAACTTGAGGCAGTACAACAAAAGCTATCTTTCATTGGGATTACTTTCACTGGGGCTATGTGCAATGGTTATAAGTAAGCTCAAATGCCATCTCCAAACTAAACATCCAATGCTTCAAAACAAGCTTGCAGACTATTTTGTTTGCCTGTGTAAAAACATGGAGAAGCAAACAAGTATCATGAGAAAAACAAAAAAGGTGAATGAGAGAGCCCTGAAGCTAGCTACTACATTGTTGAACTTGTTGCTAAATCAAAAAAGTTGCACACTGTGCAGAGTCCTTAATACTACCTGCCTGCAAAGCTGTTGTCAAGGAGATGTTCGGCCCTTATGGGGCAAAAGAAGAAGCCAAAGTCCTTGTTTTAGGTAGTCCATGGATATAAGTGGACATGCTCAACTCTTGGCTAATGTACAATATGTATGTTTTGTGGATGCCATTAGAGAAAATGTACTGTTTTGCAAGTCATTGCCTCAAAAGCTTTGTCAGCAGGGTGAAGAAAAATAACCCAGATGGTGTTACGCACTGTTTTTTTGCACTGTTAGATTCTCTTTCCCAAGACTTTACCAGCAGACCTAGTTACTGTGTTGGATGATGTAGTGCACATAGTAAACTCAAAGACACAACCTATGAAAAGTTGCATATTTTTATCTTTGTGTGAGGAAATGGGAGCGGACCATAAAACTCTATTGCTCCATGCAGAGGTCTGGTGGTCTTCAGGTGGCAAGGTGCTGATATGTGTGTATGAACTGTAGGAGAAACTTAAAGTTCTTCTAACAAATGAATATATGAGCCTTTATTGACCCTAAGTACACAAACTACATAGGACATAAACAACCGCGCAGGACAGCACATAGCACAAATGAGAGGACCAATTACGAGAAGTTGCTTGCAAACGATGAGTGGTGTATAAAAACTGGCATACCTGGCAGATATATATTTCTTCATCTGAATGAACTAAACACACAGATGCAAGGTAAAAATGCAAACCTGCTTACAAGCACAGATAACATAAACATTCAAAAGTGAAGTCCTGGCAACTTGTGGAACATGCCCACCTTGACATGTTCTTCTCACCATGATATGGAAAGACATCAAAACTGCTGCTCTGTGTGAGATAATAGGTAAACATTTATGAATTTTAGAGGAGAAGCTTTCATTTTATGTCTCTTCTGTCTTCACGGAATCCCTTGACAGTGTGGATTAGGGACCCATATAGGTCAACAACAGTTTTTGTGAAGGACAGGACTTTATGGGAGCTCGAGGAACTAACTGAACTGAGACAAGATCGTGGGTTAAAGCTCAGCTTTGCTGACCTACATTTGGACAGCTTTTGGCTGACTGCTGCAAAGGAGTTTCCCGTTCTGTCAAAGAAAGCTATTTCAATATTACTCCCTTTTTCCACAGCATATCTGACCTGCTATTAAAACTGAAAACATAGAGAGACTGAAAGCTGTCGAGGAAGAGCTTCATGTTTGTCTTTCTTCAATTTCCTCACAGGGTTTCAGCTTTGGGTTCATCAAAACAGACACAGTTTTCACACTGACTGAGTAAAAGTAAATTAAGAAACCACATTGCCATTATTAGGCTTAAACGTGTCATTACCTCTGCCAAGGAGGTTATGTTTTTGGGAGAGTTTGTTTGTCTGTCTGTCTGTCTGTCTGTCTGTCTGTGAACAAAATAACTCAAAAAGTTATGGATGGATTTTGATGAAATTTTCAGAAAATGTTCAGCATGGGAAAAGGAAGAAGTGATTCAATTTTCGTGTTGATCCGGATCACCGTCCGGCAACTGTGCTGCTTGGCGGAGGTCTGCGCTCTCCGAGTGCTAATCATGTTTCTGGTCGGTGGGGTACCATTGAATTTTTAAATGTTAAAAATGTGTCGTAGCTCAAAAAAAGGTTGTAAAACACTGCTTCAAAGTAAACCCACAATTATTTGTGATTGTATTTTCCAATATTTATTGACTTCATTTTTTGGAAACGATGCCCGTAGTACTTTTAGCGCTTGCTACAGGGCTTTGGTCCACACTTGGGTAGCACTGGGATTTAAAATTAGATTGGCAATACAGTCTGTGAAAGTATACTTTTACAAGACTTTTTTGTTTACGTTTTTACGAATAAACTAGGCAGCAACCTGGGCTGCCCATTTTCTTTTTATTGAGGATATATGGAGGACACAGTTTTGGAAATGTGGAGTTGCTATTGTCTCTCTCTTTCCAGCAACCACCTAATCTTGTCTTTAAGTTTAAGGCATGTTAATCACAAGAACACACATAAAGAAAAAGTGCGACGGTACATTAAAGATTGTGTCATGGTAATTTGACTCTCAAGTTTATCCCTCATTTAACTGCAATGTAATTACAAATTTCTCTGTGAAACTTCCTGTCGGTACACCACATGTAAAATGCTTAAGTCTCTAAGTTGGCTTCCTTCTGCTCTGTTGTTGCACTGTGACAACATAATGTGAGATTTGCAGCTCTATCTGTCACACAAAGTTAAGAGGTTCTCAACATACAGATTAAAGATCTGATTAGACTGAGCGGCGACATTCAAGACTGTTTAGACTGCCCTGCTGTTTGATGAGGGACATGACTACAGCTGAAAAATGATCTCTTAGTAGTACGACACTTCCCGCCACTCCCGTCACTTCACAAAAATCCATTAACTGTTTCCTCCTGCTCATCATTCTGATGCTCTGCTATGGTCATTGCAGTTTTAGGACAAAAAAAAGCTGGTGATGATCAAATGGACTCAATCTTTGGCCGTGTCTTTGGCAACATCCAACAACTTATTGTGTTTTCTGCCAGTTTACTGAATTCCTGTTCAACACAAGAGGCCATGAAGAGACGAGCAGGAAACAGAACAGCTGACTCACACTATTATGATTGTTATCCAAAGACTTGCAGAGGTGAAGGGTTTGACTAAAGTATTTTGTTTATTTCTTGTTTACTTGACAACAATGGTTGATGTAAACAGAGGGTTCAATGACCCCAGGACATCTCTTACTGTCTACAGTGTGTGTATATACATGGGATAAATATAGCCAGGAGATTCACCACTGTCACTGTCAGGAGAAAATAGACAAGAGGGGAAATTCAAAGTTTATATTTCTTTAGCGAACAGTCCAGTCTGCTGCTATTTTAGAAACACTGATGATATTATTTGATTGCAATGATAATTGCTCTGTGGAAGAATTCACTTTTGATACACAGGGCTGGGGCAGCCCATAAGGGGGGGCAGAGGGTAAAGCCTTCTGGGGCCCTGAGTCATGGAGGGGCCCACGAAGACTGAGAAAGAAATGATAGGTCACAAATTCAAGTATTAATTACATTTCTCTTAGGCGTAAATACTTAACAGTAATTATTAAAGCAACAAATCCATACATGTTTTATAGACATCATAATTTGCCATTGTTTCTGTAGTTGTCAGGATACACACATTTGATGTGAGGGAGAGGTGAGGAAATGATTACTGAAACTATCCTTATTTGTTGTAGGCACAGAAACCCTCAGCCAGGACTTTCAGATTCATCCATACTGGGAACTCGGTGAAACCTCGCCACCCCCGAGTTGATTGAAGATGGATGCCTCCAGTGTGAACAGTTATTTAGCTCCTGTAATAATCAATTTATTTGCACTTCTGACTGGGGTGTGTCGCTCTAGATCAGCTGTATACATAGTATTGTTAGACTTATATTTACAAAAATGCTGCCATAGTGATAATCACATTCTTCATGAGATATTTGTGAACAACAACGCAGGGCGTGCTAACAACAGCTAACAATAGCCTGGTAGATCGGCATGTTTTTTTCCGACTTCAACAGGAACGCCCATAAGTCGGAGATGATGTCACTCCCAGTTCTGAGGTTACTTGAACGCAGCATTATGACAGTCGCCGCGCGTGCTCATGGGTAGCAGAGTCTTAATGTCGGCGGTAATAGATTCTCCACATAGTACCTTTAACATGCATTCTGAACACAACCTCTTATCTCATTAAGGTCATTTTTGACCTACCATTTAAAACCACAGTTCAAGTTACACATCATCAACACCTTCACAGACTCACACACATACATGCATCCAGATGCAAAAGTGTAGTTACAGGCATTTTCTTTTTATGCTTTTAAATGATATGATAAAGTCTGTATTGTGAAGTAAAGATCTGATCTAGAGACTTACTCATATCCTGTTCTTTCTTAGGGCCACATAAGTGGCTTGTTGCAAAAAAAGAATAAATTCCTCACATGGTTAGTAACCTCAGAAACAATGATAATAACTGTAATGATAAAAAATATTAAATCTATAAAGAAAATTGTAATAATAATAAAAAAAAATGGTCCTAGTGATTTAATTCTGTCCTTTTTTGTTTCTGTGAGTAGGTAGAATCCAGATATTTACAAACTTTAGAGCCACAGACAGGTTATTATTCATTCATTCATTCATTTTCTATACCCAGATATCCCTTTCGAGGTTGCGGGGGGCTGGAGCCGATCCCAGCTATCATCGGGCGAGAGGCAGGGTACACCCTGAACCGGTCGCCAGTCGATCGCAGGGCTGCATAGAGAGACAGACAACCATTCACACTCACACTCATACCGAAGGGCAATTAAGAGTCACCAATTAACCTAATGAGCATGTTTTTGGTCTGTGGGAGGAAGGCGGAGTGCCCGGAGAGAACCCACGCATGCACGGGAAGAACATGCAAACTTCACACAGAAAGGCCCTCCCGACCCAGGAATCAAACCGGGAACCTTCTTGCTGTGAGGCACGTGCTCTACCAGCTGCGCCACCGTGCCGCACAGACAGATTATGACTTCATGTAAAATGAATTTTAGGTTCTAAACCCTGTTTAGCAATTTTATTTCTGGAGCTTAGTTAAGGCTAGCCATTTTTGACTTACAGAATGAAGGGAGAACAGAATGTTGGGGCAGCAGGGGGGTTAAAATGACAGAAAATAAAGTGACAATAAGAAGTTAAAGCATGTATGTACTGATGAAGTAATCTAAATGTTTTCTTTGGATGCTGTAAAGCTGACGTATTAAAACATGGTTTGGCTAATTCTAAAGGCACATCTGGACTCACCTCAAGACACAACAGAGCGCCCTGCCACACCCTGAGAGCCACTGGTCTGTGGAAAAAAATCCCATGCAGAGAGCTCATGTGAGGATAACATGCGTAGTGTCACATACACAAACAGAGAGTATTCAGACAGAGCAGCACTGCCCTTTTGGTGTGCGTCAGCCATACTCTCAGCGGGGTGGAGATCACATGTCTGGTATTTGGCATTAAGCACACACACAGGCACATGCGAACAAACCATTACTGTGTCACATGTGGGCTAATCACCGATATTATCTTTGTGTGTGAACACTAAAGTACTTCCTGCATCCTGATATACAGTAATACTACAGACTGAATAGGCCTACATGTAAGCGCTCTGATGAGAAAAACAGCACGCAAGCATATTGTCCCCTAATATTACGAAGGCTCTATAATGACTTCTAATTGTGCTGAAGAAGACAGCAGTGTGAATGTTGCTGAGGTTGATTAATTAAAGACATACAATTCTTAGAGACCATTAGCTATCATCTGGTGACAATAAAGCCTCATGGGGACGATGCATGATTCCTTTAAGAAAGACTTCCTCTTTACAATTCAGGGAGCAATTTCAAACGTATGTTAAGAGACTGGATCTCTCAGCTGATGGGTTCCCACATCAGACTTTAATCATTATAGAAATAAGATGTTCAAAACAACACACCATCTTGTCCTTTAGCTTAATGTCTACATTTCTAACTAGAAAACAACAATCAAGACACCACATTAGGTAAGTGTTCAAAGACATATACCTCTCAAAAAGTGGGAAATAAAAGTTTGAAAAGATGTAAAAATTATCTCTCTCCACAAAAAAAGAAAAATGAAACAGAGGCATATCAGAGAATTATTGTGTTAAACTGCTCTGCAACATAGTTGGTGTTCAGTCAGGCTAAATTATCTCAACCTGTCACTTAAACAAATGTGTTTTTATTAGGGCTGTCACTTTAATGCATTTCTTAGATTAATTAATTACACCTCAAATTAATGCATCATAAAAATTGACGCAAGATCAATTATAGCACTCAAACATTTTAATATTGGCCAGTTGAAGGACCCGTACATGGCAGTGGCACGTCACTTTACACATGCGTCGCTAGTCAAACCAAACAAAGTCGAGTTGACAACAGGAACGGCCTATTTGAGACTCAGTCTTATTTTATTTCTGGATTTATCTATCTATATTTGTAACACATTTTTTGAAAATGCACCGAGCGTCATTGGTTTGCTGGATGTCCTCGACCTTTTTCTTATTTTGAATTCAATTTATGAAACACACTGAAAGTGCATTTGAGTTGCTTGAATGAGCTTAGAATTATCTGCACAAGACACCCTGACTTAGGTTTTATTTAGTCACCAATAAAAATGTGGATTCACAAATCTTTTCTTCTTAGTTTATTAATTTGATTAGTCATGCACTACAATTTTGTAATGTCCTAGAATTCAAATTCTTTATTTGTGAACTTTAAGCCGATATAAGATTAAAATGATATTAATAATTGATTTATAACAAATCATGTGATTAATTAGATTCATTTTTTAAATCGCCTGACAGCACTTGTTTTTGTGCTTCGGCTGTGTTGACTGAAGCTAGAGGTATTATGCTTTCAGCTTGTCATCTGCCCTCGAGACGTGTATGCATGTACTTCTGTCGTCTTCTGCTGTGGAGACAGATCTCCTTTGGTGTGTGAAGGACTCTTCTTTGGACTTTTTATGACACAGTGGTGACTTCTGCACAGAGGATGACAGGAAAAGACTAAACACACTTGGTCTGTAGGACCAGACCAGTCCTGTCCCCTGGACTCTATGGTGCAAGGGTACTGGACTGTCCTTCTCATCTAATACACTGAACTGTGGAGGCTGAGCAGCTCCTCCAGCTGCAGACTGAAACATTCAGTGTGGAGGAAAGGGAGCCACTCCAGTTGTTCTTACCCACAGCAGTCAGAGTCTATAACACCGTCACTTTGCCCAGAAAGAATCGATTATCAGTTACAGTATCTCATCCTATTAACATATTCACAAATTTTACACACTTAAAAATCACCATCTCCAGAAATCTAAAGCTGGATCTGAGGCTCTGTTACCTTCCAGTTTTCTAAATATGGTTTATATTCAAAATATTAACTAAATGAACAATATCAAACTTATGGTAGACTTTCTCCCAACATCACTTAGTTCAAGGTTCAAGGTTTTTTTTCAACATTGCTTAGTAAAAATATTCTTATGAATACAAGAACAAATAATGAATAGAGTTAAATATAAATATCAGTGTGTATGCTTAAAGGGTAAATGATAAATTGATAAACAAAACATTGTGTGAAAGGACTAGAGTATTTTGGAAATAATGAAAATGTAGGTGCATGGATGGATGTTTTAGCCTTAAGAACAAGTGAAAAGGACTGATATTTAAATTGAAATAAGTATATTTAAAAAGAATAAAGCAGTGAATAAGTTGTGACAGAGGTGTGCTTGCCTGGATTAAGTAATGTGAATATAAAAGGATGAAGATGTGCATGAACAAAGGTCAAATGAAGTGAACAGTTTAGGGAAAAAACATACACCTTTTGTTCACATAATTTCTGAAATGGGCCAAGGAAATGCTAACATTTTCAGCTTTTTATAAAGAGCTAGCTTAAAATCAGCATGAAACAATGTGATGTTGATACAAATGGAGCTTTCTGTCACTCACAGGTTATAAATAGTTAGAAGTAAGCCCTGTATGTTGTTACTGCAGTTATGTAACACAAAATTCAGATCATCTGTACAGAAAAATAACAGAAGAAACACACAGATTTGTTCTGTCTTGACCAAATAGAAGCAAGGGTGTGTTTTCCCCAGTCAGTCAGTCTGTCTCTGTCTCTCTCTTTTCTTCCTGTTTGCTTTAGTTTTGTCTCTTTAGCAGTCAGTCTGTCTTACTTGTATCTATATTTGTTTTTTGTTTGGTTTAGTGTATGTACTATATGGACATAGAATGTATTATGTAACTGTATTTTAGGTTAAACAATGAATGTATTGTCCGTGTATGTTTATACAGGATTGAAAACAGCGTCTGCTGTCAGCACACATGCAGCTGGTATCTTCTTTAAAATAAGACTTAAAATCCACGAAGTTTTCTAACCCTGAACCAGTGTGGTCTCTCAGAGAAATGGGAAATGACCTTCTAACACCACATTATGTGGTAGTGGCACATAATGTGTAAAAAAATACAAACTTACAACACCAAAACAATGTTGATGAAAATCATGAGAGTTTTTTGTATGGGTGTTGAAATGACTCATAATAAGAAGAACAATGAAGTCTGCAAATAAACAGAAGACTTAGTCACCCAGTTACTTTTTATTAAGTTTGTATTGTCTACAGTTTTAGTCATTTCTAAATTTAACCACAACTGCAATTTGTTTTCTAAACCATGTTTTTAATAATCCTGATCTAATCAAACTGAAATGACTTGAACTGAATTTTGATACATTACATACTCTGTCAGGTCAAATGTAATAATTGTGTGTGTGTGTGTGTGTGTGTGTGTGTGTGTGTGTGTGTGTGTGTATCATGCAATCAATTGATAAACATTTTGTTGAAAATTATGACAGATTTTTTTCAACTGATTTGTTTGCATGACGGGCGGCACGGTGGCGCAGCTGGTAGAGCACGTGCCTCGGGAGGGCCTTTCTGTGTGAAGTTTGCATGTTCTTCCCGTGCATGCGTGTGTTCTCTCCGGGCACTCCGGCTTCCTCCCACAGACCAAAAACATGCTCATTAGGTTAATTGGTAACTCTAAATTGTCCTTAGGTATGAGTGTGAGTGTGAATGGTTGTCTGTCTCTCTATGCGGTCCTGCGATCGACTGGCGACCAATTCAGGGTGTACCCCGCCTCTCGCCTGATGATAGCTGGGATCGGCTCCAGCCCCCAGCAACCCCGAAAGGGATAGCCGGGTATAGAAAATGAATGAATGAATGAATGTTTGCATGACATTAAAAAGATAAAAAAGGATCTTTAATGTTTAAAAGCTCAAAATGATGAACTGTTAATGTACTTTATGTCAGCCTGAAGACATGAGACTGTAGCATTAAGGGCAGAGCTGTTAGACATTCAAAATTCAAGAAAGAAAACAGTTGTTCAAAGAGAAGTGCTATGCCCTTACAGAAACAAAAAAATGTGCATGAGTTCTGTTGAATCACATTATTTCATCTTTTTACTAAATTCCAGAGAAATATTGAAAGTTAAATCAATGGAAACTTGTTCAGAAAGAGTACTTTGTTTGAATTTAGATGAGGGTATGAACTCTCTTGTGACAGCAAAGGAGGTTTTGTTTTTGACACTTTTAGATTGTTTGTTAGTTTGTGAACTGGATAACTTAAAAGTTATGAAGAGATTGATCCCGGTGTCAGTCAGGGGCTTTTTGTGTGGAGTTTGCATGTTCTCCCCAGGCATGCATGGGTTATCTCCAGACACTCTGGCTTCCACCCACAGAGACTGGGTAAATGCGTAGTACCTCGTCTCTTGCCCAATGTCAGCTGGAATAGGCTCCATCCCCAGCAACCCAAAAGGGATAAATGGAATAGATACTATGGACTAGCTTTTTTATTTCACGCAACACACAGCAGCTTGATCAACTAAACATTAGCCAACAAGCAGCTCAGCAAAGGACAGATATCTCCTTAGAACAACCTTTGAATCATGATGAGACTTGAATGATTGAGTCGACATAAAGATATCTTGGTCATTTGAATTAATAGGTATAAAGAGAAAAGTTGTTACCACAGTTGGGATGACAGTTTTTTAATGTTTTTTAATTATTAGAGTTAACTACAAAAACATTGGTGTATATCATATGTTGTGTGGCAGCTGTCAGTGTGTGCCCACCCTCGTTAATGGCTCTGGAGAACAGCCCTCATTATGAGCACACTCCATTTAAATGAGCCATAATAACACCTCCTGATAATCTACCTGATAGGTGGCCCCTTTGGACTCCCTACCCTTTGATTGGTTGGCTGGACAGCGGTGTGGGGACACTGATAGGCCATCAAGAGGGATGTGGGAGGGGCGGGCTGGCTGTTGGCCAATAAAAATGATTGGACCCTCAGGACAAAACTTGGCTAGCAGTGGGCACTAATGCTGAGTAGATGAAAGGGAGTGACGTTAGCCTTCAGTTTGTGTATACATGTAAAGGTCTATGATGTGACTCCAATCACAGCAATGCTGTCAGTGCCATGTCACCTAAGGACAAGGAAACATGAATGAGCCACGCTGACCAGGTTAAACTGAACCTTCCAAGCTTTTAAGTTGTGCTGTACTTTGCACTGGTTTACTGTCAGCTTATTTACCATGAAGATATAAGAATCCAAGACATTTTTTAGGGGAAATAACAATATCCACTTGCTTTCACCACATATCTTGTGTTGCACTGAGTCCTAAAATGCATTGTTACACTTCCCTCAACTCAAGGTTCACAAGATTTTTTTATTTTTGACAAAATTGCACAAATGGGTCGCTGGTGCACAAACTAAGGAGATTTAAATGTTGTTGCTTCATTACCTCTGCCAAGGAGGCAATTTTTTTTATTTGTTTGTTTCCACTTTAACTTCTTAACAGAAGAAATCAAAAAGTTTTAAACTTATTTTGATATTTTTTTTTAGGAAAGTTGGTTATGGCACAAGGAAGAAGTGATTTTGTTTTGGTGGTGTTCTGAATTTAACTTAAGATTTTGTCAACATGGAGCAAAAGGGCAGGTTTTTCCATTTTCTTTAGTAACTCAACAAAGGATGTAAAATGTCTTGAGTGAGGTCTGTCTTCTCTCAGTACTTCTAGTTGATGTTAATCTGTGTGAAAGCCCATAAATGTGGTTAGCAAACTCTGATGGACAGACCTCAACTGTCAATATGTGAATGAGTGTACATGATTCAAAAAGCACTTTGAGTTTGATTACCTGTAAACTGACTTGGTAAATGGACTTGAGTATAATAACCATTTTTCTTGAACCCAGATGTTGTGAAAGATGGCAGAGCATACAGACTAAGCCATGATGATTTACAAGTAAAAGTTATTAAACACCTACTAAAAACTAAATAAGTAAATAAATTAAACATTATCAAGTCAGCACATGGACCTCTGTCAGTAAAATAAACCATGAAGTAAATTCTTAGTTTGACAAAGAGTCGGGGGGTGGGAGGGAGGTTAAGCCAGTTTTAGCTGTCATTTGATGAGTGGCAGAGTTCAGTCTAGACTTGCAACAAGTCAATCACAGGGCTAGCATGTAGAGAGACACAACCAGGCATACTCATATTTTATTCTATTTTTTACTGTAAAGTCACTTGTTAACTTTGCAAGCATGTTTTTAGGCCAGAATACCCTTACACAACCCAGTAGTGTAAACTCATCAAATGCCATGTGGGGACAGCACTAACCACTGCACCACTGTGCAGCCAGTGAAAAAGTAGGTTATCACATCTTTGCCCAGCCTCATCTGTGTACAGTGGTGCAGGAATGAGTCCAAAAATGTAGGAGTAAGTTATCATTTAAGCACCTCTGGCTCACAGAGCCAGAAGTATTTGGGATTTAAGAAAAGCCTTTTGGAAACATGTTGAATTAAGATCTGTGATGAACACATGCAAACAAGTCAAAAATACAGAAATGAGGTTTGTTCCCTAAGACTGTCTTGATGGACAAAACATGCAAGTTATTTTTTTATTTGCCACAAATATTATTATCATCAGTGATCCTAGAACATGAGTGAAAAATTTGCAAATTTGACACATCACTCAGGACTTTTTTCCACTTGGGAAGTCGGACAACCCTCGAGGACACTGACTTGACCAGGTCATGACTGGAATGTGTCCTAATATCTAATTCCCATGTCTGAAGTACAAAGTAAATGTAACGTGTAACATCATCTGGGTTGACCTACAGATGTATGTCAGCAATAATCGCTGTTCAGTGTCTGTTTGGCATCATAGTGATGATGCAGAAGGTCTATATCTTCAGACGGCTGTCATGATAAAACAAATAAACTATGCAGAAAAGCAGGTGCGGTGGTCAACAAAGGAGAAAAGGCTAAAAATGAAAATGAAATAAAGTCCTTTCAGTGTCCAAAACTCTGCTGTTAAGTTTGACATTTAAAGTTTTTCATGGGCATTGCCTTGTATATGTATCTAGGCCCTTCTGGACACTTTATAATTGAATTCTTTGGTTGATGCTTGCTAATCTGTGTTTACAGTGTGATAAAGACAAAGCCTAATTTAACTGATATCATGATAAGCGCTGCACTGATGATCAAAACTTTTTTAGAGTAAGTTCCTTAAATTGTTCCCTCCAATCAGAGTTCAAAGTTGAGAAAGGTCTTTGTAGTAGAGTGGGTGTCGCTGACGTTCGTTGATTTCAGCATCCTTTAGGCTGCTTGTTTTCATCAACATGTTTGTGGCAGCAGTGCAGTGAATCTGCTGTGCTGTCAGAGCAGTTTGCTGAAGAGTGGGTTAGGATTGCATGTGCTGGAGAAGAATGTGACCCTTTTTTGTAAATGAGAGGGGAAAATATGATGGAGTGATAAAAATATCTTTGCCCATCTCTTCTTCCCCTGGGGGGCTGCCTCCCCTGCTTTCATCCGGTAGCCTGGAGGGAGAGATGGGGAGCAAACAGGGTGGAGAGAGAACGGTGATGGAGAAAGACATTATAAAGAGGTTATTTTTTTAAAAGGACAAAATTAAGGCTGAAACAAATGTAGGTGACTGAAGTGAGGTAAACAGCCAAAAATGTGTGATAGAAAGGGAATCATCCAGTTAGCACCTTCAGTCTCCATGAATGAACAGCAGTGAGTCTGGATGGTGTGGGGTGGATGGTGGAGGGAGCATGATTTCTTGCTCCACCCTTTCTCATATCCTCTCATCTCCTCTGTTTTTGTGCCTCTATATAACCACCAGCACAGATCCTGTCCCATCATAGTTATGATAGGTTAAGCAGAATCATCAGATACAGTGTAGGTCACTGTTAGAGCAACAACTTTTAGGCTCTGTTCTTTTGTTTATTTTCCTTACATACACAGATGAGCATTTGAGGATTCAGGTGATAGCTTTGACTGAAAAAAATTGTCAGAATATACATCATATAGGTTTTGTATAGTTTTTGTTCAGCTTAAGACACACTGTCATCCAGGTGAACATGACGAACCAATCATCACTCATCTTAAGAATGACCTCACTGCTGCTGCTGGTGTTTGGTTCAGGTAAGATCTGCATATTCTTTAAATAATTTGTTCATACATGTTCTGTACCTTAGAATTATTGTGAGCAAAATATGTTGATCAATATATGTCAAACATTGATTTAAAATAAAATTGTTGTTAGGGAAACGCTGAAACTGCAGCATCTCTGCAGGAGCAGTGGCATAATTTGGGGAAAAAGTTGAAAAGTTTGTAAGCGCAGAGGGGATGTCCGAGAAGACTGACCTGGGCACCAATACAAATCAGGAATGCCTGAAAACATTCAACAAATTAAACAAATTGGTGGAAATGGATGATGACTCAGGCAAATTTTGCAAAAGACAAAAGTATGTGTCAAAGTTGTCCCAAAACAATTCAGGGTAACTTCTTCAAAAAAAAAAAAAAAAAAAAAAATGGGCCACCTAAATTTTTTCAAAATGTCCTCACAAATTTGCTTGTGTTTTTACTTTTGATCAGGAGTCAGTAATTGTTCAACTTTTAAGCTAATTGTATTCTGATGTCTTGGCAAAAACTCTTGCATTTCCATCAGCAGCTAGCAGTGAACTGAAGAAGTCACTTATTGTAAAATTGTATCAACTGTACATGAATACACAACCTTATTCAACACTCAGTGTGACTGTCAACCACTTGGTTTTATCCCATGCAGTGTCTTGTTTAATTAAATTAGCATCTGAATGCTCATTTTGGCATAAAATGTGTCAAAATGCAGACATGCCAAGTTTCATATCAAAGGTGCAGTGTGGATTTTGTGTCTTTCTCGTTCATTCCCTCTGTATCAAACTGATGTATTGTCTTGATTATTGTTCTTTGTTTCTTTGTGCATTTCTCTTGACCATTATCTGACTTGTTGAGAGTTTTTTTAATTGTGATATATTATTTAATATAATTCAAAAGAAGAGTTAAGTTGGAGTAGAAAAGGAGGACTGAATCATATTGCTTGAAAAATGTCTGTATATGAGATAGAAACAGATCATTTATCCAAATGCAGAGACAGCAGCAGATGTGAAACTTAACCTCCTCTTTCCTCTCCCCTGTAGAAGCAAAGATGTCCATCATAACCAGTAACCAAGATGTTATGGTAGGACAAAAGATCTTATTGGTTTGTAAAGGTGAGTCTTTTAAAATCATTTTAAGCTAACAGAAGCTTGACAGTAAAAGATGTATTTCTGAATCATCTGTGGTACTGACCCCTCTGTTTCCTCCATGTAAAGCTGGTGGAGATGGAGATATAACGTGGCAGAAAGGTGGAGAGGATATCGAAGATGAGGAGATCGTTAAAAAGGTGGATGAGAGAACCTCTACATTAACTATTAAGACGGCATCAATGGAAGACGCAGGCGAGTACACCTGTCATTGTAACTTTGACTCTGGACATGAAGATGACACACATGCAACGGTCTTCGTTCATGGTAAGTAACGCCAAGTTACTGATGTTTTTGCCATAATTTTACTCTTATGCATGGAAAAGCATCCTAACCTAACCTTTCTCTGTCAGATGGGCCGTCGTTTGAAGGTACCAACACTTACCATGAGTTTCTGGAGACTGAAGTTGGCATGGTACCGTGCCTGGTGAAGGGACAGCCAGCAGTGGATGTTCGTTGGCTCCGAGACAAACAAGAAATCTCCACCAATGGTAGGACCAGCACCAATGTGGGCAAGTGGGCGGTTTATGCTGGAGGTTTTAAAGATCTGTATAGATAATTCTGTCTTCTACAAAAGCATTACATTTGACCAGTTGGAGTAGCAGAGTATTGTAAAATGCTGTGGAATTGATTACAAGGAAGACTGATTCATTCGTTATATACACATGTATGTGATTTGGTTTATTACTTATTGCCTCATATGTATCCCAAACAGTTTGAAGACAAAGAAATTCTGAATTTGTTGTTTTTAAGACAGGGTGGATATTGTCCTGACCGAGCCCTCATGACAGACATGACTTCTTAATTAACATGGCGTTATGTCAAAGACTGCTAAGCAAGCAGGGAGACTCTACCACAAAATTCTATCAATCTGTCTTGTACATCACTTGTGTTTTGTGCAGCATACCTATGGGTTGTGAATTACATGAATGGAAAAACTAGATGTGGCCTGAGGGCACAAACTTTTGCCCAGCATTTCAGAAATACTTAGCCAAGTTTTTGTCATGAAAATGTAGAAAACTGCATGTCAACAAGTTCTTCAGCAAAGGCATTGAAAAAAAAAGGATTTTACAACCTATACCCACTTTGTTCTTGTGGTATGACCACCATTCCATGAAAATGTAATCAAAATTGGCTGAAAGATTTTAAGTCATCATGTTCATCTGTGGACAGACATATGAACTAATAAGCAAACACCAGCAATAAGATCAAATCATTTGAGGAGGCACAAGAGACTTTAAGTGATCTAGTGCCATTCTGCCTACAGTTAGCAAACAACTACAATCAGACAGTCCAGTTACAGAAGATTTCCTCCCTCATTAAGGCAGATTTAGAAACAATACTGGGACAGTGTTTGGCTGTAAGTAAATCAGCCCCATCATCTTGAGTATTGTTTTGGCTGAGAGCCTCCCGGCTGTTGTCTTGCAGAGCAGACCTTTCCGTGGCGGATATATGGAACTGTCCCTCTGACGTGTCAGGTCATCCTGGCTGTGGATTTTTTTGTAATGTTTGTTTAAAGGCCTTTAATGTTTTAGAAACTACAAACTGTAACCTCTGTTATTAATACTTAGCTTTCTTCAGTACTTTTCTGCTTAGTGTTTTACATTTTAATCTTCAGCTGAGCTTGGTCAAACTGTGGCTGATACCGATGTGCAAAATGACTGCAGTTTTCTGCTTGGGTCTTTTTTCTGATGGAAACACTGTTTGCCTCTGTGTGCTCTCTAGCAGGAGAACGTGTGCATCAGTTGCCTGATAACACCCTCTTTATCAAAGAGGTAAGAAGAGAGGATGCTGGGACGTACATTTGTCAGGCCCAGATCAAAGGAAGACCGATCTACAAGCCCCTGGCTGTCTCCGTTGTTGTGAACGGTCAGTTTCTTTTTCACATAAATAGACATAAGTCTTAGTCCCTAGACAAAAATGTTATTTACTGCTGGACACACTTTAGTTGTTTCTACTCTTTCAAGTTTAAAAAATCCAGTCATTTTTAGTCAGGAAAAAGTACTTCAGATCATTTTCTCTCTTTAAGCTGACTTCATTAGCCAAGATGATAAGTTAACATCGCTACAAATCATCCCAATACATAAGTTATAAAACATAAGAAAACAAAATAAGAGGTGTTTTTTATTCAGTATTTTATTGATACTCTTATATTAACAGTACACCCCTAACAATCCATTTTTTTGTATTATGTAGTTGATAAAAGTGAGCATTTAAATCACTTCAATTTTTATGGTTAAGATTTAGCTTCATTGTGAGTTATTGTCTTCATCAATGTTACCAAATATTTATATATTTATTTTTTGTTGACAAAATTTTGTCAGATAAGTTTTTTTTTTTCTCACAAGATGAGATGTTTGTAGAAAGTTGATATTTTTGGCCATGATTATGTTATTGACAATTTTGTATTCAACTCATGCCATAATATATAATTAATGTAACCAAAGAATTAATTTAAGATAAATAATTTGTTATCCTGCAGCTCAACCCACTGTGCGTCTCAGAGAAGAAATCAAGAAAGTGATGGCTGGACCAGAGACCAACGCCACCTTTCTGTGTTTGGTTGATGGCTTTCCTCAGCCCAACATCACCTGGACCATGTACGTCTAAACCTGTAGGGAAAACAATACATGCAAAAGGCTCATTATGAATTTATTCATTATTATTCAATTATTTAATATGGGAAAAAGTCCATCGAAAGTGTTTGAGAATTAGCAGAACCTTTCAAAAGCCAGCAGGTGACTGGATAATCATTTTGTCAAGTACATTTACTATGAGCCAATCAGATAATGTATTGGGCAGATGCTACAGCCAAAGCACAAATAAAAGAATGTAAGCCATTGTGTAACTCTGCAAAACATGTCTGAAGGGGAGGAAAAATATCTTTTCAATGGAAAAATTTGTAGTGCTTTTTTGTTTTCCATATGACAAAAAATATATGACAACTATAAAACTGCTAATGATGATATTAGCACTTATGCTAATCTTTGTGCGAGCAGTCACTTCCTGCTGTTGTTTGGCTTGTAGCTCCAACATCATCCTGCTCTAAAAGACTCTGGGACACTCACAAACCTAGTAGACTTGAGCTTGGTAAGATGGATCTGCCTGATTACAGACATTTAATCAGGCGAGTCCGTCTGCACTGCAAGGTTTTTTTGGACCCTTGTGCACACCATTTTGAGTATTTGAAACAATCTGACAACAGGCCAACATCAAGCCCTATCTCAGCCAAGCTCTATAAAAGAACAGAGAGGTGGCATGATACAAAGCCTTAAATAAATATATAAGTGCAACACAGTGTTATTTAGAATACCTAAAGTGTAACTGTTTTCAGCTTTTAGAGTCACACGTTTTGTATTGTCCTTTGCTGCAAAAGCTGTAAGGCTGTGACTTATACTTATTGCTCCTCTTTATTGCATTTAATGAGTGAAGATTGTATCTACTGGCTTACTGTATGACTGTAAATGTGACCACTTCTTTTCTTGTTGTAAAGTGTGTTAATATCTGGAACAACATTTCTTTTAATTTCTTTATCAGTAGGCTATCCCTACATATTTCAAATGTCTGTGTCCTCTTACCAGGCCAACATTGAACGACCCCTCGCGACATCATTTCAACTCGGACAAGAGTCAGCTGACCATCACCTCTGTTACACTGGCAGACTATGGAGAGTACATCTGCACAGCCAAAAACAAGATCTCTGAAAGCAGCGCCACCATCGTGCTCCATGTTTTTGGTCAGTGCAGAATTATCTTAAAGTATGACGAAGACACGAGAACCTGAGAAGCAAAGATTTTTATTTTATTCTTCTGCTGAGGTCTTCACTGTAATTTGGCATGTTTCTTTGCAGAGGCCCCTGAGGTGTCTGTGTCTACAGAGTGGCAGAGCGTGTCCATGGGAGAGGGAGTCTCTGTCTCCTGTAATGTCTCTGGACATCCACAGCCTGAGCTGCACTGGCTGAACAAGCACAATGGACAAACACTGGTATAAACCATTTCAATTACTCAGCGTCCACTTATCCCTGTTTCTCAGCTTCATGTTATTGCCCATGTTAATGACGTATTATTTGCATGCTGAACTCTTAAATATTCAGGATTCAAATAGCCTAACTTTTAAAAAATTAACTAAGTCAAAATAATATATCTGGTCCAAGATGTGACTTCTACTATGTTTTTGTCATCCTGTCTCAGGAGTCTTCCTCTGGACGCGTTCGAGTGGTTGGAGGTGTGTTGACCATTGATGAGGTGGTGCCCTCCGATGGTGGCTTGTATTCCTGCATGGCTGTCAGCACAACTGGAAATGCCTCAAGAGATGTAGCCATTAAAAGTAAGAGTTTATGCTTGTATTCATTCATCTTTTTAAGTGTCAGAACTACACGACAAACTATGAAGTAATATTTGTGACACTAAATATGAAAGACAATAAATTAGTGGAATCAGTGTTGTAAGGCTGGGTGTTTTACATTTTGATGAAATAATTCTGTGGGTTGTTTGTACGACAACACTGGGTGGGCTAGAGTTGTTAAATAATGCTATTTTCATGTTGAGACCTGGATAAGTTGGTCCAGAATCATGTTCTGGTTTATAAAATGTTACATCTTATATAATAATCACCTGCACAAACAATGACCAGTTTTCTTGCATGTTTTATCTGCTCTCCCCTTTACCACCTTCCTCCTGACCCACAGCCCAGCCTGGCCCCCCTCTCTACCTGTCAGTGGCACCTGGACCAACCTCAGTCTTTTTCTCCCTCAAAACCTCACCCATCAATGGAGGCTCACCCATCACAAACTATGTCCTGCAGTGGAGGCAAAATACAGCAGAGAAGTGGACTGAAGCCATTACAGCTCCTGATCTGGGTAAAATATACAAAAACATTTTTATGCAAAAAAGCTGGAAGACCCCCAGCTTCACCCCCAAAGCAACTTCTCAAGAAAAAGTTTTTAAAAATGTTTATACAAGAAGCTTTTTAGCTGCTTCAACAGTCTGTTAAATTTCCACTCCTGATAAATCTTTAAAATGTTATTTCATTGATAATTTTTTATTTTATCTGGTATTTTTTCTTCTTTCTTCTTTGTGTCTCTGTTTGCTCCAGATCCTTTAGTGATCCAGGATCTAAAGCCGTATACCTCATATATGGTGCGTTTAGCAGCCATGAACATGGTTGGACGGGGCCAGTTCTCAGAGAGCAAAACTGTCCGCACACATGGAATAAGTAAGAGTCACACAGACAGATGACACATAAGCAACACAAAAGAACAAAACACACCTGAGAAATATCCAGTACCATTTGTCGGGCAATAAAAAGTATTTTTTTGTGCTTATAGTGGTCTTATTTGCATGTTTAGAGGATTGTCTCCATGTTGTTCATTTACGCTCCCATGCATGCTTGTTAGTATTGTGGTGATTTTCTACTGAGTCTAGCTTTTACTTCTCATTCTTCATCTCTAATTGTTCTTATTTTTGTTTCACAAAACCTTCAAAACAACCTTTCCATGACATCCTCCTGTGGGTTCTGATGTTGTCTCTTGCTGCCTTGTTGTCATCCATCCTCAGAGGGTAAAGTATACTCAGCTGTAAACTTAACTGAAGTTCTATTAATGAGCACTTTCAGATCAATATATATTGTTTTTATTATATGAATGATATTATATTCAAATATGTAAATTCAGTGTCATAATTAATGGTCAGTTTCTGTCTTTTGCTTCCTGTCTGCAGGTGAACCAGACAGTCCAATTTTGCCATCTGATGGGCTGAAAGTAGAAGGAAACTCGTTCTCCATCCCTCTAAAAAAGACTGATGATGGAGGAACTCCTCTGCAGCACTTTAACATACGATTCAAACAGGTCAGTATGGATGACTTTGAGCACTTCAACAACATCTCCAAAAAATACAATTCACAATTCAAAAATGCACTTCACATCTCTTACAGAGACAAAAGTTATAAAGCATATTAAAAAAAACAACAACACTATTTTAAACATAATTAAACAATATTTCAAATATTTGGCCATCGGTGTATGACAAAAGGAACATGTTGGGGCAACAGGTGGCGTATGTACCTCACAGCAAGAAATTCACCAGTTTGATCCTCATGTCGGTCACTGCCTTTCTGTGTGGACTTAGCATGGTTTTACTGTGCATGTGTGGGTTCTATCCGGGCACTCCTGTTTCCTCCCACATGCTCATTAGGTTAATTGTTGACTCCAAATTGGTCTTAGGTCTGAGTGTGAGCATAAATGGTTGCCTCTGTAGCCCTGTAATTGGCTGGTGACCAGTTTAGGGTGCACCCCACCTGCTGCCAAATGTCAACTGGGACAGACACTAGCTAACTAGCTAACATAACTGGTACAGATGATGGATGGATGGAATACTATGCAGTCAGTGCTGTACAACATTCAAAAGTGAATCAAGGTATATCTGCTGAAATATATCATAAGTTTCTTAGGGTTTTGACGAATAGATAATGTTCATGTATAGAGGCTGTTGTCCTCCATGTGAGTGATCTGGGTTAAAATCTTTCCCCTTTCTCCCCAGTTTTCAAATCTCTCCCTTGTCCTGTCTGTTAATTAAAAATATAAATGCTCAAAAATTAAAACTTCATATGGAAAAAATGGATCAAGCCCATAAACTGTATGTATACATGCAGATGACCTCATGGTTACTTTTGGAGCAGTTTGTCTGTGTTGAGTGGGACTTAATCACTTAAGAAGATCAATCGACAACTGAAACATATTCACCATTATCCAATCAATTTGTTTTTGTAAGTATTTGTCATCCACAAATCCTGGCCAAGCAGCACGAGTCAGTAGATAAGCAGATTACTATTTGGGATGTAACAAAACATTCATACACTGACATTTTGCCGTACATACCTGCCTGATACTATGTATTGATATAGGGACATTTATTTTGTGTTGTAGCTTATCCTCCAGCCACTAGATGGCAGCAGGCATCTTTGACTCGAACTGCCACATCTATTATTATTTCTGTCACGTAACAAAAATTAGAAATAAATTATTTTGTTGGGACTATGCTTCTTGTAAATAATTCTAATAAGAGATGGGCATTTTTATGCATTTAATGTAGTAGGTTTTTAATAGTATTAAAATGATCCAAAACTACCCTTTAAAATAGTGTGAAATAATCATCTGCCTCAAGAACAATATATTGTGATGTACACTCTTGGACAAAATTTTTGGTACCTTTCTGTTAAAGAAAGAAAAACCCACAACGGTCAATGAAACTAATGAAAGTAATAATCAATAAAAATTGACTGAAAATGAACTAATGAAAATCAGACATTGCTTTTTGATTATGGTTCAACAGGATCATTAAAAAATAATAAAACTAGCCTGGAAAAAATGATGGTACCCTTAACTTAATATTTTGTTGCACAATCTTTTGAGACATCACTGCAATCAGGCAACTTTTGTAACTCTCAATGAGACTTCTCCACCTGTGGACAGGTATTTTAGCCCACTCCTCGTAAGCAAACTGCTCCAGCTGTCTTAGGTTTGTCTTGGGTTTCACACACTAAAGAGAGGAGGACACATTTTTAAACTTGACTGTTACATTTCCAGGATCTTTGAATTTTTCATCTCGCCATCTTGTGATTAAATGTCCCTACAAACAGATTATTGCATGACTTCAACAGAAGTTATGGCATGTTTAAGGCATGTTTCATCAAAAGTCTTTAAAGGGGTCCTTGTCCTAAACAGCAGTTTATTTGCTCTCTTCAGGAAAAAGAAGGGACTGAGTGGAAAGAGATTCAACTGCCATCCGATGCTGACTCAGTCTCTCTTCAAGACCTGTCTTTTAGCTCAGACTACCAACTGGAAGTCACAGCAGTTAATGCTAATGGCTCCTCTATTGCCGCCACTTTCAACTTCACCATCGGACCACAACCTGGTAAGGTGTTCCTCTAAACACACGGAAACTTCAGAGTGATAGCAAAGCAATGAGACCTGTGTGTCAGTCACATACATAAACATGTCACAGTGTTGTCTTGTATTCGTGTTGAGTCTCTTATCCTGCTCTCCTGTCACAGTGAACAGCCGTAATATGACCAAAGGCACCGTGGTGGCCATAGTCATGGTGATCTTCCTGGTGTTGTTCCTGGTGGTAGATGCCTCCTGCTGCTACTTAAACCGCTGCGGCCTGCTCATGTCCATCGCTGTGAAACTGTTTGGACAGAAAGTCCCAGGTCTTAGAATGCTTGAAGACGGAGAGGGAAACACTAATGGGTGAGGACATGCTGCAGTAGGAGGATGAATTAAGTGCACTACATAAAACATTTTTGTTCAACAGTATCATTATAACACTGTCATGTGTTTGTGTGCTGATGCTGTAGTGAGGTGAAACTGAAGGGCATGTCGACTCCCAGAGGCAGTCTACAGCAGACAGGGGTGCAGACCATCACCAAGGAGGGAGGGACACTGACTGAGGTCACCTGTGACAAAGCTCCCCTCACCAAACATGAGTATGATATTTTGATTTCATGTGCTTTTGACTTAAGTCATTTACTTGCCTTAATTATGAGTATCAGTACTTGTAATTCTGATGTTAAGTAAGTAAGAAGAAGTACTACAGTGACTACTAAGCAGATGAAACAATAAGATGAAATAAAACAAAGAACTAACTATAAAACCAAATAGTATTGTAGAAAAATATCACAAAAACATTTAAAAATCATTTAAAACACAGAGTAAAATTAAAATAGAAGCCAACTTGTGGAGCAAAATTTAAGACAACATCTGAAAGTAGGCCAGGTGAGGGACATTCTGATTTCACAAACACATACACACACACACACACACACACACACACACACACACACACACGCATATACTGTATTTATGAACACACACACACACACACACACACACACACACACACACACACACACACACACACACACACACATATGTATCTATATACATGAAATTAATTCTGTTTTACATGTATCAATATATAACCTGTACACTGAAATGTATGTGTATATATGCAGTGTAAATGTTCTTGTCATTATACTTTTTATTCATTTTGGATTATCTGTCACCATCAGGAAAAACCAACCACATAAAGACCTTCCTCATGCAGATAAATGAAGGCCCAGATGAAGACCCAGACATCAGAATAAAGCTACAACATTAATCACAATGAAATCAGGAGGAAAATCAATTCATCACAGTCTTTACTGTTGACTCAGCGGTGCTGGAGATATCGGCCATGGGAAAGACAAAGTGTCTTAGACTGGTGTTTAGGTCCAAACTGGACTTTTTAAAACAACCAAGACACCTCCTATCAGGTTTTCGGCCTCTCATGACAACAGCTGTCTATGATATGAAGCTACAAACAGGAACATATGTCATTTTTGTCCCTTTTTCTGCTCTCATTAACAAATATCTCATTTAACAGGGTAATCTTGACATTGTGTTTAACAGGGTTAAGTCATCATTGGATGTTTATATTAAAATTGCTTTTTTAAACAAATGTTTACCTTTTGCTGCAATCTGCTGCAAAGTTGTAAACAGATACATTCAATATATTATTGTTTTCTTAGTTGAGTAAACTAATATCCTGTTTTTTGCAACATTTTGATAACATTTTAAATATGTTTTTTTCTTTGATGACTAGTTTTCCCTGTCCTCTAATTGTTGATAAGTTATTAACTTTGAACTTTTGCTGCTACAGTGGTCATTTGTATGATTTCTTATGACTTTTTAACAAAACATTATGCTGTTACTTAGCATTATTGCAATATGCATTTTAGCTCTACCTAAACCAGCATACATTTTTAAACTTATCATTAGAAGCTTTGAACATATTTCATTTATAATATTTCTGCTAGCTGTTAAACACTTTCTGAAAAAACAGGGTTATGTTGACACAGGCCATACATTCAGGCCTTTATGATGCAAATATCTGTACAGAGATTAAGAAGCATAAAATTCAAAGTAACAAAGCAAGTTGAACAAACTCTGTAGTTGCATCTCTATTTGCAACATTTCATGTTGGACTATTATTCAACATTACTGATGAAGTGTTTTAGTATTGTTGATATCCTTTATACACTGTAAATCGTTGTACATACACATGGGGGGATTTGTATTTTAAATAAAATTGTATGAAAGTTGTGTTTTATGCTTATTAAATCTGCTCTGTCACTGTATTGCTAGTATCTTTTTTATAAACATTGTGTCAGAAATGTGATCATCAGTGGTTGAACTCTTCTTTTTTTTAAGGAGACAAAGAAAGTCAACACAGACATGTCACATATTTTGTCCTGGCTGTTTATGTAAGGGTAACTATGGATGAGTTTTTATTGATACCAATGTCATTATCAATCCTGCTCTCTTGTCCAAATCGTGATTCCTTAGTTGATTCTTGTGGATTTTCTATGAGCAAAAATGTGGGCCTACAAAGGTTCTCTGTGTACACAGCATCGAACACACAGCATCTGTGCTACTGAGCCTGTGTTTAAAAATGTTTGAGCATGCTGCTGTGGAACGTTCAGGGCATTAGGACAGGGAGTATAGGTGCCAATCACATCAACAAGAGAGACATTAAATTAAATGGAAAAACTAGAGATGCAAAGAATAGTTGTGAAACATGACACATTGTGTAAAATACAAAAACACTTTTAATCAAGGACAATTTTTAAAATCAAATTTCACCTTGAATGTTATTGTATATATAGTTTTACAGCCTGCACCTTCATGTGTGTTTTTTACTCATAGCAGGCAGACACCAAGACTTTTGATTGACCACTCTGCTACCTGTAACCCGTCCTCTCCCCTTCCATCAGACACCATTTGGGTCACCTTTAGTCTCCTGCCCCCTCAGATCCAAGTGTTTCCAAAGGAGAGGGGAAAAGAGCTGCACCTGATCCCCTACATTAAGTCTTTTTCATTCCTATTAAATCTTTGCTTCTTGCCTTATAGGGAGCTAAGACATGATGTAAACAGTCTCTGACTAGGACATGAGACCTTAATGTCTGTTTGACTGTTAACACCATTTATTGGGTGTCATTTTTTTATTATTATTATTATTAACAACATCAACAGATTTACAGGTTTTCAGTCATTTTCAGATTATCTATTATACCAATGGCAGTACAAATCATTTTCTTTATTGGGTGTCTATTAAGAATGGATTTGATTTAATTTGAATTAATAATGTAATACTGAATCGCTGTGGAGGATCAGATCCAGTGATTTTGGGAGGTTTCAAGATTTGATAATGAGCTCTGTGTTGATTGGCTGCCCAAACATGTCTGATGTGAGAAGGGAGGAGGTGATGCAGATCATGGAGCAGATTCTCAAAACAGTTATGCCTTGCCATGTCTGGGGCAAGCAGAAAACACAAATGTCGGTGGAGGCTGTATAGTTATAACATCATATACCCAGAAAATAAGGATGAATTTCATTTAAAGAGTTAAAACACATTTCTCCTTGAACTGTGAGTTTAGTAAAAGATGTCTTTATGTTACCCAAGCCACTTTAAACAACATGAAAAAGAAAAAAAAAAAAGATTCTGCAGGACATGAAACCATTTTCAAGGGATGGGCACAATTTGTCCTTGCTTGCTGGAGCGGAGAGACATAACATTGAAGCTGAATGAAAAATCTCCAAATCTTTATTTAAACTACTGTAGCCTTAGTTCTAAAACTTTCTTTCAGTGGTTCAATAATAATAATAATAATAATAATGATCTTTACTTTCTCAATAGTGCAGATGACAGTGTCTCTACAGTCCTTTCCTGTTTCACTTCTCTGCACACGTGGGCTAGGTTTTTGTTCTTTTTTATAAAATATAACTAAGTGCAATTTAATAGTGGTATAATTCATTTCAAAATGATTACAGTAACGTCACTTACAGTACATGGCTGATTCACTAATTATTACTGTTGAAAGTGAATTACTGTCTTTTCTGTTTTGAGCATTTCCTGTTCAGTAGTAGTTTAAAAGCTGACATTTGTGTTCAGTGATTGGAGAAAAGGGGGGCAGATCTTAGTAATTGAGTCTCTGCAAAGTGAATAACAAGCCTGTAAACAGTGTTGAGCAGAGGCAGCTCTATGTGCTCCAGTGCTGTGTCTTCAGGCCACGCCCCCTGCTGATACGTTCCTGCTGACCGCGCGCACATGACCAGACGTGTTTACACCTGCACTGACTCAGAGAAACAGCAGCGTCCTCTCACACCGAGGGGACGACGAGGAGATTTCTGGAGAGGCCATCGTGCTGCGGACGCTAGCTGGTGCTCGGTGAGTTATAATTGTTTGTCACGGCTTTGTTTGTGCCTCAGTCTGTGACGTGAGGACGCTGTCGCCTCTTCCGTAGCAGCAGCTGCTAGCATAGCATGCTAATGTCTGTCTGTAGGTGAGCTGCAGCATCACTGCTCAGCCAGGTGAAAAACACGCTTTAAATTCATACAGCAGCTGTAAAAGGCATGACGTTCACAGTGTTATGTAACTTACATCACGACCTGTCAGTGTGTTAGATGTCTTTTTTAAACCGTGTCAGAGTATGAAGATTTTCTGCTTTAATTAGCTTCACATGATTAACAGACTGGCAGGTACAGCAGCTCTGTAGGCGTCTCAGGGGAGGGTGCGGAAGTGACAGTTGGGAAATAAAGCTGATTTACTTCATCCAGGCTGACCTATATAGCATTTGATGAAAGACCATCGTACTGTTTCATTATTCACCCTAGTGAAATTGTCAGAGGGAAACATGTTGGTGAAATTTAACACTGCTTCTTTACTCTAATCTCATGCTTGTCAAAGTGGCTGTCGGGCTGAGCACTGTGGTGGAGACACTGGTAGGAAGATTGGTCATGTATGGCTGTAGAAAGCCCGTTTGTTTATCTCACTCAAGGTAGATATGAAGCAAGCATCGTTTGACCTGCTGTCTTGGTAAGAAGCCAAGATAGATGTAACATGTTGCTGTGGTAACAACACTGTAAAGACTTTGGGGTCTGTTTGGTCAGGGGCTTTAAATCTAACATGCAGTTTGTATTAGGGTTGTCTGGGGGATAGAAACTAAAAATAGGTCTTCAGTTTTGACTCACTTGACGTAATTCACAATTTTCTTCCAAAATACTTTCCCTCTTGAAGAAAATTGACACGTAAATGACATGACACAACATTTGCCTCAATGTCATCATATGTAGCCCAAGAACTAAACTCAATTTTCCTCAGAGAAGTAAATTGCATTCTGGTTTTATGAAGGGATGGATGATATTATCACACATTATTATCACACAATATCTGCATCAGCAGTTGTAAAGTTGAAAAGCAAGTTGTAAAGCAGTTTATCACACATATTGACACTGAATGTCTGAATGAAGCACAATGTTTCACTCTATTATTACATCCACCAATGAGGTTACGTGTTTGAGTGGGTATGTTTGTTTGTTTGTTTGTTAGCAAGATTGTGCAAAAACTACTCGATAGATTTTATTGAAATTTTCCAGAGATGTTTGGAATGGCCCAACTTAAACATGATTAGATTTTGGTTGTGATCAAGATAACTGCCATTAGGGAGCGATAATTTTTGCTCGATAACTGTCCAACTAGTAATGATATCAACATGATTCTGAGTACTAGGTGTGGGTTTTTGTATTCAAGGAATCATATTATGAGATAACTTCATCATGAAACTACTGCCTATAGATGTTACAGCAATATGTGAGTTACCTAGGTGGAGGTTTGTGCTTAAAGAGCGCTTTCTAGTTGCTGAATGTTGACACTTTAAAAACACAAGTGCTTTCTGTTGGAGAATGAAGTATTGATTTCCTTGGTCAATATCAATTTCTAAGAAAAATGTGCTTTCAAAATGAGAGGAACAGGTCAGTTTTTTGTAAAGGAGACACCAAAAAATATTGGTATATGCATCAGCAATGACAAGTTTAGAAACTTTTTGTGGGAAGTGGTGAATGAATGGTGGGAAAAACACTTTTAGTTTAACTCCATATATTTCCTGTTTCTGTTTCTTAGCTGCAGGCAGCCTCGTCGCATCTGTATTCCTGGAGTAAAAGCTACTTTAGCTTCATTAGACGAAGGCTCCTGGAAGCCAACACTCTCAGTCCACCATGGATGAGACCGACATAGAACGTGAGTCCTCTTTCACTCAGTCAAATAACACCTACATCTGACTCTATTTACAACAGTAATTCAGAATCATGCTATTGGAACAGTTATTCCTACTTCACATGTTACTCATATAATCTATGTCATGTTTTATTCTCTCTTAAGAGGTCACCCTGGCCCTACTTGATGCAGCCATGGATAAAGACTCAGAGGTGCAGGAACAGGTTAGAAAGTCGATGTTGACCCTGGGAAAACATCAGCCTGACAGAGTGTTGGCCATGTGTCAGGACTACCTCCTGAAACACCCAAAGGTAAAGTTAACACCTTGGTTATGCCAAATATTTGTTAGTTTTAGGCTGAAGTGTGTTGTGTTTCATTTTTCGAGCTCACAGATTTGGATAGTCTCATACTGCCAATGTGGCGGATAAGCATTACCACATGATCATACTTAATAAGTTGATTCATGATTTGACTCTGCTTGTTGTGTGGGTGCTATGCTGTAATGAAGTGACAAATCTAGCTGAGAGCTGCTCACAGCCACATTCAGAGGAGGGAAAGTTGCAGGGAAAGTCCCTCAGCCTTTGATTTCTGTCCAAGAGAAATTGTGTTTTTGTTAAACTGTTAAAAATTACAACAAATTGCAGGAAGAATAATGAAGTAAGACTCATATAATGGAAATGTTTGTGGTTTTATTTGAGATTTGTCCTGACTCCAGTAACCCAGCTAACAATAGTCTGCTGCTGCTAATCTGTTAAACCGGGTCACATTCAAAAGCCTTGCAGAGCCTGAGACATGTGGTTTTCAGCCTTGTTATTCAAATCAGTTGTTTCTGGCTGGATGTTTTTCTGACTGCTGTCAGAAAGTTTACAGAGTTCGCAATTTGAAAATAATGTAGCAAGAGTTGTTCATTTGATTGAAAGTAATACATTTTGTTTTAATATACTGATTATATGCTTCCTTGATTGAAATTCAAACTTTAAAATTTGATTATTTCTTGTCTCCCCATCTGTTGGACTCATTACAATCAATTTTTCCAGTAGCACATACAGCTGTAAATCAGCTCTGTAGGCATGCGGTAAAGGTATATTATCGTAATGCTGTCACATGCATTTATTGGCCTTTTATCAGCTCATGGCACCCTCTCACTGAGGAAACACCCGACAGTGACAGTGTGGTATGTCCTGGATCATGGGCCACTTTCTCTTTGTGAAACTGTGTTACAAACATGCTATTATGTATTTGATTATATTTTCATTTAAATTATTTATAAATCTGATTTTTATTTTGTTGTTATTGTATGGTTTACGGGATGCCCAATCTATGGACCTAACAAAACCACTGTGCCATTTATGCAGCTTTATGTGGACCAGTAAAATGCCTTTCCTTCCTATATGTGGACTGGCAAAATTCAGTTCATTTTACTGGTCCACATGAAATGAACAGCATAAAAATGCAGCTCATTTTATGTGGACCAATAAAATGTAGCCTCAGTAATGAGTAATCCATTCTCACCTGTGTCTCCTCGACCTCTCTTTGTTCTCTTGTAGCTTGCAGTGAGCCACAGAGTTGTGATTCTTCAGACCATCGAGCTGATTGTGGGCTGCAGGATAGAGGAGATCAGCTACCCTAGAATAAAGAGCATTATCTCTCTTGCTTCAGACGAGATGACACGATCTAAGGTAAAATATTGAAATAGGGATGCACCAGTACTCATGTCAAAATATCCAATATATAGATCCCACTTTAATTTTCCCCACCCTGCCAGCTGCCTGCCAACTTCAGCCAGTTACCAGCCTCTGGAAACCTCCCTCCCTCTCTGGGGTTGTCCCTAAAATCTATTTAAAACAAAACAAAATTACTTCTGTGATTTTTAAAGTCTTTTAAGGTGCCTGGCTAACATTAAAGACTGAATTTAGAATGAATCTTAAAAATCTATGCCAGGTCGTCTCTCACTCTGAATGAGTGCACTTCAGTCATTAAGCATTCATTTGAGTAATCTGTATCTGTACCTTGCTACAAATACTATTCGTGGTTTGTTGGGAAAAATGGTAATAGTACGTCCTACAGTTTTCTTCTACATGAGTAAAACTGATGAATACTGCCTTAAAATGTTTCTCTGTCTTTCTCTTTTTATTAGGAAGTTGTACCTGATTGGCAGCAGGCAGCCAGTAATATCTTGGTTGCTGTCGGTAACAAACACATCAATGACATCATGGAGGAGATACTGAGCAAGTTTCAGCCGGGGCTCATCCCACACTTCTTTGTGGTCCAGACATTAGCCAACCTCTCTGACTCCAACGGTGAGACAACTTTTACACACACCAGGAAATCACAGCTTTTACTCTCAAAGCAGGAATCCAGGGTTACTGAGGAGGCTTGAACCTGTCTAACCTGTCCAAAAGACAACGTTTTCAAGTCAAAGATTTCACAAACTGGCAAAATGTGTTTGTTTTTGTTCTTGTTTGTGTTTTTAAGTATGTTGTAATACATTTACTGGGAGTTTTACATTCACATTTTTACTTAGAAATATATCTGGAATCTTTGAACTAATCAAGAAATTTACAATCTGTCAATGTTAGTAAAACCTGATTTGTTTTCAGTCGTCTACCTTGCTGCCATTGCTGTCTTGGACTGATTGTATAAAACATTAGCACTCAAGACTCCAGTATTATGATGGCATGAGCAAGCAAATAATACTCACTGTGCATCACTGATGTCTGTGCTAACAGTAAAGAAACAACAGAGGTTGTGATAAGGATTATATAATTAGTCGTTGACTTTTCAGTCTCTTTGAAACGAGACTGATTTAATTTCTGCTCATTTTAACCCAGAGTCCAAGCTCTGCCAGCAGCTTCAGGCTGATAAAGAAGCTGTGAAATACTTTAACATTAGACTCACCTTAATGATTTTAATGCAGGTCAGCTTTAAATGGGATGTGTTTTTCAATCATATAAAAGTATATTCAATATGAGCAGATACCAAATAAATGACTCTGATGTGGATAAGAGGTTCATAAAGCTGTAGCAGCAACCTGGTCATTGCACACATAATCTGCTTTAACATGGATTTCCATTCCCAACATTTAATCTTTGGAAGAAATATAAATCAAAGCCTGTTTCAATAACTGTAATCAACAGACAAGCAAAGGCTGACATTAATGAGTTATTTAAAGAAAACGTCAGCATTAACACATTATCATGATAAGATTAAGAACTAGAAATAAGACCTTTTCTCTTTTTTAATACCAGTTTTTGCATTTTGTTGTTAAGGTGCATCATAGGTGCTCATAGTGCAGCAGCTGGAAACCAGTCACAGGATTATCAATCTGTGTGACAGTGACTAAATTAAAAACACCTCTTTTACCTTGATTGTCTTTTGTCACCTAGAAAACAACCCTGATAGCTTAGTAGTAGTAAGTCAAAAGTAATCTTTAACCTGTGGTATACAACATTTCCTTTTATTGTTCCATCAGACATTCCCATTGTTACATTTTAATTTATACCTAGTTCTGTTTCCCCTAGCTAAGCTCATGCCACAAAGGTTCCACATTGTCTTTGAATATAATAGCCATTTTGTCCAAGCAGGAAGTGAAGTACTCAAAGGTTTATGCAGTAGAAACTACAGAATGCTACTGAATGCTAGCACAGAGTCATCTGTGACAGTGCTAAACACTGAATTTTACAGAATGTAATATGTTAGTTTTAAAGGTTAGATCATGAATTTACATTTAATTGAGTTAGCTTTCAAAAAGCAAGTTGTTATGATTGCTTCACATCATCAACATATATTCGTGATTTGCTTCGAAATGCTAAATATTGGGGTGCTGGTTTTGCGGAGTGGTTAGCAACCAGGCACGTCTTATATACATACTTCTGCCGGCACAGGTTCGAATCCAGCCTATGGCCAGTTTGCAGAGTGTCTTCCACTACTCTCTTTAACTCCCTTTTCACAAGCCTATCCCCTGTAATTCTCTCTTCTATCAATAAAGACACAAAATGCCCGAAAAATACATTTACAGATTTGCAACATGGCCCTGAACAGCTCTAAATAGACCATTTACCACAGAGTCACCAGTCAACCAATCAGAGCAGACTGGGCTCACATGTGGAAAGACACCTTAAAATTACAGGAGCTGTAATAGAGCATTTAGACGAATAGAGAGTGCAGATGGATTAGGGGCCCTCAGTAAATAAAAACCAGAACAGCAGTCATTGAAACTGAGTAATAAAGTGAGTTTGTCAAATATGGGCTCTTTGTCTATTAAAACTTAAAAAGTAACCATTTTGAGTTTTCATTGTTTTTGTCATATTTACTGAAACTTTAAATCTATGGAGAACATTTTTTCCCAGGACTTCCTTGCACTCTTTACAGCTCAGCGCTTTTAATAAACGTGCATAAAGGTCTTCTACGTGTTTTTGTTACTGCATTTAAGAGGAAGGAAGTAGTAAGTCGTATCATGTCTCTGTTCTTCTCTTTTTTCTCTAGTTTACGGCATGGTACCATTCCTAAATGCTATTTTAGGCACCATGCTGCCCATGCTGGGCATGGCCAAGCAAGACAACATGAAGTGGGTCTTCTCATCTGGTAAGCACCATTAGCATGTTTTCACAAGAACGTGTTTCCATGTATTTATCTCCAAATATGTAGTCCTTCAACTGCTTTTCCTTTTTTCCACATCCTCATCACTCCCTTTCCATCTGTTATTGTATTTCTCTTCTTCCAGCTCTGTGTCATTTTAGCGACAGTATCTTGGAGTATCTCGCCAACCTGGACAAAGCTCCAGACCCCACCGTCAGAAAAGACACATTCTCCAGTGAGATCTATGCAGCGTTTGACATCCTCTTTAATACATGGCTGCAGAGCAGAGAATCAAAGGTAATGAATCAGTGTTTTAGTAAGGACTGGGTTATTAATCGAGATCTTTAGTAGGTCATGCAGTGTTGGTACAGTTTTGTCAGGCCGTTTTGAAAAAGGTCCAAGGAAGTTTCCCTGTGGAGCGTGTATTTCAAAAGTCACTGCAGGATAAAGCAATAAATGTAACACATTAGTAACACTTTAGTCAAGGCTCCATGAATTATTATGATTTTCTTGCACAAACTCATGCATGAAAAAAGCGTAAATATATCCCTTTACCCATAATAAATTAGAAATAGTGCACCTATCATAGCAGTATCTCTTTCCTGGCATACATTTACCTGGTCAAATACGTTGTATATGTAAATGTACCTGGCAGTGCATACCCTTTTTAGCGTTCTGACTAAGGTGTTTCCTTCTTTTTGCATCGTAAGTTATTTGGGATGTTAGTGATATTAAACAGTGTTAGAAATGTTTTTTGGGAATAAAAAGAGTTTTTTTTTTAAAAAAAAAAAGGTTAAATCAATCATGTAGTACTTTTTCACCAAATCGTCTGCATCAGCTTAGTTTGGTTCAGCATGTAAGTATTTGTGTTTCCATTGCTGAAGGAGTAGAAACAAAGCTTCTGAATCCCACCATCCAGATTACTTTAAAACCTCTCTTGTCTATTTCATCACAGAGGGTGTAGCTATACTCACCACAGTCTAACAAGTACCACCTCTGTGAGCAGTGGAAACGCAGGCAGGATCTAAGTTTACTTTACTAAGCCATACCAAACACTGCACTGAACCGCCCATAACTCCAAGACCTGATATTCAGCAGACTGGTCACTTCCTTATTTTGTTTCTTTTACTGACTTTGAGTTACCTCTGAAGAAACCATGAACACTTAATAAATCATGAGTAATGATGATTTAAACACTTTACTCCTTACTTTTATTAATGCACGAAATCAGGCATGAGATACTGCTGATACCCATGAATGAATGAAATTTCATCGTGAGCAAAAGCTTTTTCATGCATCAATTCCTTTTTTCTTTCCAGCAACTTCTTCCTGAGTGTTCACAATCACTCACAACTGAGTTTCAAACAGAGCCCTTGTAAACAAGTTTATTTTAACAAGGAAAAACTTATTTTTCTGTTATTAAAACAAAAATAATCTCACCATGGAATTCTTTCTTCTTCGCTTTTCTCTAGGGACATTATGTGATCCAGGGGTTTAATCTGTGTCACTATGTTATATTGTAATTTATCTTGGATATTAACAGTTCAGCTACTATTCAAGCTTTTTTCAACACTATTCCTGGGCATGTTGACTAAATCAAACAATGTAACCACTGTGTCTTCGATCAGCATTAGAGACGGCAGGAAACCTATTAGAGCTCATTATGGTTCACTATTTAAAACTGGGTCAAAAGGAGCACTGAATGTGCGAGACAAAGAGTTCAGAGCAGACTAAGATAAACTCTGGAAAACAAATAACAGCTTAAGAATCTCAGCACAGGCACAGGACATGAGCTTTACTGACTTTTTAGAGGGCTGCAGGTAGTACTGTTACCTTGGTGGATGGACTTCCCAGGTCCAGACAGGGCCTTTCTGAGTGGAGTTAGCATGTTCTACCCGTGCATGCATGGGTTTTGTCTGGTGGCCTACTGCAGACCAAGACCCAACTCACACCTCATAAGAATAAGCTACATAGATGATAGTTTGGAGAAGCTTTGACTATACGTTCTCTGTACTTTGAGATTTCTTCTGCAAACTGAAGTACGGAGCTGTGCTGACGTTGACACAGAACAAGTTTTAAGTTCAATCAGTCAAACGTATTTGAATTATCCTTTAAAAGATACACTTCTTTAATATGAGTACTGTTACATCTTTTATATCTTTCTGGTTTAAAAGCATGAAATATTTCATATTTAAATCTGTAATGAATCCTTTTGTCTCTCTCTTTGTTTTAGTTGAGGCTAACCGTAGCTGAGGCAGTGGGCTCCATGTGTCACCTGATGGCCAGCGACAAACTTGAGGAGCAGATTCCCAAACTGATTCCTGCCATCTTGTCTTTGTACAAGAAAAACAATGAGCACTACATTATTAGCAAGGTGGGTATGGGTTGTAGAAGGCAGGCAGAGGAACTTCTTGCTTTGACTTTGCTATATTAAAGATAAAAATGGTAAAACATGTGAAAGCTCAAAGTAGATGTGTGTTTTTTTAGCCCAGTTAGTCCGAAAGGTTGGTGGATTTTGGTTGTTTCTTGACATCTTGACACATTAATTGTATCACCTTGAGATACGAAAGCTGTTTTTTCCGTCATGATGCCCTAAAACCTTAAGATCTCTAGAACACAACTAAAATGTTCTCTAAATTAAAGGAGTCAGCGTAACAAATGTATTGATGCAAGTCATCAGTGTATTTCTTCACATTCCAACATGATTCCTTTGTCCTCTTTTTTAAAAGTGTTACAGTGTTCAATCATTAGTTTTGTTCTATCTAAACTGGAGCAGTTGTGTTGCATCAATCGTAGTGGTGGAAACCTCCTTAAAAAGAGAGATAATTAATCAAGACTTCCCAGCTTATCAAATGTTAAAAACTACAATTAAAAAAGCTCTCTGTTTCTTTGTTATGTAATTTCACATTGAGATTATGGTGACCAGTTAGGTGACACTTGTTTTGACAAACTTTTACTGAAATTATTTGTAGCAAGTAACTTGAATATGTAAGTTATTCAGATTTTTCAACATGTTTTCATGTTTTTATTCCATCTCCTTTACTCAGAGTCTGTGCCAAGTGCTTGATGCATCTCTCAACATGGGCAGCAGAGTGCTGGAAACACAACTGGACAGTCTGCTCTTTACACTGCACCAGCAGGTAACACAAAGCACATCTTTACACATCTTTGCTTGCTTGAGTTGACCAGGTGGATGATGCATGACACACATATGTCCATGAAAAGGAGGATCAAGAGCAAAAACCTGCAGATGGAGATTTTAGTTCCCTGCTAACAAATGTCCAATACAGCTTTATCGACTGGACTCTCAGCAGTCTTTAACAAAACACAGTTTTAGGTAAGGAAAAATATCTTTCATCCTAAGTCAAGCAGTGAATCCATTAAAGAATTTTAACTTTTAGCTTATTTCCTAAGATGCTGTTTTTGAACTATTGAAAGGAGTTTATCTGTGATGTGGATAAGCTGTTTGGAAATAATGACCTTTATTCGGCACGCAAGTTGTAATGCCTGTGAGATAAAATGTGGAAAATCTGTTTAAGAATTTACAAAGAAACGTCACAATGAGGGCTGGGCAGTATAATTTATTTGTTGAGATTGATTTTATTCACTTTTATGGTCCATTAAAAAAAACAAATTGATGTATGACCTCACAAAGACATTGTTTAAAGTAAGAAACACTAACAGCAATATTCCTATTGATCACAAGAATGTCACACACAGTCACACACACACACACACACACAAACACACACATATTATTATTACTATTATTGAAGGACATTTTATGTTGTCAGTAGGGATAAAATGGTAATTGCATGCCTGCATCTTACTATGATAGTAACAGGAAAACCTGAACAACCGCTGGGTCATTTCCTGTTTTTGATAACCATGAGGCAAACTTCTGCACAATGTACAATATGCACAAATACATTTGCAAGGCTTTTCCCCATTTACAACGAGTGCTTCTAACATACAGTTTGAAATTGAGACGGTGCTCTTTTGTTGTTTAAAAAGAGGATTTAAAACTTTTTGTCTGTACATTTGACAATCATTGACAACAGAAATACTGAAGATTTTATAATTAATGAAATCTTTAAGAGTATTTACTATGACAACCTCAAGTAAGCAAATTATGTCAAATTTTTTTTTGATAGTGATGTATATTTTAGGGATGCACACTATTATGTGATCAACATTGGAATCTGCATTTGCCAAAAAATTAACTACAGGCTAACTTGCTGATATTTTAGCTGTTCACATTGGTCGTACATAATGCACTGTATCTTATTGTTTCATATCCATCTTGTTTACACGACTAGACTGTCACTGTGAAAAGACCAGACCAGTCTCAGTAAAGTGGAGGCATTTTGTAAGGTATCTCAATGAGATCAGTAATATTTGCATTCATGGAATATTTGCATTTATTTCCTTTTATGGAATACAATGTCTTTATATGAAAAATATATTTTAACATGAAAGCAATCCTCACCTGTTTTTAAAACCTACCGACAACAATGTTAAAAACTCCAAACTGGGAATTAGCCTTGTTTTTATAACTCATATCCTCTCACATTCAGATTAATTTGTAAAAGCTTTATGTCAGGTTTGGGGTTGATACTTGATCAGTACTTGTAGAAAATGTTCAAGTAAACCCACACAATCTCAGAGACTTAAAAACTCGACTGTTTTGTGTGAGCTTCACTTCCATCTGTGTGGTTTGAGTGCTCAGTTTCCACTTTCAATAGAGCACTTTCTATCATGAGACTTGATTGATGACGTACCATGTTGATCAAGTTTCTTCCCTCTTCATGCTTAGTGACAGAAAACTTACATTTATGATGATTTCTCTGAAATGCCTCAGCTGGCTGTCAGAGTCATTGTAGTCAGATGTCTTTTATGGTCTTGTGACTCAGCTGACTCTTGGCCTGGTGATTGAATGTTGCAACGACCACAGTGACTGTGCCTATGATGTATGATCTAGTTGGCGTGTTTGGACAAAGAATATTTCACAAGAAAACAACACTTACTGCAGTAGTGGAAGCGTTGCAGACTCTGTCGCTTGTGTTTGAAGGCACTAGGCTGTTAGGTGTGTCTCGGCTTTTGGAATCACATTTCTCTCAGTTCTTATTTTAAGCTTCAGTAAGCTGAAGGTTGTTCTGAAAAATGTAAATCAGACTCTTCATGTGTGACTTAGTGCTGTGAAGAGAGTGCTGGATCAGCCCCCCCTCCAAAGACAAACAAACTATGTTAGATAAGGTTGGAACAGTTCAGAGGTCTCTGCTTGTTTTGTTGTGTTTTTTGGAATCAAGTTTGACACAAATTTGGTTCATTGTTGCAACTCATTTTGACATAACAGTGATGCAATGTATATTTTGGTCTGTTTTGTGTTTTTTTTTTTTTAACTATTTGATGGTTTGGAGAGCCTGTAGTTTATACAATAAAACTAAAATGAGAATAGAAAACAGTAGAGGAAAATGTTAAAGAAGCAAAATGGAGATTAATAACATCGCTGGTGTAAAATAAAAGACACCAGGAAATATGTCATTTAATAAGTCATTCAGTCAAATAAGTCATTAAGTTGTTGGTAAACAGCAAATACAGCAGTTACTAGTGCAACTCAATGCTAGTCAAGTCTTAAAACAGCTAAGTTGTGTGATACCAGTTTATTTTAGCCCACTGTGGAGATGAACAAATATGGTTGAATCTGTGCAGTGTCCAGCATTGATTTAAATAGTCAACATGTGTAATTAGGCCAGAATTTCTCCTAAAGTCATGTGATTTTCCTGTTGCAAGAATCACCTCTACATGGAATATGAAGTTGGTCCAGCCATGTTTGAATATCAGGTGTGCACTGTCATTTGACTACATGCACTGAACCGTGATGTTTAAACAGTGAGGGCTTTGCTGAATAAAAAAAAAACTCCCTTGTGCCTAACTGTCACAATGAACTCATCAATTTCATTTCCTCATTCTAATTACAACTACTGCATGGATGCATTAGAAATCAGGCTTTTCCATTTGTTGCCATTTTTATGCCTCTGTTGCCGACTCAGAGCCATGTTGTCATGTCGTTGGATTGGGCAGCAGAAGAACGAGACATGTTCCTTTTACACTCCGCTGTATGCAGTAGCTATGCAGCCTTTACCTACATGTGTGTTTTCTGCTCATCACAGGTAGACACATTGACTAGGGGTGGGAGAAAAAAATCGATTTACATAAGTATCAGGATATCATTAAAATGCTTCATTTTAGTCTGTGTTAATAAGCCACTTTTAAATGCATCCAGGCTTTTGAAGTGAGACTATAAACAGCTGGTTAAAATGTATTGCTAAATAAATCCTAAAAACGGACTCACATATGATGTGTATTTTTCCTGATATAGTCTGTAGGCATTATCATTGTTCATCTTTTTTGCTGGTATTAACAAAGCTAACTAAATATTTCAAAAATCGGCAAAATCGGGAGAAAAGTGTATTGTCCCAGCCTTAGAATTGACTGTTTTGAAAGTTTGTTTTTTGTCCCCTCCACCTTCCATCAGACATTGTTTGGGCAACCAGCACAGAGCTTATTATCATAGTCTGCCTCAGCATCCCCTTTGCCTCACATCCCAGTGTTTCCAAAGAGGAGAGAAAAGAGCTGCATCTGAACAGAAACAACATTCTTCGTTACTTTGTTCAACTTAAATCAAATTCTTGCTTAAAGGGACAATATGTAGCATTTTCAGTCATTTATGAGCTAAAAACAATGTCTAGATTCATAAATATTTCCTCATTTGTGTCAAATTGCCTGCACAGCATAGTACTACTGGCTAAGGCTAAATGCATTTTACGCTTAAAGCCAGCTTGACTGAAACAGAGAAGGGGCGAGACGTGTGTGCCACTGCCCCAGAAAATTTGAAGCCTAACACTAATTATTCCATACAGTTTGTTTGAGATAACTTTGCTCTTCACCAGAAAGAAAGTGTTGGATGACATGTTGGCATGGCTTTTATGCATGTACCTCTGCCGTTGAGTTCAGTGGTTGCAACGTACATTTGAAAAAGTGGGGTGCTAAAGAGCACTATTCACATGAATGCAAAATATGGTTTCACCGCTTGATGGGAAAACAAACACACACACACAGTGCGGCTTTAATGGACACAGAGGACATGATGTAGACTCCACACACCAGGACAAGAGACCTTCAAGTTTTCAGTTTGTCTCTGCATATGAGAAGATTCTTGTGTTCATGAGATCTCTTATTTTTTGAGGACATTTCTCTGAACGATGAGCAAATGTCCTTTGGATTCAAGGATAAACTGATTTGAAGTTGGAGGTCAAAGGTCAACGCCATGGGTCATCCTTGTTAGTTAATTTAACATCTTAGCACTGCTTCTAGGGATTTGTTTCTTCAAGAAAATTTCCATTTTGTTGAAAGAAATAAGTTGGACCTTTGTGGTCACGTGCCAAGGTCATGAGGCATATCATTGTACTTGGCCTGAATACAATCTTTAAAATACAAAAATGCTTTAAGGAGTTTCTCAAAACTTTGCACAAGTGCTCTCTGTGACACAAACTAAATAATCTTTGGAGGTCAATTGTCCAAAGGAAAGTTTTATAAAGTCAAGTGGTGTTTATTCCACAACACAAATGCTCTCCTGCTTTTGACTGCTTGAATGGATTATCATCAAACATCAGGAACATGCCAGCTTAGATTTAAAGACAAAATGATTGGAATGAGAATGTCAAAAGTCCTTAAGCCATGAAACCACCAGGTGGTGTTCTACGTTATCAAGTTTCTATAAACTTATTCTCAAATGTAGTCTTGTGCTTTATCCCAGGTTTGTGTGGTTTGCCATGTTGCTGTTAAAGTTTGATTCTCTGCCTCCTCCAGGTTTCTGCTCCTGTTGATTACAGTAACCCTCCTACTGTCAAGAACCACAATGAGGTCCTGCGCTGCTTCAGCCTACTAGGTAATAAAAATGTTCAAATTTTAGTTTTTTTAAAATGTGTGTGGATTGGAGTATATCTTAACTTTATATTCTTGCAATGCCCAGGCAGAGACTAAAGTTCACATTGTCTTTAATTGGGAGTAATATGCAATAGGCCATATATGAGGCACCATATTTTCACTTACTCCTGGACAGTGAGCATATAAATACTAAATTTCACAGAATCATTACAGCCCTGATGCTGTGATAGCAGTTGCTGTATCTTAGGTTATGTCATCGATGGTACAGTTACAAGGTTGTAGAAGAAGTCAAACTGAATGATGCAGCACATGTTCCAGATTTTTAAATAATGTTAAGATGTCCGAAGACCTGATGTGTAAGTGTCTTATTTGTAGGATCCTTCAAACCCAATCGCTGTTGTTTTTGTTTTATAGCTAAACAGTAAAAACTGTAGGAAATTCTGACAGGCATAGTCAATGTCTACAATTTTGGCATAATGGAATACATGTTGTATCAAATGTATTATGGTCTTATGCTGCACAGTATAGTACTGTATGTGTATGACTTACTGTTTATTTTATAACATTCGTATGCTTTTTGAAAGATTTTTTTTCCTATACACCATCACTTTTACACATTATTTTATTTCATTCATACTCTGCTTTTTGGACCTACTGCTTGCGCTTATCAATGCTTATTTATCTGCTTAATTCTATTTTAAATATCAAGCTGCCACATTGCTCATTAGATCCTCAGTACTGTCCAAATTCTCCAGAGGTGCTTACTAAGTATCTGTGTTTCTGAAAAAAAAAATGCAGACCCATTGGAGTCATTTTGTTTGGTATCTGTCTCCTCATGTCGTCAAAATTGTTAGGATGCTTAACAAAGAAGCTCTGTAGTGGCCAAAGTAAGCGTGAGTTGACAGAGACATGAGTCCATTCTATCTATTTGGTTCTAAGAGGTCACAAGAGTAGTAATAAGATCATCCGTCAGTGTGCCAGACTCAGTAGCTACCTCGAGATAATCATATTAACTGAAACTGTCGGCCTACTTCCCTTCTCCTTCGTCTGTCTTGCTGATCTCTTACATGTTTTTCTCTTGTTTGTCAGGATGATTTTGTTACACTTTGCACACTTCTGATTGGTTTTCTTTATCTCTCTGTCCACTGTGACTTCTCTCCCTCCAGCAAACGCCTTCCCAGACCGCCTGGTCATGTTTGTTCTTCAGAAGTTGGAGAACAGTAATGAGCGCAGCAGGGTCGGCTCCCTGGCTGTCCTACGGCACCTCATTAACTCTAGCTGTGAGAAAAAAAACACACACTCATCCTGGAATCTTAAAATACACACTAATCTGTTACACCACTTGGGTCTGGGTTCTTAAGTCCTGCATGTGTCCATGTGTGTTGCAGCTTCAACAATGGAGAGTAAAAAGCTGCTGATCCTGGCCAGCATCAGACAGCCAATGGCCGACCATAGCAACAAGGTGAAACATGTCAGCTCAAACTAGCTTAACGTGACAATTAAGTCATAATTATACTGCTTATTTATAAGCAGTGTTATCTCAAGAAATTTTACAAAGTAGCAGTTCTACACCTGAAAAGTTTTGATGTTAGAGTATGATATATAAAACAATCCTTTTCACTGAAGCTTAAAATCAAGATGAAGCTTTACTTAAAAATGATAACAGGGTGATTACATTTACAAGTTCAAGTTAAAGTCTACATATATCAACAACATCCAGAAACGCACAATATTTTAAGCAGTAAAATTAGTTTTCTGTTCACCTTCATTTGAATAGGTCAAGTAAACTTTTTTTGCTCTTTAAAATCCAGTAATGAGCAACAAATGTCTGAGTATATTGGATATTTATTTTTCTTACACCCCCATCAAGATCAGTTTTGGATTATGTGCTCCAATTACCTTTTGAGGCAGTGAAGTCTCAGGATCTCATATTTTCTGAGACCCTCTCTTACTTTAAAAGTGTAACTTTGAACCTCTGATTTCTGTGTAGACCCAGTCACTAACTCCGTTTTTATTACCTCAGTAAAACTAAGCAAAATCAATTATGTCGATGCCAAATTTCCTGTTTTGTTCTGTTTAAACAATCTTGGGATATATTTTTTTCTAATCAGTATGTTACAAAAAGACAAAAAAAGCATTGCATGTCAAAAACCCTGAACTGAAAACCAAATCAGCATTAAAGTAATTGAAAGCTAAAGTGAAATGGAAATAAAACAAACAAATACTGTAAACGACGAGGGACTGAAATAAAACCTAATTAAAAATCTGAAACTGCTGTTCTGCCTGATCAGAAAAATCTACTACTCTATTGGTAAACACATCAGCTAACTCTCTAGATTTCCTAACTCGATTGGTTTTCCTTTGTCCCAGGTGAAGAAGCGTGTGGTTCAGGTGATCAGTGCAATGGCCCATCACGGCTATCTTGAGCTAGAAGGAGGGGAGCTGCTGGTTCGGTTCATCGTCCAACACTGTGCCTTACATGACACCTATCAGGTATTGCATCATTATTTTAACAATATAGACAATTACATCAGAATGATCAGTTTTCATGACCAACATGTTTTGATGAATAACGTGCAGTTGCACATCCTTCTTAACCCCCATCCCTCCAAAGTGTGGAGTTGTAAACAACACAGTCAAACAATAATAAGTCAAATCATGGATTTGGAGGTGTCTGACAGGGAAGGCAATATGCAAAAAAAAAATACTTGAGACCAGCGAACAACATAAAAATGCACAAATTCAAATGTTATCAGTGCAGCTGTAGGGCCTCAAGTGGTCAGCATTAGAGATAAATAACTGTGCAATAATAAATCTTTATTTGTGTACGTCTCTGTGTGTCATAAGCGAGGTCAAAGGCCCACAGATCCAGAGGAGGTCACTAACGAGGCCCTGAGGACAATGTGCGACAATACCCTTCACCTCCTGACCACCACTGTTGGACGGCTAGCTGATGTATGTCTAATATCTCCTTGTTCTACCTGCTGTATTACCAGCCTTGAACAGGGAGGTCAAATTTATATCAGTTAATAGTCAGATCTCTGTATGGTGTGTTGTTGCTAAAACAGAGGCCTGATGGAAGCAGGTCAAATTTGTTGTTGTTTGTTGTTTGTAGGTGCTGTGGCCAAAGCTGCTGTACTATCTGACTCCTGCACAGTACAGTAATGCCACCACTCCGTTGTGTAAGAGTTTGATTGTTTTGGGCACTAAGAAGAAAAACAACCAGGAGCCAAGCTTCAACATAGACTTCACACAAGAAGGTATGCAGCAGAACTAGGGGTGTCCCGATACAACTTTTTCACCTCCAATACGATACTGATATTGCAGTCTTGAGTACTGGCCGATACAGATACCAATTTGATACCATATCAGCAGGAATCACACATACTTCTATTACTTATATTGAAGTATGGACTGTAAGAAAAGGCTTGATCAAGTGAGATTACTCTAACAGAGAACAGTAGTAAGCAATAGTAGGTATGAGAAAAGCTGGCCGATTTGTAATTTAACCAATGCGTTCAATAAATTTTAACCATAAACATAAGAATATACTACAATTAAATAAAATAAATGAAAATAAATTAGAAGACCATGAAAACTAACCTCAAGAAATTCATTCAAAACAAAAACATATATTTGTAAATTGCAAAATAACCACTGTGGTTATTAAGCATATCCCACAACTAAATTAAATATATAAAAAAGAAATTACAATGACTGCCTGTATCAGAGTGCTTATATCAGAGATTTTGATTGCAGGCCGATATAATCTGATATTTGTATTTTTATTAATAACAGACTGATATCTGATATCAATATTGGATCAGGACATCCCTAAGCAGAACTAATGACCAGGTGTGCCTTCAGCTGTTTGCTTCATGTTACGACTCTGATACCTCAAAAAACATGTGCTGTTTAGATGGGACATATTGCTGTATGTCTTTTTTAAGCTTTATACACCCTTCTGTGTGTTTCACATATTTCCTTTGTGGGATGGAGTACTTTATGCACAAAACAACATTAATTCATTCATTCATTGAAATTTGTGTTTGCAGAGGGAGTGCAATTTCAGGGTCCTAATCCTAAATAAAACCTTTGTTTTATGAAAGAAGGGAAACACTTTGAATTTACTGTCTGTTAATTTTCTGTTTTGCAGAAGGTCAAGAGCTTTGTGAATAAAGCTTCAAATATCTGTTGGTCATTAATGGCAAATGTTTATATGTTAACAAACAATAGAAAATAATTCTTAAGCATTAAAATTTTTTTGAGTTCTAAAAGTTTCTTTTGTCTGTTTGACGTCAAACTAAATTTGTCTTTTTCTCTGTCCTCTCCAGTTAATCTCCCTTCTCCTCAAACATTAATGATCAGACTGCTGGTGAGTAAATTCAGTTTGGTAAACCAGCCGAACAAGACACTTTTTGTATGGCATAATTTGTTGACATTATATTACAAAAGACTCCTAAAGTCTAATAACTATCAAGAGATATAATGAAGCATAGGGAACCCCTACAGTGTGTGATACCTGAAGTGAAGCAGTGATGAAAGTAGCTTTTCCACTGATTAGCTCAAAGTGTGTTTTCTGTGCCTGGTTTGTTTCAGGTAAATGCAGCCTTCCCATTCCATGGCAGAGGTCATGGCGCTCCGTCCCTGTCTCTCCTTCAAGTCCTCAGCATTAACATTCACAAAAACACAGAGATACTCTGGGAGAAAGAGATCCCGCTCCTGCTGACAGTGATAGAGGGTATGGAACCACATGGTCACCTTTTTCAGAACATTTATCTAAGAAAAAATATGTTGTGAAGGAAGCCTGGGTTACTTGTATTAATACCTGTATAGATAGTTACCTATCCTGTGTGGTGTGGTGTGATTTTGTTTTTATTCATAGTTAGTTCTTTCCTCTGTAGCAGAGAAGTCTAACTGTAGTTTGTTGTCTCCAGAGTCGACATCAGACAGTCTGGATAAGAAGCAATGGGATGAAAAGTTGCTTAAGGTGAGCTTTTATTAATCAAATAATTTGTCAGTGTGTCTCATTGTCACTGAAACTCAAAATTCAGCTTTTTTTTTTTACTTAACATCAATGAAAAGAGTTGCTTGTTTTGCTCTGGTGGTCTCCAGTATTGTCTGTCTGCTCAGATTGTTCATTTTTATTCTGAAATGTTAAATCTGATTGTATTTATTGATACTCCAATACTTTTGTGACTTCATTTTCTTCAGCTTTTGTCTAAAACCCTGCATACCATCAGTGATGATAAGTGGGTCTGTCAGTTGGCAGCTGAGGCAACCAGATATCTTCCTACATATAACAACGCCTTAGAGGAGAAGGTAAATACTCTTTACAGCCTTTAAATTTAGAAACCAATGCAAGCTCACTGCATCTATTGTTTCGTTTTGGCCACCAGTGTTTGTTCAATGACATGAAATGACTTGAAATTTGCTGCATTTGTCTGTTGCGTGGCCAAACCCTCACCATCAGCCTAATGTAGAGCTTCATGTGGGTCATAATTAGGCATGAAAGCTAACTTGGTTGAACAGTAGTCTTCAGTCTTGAGAGTTCATGACCTCCTCCAAGGACACACCTCCTTATAGCCCCCTACAGGCTGTGTGCAGAGAAGTTAGTGCTTAAACCTGCTGAAGTCAAACAGGAGGAAATTAGTGTTGACTTATTTTAAGACTTGTTTTCACTGAAATGTCTGAATTGATTTTAAATCTTTTGATAGTTTTAACAGGCTGTGTAATTCCTGCCATGACACACGAAGTTTACTCATGCTGTTTTTTTCAAAGTCTGATCCATAAGGAAGCAGAACCTGCTGTTTGTCTCCGTTTCTCACTCATGTTTTATGCAGCTTTATGCGATAGGCCAGGGCTATTCAATTAGAAATTCATTCGGGCCAGATTTTCAGACTTAAGACATGAGCTGGGCCGGACATTTTTGGCAGACAGTGAGCAAAGTTAACCACTTAAAAGAAACACAAATAGATAACAAACACACTGGATGTTTATTAATTCATTGCCACATCCAAAGGGCATAAACTCAATTAAGAGCAGTACGTAAACTAAACTTCTACTGATGTACTGTTTCTTTAAATTTTACACTACAAACGGATAACTTCAACACATTTTAACAGGTAAATACAGGCACATATTAAGGTGCATATGAACATAGAAAAGTGCAGTTTAAAAACTCCATCTTTTGGTCACATTTGAAAGTGCATTAAAAGTAACTTGCTTAATAGCAACCTTTCAGAATGTGTTGCATTCAATGTCTGTAATAATGTTGGAATTTTTTTATACCTCATCAGTGTTTGCAAAAGTTTTTTCTGTTTTTCTCGCCGGACCTAAGTCCCACTCACTTTGATTTTGGGCCACTCAAGGGTTGCTTTTGGGCCACATGTGGCCCACGGGCCACTAATTGAATAGGGCTGCAATAGGCCATGATTGATCTTTGACACCAGCACCATGTTCTGAGTCCATTACGGCCCACTTTTAATTTTTCATACACCCTTTCACATACAAAAAGGTTTATCTGCTGTTTTGTTTATTTCATCAAAAAGTTCAAGTTAATGTGTTGTTCAGTTTTTAAACTCACCATTTTCAGATTCTTCTTTCTTTCAGAAACACATGAATGTAAACTCTTACTCATTGAATACCCAAACCTTTAATATTTCATACTCAGTGTGACTGTGAACCACGTTTTTATCCTCATAACCGCACTCTTCTTATCTGATACCCATACCTTATAAACTGAACTCAGATGTATAATCTGACAATAATCTATATTTGTTCGGATGACTGGTGGTCTGGTATTACTGGATAACAATATCTGTGGGCCAAAGAGTAGTGCAGCAACTATGCCTAAATGTGGAAGCGGGTTAGTTGTTTAGCACTTTCAGTTTCCTGGTCTCAAGACCTGAAGGATTTGCGATTCATTTGCAGATCAATTCCTGAAATAGGGTCTGTTGATCCCAGGCTTGCCCCCACAGTGCCACAAAGGTCTACAAAAATAAATGTCAGGGGATCTTTGACGTCTTTATACTCTGTAGCAAAGGTAAAAGTATCCTCTAACTTTTTCTGCCCTCTGTAGAGCTTCCTGTATCGGTGTATAGGAGTGATTCTCCAACAGTGTTTCAATAAGGACCTGGTTAAAAAGCAGCTGCAGGAAATCCTCCTCACAGCTCGTCACAGTGACGCCATAGAACGAGAGGTAAAGTCAACTCTCAAGTGTTGCAAGAACTTGAACTTAACAGTTTTGAAAGTGTAAGTTACATTTCTCATTGATTGGTGGTGTTGGACAGGTTTGTATTCTAACTTTGGTATCTGTCATGTGGATCTATCAGGGAGTTGCAATGGGTGTCGGTCTTTGTGCAAACAGCCACTTAGAGGGGACTCTGGCCAAACTTGACGAGTTTGGAAAGTCTGATGCCTTCAAGAAATCACCAAGCATCTTTAACCTGCTCAAAGTATATGTTTTTTTAATTCTTTTAGGAATGCGAAGTTATAAAGGATTACAACTTATAATGTTGAATCTGGCTTTAAACACAATCGTTTAAACGTTGTTTCATCTTTCTTTAATGTCTTCAGGAGCGCAATGATGTGGAGATAGAAAAAGTGAAAAGCACATTAATCTTGTGTTACGGACAAGTGGCTCTGAATGCTCCTCCAGACAAGATACTGAACCGCATTGATCAGGACATCCTCCGCTGCATCAGTAAACACTTTAATACCAAGGTAACTGTATTACATGTTTTTAGACTGATAATGACTACAACTACATTATGAGAAGGTCTGCCATTGTAATATTACAGAAAGGTCTTAAATTATGTAGCAGCTGTCAGTCTTTCTGTGTTCTACTTTTAAGTCCTAGTTTATTTGTTTATTTTTGTTAACAAGTAGGAAGAGAGGTGCCAGTATTATGGAGATTTATTCAAAGGGCTGGATAAAAAGGGCTGAGCTGAAGCTCTTTGAGCTTTTTGAATGATTGAACTAATGGACCATTAGTGGTTTTGTGTGTTCACAAAGTGCAGGTCTGTACCATCCATACAGCAGAAATACATCCAGGAAAGGATTAATCTTTGCTGTTATAGTTGTGGTCTAGTGTTAATTTTTCATCAGACTCCTTGTTTGACTTTATTTTCACCTGAACAAGGCCCTGGCGTTTTCTCAGGTGCTGCACCTGCACAATCTAAAACAAAGACCGCACACTGCATTTTTTAATTCACCAAAGCATTTACAATGCAGAGTTACTCTCACTCTTTCATATGATACATGTGTGTTCTCCTATGACTGTATCCCCTTTATTTTACGCAGGTTCTTGGGATTAAAGTAGAGACTAAGGTATCGTCGCAGGCATACTGCACCCTTACACCTTCCTCTTCATCTGAACTCTATATTTTTCCCTCTGATCTGCACTCCTGGGTGTGGCGTCTTCAAATCAAGAAAACAGCATCATAAACTTCAGCAGCCTGTTTTTCTTTAAAATTGATGCTTTTCTAAGTTACATTTCACAGAGGAATTGCTATAAATTTACCACCTTTGTTCTGAAGGTAACCATGGGTGATATTAACTGTTTAAGAGCTTACACAGTTAAAACAGAGGTCTAAGAACGCTGAGTCTGGTTTGATGTGTTTTCGTGTTTTCAGTAAATATGACTGAGTAGTTGTTTTCCTTCTTGGACAAAAACCAAAGAGACTATAAAGTCCATCAGCTACTAACAGAGAACTTCTTATTTTGAGGATTTTTGTACAAGCTTGTCCATCCCAGTGCTGTGCCAGTGTTGAAAAACCTTTTAAAGGGCAGATGTTGGTCTTGGTAGTCGCACAACCGTCTGAATGACTTGTACAGATGCAAGAAAAGCAGACTCTGACTTGTTTTGAAAAAAATAATAATGTACGGTAGTTTTGGAGGAAGTTCGTATGCAGATGAGATTGTATTTGATTGCAATGGTGCCGAGACTACAGACATACAAAGCTGACTCAGTGTTCAAAGGCCTTGACGAGGCTGATTCATTTTGAAATGCTAAACAGAATTTGGTCATTTTAAACAATGTTGTGTAAAAACAGACCTCTGGCAGCAGCTGAAAAATCTTCAATCTGAAATTGCTCTTTCTCAGTGAAATGTAACTTAAAGTGACGCACTTCAGAAACCTCTTGCGTATCAATCACTCTCAAATGCTTTATTGTTGGTTCTTCATGTTTTTTAATTCACACACCAAAGTATAAAAAAATGTTGAGTTGCTTTTAATAGTTAACAGTTTTTGGCTGTGAGAAAATGCTCTCCAAAGCAATTCATCAGCATCTTAATGCACAAATAAACTGAAAACTTCTCAAAATCAATTTGAAAACAAGTGTTTGATGCTTTTTTAAGTTTGTGGTGGTTTGAACTCGCATGCTGTGACGCAATACAAAATACTAAATATCAAAATCTGAGATTTGAAAGCAGCTGATTTCAGCTGTTCAATCATGGTTATTAGTTATTAACTCCGACCATGAGCCAAATATAATGCTGAGGAATTTTTAAAATGCCTGTTGAATGACTGGTGTGTAAACTTATTAGCAGCAGCCTGATCACTTGATGCTGGCAGGTGACTGAAAACCAACAAACCCGGATCATCACTGAACTGATGGGTTTTGAGTAGGCCCACATGATAGGAAAAAAATACGCAACATAGAAAACATTGTTCAGTATTACTGCATGGATTGCGCTGAATTAACAAAAGAAAACGGTGGCTTATAAGATGTTAATTTTTATTCTTGCTCTGTTTTGTACAACACTTTGAGCTACAAAATGGTTTTCATAAAGCTAAAAGAAATATCTAAGAAACTTTTCTCCACTAAACTGGAACAAATACATTTAAGCAAAGATTATTGACAATGTCCCAGTGTGTTTGTTGCAAAGGCTTGGATTGTAATATCACTAAAATGACTACTAATTGTGCAGCCTTGGTTTTAAGAATAGCTGCTCTTCTCATGAACATTTTAGTTACCCTAATTTTCCTTAAATCCGGCTCCAAGTGAGACTTTGCCGAGGTTAGGTTTTCATATCTAATACTGAACAATGTTTCAATATCTCAGCAATCAATTTCTAAAGGTTTTAGTGGTGCCATCCTGTCTTCCCTCAATGTATTTCTTCAGGGTGGCTATCTTTAAAAGCTCACACTACAGGTGATTAAGGGTTTGTGTAATTTTCTGCTAATTCCTAACAACTCTTGATGCCTTCAGGCTTTTTCTGCCTTCTTTTTCAGCTGAGCCTGTGGTGGTTTTATGTCCAATCTATTCTGATAACACAACTTTCTTTACATCTTCTGTAGGCATGGAGGATCAATCTGCAAGTCTCACTGTTGGATTGATTTGAATGCTTGATGAACTAAGCAGATTGATTAATTAATCTGTGGTTTACTGGGATGATTTTGGTTGATTCTGCTTGGTTTCTTGTTCAGCTGCATATTCTAAGCAAAGCAAACAGTTGGGCTTGCTGTTTGTATTTTTGACAAATTATTAGATCTTACTATATAGCAAACTCTCGCTCAACTTAATGTTTGATTCATTTGTGTTTCATGTATTCGGTCATATTTCTTGTCCTTTTTTTCCATTTCTGTGTTTTGTTTGTCTTCCTGATTTCAGGACCTGACGATGAAGCTCAGTCTGGTCCAGAGTGTCGGGCTCATAGCCAGGGCGATCAGAGAGTGCGTGAAGAAACAGGGCTATGTTTTTTCTCGTAAACTGGAGCTCATAAACGTCATGCTGGTCAGTTATCAGAATTTGTAAAACTAATATATTATTTAATAGCTGTAATATAATTTTCCTGATCTGTTTTTTTTCCGCTTTGCCCCCCCTTAATCAGGATTTTATTAAAGCAGAGCCAGCTGATTCATTGAGGACTCCAGTGCGGCATCTTGTCATGACTACATGCTCCAACCTCATGTATCCTTTGAAAAAAAATCTTTCAACCCTCTTGAGTTCTCTCTGATTTGTTCTCTCACTGTCAGTGTTAAAAATATTACTTTTTGAGTGCCAAGTGTGGGCTTTGTAAGACTGACAACTTGAACACAACATAGGTTTGCTCTTGACATCAGGTTTACTTAATCACTCCATATTTGTAAGAGTGGGTACAAGAAGTCACAAGCTGGATTCGACCTTGTCACCAGCTTTTAGGACAGCGGCCTCTGTACATGGGATGAAGGCCACCTGAGCCCCTCACTGTGTTTATCCTTAACCCGTGATATTTCAGGCCTCTGGATCCCACTTTGAGTGAGAACGAGAGCTTTGACTTACTGAAGGTGTGCGTGAATAGTGTGATGTCTCTTCCACCTGAGACTAGCACTCCAGAAAAGACTAAAGAGGACGAGATCCTGGACCCCAAACAGAAAAAGGTGAAGGGAAGTAGATACTTAGGCTCAAACCTGGTATGTAGAGGCAACCAATGAACCCTTAAAAAGTTAACATAATTTGATTGTCTTGCATATAAAGTTATAAAATGTCATAAAGCTTATTGTATTTCTTTAAGAAGTGTTCATTGATGGAAGATAGTAGATGGAACTTTTCCAAAAGGAAAAGAAGAATTGGGACTGCAAGTTTAAGGGAATTTGGCTTTAAGATGATAAACAGAGGGTTTTCTCGAATACAAACATTTAATTTAGGTTACTTGCACTAAGGATTCACTGTATATTGCAAAAAAAGCCATATTCGGCCTTTGGTGGAGTGAGGTAATAGCGAGGCTGAATATTACCGTGTGATGCAATGACGAAGTCAAAAATGTCATTGCGTGTGACTGTGGCTCAGCAGACCTGTAACAGATTCATTTGTTGCAGGTTTATCCAATTCAGTGAGCTTTAGTTTCTTTTTTTAATGCATGTTTTGATTTGTTTGAAGGCCTAATATGAATGAAAAACTTTGTTGTGCTTTTTTTGAAAAGCAAAGGCTACTGGAATATTAAAAAAATGTCATAATATTCAATAGACAATTACTTTCTTTTGAAAAACATGTCTAAAAATGCATTATTTAAAAAAAAAAACTTTTCATTTGGTAGTATTAGGAGTGTACGCAGGATAAAGCTAAATTACGTTGATCTAAATAACGTTGGCATTACAGGTAAAATTGCATTCTAAGCTATATATGCACTATTAAAAAATATAGTGAACTACTTGCCTCCGCATTGGATATTCAGTATTCGCCAAGCGTTTACATTTTATTCGGCTTCGGCCACAAATTTTCATTTCGGTGCATTGATGGGCTTTCAAACATGAGGACCAACCTTGTTTTACCCTTGATGAAGCCATTTGCATGACAGAGAGTGACAGCCTGTCCTCTTTGGTAACAAAGTCATTTATTGTTGCTGATTTTTTTACACTGATAAAAAAAAAACCCTGTAATTCAACTAGTTTGATTATTTTTGGTTAATAATTAATTTGCAAATACTCTGTACGTATATTGAAGACTCAGTTGTATGTTGAATGAAACAATCTTGTCCTTGAGTAACCCAATAATCCACTTAAATAAAACGATATCCTCCCAAGCATTGGAAATGTATGCAACATTTATAAATGCTGTCATATCATTACACACTAACATGCCCTGTTTAATCTGTTCAGGATTTGTACAGAGACACATTTGCTGCCCTGCAGGAGCTGCTGAAAAGTGTCCTGGACAAAGACCCCACACCTGATGGCCTGCAGAGTGTCTTCAAGGTAAGACCTGATGACACAGACCAAACGACTCACCTGTACAAAACATGTCATAAACCAGTTATTTTACTCAACATATTTCTTAAGTTTAACCTTTTTGTCTGTAATGTCACTGTCTCTTACGTGTCTCTTCTACTTTTTTCATTCACTTAATCTGTAGTTGTGAAGTTAACAGAGTAATCTACTTAAATATGCTTCATGTTCTCTTGAGCAGCACATTGAACCTTGGTTGAGCTCCAGCAACGACTACGAGAGAGAAAGAGCTGCCACAGCCACTGCTCACATCCTGACTAACTTCCTGGATAACCTGACAGTCAAGGTACACACATGCACCCCCCCATCTCCCGGCCTCTCTCTCTCTCCCTCTCTCTCTCTTACACATACGCACACAAACCTGTTTGTTTGTCTTTAGGGTTTGATTTCTCACTGCACAACTTTCCTGAACACACCACACATGGTCCCAATTTTTTGATTGTGAACAAAATCTAGATGAAAATTAAGATGAGTAGATGTTGATTTCAGGGCTGTAGTTAATATTAAAAGAGGATTGTCTTTATTTCTGTGTGTCTTTGTTCAGAACATGGTGTCTTTTCACAACCTCGGAGCTCTGCTGGGTCGTCTGTCTCCTCGATGTTCTGACCCCAATCCTGCGGTCCGCACTGCTGCTGTGGACTGCATATACACACTGCTTTATATACAGCTTCGATATGAAGGTACAGAGACACAGAGCTCAGACATTTTATCTAAGGGAATTTATTTATTTTCATTTATATTATACACTCTTATTGACATATGTCTGTCTGCTACATTTTTTTGATTTCTTTTCTGCCTGTCTCCCTATGTTCAGGTTTCTCTCTGGACTATAAGGACGAAGCTGCAGACAGTCTTTTACCCTTGAAGGAGCAGCTAGAAAACCCTGATCACTCAGTTTTATACAAGGCCTGCTCTGACCTCACCAAGGTACATGATGTGTGAATCAGCATAGCTGTCCAAAAAGTTTTCTTAAACTTCATATGAAGGATCATTGTAATGGTCTTACATTATATTACTGACATACAGTTGTGCTTATCTCTGATTTTGTTTACAGTCAGTGTTTTTTGCACAGTTAGTGTTAAACATTAAAAGGCTTTAGCATAAACGTTTTTATTCACATGAACGTCTCTCTGCTAGGTGATGAGTAAGCGCCTGCCTCATGAGCAGCTGTCCACGTTGGTGTTTATGCTGTTTGAGGGTCTCATCGACAGTCAGGCAAACTGCTGCAGAGCTTCTTCTGTCATCCTGAACACTCTGCTGAAGAACAGAGGAGGAGGACTGCAGGAGCAGGTAACACCAAGCACAGTCTCATACCCACTTTTCATTCTCTCCCAGCCTTGTTGCATCTGCTGAGTAAGGTTATCATTTAGACTTACTGTTCAACACAAAGACAACAGCTGTAATGGAGCAGCTATAACAATCTTTCTTTGTTTCCCTGTCTGTTTTGTTTGTTTTTTTGTTATTGTTTTGTGTTTGTGTGTGTTTTAGGTCCCAGAGATGCTTGAGGTACTTCATACTCGTCTGCAGAGCATCACAGAAGAGCAGGTAGGAGCCGGTTTATGGGATGTTGTAATGAGCAAAATGTCAAAAGATAAATTATTGTTAAGAAATAACTGAAAAATCTGGATTTTTTGTTTTAATGTTTGAAAACGGTCATTTTGTCCCTTAATTCAGGTTCATATATTTAACTTAGATGACAGCTGTTGTATGCTCACAATCTTATGTGTGCGTTTCTTATAATGAGCACATACTGCTGACTTTTTTTGTTGCTTTTAGACTGGTTTATCATGCAAAAGAGACATAAGCTGTAAAAGACTAAAGGGTGCATAAACCTTGAGGACCAAAAAAAAACTTGACCTGAACATGAGGGGTGGGAGAAAAAAAAGATTCTCAAAAGTATCAGGATTTTTTGTTTGATGATTTTTAAATTGATTTTTTGTTCAAAAATGGTTTTTTTTTTTTTTCAAATTTAAATGCTTCATTTAAATGTGTGTTAATAAGCCACTTTTAAATGTAAACCAGGCTTTTAAAGAGAACACTCACAGCTGGTTAAATGTTGATGAATAAATTCTAAAAACGGATTCACATGTGATGTGTATTTTTCCTGATATACCCTGTAGGCATCACCGTTGTTCATCTTTTTGGCTGGTGTTAAAAAAGCCAACTAAAGATTGCAAAAGTCGGCAATATCGTAGAATTGCAATTTAAATTGAATCTGCACCTAAACAACTGTAAAAAATTGAATCAGGAGATAGGCGTATCGTCCCAGCCCTACTGAACATGAACTTTTAATACTGGCAGCCTTTTGAGTAATATTTCACAATAATGAACATTTTACCGTGACAAACTCAGAGCTTAACAAATGTTTTAGACCATCTGTCTTTAAAATGAGAAAACACAAACATTCTTGTGTTGAACAAAACTCTTGTTTAAACTGATGATGATGTTGTTATTCGACATACATTTTGAACAGAAATGAAGAATTTTGAACTTTATTCACCTTTTTATACCAAAATTTGAGCCACTCGCTGGGCTTTGGGTAGTCAGAAATTAATCAAGCCTGACATTTATCCGCTAAAACTCTTTTTCTAGTCGAGCTGTATTGTGACATCTTAATCAAGAAAGAACTATTTGTTTTCCCATTTTCCTGTTTCTTTGTTTGTTTTGCAGGACAGTTACCTGGAAATTTCAGGGATAACTATTTCAGCAGTAAAAATATTTTAGGTGAAGAGCTTCTACATACAGGTGTTTTAATCATTACGAAACATCAAATTAATTTAGGTAATTGCCATTGCTGTTAATTTAGGGCAACTGTGGTAGAAACCGTACATTGAGTGGTGGTCTAATACATGTGTGTAGCACTGATTCTTGCCTGAAAACCTGGTGATGATGTTATTTTACTGCCCTTACCTTTTAATAAAGTCACACTTCATGAATTCTCCTGTTGTTTAAAGGTGAGAGTGGCAGCAGGACAGACTGTACTCATCCTGGCTTCTCAACACCTGCAGACTGTGATCAACGTACTCGTAAACCAACCTCTTCCATATGACAGGTATTTTTTTATAGATTTCGTAACTTTTTACATTTGTGTTATCATTAACATGGATGATTTCAATGACACAATACCTCCTCAAGCATTGTATAGCAATTATCTCCAGCCATGCATGACAAGAAGACATGCCATGAGTGTCAATTCAGAACAACTTCACTGAGACTTTTGGCTCTCAGTACCAATCTGCCTCAGCCAGGAGAGCTGAGTTAACATTTCAAACTGGCAGTGTTTGTCTGTCTCAGTTTTATTGCTTGAAATCACACAGATGGCTCTAATTTAACTAGTTTGATGTCAAAATTGATTTCTTTCAATGTGTAAGTAAGGATCCGTGTCCACAGTTTTTTTTTTCTACTGAAAGAGCACTTAAAGGGATTGTTCAGTTTATTTGAAGGGGGGTTGTATGAGCTCCATATGGCCACTAAGTACTTTTGATGCAGTAGAAAGTTCTCCCCTAGGTGGAGAGAAGGATATTTTCTCTCTCTCAATACCACCGTTTAAGAGGATGCTACCTAGAATCTTTTTTAGTGTATTAACTTTTCAGAAATATAAAGTTTATCTGGAACTAACTGACTCACATCACGTATTCCTAACTTTCTACTTCATCTAATGCACTCAGTGGCCATATGGAGCTCATACAACCCCACTTCAAACAAACTGAACTGTGCCTTTAGGTGCAGTTTGAAAGCACTTCTCACCGACACTTCATGTTTAGAAGTTGCAAGATTTGCTTTTCGCTTCCATCTGGTTTATTTGTGGCGCTGTTATAAGCAGCCACATGTGCTTAATATTTGCCTTTGGTCATGGAAATATCAACAAGTAAACTAAACAAAGTCACAAAGTCATGACCTACAACTAACTGCAGCTGAAAATCAGGAAACAGTCCTTTCAAGTATACTAGCACGGTTATTTCCATCTTGATTTTATTTGGAAAGTTTAGGAGAGGGGACATTGATGAGCGCAACAGTATTCCCAAAACTGAACTGTTTACATCAGAGAGGGCTGTTACAGGGAGGAAGAATGAACAAACAGAGCAGCATGAGGGCAGAAGATTATTTTACAACAGTTGTTTCTGTTGAGTTATTTAAAGTCTGACTGTTTGCTGCTTGTATCACTGTTATCACTGTTAAAGCAATCCCACACTCAAAGTTGAGATGTCCTGAATATCATCATGGCTGTGAAAGTATCAGATATGTTCTTCCATGCTGCTGCTCATAGACTCCTCCTCCTTTATCATTTGTACAGTAACGTCTGGTATTCATTTGACTTAGGCATTTTGATGGACCCTCTACGCTTTTTTCTGTCCCTCATCCAGCTGGATCAGTGAGATGTGGATGGCTTTGGGGGCGGACCCCATCGTAGCCAATCAGATCATTGAGATGGTGATGGAGAAGCTCAGCATCATGGCACCATACGTCGACAAGAAAGAATCAATGATGAGAGGAGGGATGACAAAGATGGCCACAAATCAGCCTCTGGCAGTAAGTCTTAAACACTCAATGTCAACAATCAACATTTTAAGTTTTATACTGTGATAGTCACGCATGGTCAAAATTTATAAAATGCTTGATCATACTTTTATTGAATAAGTACTTTTTAAAGCTAAAGCTACTGAATGTTCTCATGATAGTTAAAGGGTCTTCGGTGTCATTGTTTCTGTACACGTGCAGACCTGTCTGTCTGTTTTCTGTCTCCAGATGACGTGTGGCCTCAAAGAGCTCTTACTGAACGGTCAGAGCCAGGAGCCGGCAGTAAGTATGTTCCCTCAGCTCTTCTCCTGTCTCACTGTCAGACTCGGGGCAAGTGTAGGGGTCTCAGCACCAAAGGACAACAACAAGAATGCCAGCCCTGTCCATGTAGCAGGGTGAGCTTCTTGTTTTCTTTGTAAACTGTAAAAGTATTGATGACAGCCCCGCATAGTTGAGCTGAAACTCCAGTTAAAGTTTTACCTGTGTAGCTTCATAATCATGGTATTGTTTTGTGTTTCAGAGTGGCAGCTGATGCTCTGAGAATTCTGTTAGCACGAGCCCAGTTAGATGAAGTGATGAAGAGGCTGGATGAAGATGATGCTTGGGAGGCAATGAAGGAGCAAAATACACACATCACTGGAGTTACATTACTAGCACGGTATGCAGACGGGCGTCTGGCTTGATGGGTTCAGTTTCATAAATGCTGGTACTGTCGACCAAAAATGAACCTCCTACATATTTTTGACTAAAGGCTCATTGTTCTGGTACAACTGGGACTTTCTGCATAAATCTAAGACACTTACAATATATTTTCTCTTGTGTCACTGAAAGTTATAAAAAAAAGAATTCTGCTGATGTCCCTTTAGGGGCTCTGAACAGATGAATGAGCGGTGGTAGACAATTTAGCCATGAGGTCTGAAATGTTTAAACTGCTGTTACAGAAAAACATGTCAACAAGCTTATTTAAATCCGCTCCTTTTTTGTTTCTCCAATAACTAAAGATTTTGTGTTTAGAGGATGAATTGATCTCCATTTTTGTATTTAATGTGGGTGTGACTTTGCTGTTTGCAGGGCGATGGCTAAGCATGCGGGTCCTAGGTTGCCTTCCATCGTGGAGTGTCTGTGTCCATCTCTAAACAACATCTACGAGTGCCAGAGAATCACTGTCACAGCTTTCTTCTCTGAGGTCATCATGAGACATTTTTCTCTCGAAAATCCATTGCCATTTTTAAAATCACTTTCTGCGTACTACTGTTTGGTAATAACATGTGGCAACACTACCAAAGAGCCGAGCTGATTCTTCTTCTACTCCTTTATGTTTTGTGGCGGATGGCCACTACCATATAAAGTTCATTACTGCCACATACTGTACAAAAGTTTGGATCAGAGCAAGATTTTCTACAATGCAAGAAATACATCAACACACAAATAAGCTAGTTTCTTTATATACATAAACAAGGCTGTTTGATCTTCCACCCACTATTTAATAATTTGGCTGGTTTCTGGTCATGGAACCAAAAATAGTAGCTCAGCACACTCAGCTCAGCTAGCAGATGGCACTGCTAAATTAGTATCCCTAAATGGACTGAAAAGGGTCTAATAAGTGATTTATTTGGATTTTTATGACCTTCACCACAACTGAGCACACACATGTTAAATGTACAACATCCATGTGACATCTTGAAAAAGGTACATTTACTGAGATTTGATTTAGTTTGTTGTTATGCACATGTAATAGCGTTAATGTTTGTGCTAATAATGCTATGGCTGTTGCACACTGCAGATTTTTCCCAAAGTGACATCTGGGATTGTTGGCTTACTGCAGACAACATTTTGGCTAAATCATTGTTTACTGCTGGGTTTTAAAATGGCCTGAAATACCATCAAACTTAAAAACTAAGTGTAACCTTCAACTCTTCGGGAGATGAAAAACTGATTAGTTTTTTCCTTTTCTGTGCAGCTCTTAAACCATCATGTGGTGACAGAGCTGATGCTGATAGATGTGTTGATGAACAACATGATGGAGAGGATATCAGATCCTTGTTGTGCTGTCCGTATGTTGGCCGTGAGGGGACTCGGTAATATAGCTGAAGGATCACCTGAAAAGGTACAGTGCTGACAAATGTACAGATGAATCTTTACTGTGTTTCTGTAAGAGCACTGCAAACTTAAGGATCCCCTGTGGGCATTTTTTTATGCTTTTGTATTAACTCACATCTCTCCTCACACAGGTGAATAAATATGCGAAGGAGCTGCTGGCAGCTATGAGTTCAGGCATGGAAGAGAAAGATGACCCTGGTAAACTGAAAAAAAACATTTTTATCCTCCTGATTTCAAAGCAATGATTTATTAAGTTTTTTGTCTTCTTTTTTTCTCTCTTGACTTTACTGCACCTGTCATAATCATAAAAGCAGACTTGACCAGCCATTCATCTTAGATTGGTAATCTTGGTAGAATTGTCTTATTGTCTTCTGCTCCTCTGTCTTTCAGGTAAACTGATCACACTTGAAGCCATGTCAGGTCTTTCAAAAGTCCTCCTCTATCTGGACAAGAAGAACGTCCACTTACTGGTGGTTTATATTTTCATGAAGATCAAACCCTTCTTAGAAAGTGTGAGTTGATTTTGTATGAGAGAGTGTTAGGTGTTATTAAAAGGCTCTCTGTATTTAGCACTAACATTGCTGGAGATGTTACTATGCTGCTCCCAAAGGTAGAGTAGTTATTGAATTCTCTCATTTATTCGGAGCAGAGTTCAGTTAAACAATTTATGCAAATCCTTGTGAGAAGCTCAAGTTGGTTTCCCTACATGCAAATTTACACAATGCCAATGGCACTCTCTGTCTCTGTCCTCATTCAGGACAATGATGAAATCCGCTGTGCATCCATCCATCTAATGGGCAATCTGTCAAAGTTTGGCTCAGGAGAGCCGGTCTTCAAAGACCAGATTCACAACGTCCTGGTTAGCCTGCTGTTACACTTGGTGGATCCAAACCCTCAAGTGGTCAAGGTATAAGAAGACATGTACTTGCAATGCATTTTTATTCTTATGAAAGCCATTTTTGAATACTCATTGAAACATTAATCATAATTTTACATCTCTGTAGGCGTGCAAGTATGCAATGCGAGTCTGTGCTCCTGTGGTCGGATCAGAGCAGATCACAACCATGTTTCAAAATCACCTCCATGAAGACAAGAGCCTGCACTATGGAGAGTTCATCAATGACCTCACAAAATACCTGGTGAGAACATGCCAAATAAAAGGATATGAGCATTGTCTCTTAAATGTATTAGTATCTCACAAATGCAATCCTGAAAATATCTGGAAAATGTCATGTCCCAGAAGGCAAGACGTGGTGTGATAATGTTTCAGGTATTCAAACAAAGCATTAAGTCCTACATCAGGTTTATTGGGCAAATTCACTGCTAACGTAACAGATTTAACCAAAGAAAAACAACGTACACAGGGTTAAGAAGGGTATGGTGGGCATCATACATTGGTTTTAGCCTTAATCTTTGCAGTATTTGGCAAAGTCACTGGCAGGAAAAGCTCTTTACCTGAAGGTGAGGTGAAAAATTGAGCTGTATGCATTTTTATCTTTATATCTAAAGTTCCTGCATGTGAAAGGTCAGTTTTAACACATGGTGTTTTAGGACATCCTTTACAGTTTATTTCCAAAATAAGGGAAACAAGTTACCTGTGCTAATCTTCACTGTTTATTTCTGTTCATAGATTCAAGACTTTCCAGGCATGTTGAACTTTTATCACATCTCGGTAATCCAGTTCTTCAAGAGTAACTGGCACGAAGTCCGAGCAGGAGCAGCCATGTTTATAGGTAAGACTACAACCCAGATTTATCTTTGTAATTAAACATTGTAATTGTTATTATTAAGCTTATCCGTCTAAAACACATGGTCATTGAAAACAAGATATGTAGCTGATAAATAGATAAAATATCTAAATATATATTTTTCTGTTTATTCTGTTAAACCTTTTTTATTAAAAAATACCTTTTAAAAGTGCAATACCAAGGCCGATATGGATTCTTAATGTGAATGAAGGAATGAATAAAGTCGTCATTGCCACTGAGAGAATTTGTCTTTCACTGAGAGCTTAAAAACACAAACTGCAAAAGACATAAAAAACACACAGACAGGACATAATATAAAACAGTTTGTCAAGATTAAAATAATAATAATACTAATACATTAGTAAGTACAATAAATCATCGAAGCACCACAACTCGATGTAAGCAAGATCATTGTCAGAGTCGAGAAAGTGTCGTGTGCCAAGTTCACATTAAGTGATCAGAGCTCATCTTAGCAGCTGGATGCTCCGTGGTATCAAGGATGCCTCTTTTAGTTCTCATCCAGGAAATTTTGTACCCGCATCCTGAGTCTAAGGGTTCAGATTTAGTCCACAGGGGTGCTCTGGATCATTTGTTACCCTGTTATCTTTATGCCTATTTTAACACTCATGTTTAGTTTATTCTTAGTTTAAGGGGACAATGCTCTCCCCAGCACAGAAAACAAAAAATTCAAACACTTCCAGTGAAGCACTAAGTACTCTGGAATTTGATTTTAAAATTTTAAGTTCATAAAATGTGCCGTTAAAAAAAGTATTTTCTTAATCCTAAAACTTTATGTGGGATATCTTTATTTTATTTTATTCCCCCTGGCATTAATTTCAATGTTATGTTTTTGGGGTTTTTTTTAATCACCCCGTGACTTCATCTATCTAAAACACAAATTCACATTCGACCCGGTGCCTTACATGAGCATTCAAACACTGGTAACAGAGGATAACAGAGGTGCAAACTCAGAGACATTTTGAATAAAGATAGAAAATAAGAATGAGTGGTTCACAAGGATGATGGGCTGAGGCATGTTCAAGTCCTTTGAAACTATTTCCTACTTTTTTACATTTGATGTGCACATGTTCTGCAAACTTCACCTTTCTGTGAGTAACCTGTTAAGACAAAGATTTGACCTCCAGTTAGGTATCAGTTATAACAGAGCTGCTTTTGTTATTTCACTATTACGTCAGGCTTTCTGTCAAAACTGTGAGTGTGCTCACAGAAAAGGGACATTTGGTGTTAATTTACACTTCTTTACCAAGAGGAGGAGCTTTCAGCTAAATATTTCTATCAAACTGAATAAATGATAAATGTGCAGAGGTTATGGCAGTAAAGTGTCACCCCAATGCTTCTGTCTTTCTTAAAGAAACTGCTGAAAATCCTGGTGTTGATTTGTACATTAATGAATTAGTTAGTTTTTTAAGAAGACAAACTGTTGGTGCTTTTCATTTATTTCGACCAAGAATTTCTGCAAAGTAAAACCCTGAAACTTTAAAGACACTATTAAGTTGAGCTCTAAGTCTGTTGTCGACCAATTGCTCCAATACATTGAAAAGTGGACCTACATGAAAAATGACTCTTATATTTGGCTAAATCAGATTCCTGTGATGTGATGCATAGAGCAGGCCTGTGTGTCACTGTTAGCATTAGGGCTGAACAATTAATTGCAAATTAGATTAAATCGCAATATGGCTTGTTGCAATTTTCAAATAGCAGACAGTGCAATATTTTTAACCCAAAAAGTGTTGAACGTTTTGGCATTGTGATGTAGTTTCCTGCAATTTCATGCCTATTTTAACCTTTTTTAACCCAGTTTTTACAACTTTATGCCTATCTTGGTCCCATTCATCTTTTTTTTTTAGCCACTGTCAGACATGTTTGGAATATTTACATGGTTCATTGCTGCTAAAATCAATTTTCCATAGTCACTTTTGAATTATTTTGCCTTTTTTTTGTGCAATTTCATACCTATTTTGCACCTCATAACTTTTTTTCCGCTTTCGTACCATTTTTTTTACCCAGTTTTTACAATTTTATACCTATTTTGCTTCTGTTCTTCTCTTCTCCACTTTTTCTCAAACCTTTTATCCTTAGATTGATTTGATGTCATATTGGTTATACTATAAAACGATCTACTGCTGATGTTTGTTTCAGAATACATAAGATGAGGAACATTAAAACAATCGCAGAGTAAATCGCAATTGCAATATTGGGGAAAAATATCGCAATTAGATTATTTTCTCAAATCGTTCAGCCCTAGTTAGCATGCTGCCTCATTCTGTCACATTACATACTCAACAGAATAATTAACAATCACTTCCACAAATTATTTTTTTGTAACTGTGCTTATTGAAGGCATATGTAGAATACTCCAATATCATATTCAATAAAACTGACAACACTTTAAAACTGATTAATAAGATATGCATTTAAACATAATCTGCTACCTTCTGGGTTGTGAAATCATGGGGCGTCACTCTGGTAAATTGCATCACCCAAAAAATCTGAAGTCCATGGGTTTGACCTAAGCCCAGCACCGGCCGTCACTGGTCTTGGGCAAGACACTTGACTCCAAACTGCTGCATCAGTGGCTCATAAATGGAAATAAAAGGGTAAGGATGTATTAATAAATGCTGATTGACAACTCAAATAGAAACTCCATTAGTGAGTTCATGTCAGAGCGAATGGGTGGATGTGGCCTGCGGTAGAAAAGCAGTTTAGATCTTGTTATGTGGTTCACCTTAGTGACTGGTACCTGGTCCATGAAGAATAATACCTCGTTCAGCTCTGTGTCTTCTAAGATGGTGAGACGGACCACAGTCTGCTTAACTCTGTATCTGCGCATGTTTTCAGGGTTTCTGTTGGGGAATCTTCCAGAGGAGCATCTCTCACACCTCAACATGGGGAGCATCACAAAAGGTAATACCTCTCATCACTTTAGGTTTTCAAAATGTGGACATATTTTACTGTAATCATGTATTGAGTCCTTTTTGTGTGTTTTTCCTCAGGTTTAGTGATGCTGCTCCAGGATCCTGATCCTGTGGTGAGGGCCAAGGCTGCTGAGGCCATGGGTCATTTCCACTGACAGACACAGACACTTTCACCCACATGTCAGTATGACGCAAGTCTTAAACGGTAGAAAACCACTACATGAGAAAAACAATGATTGATGGGAGATCATTGGACAATAAAACCAACACCAAAACGACAGGAGCCAACATGAAATGAAAAAGCCAAATGTACATACTCACCAAGTTTTATCATCACCAAAAATAAACATTATTGCATTCATACACAGACCTGCTCATATATTCTGCCATTAGAGAATTTCGTGTAGCTTATTCTAATTATAGTACTTGAAATGAACTGTTAATTTTCAATTTGTTTTAGTGACCAAAGACTGTGTTCCTCTCCTCAGAATGATGACGTGTGTAGCACTTAGTAAGCTGTCAGTGTTACAGTACCAGAGATAAACTGTGTTGTACAAATTAAGAACGAGTGTCCATAGGGCCGTCTTAATCATAAAGTAAAAAGATCAAAAGCAAGGTTTAAGTTTTTAGAGAACAAATATTGAATAAATATAGTTTCTTTAAATATTACATATAGATGATGACATACATTTAAAGTCAGCAGTAACACTTTCACCGTGTATGTGTGACGTCATACCAGCATTTTGTGCTTGTGTGTGGATGTTAACTTTTAGTTTCACATAATCTTTTATAGAGTTCAAACAGTGGGCTCAGTTTCAGGGTCTTCAATTCCCTTTAAAACATGGCAACCTTTTTCTTTTTCATTCGCCGGCCCTCAACTTTATCCCTCTATTTTACTACAAAGCTATCAAACTTCACTACAGTGATGTGAGGCTGTGTGAGACATTTGTGTTTTAGCTACAGGAGACATCAGCAAGCTTTCTCTCCATTAAGAAACTGTAAAGAGTACAGGCATGAAGCTTGACTTCACACTAGAGCAAGCAGGTGCAATTAAGTCAGACATGTCAGCAAATGAAAAAAACAGTTAACAAACAGCTTTGAGGTAAATGTGAGTTATCTTTAGAAAATGTTTTGCACTTTACTGATCTGTCACTTTCTTAGCATTTTACATCACATGTTTCCACAGGCTGTGCAGTGACTGGATGCTCTTAAACACATTTAGTCTTACATAGTTCTTTGCTTGGTCTTAAAGTCATTTAGCATAATCATCAAGCCTGCTGATGTCAATAAATCAATGATCTTGATCTCACAGCACATCTTAAACACTTATTTGCAGTCGACAAGGCTGCAGTGGTTCATCAGCAAAATGTTCGCTGTTCTGTTCTCCGGGTTGTTCAGAGCCTTTCGGTGTGGAGTCTGCATGCTCTCCACGTGCATGCATGATTTTTTGGAGTACTCTGGTTTCCTCCCACAGACCAAAATCCTGCTTGTTTGGTTAATTGAAGACTCTAAATCACCCTTAAGTGTGAGTATGGATTTTCCTAGTCCTTGTGTGTTGGACACGTGATTGGCTTGTAATCAATCCAGGGTGTACCCCAACTCTTGCCCGGTGACAGCTAGAACAGGCCCCCCTCCCCCTGATATTGAAAAGGATGATGACCAGGGAGTGAAATTTGTAGTTCAGACTGCTTCACAACAGATCAGAGAAAGTAATTCAGATAAAGTTAATGTATGATCAGGAAAGACTTAAACGCTACTGCGCACCAAAATGAATTCAATAATAATAATAAAGAATTAGAACAAAATATTTAAACTGAAAGCTCTCACTCCTGCCTCTGGAGCAGTTGATCATATGAAAAGGCTTCCTGAGAGTTTAAATAGGAATTTTTACCCACAGCGATACTGTCTTCAAATCACTGCCACTGCAACTCCCAAATGGTGGCACAGGAAGCTTTTAAGTGTTTATTAATGCGTAGATCCACCTCAAACAGCAGCTTCAACTTGCTTCTGCACACAGTGGTGATTCAGATAATATCACAGCCACAGTAGAACTGAGCCTGTTATTGAATATTATTAGTTAGTCCCAGCCAATCAGACCATTTAGTTCATAAAAATTTACTAAACAGAACAGGTCATTGTAGCCCTGCTGAAGGAAAGAAAAGTCTGTCTGTGCCAAATGTTTCCTAACAAATGAATTCCTATTTGAAATGCTCTTAATGTCCTCTTACTGTTTGTATGCACTTCAGTATGTTTCCATGTAATTATTCCACTGTAGGGTTGTACAGTTTTAGGGTACTGCTGACTGTTTAGGCCTTTTAGTATCATGTAAATATATGTATGAGTGAATCATGAGTGGATGTCTGTATGTGTTACTTTATGTTCCAAACATTAAGTCATTTTGATTCAGTCAAATGGCTTTGGAAAGAAACAGACTGTCCGCTATCAGTTAAGACAACAAAGACTCCATAGTGTCAGATAACAGCAATAGTTTGTTTGAATAAATGCATATTTCTTTTGCACTATCAAGCTTTGCCTTATACACTTGATGTTACGGAGAAAAACAAACTTGAAGTGGCTTCACATGTTGATTGAAATTATGAGTTCAGTTTCATTCACAAGTGGGGAACAGTTTGTTTTTTCCTGTGATCACACATGGAATAAAGTTGTTTTAATTGTTAAACTGTTCAAACTCTTTCAGTACAAAGAGCTTTTTCCTCAACCCATGGACTGATAGAAGAATAAAATAACTATATAAATCCATCTTTAAAAATGAAAGGCTGCTCTTAAATCTGTCAGTCACATTTTGGCCTTTGTCGTCTTTTGCACTTTCTGGCACTGTGGCTTGGTTGAGGGAGAATAGTGAATGAGCATTATGTCGTTTTTAACTTTATGTCACTGAATTGATTTTTCATGTCATGTAATTGCTTTTAATATTTTAATTTTTTGTTACAAATGTCCCAGTATGAATGACAGATGATGGTACGGTTCTATATGTGAATGTTTGCATGTCATTGTTATGTTGATCTACACTATTAATCATTGTGTTAAAATGAAGAAAATAAAGAGATCCATCCATATATAACTGGACATGATTCATTCTCTCATTTATCTATGACTAAGTGTGTACTTATCTGTCTCTCCAGATGAGGGCAGCATGGAGCTATGTATTATAAAAGGCACAAATCTTTACCCAGAAATAAAATACTTGAGGTTTGTTTTCTTGGTATCTTTATAGGCCTTACTAAGAGATGCAGTGATCAGGTGCACTTTATTTAACACAGCAATGAAGTCAGTTTGAGAAAGCTCAGTTAAGTCTGACTGATTAATTTTTTAATCACTTCTTGTTATCGTGTTTTCTGAATTTTCCTTTTGATTTTTTTTTCCTAAGCCTCAAAAATATCTTCCATTTAACAAGATATTTTCAGCATATCTGGAATACCATAATTCTCCTACACAACAGTTAATTATGACTGTGTATGCTGATTGGACAAGAGGCATCAAATGAGTGATGACAAAAAGCTGTGGTTCCAAGAAGGGGGAAGTGAACCCAGGTTGTGATAGTAGTTATAACTTGATGTGTGCTGTACTTTGTAAAACAGGTTTACTAAGTGCTTTGACAGACAGAAACACAGGTGGCAAAGCAAAAGAGCTCAAAGACAAAATGAAATAAAAAGCACAATTAATTCAGAGAACCTTTACAGACATACACTAAAATGGAGAAAAACACCAACACACATCACCCCATGTCACACAGCAACTCGCAAGAGGGAATTATGACTACACCATGAGAGCCCAAGTCAACATGCACCAGTGCAATCTTGTTTTTAGTTTATAGATCACATGTATCTACAAAAGTCTATTGTATTTTTTGTGACAGTTTTAATATTTGACATAAAACTACAGAGATTAGAAATTAAATCCAATGCCAGCCAAAATACAGTACAGACCAAAAGTTTGGACACACCTTCTCATTTGATGTGTGTAAGCCAACAGGCTTACACTTACACTACTGATGAAACAGTGATAGTGCGTCACTATTTTTGAGAGGCGGGAGAATGAGACATTTCAGGCATCTACTTCTGTTAACAGGAAAGAAGTCATGATGCTGTAGACTTCTTGTCTTGTGGGTAGCAGTGCCTCATGATGTGGAAGAGATATTTTAAAAGGACACAGAAATCTATAAAGTTTTCCATATTTCATTTTAAACCACAATTTCTTAAGTGACAACATATTTGTATTTGGTAAATAAATGGTAAATGGACTTGAGCTTATATAGCGCTTTTCTAGTCTTTTGACTACTCAAAGCTGCTTTACACCGCAGGTCACACCTACCCATTCATACCCATTCACACCCATTCACACTCACATTCACTCACTGATGGTTCTGAGTTTCTATGTTAATTATCCATCAGTACTTCTGTTAACAGGAAAGAAGTCATGATGCTGTGGACTTCTTGTCTTGTGGGTAGCAGTGCCTCATGATGTGGAAGAGATATTTTAAAAGGACACAGAAATCTCCTATAAAGTTTTCCATATTTCACTTTAAACCACAATTTTTTAAGTGAGAACATATTTGTATTTCAATATTGTTGAATAAGTTGGTTGACGGTTGTTCATCTGTCATTTAATAGCATTATCACACATCATGGAGGACATGTACTGCTGTGACTATCTTCATAACATGAGCTGCAGCAGTCCTGATATTCAGCACAACTCTCACTTTTGTATGATGTGACTTATGGATTACATTCTGTTCCATGATGCTATGAGTTTTTCACTTTGTGTCATGCAAGCAAGGGCAAAGAGTAACTATTCATTAGGAGATGGAAATACTTCTCTTTGTTTGTGTGCTCTTGTAGCAGAACACAAGTGAGCTTTTTGTTTAGCTGGACAGTAAATAAGACCATTGCTTGCTCCAGAAGGAAGGGTAATATGAAGAAACTTTCTTCTATGTGTTGTTTTTTTTCTTTGCCTGTATAAGAGAAACGACCCTGGTTTCTGTTGAATTAAACCTTTTTACATTCCTGTTGCTCTCAGCTGTTCTGTCGCAGAGACTAATCTGAGCTCTTTTATTTGCTTTTACCTGAGCTGCAGTTATCATGTATGTCTCTCTTTGTGAAATGGAGCTTAAGAGAACAGAACATCTGTCTGTGAACATGTACAATTATACACTTAGTGGATGTAAGAGCTCACTCACACAAAGGTTGGTTGGTTTTTCTTTATGGTCATGTATGTGTGTGTTTTCTGAGGTGGGGCTGCATTTATGTAAAAGAAATTTTTTTTGTTCAAATATTTTTTCAAGGGTTAAGCAAGAGTCATCTCTGCTCATTTTCATATAAATAAAATCAAACAAAACGTCTTTCCTCATATATTCCTTAAAATACGTTTACATTTTAGTCACAGCAGTCTTGCTTTATACCTGTTTACAGATTTACATCAAGTTTGTTCTGTATTTTTTTTTTCAAGGCTAAAATTTTGATTTTAAGACAATTTCTTAACATGTTTGGTAAACTCAGATTAGGTTTTTTATGGTGCTTTATCCTTCAACTTGATGTCCATTATTTCACTCTCTGCCCCCATTAGTGTGTATTTTTATCCACTTGGAGGCATAAAATCTGCATATTTACAGAAAAAGTGAACTAATAAAAATGCTACAACAGAGTGTGATGTTGGATGTATAATCTCATGCAAGTGCCCCCTCATTTTCTCCTTCATTTCAGAGCTTAGTTTCACTTCACAGGAGGACAGATTAAATGCTGGAGCAGCTCTAGCTCTCACTAATGAGGACGGTAACACAGATGGCTGATGATAATCTTGTCAAAGTTCAGATGTGGTTCAGAGCCACTTCTGAAACAGGATTAGATCAGTAAATCTAGTTAATTCTGAAAACTGGCTCATTATTTCATCTCTTAATCCGGAGAAAGCCTGATAGACAATGAAAATATTATCCTTTCTGTCATGTCAGAGAGGAAACTTTTGTGAAACAGGCCTCATGTGGAGGGACGGACTTCTAGTTTTACCCTGCAAAAGCTTCTCCCTGCAGGCAGGGATACATAAGAGTCTTTGTAAAAGTCTTTCAGCACACTAAATGTTGCCTTTGAATTAAAGTAGCATCTCAACAAAAGTGTTTCAAACCGAGTGTCAAAATTTCCTGCTGCCATAGTAACAAAAAGCACGAGAGTAAATCTGAAAGTGTTCATACAATATAATCAACAATAAATATTTTCCCTCCTTGCATGTCTGTGTGTATAATGTTTGCTTGACCACAGAAACTCCTCTTGTCATGTGAACTCCCTGACTTTGATGCATTTTTCATGCAGGTCCATCACACAGCAAGCGTATTATTTTTTTTAGCTGTTGTCTCTTTTACTTCCTTTAGCAGGTTTAATGCTTTTCATTCCTCTCATTTTGGAAACTCAGCACGTCTTCTGGATGGAGCATAGAAGTTGACGCTGTTTTAGCTTCTCCTTAAAATTCAGTAACACTCTTCTGAGTCCTTTTTTTTTTTTACTGGAATGATACTTGCTCTTCTTAATGCTGCCTAATCCAGTTTATTTGGTGAATCTATGAAATGAAAAGATTTTTTTTTCCTCCCTGTTGTAAAATCAAAGTGAATTATGACACAGAGAAATGCTCTGAAGTGACTCTTTGGTTCAGTTTGCCAAGGACACCCAAGTAACTCATTTTGGTCCTTTCAAGAGCTTCACCCACATTTCTGATGATCTGTCATTTAGAAACTTCCGCAGTACTTGAAATGAAATGTATTTTTCTCCCACAAACACAAGATAAACAAACACGACTGACACTTTGTTTTCTAAATTGGCACTTAACAAATAGAGATTGGCTGGTTAAAGGTGTAGTCAGCAATCTTCTAATCTTCTAATCCAATGCACTATTTGTCAAAATCACCGTATTTCTCCCCTCCATCCACAAGATGTCACCACTGACAGCATGTTGAAAAAAAAGTCTGGTTTCAATACACAGCCTTGGCTCTGAATTTCAGCAGGTAAATACTGTGGCTCAGGCCCAGTCACCAAACAGGGTACACCCCCACATCCAGGGGGCGATCATATTCATGCGCAGATCAGACAGAGGTGGGAGGGGGAGTTGTAGGTTGCGTAGCGTGCGCAGTTAGCGTAACAGAGAGATATAATAGGTGCAGTAGCAATGGCTGAAAAACAGCCCAAAAGAAAAAGGTCAGAGGAGCAGAAAATGGAAAACAAGGGCTATGACCATGAAAGAGCGTAGACCCGGGTCAACATTGGTGTTGCTTTCCAACGGTGGAGGGAACTCCACCAATTGAAAGACCTGAAAACGGACACTGATGTCACTGTCTTTCTGCTGGATAGGTAAGCAACATTAGCTTTGTGGTGCTTCACATAACAGTAACAGCCGTCGGGCAATCATCTTATTGTCTCATCTGCCAAAATGTACTGTTGTTGTGATGTTATCTGACGAGTCAGGGTTACCTTAGCTACGTTGGTCAGCTACGCAGTTTCTATGGCCGTTTCCATGACGATGCACATCCATCTGCTTTTGGGGGTGAGGTATGAAGGGAGAGGTGGGTCTAAATTTGTTTATAAACAACCTCTCCACTCGTTTTCTCCCACATCGCTGACTAGACCTTTAACTGATGGATGTTATTGTCTTTATGTACAGATGCAATATTGACTGCAATTGAAGCTGTGAATCTGTTATCTATCTTATCATGTGATACTACTTCAAATTGTTTGTATGTTGTGTTCAAATGTATTGGCATGTGTGCGTTAGTCCAAGAGTCCATCATGCTGGCTTGCACTGGGGCCAGTTAGCCTATATTTTCCGCCACTGATGCTATCGAGGCAAAGAGATCCAATTGATTTGGGATCCCAAGATTTGGTGACAAAGCTCTTGTTTGCTCTACAAGTCAGAAACTTGTTTTGTCTTATACAATGCCCATCGCCAGATGATTGTCAAGGTTTTTAAGATGTCTTCAAAATCTGCAGAACATAATGTTAGCAATGCTGACTGACATATTGGTGATGCCTTTATCCTGTGTAGCTACAGAGACAAGAGGGAAATGAGACACAAGCTTCATTAATGAAGTTTTCTACTTAACTACAGTAAAAATGACATGCCAGGAAGACAGTTCCATATACATGTATCTTCAAGAAATTTTTCACAAGTCCTTCTTGGAGACAGACGGGTATATGTTTGGGGAGAGCAGAAGTTTTGAAATATATCTCTGGAGGGTGTCAGTGCCCGATAACCAGTGCCACTGCACACCATTTGAGAAGCACTGCTCTGGCGGACACTGAGGAACAGTAGTTTTGTTTCATTCATTCCTTATGCGTGAGTGTTTGGGCACCTCAGTGTCAACCTTGTTTATCTACACCCAATTTTGTTACATATTCATTTCTTTTCTTTTCTTTTAATATGGGTTTTAAAAAGGCTCTCTGTACTTTTGAAGCCAGCCCTCAAGTTTTTGTTACATCTTTATTTTACTCTTGTAAAACTGTGAATTTTAATATGGGTGTTAATAGGGCTGCCTGTACTTTTAGAGTTAGCCCTCTAGTGGACACTTTGGAAACTGTCAGTTTTCGATTATTTTGAGTGCGAGCTTGTTGCTCGATGCCGACACTGTTAAGTATCTGAAACACACACACATACACATAAAAAAACACAGACTTTGTTAATTATATACTGTAAATATGTTGTATACCAAAGTCTTGAATATGTCTGTCTGCCCTATATGTCTTAGCTCCACTACCATCAATTTTAATATGGTTGTGGTAATTATTGATTAACTTGACCTGCTCTAACCAAAAGAGGATTTGAACAATGACATATTAAATGTTTGAGATATTCTAAATGATTTCAGATTCCAATACATGAGTAAAAAAACACAAAAACACAGACCATTGATAATGACTTTAAGAGCTACAGAAAGGTTTGAGAGATAGACTTTTGATTTTCTTCACAGGATTTACTTCCAAGAAACAGAACACAGAGTATTATGAGACAGATCTGTAAATATAAATTTTGTGCTTTAATGTGTTATAGACATTCTGTGGAAAGTGCTCTCCATGGACCACAGAATTGTATGATTTACTCAATAGATTTTTCTTCCTCCTTCACCACTTATCATAATGTTAAATTCCCTCTAGGATTCAGTCAATTCAGCCCTTGATTCCAGTAAGTGCAGTGTGGAAAGGGCTCATCATTCTTGGGGGACTTTTACTGGCGATGTTGGGGGATGTTAACTCAGGAGGAGGGTAGTCATGCCTTTAGGAGGCGTATTCATACTCCTCAGCGCTACGTCGTCCAAAGTCCATCCAGCCGAGGTAATCTCTGTCAGTTATCCTGTGGCTGGGGGCCGGACCACTGGCTCTGCTGGACAGGGAGGTTCTGCTGTGGGAGGGGGAGACTGAGGGAAACAGAGACAATATGGAAAGTTAGCAAGACACGATTTCACTACATTTTTCTACACTGAATTCTGAATAAGATTAAGTCATTAATGCTGCTTGTTTTGTATCTATTCCTGTCTCTGCTGGCTCAGCAGGTCTCGTGGGCACATCGTTTTGACTTAAAGCGACGCAGAGACACACAGTGACAGAAAGGGTGAGGTCAGGAGACAAGTCAAGCAGATGAAGTGAGAGGACTCAGGCTGATGGAGGAAAATGAACGAAGCAGAAATGGAAAAGACAGAGGGAGGCAATATGAAGGAGGTATGGATACATGGAGGGAGGGGATAGAGGAAGCTGGAGGGAGGCGAGAAATGGCAGATGGTGGGACACAGACACAGCGTGACTGACGGCACAGAGACAGAGAAATAACAAGACCAGAAGGGAAATATTCCTATGGGAATGTCGTCTGTCATGAAATGACTAAAGGGAAGGATTCTTGCTCCAGATGATCTTTTGTCTGTTTTTAGCTGGGCTACTTCTGGATAGACAAACTTTCATATGGACCAAGTCTTATTAGTTTGTCACAATGAATTTGTAATCTTAATTTTGTTATGTCAACATATAAACATGTGTTTGGGATGTCTGAAAGAGCATGCCTTGCCTTGCTGTACTTAACATAGATAACTGGTGTTTGTAGATATGTGAATATATGAGTGATGCCAGCGCAAATTTTTGTCAGCCAAAGTTTTAATTAGCTTCATGCGGGTTCCCTTTTAAAAATAACCTGGGGGATATTTCAACAGCTTTCTACATTCAAGACCTATGGAAAGTGAGGTCCATGACACTTACACATAGGACTAGGTATTAAACTGACTAAATTGCTTAACTTGGACACTTTTTATGACAAAAAAGGACCAATTTAACTTATCACAGAAAAAGTAAAGTTAGCAAGTCAGAAATGTACCACTGTACATGAAAAGTTTCAACAAAAAGTATATGTACCCTAAAGTGATACAGACAAAGTGGTTGTTTACAATGCCTACCTAAAATTCACCAGAATATCATGACACATTTACAAATTATAATATTAGATAAAACATTTTTCCTCAAACTCACATGATTTTCAACTCTGACAGCTGAATTAATTAATAAGGCATGTTAGCTAGGTTAAAATGGTGTTGATAATTCTCTCTTGAATCGCAGCAAAACTTTTTTTTTTTCAACATGCTAAAATTTTGAAAAAAAATAAAACAAATCTTTCTCTCAGAATCGATCTATCTATCTATCTATCTATCTATCTATCTATCTATCTATCTATCTATCTATCTATCATGTTCAAAGTAATGATAGCAATTTTCTACTGTTGCTGTTCTTTAGCATTAGCGAACTAGCTTAACAGCATTAGACAAATAAACCAAGCTGCTTGTTTCATAAGTTAGACAAGAATGTATTTGACATTTTATCGATCCCTTCTGTGTGAAACAGGCACTTTATTAATGTGCCAGAAGGAACCGTCAGCATTGGGCAACGTTTGTCAAACATTTGTAAATTCTAATTGTTTTTAAGATGTCTTCCATTTCACTGAATTTTGCTAAGCTACTCAAATCATGGAGTATTATTTGTTGTTTTAAACGGGATGGAGCTACTCAGGGCATACATATATGTGACCGACTGTCTTTGTACCGCTCACCTTTCCTGGAGATGAGTCTGGCAAGGAGTTGGCCCAGGCGAGCTTCCACTTCCTCCTGATTTTGGTTGTAGTTGGTCAGTAAGCCTGAAGGGGGCACTGGTGCTGAGCGGGTTTGACGTGTGTGGTCTGATGAGGGGGGAGGCAGGCTATCTGATGCAAGAGCATTACCCTCAGCTCTTTGTGACTAGAAAAAACAAAGAATATCGCTAATGAAACACAAAACTTTGAACTTAACAGTTTAACAGAGAAGACTTTGATTTTGTTTGAGACTTCCAAAAAACTTTTTGTAAATTCATTGTTGTGCATTAGCCATGGAAACATGGACGTAAAAACTCAAACGTAGCTGAGGAATTAGTTGTTCCAGCACTGATACATTGATGCTATTTATATTTAACCCTGCTAAACAACGTCATATGGCTAACCTGCCGACACTATGATCAAGTGGTCAATTAAGACAGAGTGCTCAATAATGACAGTGTTGTGTTTTTTTTAAGCTTTAGACTAGTTGAATGATTGCAATTTAAACTTGTGCTGTACCTAATGTAAATGACTGGTTTTACGGCGTTCAAAACTAAGGCTGCGTTTACATGGCGCCGAAAACGGTAAAATCCGATACGTTTCCATTGCGTTTTGGCCTTGCGTCTACATGGAAACTCGTTGAAAACAGAAACTTTTGAAAATGGGCTCCAGGGTGAAAAGTTTCCAAAACGCTCTCCATTCAGCTCCGTGTAAACCTGCATCGGAGCGTTTCAGGGTGAAACGCTGGCGTCACCGCATGCGCAGTACTCTTTCAGATGAAGCCTGCGCGCATACCAGGAACAACAACAGCTTCGGCCATCCGCCGAGTTATGTGTGAGCCTCTTACCGTGCTCAAAACTATCCAGACAGATTTGTCGTCCGAACTGATTTGTTGTCCAGAAAAGAAACTCCTACCTCTCTGTGCGTCTATTCGCCATTGTTGTTTGTGAAAATTTTTTCTTCTTCGTACATGTATTATAGCAGCGCTGCCTCTCTGCAGACCTACACCGCCATCTACTGAACCGTTATGCACACTACAGCGGGTTAACTCGTCTCCGAGCGTCATCGTCTGAACGCAGAAAAATTCTAAAACGCAAAGGGAAAATCTTTGCGTCTTTAAGTCAGGAGTTTCCATGTAAACGTAGCCTAAATGTTGTAGCATCATGAGCTTGATGAGCATCAATAGACAGCAAAATGCATTAATCATATAAAGCAAAATTTAAAATCAAGTATTATTATTCAATGATAGGAAACACATATATTTGGATTTATGATCAAACTTTTCCACTTAAGGATGACTTTTACCGCCTTCTACTTTTGTTTCTCCTGCTCAGATTTATGCATCTGTTGGATAATAGCTATATTTTTTAAAATTTGTTTTTAATAAAAACTGTAGCCCAAGGTGGGCACCCAGCAGCCTCAAAGCTGGGTGGACATTATATTTTTGTGGGCACGATCTGGCTGTATTGATACAGAAATGAGAGGAGTTTTTTTTAACTTAGTTTGTTCATGTTTCTTACCATAACTTGTGAGGGCAGACTGAGGGATCCACTGGTCAAAGCAGCCAGGAGAACACACACACAGATTCCTACATTCATGGCTGCATGGAGAAAGAAAAACAGGACAAGACAATGTTACAGAAATTAAGCACATCGAATTAAACCACTTTATCCAATATCAGCATTTACTGTCCCTCCACTGCACTCTTTTGCCGCCTCCTTAGTGAAGAGAATTAACCAGAGAAGAATCTTTTCACTTTGTTGGAGAGGAGCAGTGAGGGGATGGGATTAACCTGTAATGAATTATACAGACCCTGCAGCAAGTTTTAGTTTGATTTTAGTCCACTCCATGACCCCTTACCTTCACAGGGAGGAGTATGATGATGTTCTTGAGACAAACACAAACACACAGTGAGGTGTTATGGGATAGCTGTGATAAATGCTTCTGTCAGCATCAAAATCCCAATGGACTCAAACCAATTAAGTCTACCTTCACTCTGCTCTCTGTGCTGGTGTTTAAACAAAGGGTTAAGTTAACATGACAGCAACAGAGGGAGTAATTAAAATAATTTTATTCCTTTCCAGACCCTTTGGACCATGGTTCATGATGGATGAAAATACAATCATTTAAATTAATGAGTAAAAGTTTCTTGTGTTGTATCCATCATCAAGTGCTTTATCTGCATTTCACTGCCTGGAAAGAGCACAGTTACTGATCTTTTTTATTTCAACAAGTAGATATTTTAAATCAATATGACAAAGAGCAAGTGTATGAGAGAAAATTACAATATGTAACGTAAAGCAAGGTGAATTGCAAATGTATTTATCTACCTTGGAAGCTGACAAAGCAGCTCATTAGTTATGATGAATGATGCTCTGTCCTGGAACGTTCGTCCAGAACAAATCATCCAATTAGATCAAAACAGTACGACAGGGCTCTGAGGCTTTCAATATGCAGTCACTCAAGACACAAACATGCACACGTGAAAATATTAATGATAACAGCCTCAAAACACCTCATAGTATCTGATGTAATATAGCTGGTGTAATAGCTTTCCGATTAACTGTTTGATGGGCAGTGAAGCTGCTCTGAAGTTCATCTCAATACCCGCAAAATAATAATCTCAGGCACACCTCTTACCAGATATTTGTAAATTTGACAACATTTGCAGGCATTTTAAAGGTAACATATTTTACTGCTGTCTGAACAAGAAAGCAGTAAGTCCCTCTGGTCACACTGGTCCAAGATGACCCCCCAAAATGTTGTCTTGTCTAATAATCCACAGAGACATCAGAACTCGGCATGCACATAAACCCCTCTGTTTCAGTCCCGTATAAAAAAGGATGTTTTAGTTGTTTTTTTTCTCAGAAGCTCTGTCTTGCCAGGAGCTGAAACTATGATGGACATTATTTTGAAGTAAACTAGATCTTACTTCTTCTCATTTGTTTTCTGACAGATGGCAGCTATTGTTTGAGGTGTGTTACTACCACCTGCTGTGCTGACGCATGGGCTGCAGCAACCCTTGTTACAATTCTAATGTATTCAATTCTACCAAATATACCAATTTCTTTTAAGAAGTGTGAGAAAGGTTTTGTGTTTTCTTTCTCCCAAAATGTGATGTATGCAGATCTGAGTTTTCTTCTTTGGTCACAAAAACATAATTAATCCATTGTACAGCTAATGTTATCGCTGCTACATTATGACATTCATGTATAGATAGTTAAGAAAAAAATAGGAGTGATTTTTTCCAGTAAAGCTAATGCTGTTGTTACGGATATACATACACTGGTGCAGTACACCATTTTTGGTCTTTGACCTGCTGGTGTTTTGCATTGTAGAAACCAATATTTGAGGTAGAAAAAATGCAAAAGTTTGTTTACTAAATACTGCATACTTCAGTGAGTACTGCTAGTTTAGTGGGTGGTTTTGAATACATCTGTGGCTTCATGTGACTTTTGTAACACAGAGTTGTGTGTCTTAACGATGGACATAATGAAATTTCACCCAACTCACTATGAGGGTAAACAACCACATAGCTGCATTTTTTCTTTGCCACTGGAAGCAGATGCCTGGAAGCCCTAAACGTCAATGATAGTTTCCATAAGAACATAACATATCATTAAATACTGATACTGTTATCTCACTCCATCTATTGTCATCACAGAGTGGTCAGTACTTTAAAAAACATGACTTTTTATTAAACTGGACTAGATTCATACTGTATTTCACTAAGTAGTCTGGTTTTTACAGGTGAGTCCACTATGAGTATGAAAGTTACCCAAATTACCAAACAGCCAAACATGCCAAAGCCATCCCAGAGGGTGGAGCCAAAAGGGTCTGTTGATTATAACTAACTGTATTCAAATAAGCAGTGGATTTAGTTAGGGCCTGAGCCCGACCCACCAGGGTCGCGGTGGCGAGGCCCTCTTGAAATGGCTAAGATTTTTCTTTCTTTCCGCCTCTTTAACCCCAAATTGCGTGCCTTCAACTTGCGATAAACGTGAATGCGCCTAGCCCCAAAATTCAGTCAAGGCAAAAAATTAATGAATCCAGTGTTTGCACAAAAATATGTGCTCCATAGCGCCCCCAAGTGGCTTTAAACTGCAGCCCCTCCAGCTACTTTCACCTACATGCCTGAAAATTTTTGTGCATAACAACCGTTGTAAGACCTACAAAAAAATCTACAGGCGCCGTGGTGAAATCTGAACAGGAAGTTCGAAAGTTAACGTCGAAAGTCGCAATTTGGCGATTTGCAGGGTACGCATTTGATCGAACTCCATCTAGGTTTTTTTTCAGATCAACTCCAAATTAGGCTTGTGCACACTAGACACTTTGACAATGAAAAGTTATCCAAAGATTTTTTGTAAGTCAATGGGTGTGGCCAGAAACCACGCCCAAAGTTGATGAATTTTTCACAAACTCCTACATTAACAAATTTTTTTGGGCATAACTACCAGGCCATACCTTCACAAATATAAATAATTGTCATAGGGAACTTGGAAAAGGAAGTTCGTAAATTAATGTGGAAATTCCAATTTTGGTGATTCTAAGGCTCACATTTGAACGAACTCCTCCTAGATTTTTTTATCGGATCAACTCCAGATTTGGCTTGTGTATACTAGACACATTGACTATAAAAAGTTATTACAGGCGTGTTCGTAAGTCAATGGGCGTGGCCAGGAAGGATGGCTTAAGTTGACCATTTTTGGAAAACACATAAACCTTAGAAAAACCTTAATAACTCTCTTGTCTAATGTTAGATCTGGACCAAAACATGCACAAATGTTCACTGTCCCTGCCTGAGTTAATCCATATGCTTTGTTTCAGTCTCAAATATAGCGCCCCCTGCTGGTAACAGGAAGTCTGATGTTTTACTCTATCATTAAAATCTTCTCCGTTTTTCAACATATTTTTTTCAAATATTCTCAGAAAGGGCCTTCACACCTTCATGAAGCATCAGTGTTCAGGTCGTGTCCTGAGGTTTAAGGGTGTGGCGATGGCAAAGCCTCAAACTTCACTGATTGTCATGAACCTGGAAATCACTCTAACTCTTTCATTTAAGGTCTGCTTCAAAATTCACAAACATGATCAAGGTCCACCTCCTAACACATGTATAAGCTCAATTCTCTGCTACTGCAATCGCACCAAGCTCTAGAAATTACATAAATTAGCCTACTTATGTATGTTAAAAATAATCCAATCTTCCCCAAATTCAACACACATAATCACAGTTCCACTCTGGACTTATTTTTAAACATGTACTTGGGTTATAGGAATCACCACCTAACAGACAAAATCAGTGTTTATGCCCAAAACACTTTCAAACATGCTTTAAATCATCCTGATTGTGCAAAGGGAAACTCTCCTCCTCCTCCTCCTCCTAAAGGTGCGTTCACACCGCAAGCGACCCAGCGACAAAAGTCGTGTCGTCCACTGAGGTAGCGTCGCGCGTCCATAAATAGCCTACCTGTTTGGTCGCCTGGCATCGGCCGACGGTCGGTGACGTCACGTCCGCTCGAGTTTTACCGCGATCGTATCATATATCACATAATAGGGTGTATAAGCGGACATTATTCCAGCTGTGTCCTTTTCACTCACTTATCAGACACAAAACTCTGCAGCTGATGATGCAGCAGCATCATCTGTGAGTTTACTGTGGTCCGTCTGCAAATGTCCTCACTGAGATTAGTTCCGCCTATGCGGAAGTCATCCACCCTGTAGTCCGGATGAATAACAGCACCGTCACACGTACACACACCGCTGATTGGCTGATGCTGCACAGCCACGCACGACATCGCCTGAATAGATCAACTTTTTTTTAACTTTGACATCGTGCGACGAGTGAAGCGGTCGTCTTGTCGCCAGCTGTCGCATCGCAGGAGGGTTAGCCCCACCCCATCGTGGCTGTACATTCACTTTGAATGGAGAGTGATCGCCAAGGTAGTACAAGTAGCGTCCGGTGTGAACGCACCTTAAGACTGATCTCAGACTTTGGTATACAGGAGTCAGGTTACCTCGCATACTAATTAACCCGCCCCCTTCTTCACCTATCACCAACCTCAGAGATCCCTGTCAGTCATGCTCCCACCTCCCTGCTGAGAGTGAGAAACTGTCTGATAGATTCTTGACATGTCATCCTCTTTAACCAATGTTCTCTGTTTACTTTAGATGCTCCATATAGATTTTATGTTACATAAAATATTGTTTTAATGGCATGCGAGGGCCCGTTCATCGCCGCTTGCGGCTTTAATTTTATTTGTTCACTGCTGTTGCTACAAATAATGTCCACATGAAACAATGCTCTATAGAGTACTGGTGTGCTGGAAGTCCTGCATTACTGCTCTTAGTTTGCAATCGGGCTTTACCTAACACCACTTCACTGTGTTGCACTGCTATGATGTCACAGACCTAAGTTATCTGCATTTCCCGGCTTTTATTCCACCCTGAAGTGAAGTAACAGCTGGTGGTGGAAGCACGGACAAGATCAAAATGAACTACTCCAGGCCACACTGAATTGTGCTGAACCAAACCAGACTGCTTTATAAAAGCGCAGCTATAGAGGGCTAATTTACTCGTATTTGAAAAAACATCTACACTTTCCACCACAGATTTGATATTTTTAGGGCACTAGCTACCCAGTATAGTCCCACCTGACAGTTGTAGGGTCCAGCAAGTCAACAGCCCCAAAAATCTGTCATTTTGTCTCGAGAAGTGAGTCATAGCAAATGACAACAAAGATCCTGTCTGGGGCAACCCAAGGCAGGATCCTTTATGAGTCTAGCAAGTTTGATTCTAGTTCAGCCTCCTTCGATTTGTTCCATCACACTAGAGACTTTGACCATCGAGCATATGGGGAGCTTTTTCTGTGCAAAGCTCTGAGAGACAATAGACTGACAGAAGAAACATTTTGTGGGGAAATAGCAGAGGCATCCTTGCTCCTCGTTGAGTGAGAGTTTGCTTTTAACATCAAGCTAACATGTTGCTCATTAAATGCAGTATGCTTGTTTTCTGTCTTCAGTGTCGCCCTCTGACAACTTGTCAGTCGTGAAGTGTCGTTGCTTACAGCTGCGTAGACTGCCATGCCTTTTGCCCAAATCAGGACACAGTGTTATGGCTCTGTGATTTTTTAATTTGACACTGTAAACATCATGTTGGAAAGATTGTGTAGCCTGACCTTGACATTAAATACAGCCTCAAACTGGTAACAAAAAAACAACAACCGGGGTGCTGGTTTGGCAGAGTGGTTAGCAACCAGGCACCCCATGTACGTGCTCCTGTCGTTCCAGGTTCGGTTCCCGCCTGTGACTAGTTTGCAGGGTGTCTTCCCCTACTCTCTCACCCCCTTTCACAAGCCTATCCACTGTCTCTCTCCTATCAATAAAGGCACAAAATGCCCCCAAAAAATACATTAAAAAAACAACAACAAAAAACCAACAACCTCCTGATTAATTCATCTTGATTAACTAGTAGACCTTCCGCATTACGTCGTTTCTCAGTTTTATAATTAATATTTTCATTTTAAACTTCACATACCTGATAGTGTTGATGAAGCACTTACGTTAATTTAAGAAGTAAAGGGGAAATAATTTAGGGAAAAAGTTTCCACACGCTAAAAAAGCTTCTTTGGATATATGTGAAATCAGTGATATATGATATCAAACTGTGATTAATCTGCCTTAAAAATGTTTCTTTCTTTCTGTGATTGATTGAAATCTACATACATGTTCTATTGAGAGGGCACTAAATCAAACAATGGCCATATTATATTTATTTCATATCAGTGTGTGTCTGTATTTTTATCACTGTAGTCAGTACAGCAGTTGATTTGAATATTGTTGTCCTAATTGACACAGTGTGGATATAAACAGTCATTCTCTTGATGCTAATATAATCCCTGTTAGCAGCTGGTCATTGTCTCAGATTTATTATTCAGTGGGCTGGTAACGATGTGCTGCTGAAAAGTGTGTGGAGAGCCCCTCTCCTCTCTCCTCCACCCACTGTCCATCTTTCCTCCAGTTCCCAACCTTTCCTCATTTTCTCCTCCTCTTATTCCCTCGCTTATTTCTCTTCTAGCTCTCTCCTGACTTCTCTTCGATTCTTGCTTATCCTTCCAACCAATAAAGAAGAAAAAGAAACTAAATGTAGTCGAAGGGATTTTCTGTACTTTAACCTCCTGTGCCCATTTAAAACACATCTTGAAGCCTGTTTAGACTCTGGATTTGCACGTTTTCCACGTCCTGAGGCATTTAAATAATCCTACCGTGAATAGTTCCAGAGACAAAACTGGCTCAGGGAGAGGGATTAAGAAATATGACGCACAATGTTTTTCTCTAGGTAAAGATTTCAGTGCAGCGATCTGATTTTTTTAACACAATAGTAGGTAGATAATGTTGAAATAGAAAGAAGATTTAGAATAATGTTAAAATACAGTTTTGATTAGCTAGTTAACTTTACTGAAACATAATTAAAAATGATATCTTTTTCCTCATCATTTGCCATTAATTTATTTTTTTAATTGAAGTTCTTGATGAGAAAGTCTTCCACCATACCATACTGTTTCCTCCTGCCTAAGTCTTTGATTCTTCTGTATGCATATAATCCTTTAAAATGACTCAATTTGGCTGAAATGGATGGAAATTGTGCAGACGAGACATTTAAAGTGTGAAACTTTGCATTATATCTTTAAAGAATAATATCTGCTTTGATACAAATTGGGAAGTGAATTAAAAAAATTGGACAATAATTTATAAAATTTCACAATTTATAGTGTGTTACAAAAAAACAACTCAAAATGACCAGTGAGGATTCACACGATTTTAAGTCACATTCAATTTCCATTGAAATTAGATCAGAATATATGGATGAGTTTGATCCTCTTAAAATAAAGGAGGACATGATATCCACAATAACATGTTGAAAACGGGCGCTCCATGCATGAGCGTAAACACAAAGGAAATACTTTGAATTATTTTCTAATACTTTAATTTTGACCTGAATAATAGTTTCATAACATTTAAAATTCTTTAACAGATGTCTCTTCAAAAATCACAAGTTCATGTGTTTCATAGCATTAAATCTGCTCTAATACGACGAGGAAGTGAAATAAATATCCTAAGATTATTTTTTAAATTTATTAGTGTTTCCAGCTGTAAGGTGATCTGTGACTGGTCAGTGGCCATAACAGAGTGGACCCTGATGAATGAGGCGGTATGAATGATGGACGGATAGATAGATGTTAGGTGCTCACAGTGGTTTAATATAATCCTTAGAAGTATTACAATTGTCATGAATTGTACTTCTGAAATGGACAGTAAACTTGTTTTTCTCATCACACATTTGAAGAGGGCTACAAGTTGAGTCATATATTTGATTTGCTCAGGTGCGCATTTTTAACACTAATGAAGTAAGGAGGCTAATTAATGCCAAATTATTAAAGAGCAAAAATATGACTTTTCCTATTATGAAATACACCCTGACCCACCCCGGAAAAAAATAAATAGATAAGTAAATAAATGAATACATGAAATAGAATAAAAGACACTTGTTTTAATACTAAAGGTAAATTCTCCTGTTGAAAAGGGGTGGTGGTGCAACTCACATGGATTTAAGTATATTGTTCAGTCTTCTTGAAAAATGTTATACACTCTTATAAGGGGGAAACAGGTACCAGCATAAATTAAATTAAAAGTAAATATCAAAATACTTAAATACCTCCTTTATATGGGCAAAATCCCCACAAAAGCCAATTGTTTTAACTCATATGATGTAAACCACTTTACAAAGTCTAAAGAAAAATACCTCAATAATCAAAATATTCTGGGTTTTTAGATATTTTATTATTTTAATAAAAGTGTTCGGAGTATTTCCTGTTTATGCTTTACAGTATTTAAGCTTGGTTCAGCTGATTTCCCCTTTCTCTCTGCATATTATTTTTCAACTGTTTTTTTAAAGCAGTAAAAGAACAAAAGAAATGCCAAAGAAAACCAAAGACAGAGTAACTCGATTGCAGAATGATATTTTTTCCTACCTGCAGTGGTTGAGCGTTGAGCAGCAGTGAATAAGCCTGTGTCTGTTGAGTTTTGCTCCTCCAGCGTTCAGGATGGAGAGTCTGTGGGAAAAGGAGAGTGGGGACCATCTCTTATACTCACACACAGTAAGTGGGAAGGCACTGGATGGATGGGAGGAGCCTGACATTGGCGCAGAAACTGACAGCACTGACGCAAATGTGTACGCACACTGCCAACGCACTAACTCATTCTCAAACATGCACCAGTGTATGCTCAAATACAGAGTAAATGACGAGAGGGTCTAGACAAATGTGACAGCTTTAATTGTCTCATCCTTCACCTGAGAGAGGCATTAAGACCTTCACACTCACGCTGGTGGTCTGTTCAGAGGCTGAGGGCTCTCTAAAGCACTACTGTGTCTGTTTGTGTGTGTGCATTCAGTGAGCAAACACACACACACAGAAGGAGTATTAGGGTCTTGCAGGGCAAAGAAATAATTATGGGTGATATTTTTCATAAAAAACTCTGAGAAAAAAGTTCAAATGTCAAGGATAAACATGTACTGCTGATGAGCCTTTTACGTCAAAACTATTTGGTTATTAAAATCCCATTTTAACCATTTTAAAGGCAGAGGCTGTTATTATGACTTTTTACTCAGCCATTCAACTTCACAAAGCTCTAGATTTATCCAGCTTTTTATTGAAATTCAAACTTTTGTCTTTCAAATTGCTGAATTTACTGTATTTTCATAACTGATTATCAGCATAATTATCAATCTTTATTATTGTCTGTAAGCTGTACCTTAGCTTGCTTTGTGTTGTTGTATTCACTCGAGTTCAAGCCACAATGTACTGCTTTTTGTTTCACTTTCTATTCTTTGTTTGATTTGATGGCTGTCAAAGTCATAGCAAACTGAACTCTGAGTCTGCACCACAGCTGGTTTGAGCTTGTGCAGCATCCCAAATTAACCAAACTTCCAGACATGTTAACCAGAGTTTGATTGGTCCTGACAAAAGTGTGAAAGTGACTTTTGAGGGACTCTCTTCAAACTGTAAACAAACATCTTCTGATTCATGGATGCACAAATAGACTCATGTTCAAAGTCATCCCTTGTTGATAAACAGAGTATCTATTTTTAGCGCAAAATCTTGAATGATTTTCATCAAACTTTAAAGCGTCGGCTTTCACTCATAGAAAAACCTATTACATTTAGAAGTTCATAGGACAAAGCTCATGGTCATTCACTAGCAATGACCACACCACAAATGTTTGTGTTTGAAGGTTTAATGAAGATTTAGGAATTTGAGGAATGACAGTGATGAACATGTGACATGAGATATGTTGAGAGATGAGCCGTCAAGAAGACGTCGTAAGCCAGGCAGTGGGAGACTCAGCGTGTGGGGGTACCGTCTCATCGTGTTCTGCCCAAGCTGATCTTGACGAGGAGCTGAGTGGAGAAAGAAAAAAACATGATTGAGATTGAAGGGTGGGTTGGAGAGTCACAGACAAGACAAGCGATGAGGCATGGCTGCGTATAAGTAGGCTTGTCATCTGATTGGAGGTGTGGTTTGTGGCGCGGACCTGCTCCCGAAACTTAAGTTAATACATTAACTTCATTTAAAGCTAGGGTTGGTAATCCGATCTAGACACACTTTTTGTAATACTGTTTAAAATGACCTTTATGAACCGATTGCAATCAATTCATAATGTGTTCTTAAAATAGAGCGAAAAATATCCGCTATCTACAGCAGGAGTAAAACAGGGAAACACCAACCAATAAAAATGTTGTGTCACCAATTTTTATACCAATCAAATCCCTTCGCCATTCTACCCGCCTGCTGCGCATACATTTTGCCGGCGTGCACAGACTCAGTGCGTGTAACCGAGCTGAGAGGGATCCAGGTCCGCGGGAGAATGCTTACCTTTGAAGTTTTGTCTTTGAAAATAAGGGAAGCCCGCTACAAGCTGTCCCACAACCCCAACCAAGCTCCAGTATCCCTCACATTTAAGACAGGTGTACAAGAAATCTAAAATAAACACTTTATTTTTCTAAGTTTGTTCTGCTGTTGGCTCTAATCTATCGACAGCTGCCACCCAGGCTACTGCAGGTGGCAGTTCTCGCGAGGCTTTTTCTTCTTCTTCGGTTTTACGGCGGTTGGCATCCATCATTTTGGAGCATTAAAGCCCCATTCAGGTTAGTGACAGAGTTCAGTTTGGAGAGGCAAGAGCAATGTTTTTATTATTATATTGTCACATGGGAGATTTACGGAGGAATACTAATACAGGAGGACGGCGGGAAAGAGGATAAAATACGTAAAATACGATAGTTTCATGGCCAGAACGGGAGACTTGACAGCTATGTGGAGAATGGCAGAGGAACTACCTATACTCTGATCAACATCGTGTTGTGAGTACTAACTAACTTTCCATGTTTGTTTGTTTTTTAACTTTAATATGATAATGTTTAGGTGTTTTCTTAATGACTGACTTGGTGTGTGTGTGTGTGTGGGGGGTCATTTTGGAGGAGGGGTGGGAGGGGCTAGACAGAGTCCTGAGGAGATGCTACATTCAAATTTATGCTAGTTTTCCCAAATTACCGACCCCAGCTTTAAATTACATGTTGACCCTCTTCATGTGGACATGGTGTCTTTAAGAACGCTGGTGAAGTTGTTTTCGGAATTGAATGCATGAATATCAGCTTTGACGTGAGGAAAGACTGATGAGACTTTGGAGGTCATGTTCAAGATCACAAAGCTGTATTTTCATTGTTTGTTGTGAATTTAACATCTCAGGAAAGTTTTAAAAAGTTAACAGATTCCCTGTATGACTGATGAATGAGCTAAGTAGTTTTGTAGATTGGTCGATGCCTCCTTACTCATAATCATCTTTTCCTGTTTGTCTTGATATCTCAAATAAGCCTTTTGTGCCCCAAATATTTGCACAATTACATTCTGACTATAATTTAATATTTTGAAGTAACAAAGTCCAGGATTGTTTTGCCTCATGAGCTCTTTGCTTGAGAACACGATATTCCAAAAAAGCTATGAGACACTTGCTGTTGTTAATTTTTGACCCAATGTCTCGTCTGGTTTAATGATATAAATAAATATATTTTGGACACAAAGAACTTCTGGTCTTATGAACATCCTCACCAGTGAAAATGACATCTAAAGCTCCACTTGAGGGATTTGATGCAGACTTTCCACAAATGTTCCCCCTTATACAAGAATTGAATCATCACATTCAGGAGGTTCTTAGTCAAAGGTCACTGTGTTTCATTTTTACCCTCTTTAACCTGCTCTGTCTTGCTGTTATACCTAGAGCTATGGACAGGGGTATAAAATCATGCTGTAGTTCTACTTTCATTCTCATACCTGATGCTTATGCTCATATGGAACCAGACGTAGACGTAGGACAGGCAACATTTTAAAGACTTTTAAGAAACATAACATTTACTAAATAATAACATTTTAAGAGTTTTAAATTTCATTTTTTAAAGAGGGTGCTATTATAAGGAGAATCAGCTAAAAGAGTAAAGGAAATGATTGTCGGTGGTGTATTTGAATTGTGTCTTTGTGTATACAAGTATGTAGAGAAAAATGGAAAGAAAAGAACAACAAAATCTGTCCGACTGTGCCACTAGAGGCCAGAAAATTCATCCAGTGATTAATTTCAAACAGAGCAGAAGAAAAATATAGTTCAGTGCCCCTCACATTTCACTGAGGGTGAAATGGCTCCAGCATTGTCAAGCTATGACAGGCCACTAGGAGAAATGTGCTACATTTTTTGATTATAACACAAAATGATCACGAACGGAGCCTTGACAAAGAGCGTCTGAAGTGGGTCACAATGTTTTTCTGAAACTTAACATAGACCTTTGTTATGTGATCGGAGCGTAAACGCTAGTTTTATAAGAAAAGAGCAGCTTACTATGTTTTAAAAGAAAAAAATGTAAGTCATGGCCTGGCTTTTCATTTACATCTATGCCTGCTTTAGTGAAAATTTCACTGAACTGTGCCTCCATCACCGTCTCAGTAACCTTGTGCTCAAAGAAAGTAGGTGAGGTTGTTTGCTGAGAGTATCAGGGTCAGAGCTTACATCACAAACTGGGAGAGTGGTGTGGTCCAAATCAAAAGCTTGTATCAGACACACCTGCAAAGCAAAATCTACACTGACAAATTAACAATACCAGAGTCAATAGTACCACAAGTCTCAAAAACCACAGATCAGCACCATAAATGTTGATTTTACCCTTTTTTTGAGAGTTGGTTCTTCGTCTCTCATCAAGTATGATCGTTGACTCTTAGTGGAATTAAAGTTGAAAAATTTGTCACACTTAACAGAGTGGTTTTTGATCACTTTTTCACATGGAAGAAACTTGGAGAGTCAACAGGTCTGAATTGAAAATGGTGGAAATTGCAATAACAACTGGAGGACTACACAGGACCTGTTGGTTCACGTGAATAAATCATGAGCTCATGTTGTCAAACTAGATGAAATAAGAGTGTGGCGAAGAATAACATCTTCAAGTTGTTTCAGGATGTTCAGGATCCTATCTATACAATACAATCCGCTTTTTTTCGTTCGTCTGTGGAGAGCAGCTCTCACTATTCAGAGCCACCTTGCTTGCTTGTTTGGGTCATTATCCTGTTGGAGGGCCTATGACCTGCAGATGACACCAACCTTTCTGACACTGGGCAGTACATTTTGCTCCAGAATGCCTTGATAGTTTTGAGATTTCATTGTACTCTGCAAAGATTCAAGAAACCCTGTGCCACATACAGCAAAGCAGCCCCACAACATAACTGAGCCTCATGTTTCACATTTGGTAGCAACAGTGTTCTTTTCTTTGTATGCTTCATCTTTGCATCTGTGAACATAGAGCTGATGCAACTTGCCATTCTCCCAGAAGCTTTGGGGCTTTGCATTTGGCAAATTCCAGTCTTGCTTTTTATGCGAGAGAGCACTATTCGTTTGAATGCAAAATACATTTTCACCCCTAGATGGGATAAAAAACCAGACAGGGTAGCTTTCATGGGCATTTATAGTTGCATGACCAGATTCAATGTTTTACAAACTACTAGTGCTAAATAGAGGAGCAGAATGAACGTTCATCTTCGGAGTAAGTATTCAGCTTATACTGATTGTTTATTGTCTATTTTTAAGACTGTTGCCTCTGGGGAAAGGACTAAAAGTGTTCAATCAAAGTTGCTTGGAAGTGGGAAATTAAGCAGATGAGAACAATGCTGTGTGTTTTTGGCTTGTTTTCTCCCACAGTTGTTTTAATAAGGCAGAGACTCTGGCACCATTTGAAGCAAAAAGAGCACACATATTTAAATAAAAATAAAAATGAATGTACTGCAATTTTCATGACATGGGCTTGTGTCATCTAATGTAACTTGTCCAACAATGGCAGGAGGGGATAATTGACTCTATAGGCCCTAATTTCCTGGCGCAGCGCAGGATGGTGCAGGGTGGCAGAACCCAGTGCACCCCGTGCAGAGGTAATTTTGTCCGGCACAGTGCCGTGCACAGCCAATTTGGTAGACTGACTGCGCCATGATGGGTGTGGCGGCGCACCAGGGGGAGGTGCCGACAGATTCAGCTCGACACAGTGACAATTTCATGCCAAAAAACTGTGCAGGAGGTGGGCTGAAAGCTCGCCAGCTCCAACCTGGTCTATTTTCAGCTCTGTGCTGGGAATAGACCAGGGGAGGAGCCGTCCTGCCCTGGTCTTATCCACCAGCCTACCAAGGCTGGAATTAATGGAGGAGAGATTAAAACTGTCACTGTGCCTTACCCACAGCGCATTTAAAGGCAAGGAGAGGTGTCTATTTGATTGGTGAAGACAACACTCGGCTGTGTTAAACCTTCTCTCCTCCCCTGTGCCAGTGGGAGGGATGGAGACTTGAGGTGCGCCTGGCTGCGCCACACAGCGCCCTCCACAAAAATTGCACATTGCTCTGAACACACCCCATTAATGCGATGTAGTTATGGCACAGGGCAGGTGAGCTGGGCCAGCACCTGGTCTACGAAATTAGAGCCCCACAATTGTCACTTACAGGTTCAGTGGTCAGAGTGAAAATTTCGTAGCTAAAGTGACACCTATGAATCAACTTACTGATACTATTTGTACTATTTACTATTTTTGCACTTGTTTTTAGCCCCAATACTTTAAGCCGAGAATACATTTTCAGGGATTTTCTCGGATTTGACTTCACCCAGGCATTAAACTCTGCCCTTGCTGAAATTTTGGCAACCCCAAAATTCTAACTCTTCTCACTTTGATGTTTTTAAGGCACAAAGCAGCGTATGGAAGCAGATGCCACATGTGTGGAACACCAATATGCATGTCACTGTAGGAAATGAGAGACTGGGAAACTTCATTATTTGTTCGACACCTCACTGTGCTCAAGAGTTTATACTTCTAAGCCTAAACAACAAACCACCAAGTGCTGGCGGGTTGTGACAGGGCTGCTATTGCTGTCAGTTTGCAGACACACACAAAACCGCAAACAGAAAAGTTTTGCTGTCATGTAGGGAGGCTCAGGTAAAATTTTCACATTATAGGGTCTGTGTCAACAGCTGCCTTTTTTGTGCTGTAGGTACTCTTGTTCAATGGAAAACCAGTAAATGGACTTGAGCTTATATAGCGCTTTTCTAGTCTTTTGACTACTCAAAGCTGCTTTACACCGCAGGTCACACCTACCTATTCACACCCATTTGCTCTCACATTCACTCACTGATGGTTCTGAGTTTCTATATTAATTATCCATCAGTATCTCTAACACATTCACGCCCTTTCATGCCCATTTACACATCACTGATGCAGCAGTGGGAGCAACTTGGGGTTAAGTGTCTTGCTCAAGGACGCATCGCCATGTGTCGCCACCAACAAACAGTTTAATGTTTTCATGCCCTTAACTGAAAACACCCTCTGCATTAGGTGTCCACATTTACAACACTTTAATTTGAAAGCAATTTAATTTTCAGTACAACAGTACTTGGTCAGTGTCAATTTCAAAATCAAGAGTTTTATGTCTGCATAGTCAGCTACAAAGGCAAATTGATACGGCTCTTCTTAACACTAAAAGTATACAGTCTCCAGGTCTTCAGCAGCTTAAAGAGATGGGACATGCTTCCCTGAATTTGCTTTCAATTTTTGGGTGATATGTTCACAACAAATGCCAATCTTAAATAGCCTTACAAATAGTACTGAGGGGAGCAAAAGTCAGCTTTTGTATTTAGCAATGTCAGACCATCATAGGTTCTCTAAACCTAAGGGTGTAAGAGCTGCCACTGAACAATACAGAACAGAAAGGCTCTAACAGCACAAACAGACCACACAGACCTATTTGAGACTCTTGGCTAAGCTACAGTCAAATATTTGTAAAACTGCCCCTTGGCACAGTGCTAACATATTCTGTAAAATATCAGTGGTCCACATCAGTGTTTCGATCACCATCAAAATCACATCTCTGTGGATTTAATTGGATTTCCTGGATTTAATTTTATGCCATTCACAGAGCATTCTGGGCTTGCATGCAGTATAAATTTGGAAGTACCCTTTTTACAATTAGGCATTTTTTTCTTTCATTGTTGTTGAGATGCACCCATAATGTGGTGTTTTTATTGAATGGGGCACTCATTTATAACAAGAAATGCATTCTGCTGGCAGGCAAAGGAGAAAGCAGGTCAGTTTTCTGTTGTGTTTGTTTTTTTGTTTTTGATACTTGGTCCCTTTGAAATACTGTTTTTAAATAGGGAGACCCGGTGTTTAAAATTTTATGGTAGGACAAAAATATGTATTGTATATGTCAAGCATATGTTAAATTTAACTTACATTTGAAATTTTAATAAAATGCAACATATTCAAAAACATGTTAATAGCCTCACACAGGGTAGAGTCAGCTAAGTAACAAGCTGTACAAACACTGACAATCCATATGGTAAAATACTCTAAATATATTACAATCAGAAGAATACAGTATATAAGCTGAAGTTATGTGGGTTTGTTGAATATGTTAAAGAGTTTCCTCTTGACACTTTCCAAGTCTACAGGTTGTGTTGGAGATCTACTGATCAAATAACAACTGTCAATAACTAATCTCTCTCTCTCTCTCTCTCTCTCTCCCTCCCTCTCTCCCTGTTGTCTGTGATGAAAGTGCTTTACAGTTCAAATAAATGCCTCAGGCATCTCTGTTCAGATGAACAATTGTTTATTTAACTTTATTTTTCATTTTTTAAAGTTTTCTTGATTTGTGATTAAACAGTAATTCTGCATTGCTTTTAATGTTGTTAGTCATACATTATCAGTTGCAGCATGTTTCTATGATTGCTTTTTAAAAATTTTCCATGTATATTCATGTTTAAATCTGAATGTTAACAGAATGACCCTGTTGAATGCTGTTCTGCTACGACTTGAAGGCAATAAATATTTATGTATATTTAGTCACATTTATATTGTCTGTGATTCAGTATTTTAAAATAGTTTGCCACATTTTCTATACCTTGATGAGGTACACAATCAAAACACACATGAGTTTCAGGATGGTTGAAGAGGTGCAATTCGGGGAACTTTACAAGCAGGACTGGACCATGAGCAGTGATGCCAGGAACAAGTCCACTTCTTCAGTAATGAGTAATCTAACACATTGCTATTTCCAAACCAGTTATCACATTTAAGTTACTTATTCAAGTTACTGTGGGTTACTATTTTGTCATTGTACTTAGTAAAAAGATACATTTGCTCTCTTCTTCCATCTTAGTGAATGATGTTACTTATACAACAAGTGACGTTTTCAGCATGACGACAATCCTGCGTTTGTGTCACAGCCATTGACACAAATGTTAACAACGAGGGAGGAGAGAGGTGAGTGTTTTCTAGCAGGAAATAGTCACTATTTTGAGTTCGTGTCCACTAAAGATGTGACAGTATTAAGGTTCGTTGTGCACTCGGTGCTGGCGACAAAGTGTTATCTAGCTTCAAAAACACAGGATGTGGTCGCAGTACGTCACGGTCAAACTTACAGAGAGAGTCCCACCAGATTACATGAAACAGAGAGCTGCAACAAATGCAGAATGTAACTAATTAACTACTTAACTTGTAATCTAACTTAGTTACTTTTAAAATCAAGTAATCACTGAAATAACTAAGTTATTTTTTGAAGTATTAATGTCACAGTCTCAGCCTCAGTCTCAACGTTCAGCCTGCCACATTCCTGCTGCAGCCTAATCAGCTCAACTCACCTCACCTGCGCTCCTGCTCACACCTGCACCTCATCTGCTGCAATCAGGCCACCTACTTAAACCCCAGCTCCACACACAGTCAGTGTCAGACTGTCTTCGCCTTCATGCAGAGAACTCCAGACTTGTCTTCCAGATTGATCACCTGTTGCCGACAAGTTTCATTCCTGGTTCTGCCTTTAACGCCTCACCCTCGGCTTGACTGCAAGGTATCGACTAGCTTCTGTTCCTCACTTACCCGTCTGCCTGAGCCCTGGCTGTCGAACTCACTTTTTGTCTCTGGCGCTGAGTATCTGCCTGTGTATCCTGATCTGTGGTGGCCTGCCTGGTATTCGGCCCTCCTGCCCGTCCTCGACATTGGGAATCCGTCTGTGAATCCTGACCTGTGGTGGCAGCCTGGTTTCTGGCTTTCCGGTGCATCTATGTCGTCAAACAAAGAGGGAGTCCAGTCCAAATCTTCCTGAATGCCTCTGTGTCACCAAGCAAAGTGTGTGTCCAGTTCAAGTTTTCCTGAACACCTCTGTTTGCCAAGTGAGAGAGTGTCATCAGCGTGGCTGAGTGGTCTTCTCATCGGTCTCCTGTTCAAAGGTTCGTGAATTCGATCCCTCTGCTGTTCATCTGCAAAGACTGTGTATTCCTGTCGGCTGTTCACCTCCAGTGTGGTTAAAGCACAAGACTAGGCGTGCGGGTTTGATCCCCGCTCTGAACTGAGTTGCTTTCAAAGGTCTGTCAATAAAGTCTGGTTACCGTGTGTACAACCGCTATTTCGCTTCTGGGTCCTTCCTGAAACCGTGACAAATAATCAGTAATCAGATTACTTTTTCAAGGTAACTGTGGAAACACTTAGTCCAAAGGACTTTGACTGCTGAAGTCCAAAATCACACCAGTTTGTTCTCAGGTCCCAAAGTCTGACTGATACCCATCAAACCACACTCTCACAAGTACGGTCCGACCATGACAGACAATGACATTTGACCTTTCTACATGATTCATTTAGAGTATTCATTTGTACAGCATGTGTTGAAAATTCCTTAAAGTGTTTTGAGATATTAGTTCAAAGTAATCAAGACTGAACATGCCACTCCACTATGAAGATGATGATGACCTATGAAGCCCAACATTTTATGACTTCATCTTTGATCAAGACGTGGCAGTTTGACAAAAATCCTATAGCAGTTCCTGGGATTTGTATTTCTTCCACAGGTGAGGGGCTGACAGGAGGCTTCACAGCCTTAACTTTTTATTTCTAACATCAAAAATCAGAAGAGTCCCTCCTTCAGTCTGAAAAGTTGTTTCTATAAAGACTCAATTAAATCCCCGAAAGTCATCATCTCAGTCGCAAGATTGCAATGACAAGTAAGGGATGAATGGGAGGTTTCATGACCTTGGTCTTTGATATGTGACCTTAAATATCTGATCAGACCAACCTTGGTCTCAACTTCAGCTGGCACAGGGTCAAAATTGGAACATATCAACTCTGAAACACTTCAAATGATATCCTAGAAACGTTACATATACAGTATGTCCATGATGAGTCAAGGATTAAGCAGCTACATCTTAGTGGTCATAGAAAGGTTATAGTCATGGAGTATCATGGTCACCCCTTGCTATTGGGTTTTCTATGGTTTGTGCCTGCAATATCTCAACAGTGCTTCTTTAGAATTTAGAAACTATACTAGATGTAAATTAATACCTTCTTAGAATTGATCAAGGTTATTTAATTTAGTCTGTTTTATATTGCTTTTCATACTGAGGCATTAAAGGAGACATATCATGCTTGTTTCTCCTTTTCACTATGCCAGACTAGGATACCTGTAAAGCATTTCTGCCCTCAGTACAAGTCATTTAGTTCCTTCTTTGTCCCACAATAGCGTTCTCAAAATCCTCATTTTAGGCCGTTAACAAGGTGTCGTTGAAATGCTCGGATCTGAGGATGACCTAAAGTTACCTCGCAATGTCACAGCCCTTTGTGCTCTGATTGGTCAGTTCTATCGGGGGTAGAGCCAGCCTGTCCTTCTTCTTCTACTGTATTTTCCGGCAGGCTCAAAGCAGTGACCGCGTATTGAGTCCCCCTACAGGCCAGAGCTGGTAATGAGTGAGTGTGAGCTAGGGAACTATAAACCCCTGCTGGACGAATGTGTTCCTCGGTGATGGTTTTGTGGCTAACGGACATCACAGAGGAGGAAGTGTTTTATCAGATTACTCCAATAAAAAGAAATGTACCTCGTGATGTCACGACGTTTGAAATCTCGCAGACATCTCGCAATGACCTATTTTCAGAGGCATCAAATCTCGTTCCAGGATATCAGAAAAAATACAATATCTAATTTTTTGAAAATTAAGGGGGTGTAAGGTCTTGTTTTCAAATTTATTATATTATATGTAAGTATTCAATCATGCATCAGCATGATATGTCTCCTTTAATGTAAACTCCAGAATGTTACATTATCAGAAATGATACAATTGCATTCAGAATTTAACTTTTTAAACCAATTAAACCAAATCAGATGTGCCTTGGACTTCAACAAAGTAAAACTTCAGGTATTTCTCAGTAAAGTTAATCATGCTTGTATGTACCTCTAGATTACAGGTCAAAGCAGACTATGAGAAAACTTGAAATTATATTTCATTTTTCCAGTAGAAAGTATTTTCTCAGAGAGAACATATGATGCAAGTGGAAGAAAAGTTCTTTGTAGAGTGGGCTGAAGCATACAGTATTTACTTGAAAGAGAATGAGGTGCACACCGCAGTAACAATATGAAGCTTTAATGTATTGTTTCTTATTAGTAGACCCCGTAAGACTGGTGTGCACATTTTTGCTCATTGTTCCTGGTGTGGCATCAATGGAGGACGTCTTTATTCATATTATTCAGCCTGACCTTTGTGTGTCTCTACTGCATCATTCACCACACACAACTGGAGAAAAATTAATATTAATCTGCCTTATTATCTTAGAGTTTTGGGTATTCAGCAGCGTTATCGAGTGGAGGGACCCCGCTGTGCTGCCTTCACATGCCAGGATTCACTCATCATTTCTCTCTTTCCTATTCATATACTGATTTACTCACAGGGATTGTGTGAATCATTGAAAGTTCTTCAGTTGTGTAGCTGCAAGCGAGGTCACAGGCTGAATCTAAAGCCTTTTGAAAATGTTTTCACTTTTTCTTCTCTCAAATCCTAAACTTTGGCTTCCCCAGAGATCTTTGCTTGAACTAGTTTTAACAATTTACGCTGGTTTATTTGGCTCTATTCGTCATTGTTCATAGGAGGCCTTGATGTACAAAAAGAGAGGACAGAGTTTCCAGAGTCAGATACTAAACCTGCGTCACCAGCCCCCATAAAACAATAATGGTGTCAAAAAATGTAGAGAAATAATCTCAAATATGTGCTGTTTTTTTGTCCTGATTGATCCCAGGGGAAGAATCAAAGTTCATTTTAATCTTACACATAAACAACCAGTGTTGGGCAGGAACTAGCTGCTTGTAAAATATTGCTGTGATAACAACTTTTTTAAAGAACTTATAAGTAAAGGATGAAAACATTGAAAGCAGAAATTATATTACAGTTACTACTTTGCTGTTCTCATGAGGAAATGTATATGTAGCTGGACTTAAAACTTTGATTCAGACTGATGGATTAGAGCGGGAGAGTCAACTGTGCTATCAGCAAGTCAAAGTGTAAACTTCTTTTTCAGTGTTTACCAATGACAGATGTAGAGAACACTGGTGTTATGAGACTAAATGTGACATGGAGACACTATTGATCTCTAAATGGCCAAAGTATTGTCACAGGGGTTGGGGGGGATAGATGTAGAAATGAAATGCTTCCTGTTGTCCACAAAATTCTACTTGACTTCCCAATCTTTCCACTTCTTTAGGTGCTACTTTTTTGCTGTTTGCTGCCATCTTTGCAACAAGGTGTATCTCCTTGCAAAAAGCCTATTAAGGGCAAGAAGCTGTAACATCTCTGTTGCCTCCTGTCTTGTGAGGACACCACAGTTGTTTTGTACAGCTATGCTGACTCCACCAATCTCAAAGAGGAACTGACAGTAACTGAAAATGATGCAGGTGGTATCTTAACCATGTAGGGCTGAGCTGAGCTGAGATACTACAAATGGAAAAGCAGGGTGTAACAGTGTTGAGCTGTAATCATCAGTGCTGCAAGCTATAGTCTTTACTCTGTGGCCCAGTCATTAGATTTATTCTTACCATCAGTCCCAAATTTAATCTTGAAATTGGTTAGAGAAGTTTAAGATATTCCTGCTCCTGCAGACTGGAGTCTGCTGTAGCTGGACTGTCTTAAAGAAGATGAAGATGTAAGAGAGCTGATTTCTTTATATCTTTATAAAAGCAGTTTAAAGACACCAAAGGAAGATGTTTCAGGTTTTAGATTCTTTGACTCTTTTTTTATGTATTTTTTGGGCATTTTGTGCCTTTATTGATAAGGGAGAGACAGTGGATAGGCTTGTGAAAGGGGATGGGAGAGTAGGGGAAGACACTCTGCAAGCTGGTCACAGGCGAAATTCGAACCTGGACCGGCAGAAGCGAGTACATGGGGTGCCTGATCGCTAACCATTCCGCCAAACCAGCGCCCCTAGATTCTTTGACTCTTGACTTAATGCTCTGTGACCCTGAGTTAATTGGTTCATATTAGTTTAAATGCACTTATAACCATTTTAATGCATTCTGCTACTTGCCTTAGACACTCTTGTAAATGAAATACCTGATTTCAACAAGGCTTAACTGGTAATATGAATAAAAAATATCAGCTCTACAAGCGAAACATAATGGGTTGGTTTTACAATTGATGCAGTTCATTTTTTGTTAATTTTTCATTAAGTTACTCTTACTAAATAAAAAAAATGTGTGTCCCTCTCCCAGTGCCTCCTAAACAAGACAACACTGTTTCCGTTTCTCTCTACTGACACTTCAGGAGAGACCTGCATGCAGGTAAAGCCAATAAGAACGTGTGTGTGTGTGTACAAAAAGTTAGATGATTAAGTTAAGATGACAGAGAGGACAGCAGTTTGTGTGGAAATATCCCTGTTATGTTAGATTTTAGGACAAAGGGACGTAACATCAATATGAAATGTAGTTCATGAACTTGTTAGCAATAAAACCAGTTTGCCCCACCCAGAGCCCCTCTCATGATTTCTGTGCATGGATATTGTCTAGTTGTATTGTGTCATTGAAATGACTGCCTTCTGTCCTTTTCAATGAAATGCACTATTCATGCATTCAAAAGTGTGAGCCTGTCTTGTTTACTGTCAGACAATGAGTATAATAAGAGGTAAAGGTTTACATCTCTTTTTTCCTGTCACTGTGCTGCAGATTCACCAGATTATGGGCCATAAAGTTGGCTAAACTTGACAATGAGTATACCTTCAAGGGCAGTGCACCCAGTGCAAGGGTAGCATCTCTCGATAATGCAGCAATATAATAGATTATTTTTCTCATTGTGTAACAGAGTAACATAACAGATTACTAGTAGTAACACTACCAATCACTATAACATTTAATGAGGAACATAATATATTATGCAATTTCTTTGTTACAATTTTTTTTCCAATTCTGATTGTGATTTACCATGTAGACACTTCAATGAAAAAAACCTTGATGTCTGAGCTCACCCATGAAGGGCGCCAAAGGTTTTGCACAATGTGTGTAGGCCTTTTTATGTTGATTTTTATTGATGAAAACCCAAAAATGGCATGTATATTAATAAAAAATAATTTCTATATGACACTCTCATGATTCTCATTTGCTTTCACAAATAGGCTATGTATGCATGGATAGGGAAAACTCAGAGGAAGCACAACAGTGTGACTGAAAATACCAGTCCTTAGCTGAGCAAAGCTATTAGCTTGTTTGTGGTTAGCCCTTGAGCTAGCTCTCTATAGCACAGCATACTTAATCATTCTTTGTAATCTTGAATGACTGTGTAAGTGTGTGTGTACCCTAGCGTGTGATACAGACTGAGTGTGTGCCGTATTGACCCTTAGATCTGTCCTTGGGGTATTTTTAGCTCTGCTTGTATGTAAATGAGGCTAACATTAGCCTGCTCTCTGTCATTAGCAGCTGTTGACTGTCATTAACATCTTTCTGACCTACAATCAACACAAGTACAATTGCTATATATGGAGATTGTTTCCTTCTTCATGGCTTATGAAGAGCACTTTAACATCCGTCGATGCTCATTTCAAAAATGACATCTCACTGAAACCACCTGCTCCTCCCTGCCGTGCACAATCGAGGAAATAAACTGCTGTGTCTCTTGTTTATTGCTTCTTTTTTTTTTTTTAGATAATATTGACTGTTTATCCTCTTCGCTGTGTTTCCAAATCTAATCACTGCTGCCAGACAGAGTGAGTGAGCATTGGACAAACAGACATCTGAAATAATGAAACTTTTCTCTCAAGCTTTCATTATATAGGCCTATGAGAAGTTGTAAGAATCAATTTTAGAAAAACACCTGTCTGTGTTTTTTTTTTAGAAAATCATCAAAATATCTTACATAACTTTAGATACAAGTTTTGTTCAACATACTTTTACCTTTACCTTTTGTCTATCCCTGCTTAATGGCCAATTGAACTGAGCTGAATGTCCAAATTAATTGAGAAAATCTCTAAGCCAGTGTAATTATCTATCTTAGACACTTACATTACCTGAAACTGTATACTTCTAGCAGTCTTTAAAGTGAAAAAAGGTAATTTTCTGATAGAAATGGTCCCTTGTCTTTTGATCAACAGGACAGAGCTAGCATGAAAGGACACAACATGTTTATTGCTGGAAACACGAGAAAGTTTGGTTAAACACAGCTTGAAAAAGAAGCAAAACTCGCACTGAAGATGATGCTCTGTTTCTTTGTTATTTATTTTTTTGTGAATCTTACTTGTGATAGACCACAATTATCCTCTGCCATCATCTGTGTATTCTGTCTTCTGTTTGCTCCTTTGTTAGCGTTTAGCTCCATCTCCTGAGCAACCTGACACACTAGAGGGACTTTTTCACATATCCATGAGATACTATAGCTGTGTTTCTACTGAGCAGTCTGATTTGGTTAAATACATTTCGATACTCTTTGGAGCAGTAAGCTATTGCTTGTGTTTCCACTGCCAGCAGTACTCTCACCTCGAGGCGGGAGCAAGCCAGAAGATAAGGGTTGCACTGGCTATGTCCAACTCACTCTGCACGTTTCCTGTTAAACAAATAGCAGGGGAGGTGTGCAGCTCTGAGGTGCTCCATTCCTGCAGCATTGTCCAGTTTCATTCTACACAAGAGTAGTAGAAAAGCCACTTACTTGAAACAACAGCTGATTTTTAACAAATGTTTTTATTAAGCTGCTGTTGCACCAAAAAGGGACAATTTTTTACTATCAATCAACAAACTGCAACATTTTTATTTCTACTTTTTAGGGTAGACTTGGTACACTTGTCATCTTAACAGTGTTTATAAGTAACAGTGGAAACACCTACAGTTAACTTTTTTGTTAGTTGTGACCATTACAGGTCTGCCCTCCCTAGTTACTGTTTCTAGGTTGAACAGAATCTATTGATGCTGGCTCTCTCCCTTTTTTAACAAATGAAATAAATAATAACTTTTGACTTATTTTATTAATGTTAAATCAATTTGATTCTTTTCAAAATGTTGCAATGTAAGAAAATAGCTCCTGAATAGTGTAAAAGAAATCACAAAAAAAATCTGTTAAAATGTGAATGTAGGTTAACTAAATGCTTTAATATTGGGCAGGATATTTTTATAACATCAAATTGTGTTGGTATTAAAATGTTTTCTCTGACATAACTTTTTTTTAAAATGTTGGTTTTTTTAAAGATTTTTCAAAATCTATGTCAAGTTTAAATCTTGTACTGGCATACAAGACAAAATTTCGATTTGAAAAGAACATTTAAAAAGACATTTCTTCAGTTCTTCCTTCAGTCCACTTCCTGGTCCGAATACTTTGGTCTCTTCCTATCGCAGGCTTCCTCCATTCCCTCCTCACATGGAACAGACTGCTCACTTATTAGTACAGATGTGGTCCACAGCACTTTGTCTGGGAGCAATGTGGTGCTGCAGATCTGTTGTGGGTAGTGGAGCATCCCCCCACCCACGGCCCCCAATTTGCCTAAAATCTCCAATCCTCCCCTGACAATAAAGCTTGAGAACTGGTCTCTTTCTGATGGCTGCAGTTCCCCTTTTCAGAGGATATGGGTTCGTGGTTGGCTCCCTGACTCCTGCCTTCTACTTTCCACCACCTCAACCAAATTTTCTGTCACCTGATTGTACCACCATGTGAACTGGCCTTTGTTTTTAGCATAGAGGAGAACATTGATGGTCCCACAGAGGTCACAGGCCTGGGCCCATCCACCATTGGAGGTTTCAGGGAGGGCACAGGGTTAGAAAGAGATGTACCACTAATTTTTATCTGCAAATAGATTTGGGTATTAACTAGATATGACACTGTATTTAAAAAGATTTGCCTAATGTTCCTGAGGAGTTAGGATTTTTAGATTTTTTTGTCATGTATTTCTGTTTTACTGAAAAGCTATTATGTTTGTTTATCCACTATAATATTCACTCTTGTGTTTCTCCACTCATGACTACAGCAATACAACATTTACTCTGATATGTTTTACAACAGGAATTGTGACTTGAGATTTTATGAGTTTTATTAACATCTGATCCTCATCTCCAACTTTTCATAACCACATTTAGGTTACATGCAAATGAAATTTCCCGGTGACACATTCTACATTATGTAACTTTTATGTAAACTTGTGCTGAAATATGAACTCTCATGATGCCGTGTTAGGCTTGTTTACACATTTCCCCTGAGGTGTTTGCTGTCTCTTGATGGATGGTAATGGACTATTATGTTGAGAGTTGTTTGTTACAATTGTCATACAAAGACACATCCTCACATTAAATTTAATAGAAACCACATGTAAATATAAAATAACTCTATATTAGATGATACATCAGTTTTGTCATAGTCCTTGTTCCTTGCACAGTTTCATCAGGTTGTTGTGCATTGAGCATGCTCAGCCAGCCAGACTGAGCCTATGCTAGCGATGTTTGGAAGCAAATGAGTATATACATAAGAGCCATGCTATTCTTTAACATGTCTCCTCCATGTGAAAAACCATTTCTTTGCACAAGACGAGAAGGATGTGGCATCAGGACTTCAACCTCTCCCTCTTTTACACCGCCTTAAATAGATCTGCCAGTGTGACGCTCTGCCATTTTTTCATTGACAGTTGAAGCTCAAATGATGCCATGATGGAGGGATTCATGATTGGCTATATGGATTCATGTTGGGTGTTGAATGTATATATTTGTAAATACATATATGTAGATGTGTATGTATGTATTTATGTATATATGTGTATCCATAAAATGAAGAGTTGTATGCTCTATTGTAAAGTGTCTTGAGATAACACTTGTTATGAATTGGCACTATACAAATATTGATTGATTGATTGATTGATTGATTGATTGATTGATTGATTGATTGATTGGATGATTGAAATGATTGTAGTGACAAGCCTGGTGCAGAGGGACAGTGGACAGAATGCAGAATGTGGAAAACTGGTCTATCTCCCAATGTTAATAAATAAAACCCTTGAATAAAAAAACCCTGGATCCACCTCCAGATTCAGATCACCACCAAAGTCAAATAGCTTTTTTCTGAAAATGTAGAAAACAGCCTTTTCTTGGAATGTTAACAAATTCTTTGACAAAAAAAATCATGGATTATCATATGGATTTAGTTCACTATCAAAACTAAAAAAAGCACTCGGAGAGCGCAGACCTCAGCCAAGCAGCACAGTTCCCAGATGGTGATCCGGATCAACAACCTTTTCCCATGCTCAACATTTCCTGAAAATTTCATCAAAATCCATCCATAACTTTTTGAGTTATTTTGTTCACAGACAGACAGACAAACTCTCCCAAAAACATAACCTCCTTGGCGGAGGTAAAAATAGCATTACTGATTGCGTTTTTTTTTTTTAAACATCAGCAGTCTAAATGAGTGTCCTGCAAGTTGAACAGGTACCTACAAAAAATGTGCAAACTGTAGTTGTACATCAAGCAAAAATGGGAGAGAATTTCACCTACAGAGCTCAAAAAATGTGTGTCCTCAGTTCCCAAATGCTTACCAAGTGTTGTTAAAAGAAAAGGGGATGTAAGACATTGGTAAACATGCTCCTGCCCCAGGTTTTAAGGAGTGTTACAGACATCAGATTAAACAAAATGAGAAAATCATTAAAGTTCATCAGTTTAAACATTGTGTCTTTGTTGTGTAATCAAGTGAATTAAGCTGAAAAGGAATTACAAATCAGGGGCGTAGAATTGGGTAGGGACTCATCCCGATATCATTCCACTACCACATGCTCCCCAACACAAAACACAAGCATTTTAATGCCAAATCACTCTTTACGTTGTCTTTCCCATCAGCCATTGCGGCCGCCAACAGCACCTCGTCTCCCTTTCCCACCAGCCACATTATGGTACGCAGAGTCCTGCCTCTAACCTAATATCACTCATTGGTTGACTTTACCATTTTTTGCTTTCGTGTGATTGGTCATCCCTGCTGTCCCTCCATCTGGTACCGGTGGATACGAGAGGAGGCCGCTGGCTTTTAAAACTCGCCTACTGTTGTAGTCCCTAGTTGGCCAGGAGCTCCATCTGCTGTTGACACGTTGGGCATTTGTTCTGCTTGGGTCACATAAGTTACTCAAAGGGTATACAGCATTATTACTAAAAAAAAGCTTATATTTAATGATAAAGAGATACACATTTTGGTTATTTTATTTATTATCCATGTAATATTTGAAAGGCAGCAACCATTTAAGACCAACAATAAAAGTTTGTGAAGAAAAATATAATAAAACCTCAGATTACAAACAGGATTTTGTGTATTCATATTGTTGGGGACTAAATTACACTTTTTGGGTAATAATTGTGAACTCTTTTCTCCTCAGACTATAACCAAACTACAGACTATAACAGAATTTATAAATGGTGCATCCCAAATTGTCCCACTGTTCATATGTCGTGCATCAATATATTTTTGTCAGGACACAGAGAGTAGGGATGGAGGAGGAGAGGCTGGAGGTGTAGTATATAGAATAGTTTTTTTCTGAATATGACAGTTTGCTTTTCTGTTTGATCATCTCTACATGATGTGAAATAACTGTCATAAATGTAAAACATCAACATTCATGGGTGCTGCCTTCAAGCACTTTTATGTCCCTACCAAAGTCAAAATCAAACCTACGCCCTTGATTGTGTGTATTCAAGGATTGCAGAGGTCAGGTCACAGGTCTGTGGAACGTAGGGCCAGGCAGTTGCAGATTTGATTTTAGACAAGTTGTAGATAATGTTCGAATTGTGCTTTCAAGATATATGAGTGCATTTATGACCCATCACCACCACCCTTCCCACCATCTGGAAATCTGGAACAAGCTCCAGCACCACCGTAATCCCTCAAACGCTCAGATAAAAGATGGATCATCCCCTCTTTGAACAACATATGAGTCTCTTTTCATCAGAAAACAGGCATGATGGATTTATTACCCACTGGTCTGTGGTTAGATGATGTCTGTATCAATCAAATAAGACATGCATTCAAACACACAGTCTTTTTAGGATTTCATTCATATTTATTTCCTTGGTGGTGAGTCATTTGGTACTTGAGATAATTGCAGGGTTGTGTTGTGTGGGTCACAAACCTCTTCAGTCGATGGATCCTCTGTCCTGCTCTAATCAGCTGCCTCCCTCTGTCTCATACACAAGGACAAGGTCGGGCAGAGGAGAAGGCAAGATTGGGCAGAAATTATGTTGATGAAAAATATGTCAAAAAACATCAAAATATCTTTGATTTTTTATTAATGATCACAAACTAATTGCCAATTAATTTTGGACAGATGACCGCCTGAGGTCAATGTTTGCAAAAAGTTCAAAGACAAAAAAGCAATGCTGTGAAGTTCAAAATATTGGAGAGAAAATTAAAAACGATCATCCAATTGTGGGACACCAACAAGGTTTTTGGCCATGAGGCAACACTTCAAACACATTGTTGTTTCATTTCCCTTTCAGTTTTCTAAAACTGAATGAGGAAGAAGTTATTGTCCTCTTTTGGCGTTTGCTTGCAGCTATAATGTCCCCCAGCGCAGAGAGAATCAAAAGCCTCTACAGAGACTCTTCTCTGGATTTAGTGGCCTCCTTGAAAGTTACTACCTTTACAAAAAGTACAAGGCCAACAGTTTGAAAAAGCTTTTATTCAACCTGTAATAAATAATCCTCCATGGTTTGAACGAGAAAAACTCTTAATTCTTCCCAAGTTTTTCTGCTCCTCAATTCTTCACAACTCCTATTTTTAAGAGTCAGAACAGCATTTATTTGTGGGATGGCAAACAAAGGAAGAAAAACTTAAAATGATTTAAAATAACACGTCTTCACAGTTGAGCCCAAACCTCTTATCTCCAAAGTTGCTACTTTTCAAGAAATCACAAAGACACTCATCTACTGAATAGATGAATATTGCATTTTCCTGAAAACAGATTTAATTCTTATGTTGTTAAAAGTTTAAAAAAAAAAAAAATCACTAATATGAGAGGTGAGCAATAGCACTGTTTTTTAAAGCATGTAAAAATTATAAAAGTGGAGATTGAGGGTTTGCACAGGATGGCAATGATATTTTATTTGGTATGGTCAAATTTATTTGTGCTTTTCTTCTATCCATCATTACAATAAATTACGTACAAAGAGATTCATTTTTGCCTGTTCTGTTTTGCTCTGTTTCTTGGAAGTGCTTTGCAAGGTCTGTGAGTGTGCCCTGCTGGAGCATCATTACATTAACACAAGTATTTGCAAGTCAGGGCTGATGCGTTTGAAAAACCCTGCTCTGTGAGGCTTCCGCGGCCAACATAATGCTTAGTGCTAATGTTAACATGACAAGATGCTCACAATAATGATGTCAATGTTTTTGGTTTCAAACAACAACATGCAATGGCTGTTAAATGATTGAACAACCATTTCAGATAAAAAGGACCTCCATATTAAAGAGTAGAGCAGCAGCACAAGAACAGCTGCATTTGTTAAAAAATATATCACCATTGCATTTTGTAGCAGGTTTTGTGACGAAAAATAAATGAAGGAGAAAAGCTGTTAGAGGGTGCTTCTGGCCTCTCAGATCACAGCTTTATTCATTTCACTTTACACATACTGCATTCCAGGATACTTAAAGTTTGGGTGGATATTAAAACCACAAGTTTTTATTGAGGACAACAAAAATACACACTGACAGTGCATGTGTTTGAGATCATTCAACACAACATTCTGAGGCGTTGTATTGTTACTTTAAAAGCAATGTGCCAGGTTGCTGCATTACACACTGAGAACAGTAATCAGTTAAGTCCTACATCACAAACTGACAGAAGTGACACAATAGGAGTCATTTGTCTTACCAGAAAATTAAAGCTTCTTCCTTCTCAGTTTGGTTATACAGTACATTTGGCATACAGCAGACAGTTTGTTTGCATATCAGTGTATGAACTCTATAACATTACCTCATGCAGCCAGGTCTATAGTCCATAATATGAAACTCTGTGGCATAATGCACAAACATAGACATGCCACCCTTTACAGCTCCTGTAACAGTCATAGTCTGACAATCAACAGGGCCAAGAAACATTTTGGGTGTTTCACTAAAACAGCACTGTGCCACAGCTGCGACGGAACAAGGATTTGAACTGGCATGTTTTCTCGTTCCTTTGTCGGAAAATCCAGCAGGGATATTTTCATAGAGTACTGCAGTCCTCTCTGCTGGAAACAGAAAAATGCTGTTTTTTCCCACAGCAATAAAAGGGGGAGAGATTTGGGGCAGCCTTTCGTTGAGTTATAAGTTACTTTATTAAAAAGGTAACTAATGATGGATTACTTGACTTGTAAAACTAATTCTATCACTAATTATACCAAAAAGTGATTTGAGTACACTAATGGATTTCTTTGTAATGCCTTTCCCCTGACACTGTATACAAATACCCATGAATCAGACCTGAGGAAGAATAGCCGAGCTACGAAAAATCTAATGGGGGTCCACATGAACTAAAGTAAAGTAAAGTAAAGTAAAGTAAAGTGAAGTGAAGTAAAGTAAAGTAAAGTAAAGTAAAGTAAAGTAAAGTAAAGTAAAGTAAAGTAAAGTAAAGTAAAGTAAAGTAAAGTAAAGTAAACTAAACTAAACTAAACTAAACTAAACTAAACTAAACTGAAATTTACCAGTCTGCACCCATTTATTGGTGTCACAACAAAGAAATGTCACACTGAAACCAAACATAAGAGGGTCTATAGATCAATTCAGGTGGGCATTAGAGATGATACAATGGACTGTTTTTCTAAGGGAATTGTATGCGATTAAAACAATGATATTAAAGTGCCAGTGATTTTCAGTGTGTATGAAAAAATGTACAGGAAAACATCACACTGCATGTGTTTGGGCACAACATATATGGAAACAGCATTTTCAGTGATTTACTTTGAGACAGCACCAGCTAAAAATGACACAATTTGCAGATGTTATATAATGGCAATTAATCATTCGGTGTTGGTCTGCCTAAAGTAACTTGGGACTCCAAAGCTCCATGAATCCAATAAAAAGGAAAGAACCACTAAGTGGATGAATGATAATGTGATTTGGTGCGAAGGTTATAACATGCGGAGGTATTTATACTTGTGTTAATAAAGTCATCAAACAGGATGAGGACTTTATTAATTTAATTGATTTGTTCATTTTTTTTAAACATATTGATCCCCTTTTCCTTATTACACACATATTTCTTTGTTAACTCACAATCTTGTCTGTGTTAAACTGAAACTAATGGTCAGTAAACAAGTTTAGATTTGAAGGGAAAAACTGCAAATATGTTGGAGAATTCAACCATATGCCCTTTACCACATCTGCTTCCCTGACTGCAGCACTTTCTCAGACGGACTTACAGTGAACGCATGAACTGCGTTTCTCCAAGGAAATAATGTTTGTGAACTTTGCTCTCTCTAACTTCACAGTTATGAAACGTCCAGACTGGCCATAAATCCTTTCTGTTGTGTTAACAGAAAAACATTCACAAAAATGCAGTAAAATCTGAACAGATTTTTTATTTATTATTAGTTATTATTTAATGCTAGGCTTTGAGCACGTTTATTAAACAATGTGTAAATATCAGAATACTGTGCAGCAATTTGAGGTCTTATTGAAGCATCTGAGAAAGAAGCTTCTCAGGGGAAATAAAGCCAGTCTGCATTCAACAGTATTTTCTATTAGATCCTTTCATCAATACTAATGCTCCTCTTTGGGCCATAAATGCAGTGTGTGTGTGGAAGTTTACCCAATATCAGAAACGTGTGCTTTTGTGTGTCTGTGAGAGACGATGAAAATACCTGATGAAATTGGATAACAAGAGGGGAAGTGAGTTCTATTTGGTGGAAGTATTAGTCCTAAAATGTTATTAAATATTGCTCAATGACTCTGTGATTGTCCTCAACTGTTTTGGATCATTAGAAGACAGGAACTGCAAAGCACAGTCCTGGGATGGACTTATTCTCTGTTATATAACATTTAATAAAACCAGACAACAAAAGAACAAGAGACATGACAGTAGTCTTAAAGATTCACCTGCAGCACGAGCATAATGATCAACTTTAATGTTTTTATAAGGAAAAGGTTTGACACTTGCACTAAGGTAGCACTGAAGCGAAGAGGTCTTATTTTGTCTCAAACCAGGTTCACATAATCAGTTCCATTACAGAGTATGCTTACAATCACTAAGGTTGAAACAAGTGTGTAGTTTTCACATACCAAATACCCCTGAACAACTACAACAATTTTTTCTAGGGCCAGGGGATCTAACCTGACAAGCCAGATGGACAGCTCAATATATCTGCCACAGAAATATTTCACTAGTCCATCTGGGTAGGATCCCTTTGAATTTGTTTTCAGGGGCAGAATGTTAAAAAAACACAAGCTTGTGATTGGACAATTGTTTGGCTCATCACATTCATCACAGATCAATCCACATCAAGCAGGGTTACCTCCTTTAATGTAGCATGCATATAATGGCTAACAACAGTTAACAACAGTTCATGGATGTTAGCCATAGCAACTAACTAGCTGCTAACAGCTAACAACAGTTAATGACGTTAGCCTTTAGCTGCTAACTTAGCTGCTTACAGCTTTTTTACTATCGTCTTACACTAAATTTTTACCACACAGATGATTCATTTAACACTTTTATGTGACATGAACCTCGTCAAAGAATCCCTACAAGTAAACTTATGATGAGGGCAGATTTTGCCAAGTTTCACTAGGTAGCCATGAGGACAACAGGCTAATCGGCATGTCTGTTCTCAACTTCCGGTTCTCAACTTCCAGTTGTCGTCATGTCAGCATTCTGCTGCTCCCGCCTCTCTTCCCTGATTGGGACGTTAAGAATATGGCCGAGTGAATTCGTTGGACAATGGAGGCTGGCAAGACGGACCTGCAGGATTTCAGAATCAGGCAGGTTTGTCTTCTCTGCAATGCTATAGGGGATATGGACCAAAATGTATATCTCAAACTTTAAATATGAATTGATATTTATATGATATTTATATTGATATCGTTTCTGCAAAGATAATTATAAAAAATATGTTCAATTTTGGATCAGATTCAGATGAACTTTATCACAAATGTCACAAGTAATAGATAAATAAAATAAAAAAAAACAAAGTTGTTTTTCCGTGTTACCAAATACATTCAGCAATGCAAATAGTAAAAATGTAAACATAGCAAAAAAAACAAAACAATATTCACTACACCTATCTATGTCGTCCAGGGGAAAACAGCTTTTCTTGGAGACGAGCACTTTTAATATGCAAATTTTTCATGTAATGCACCATTACATTTATATACAACATAGTTTACATGTGTTGCTGGTCAACATGTCTGTGATCAGTGCAAAGTGAATGACATGAGCGAGCTGCACAGGGGGCTACTTCAGCGTACATTTTTGGCAGCACTTTTTGGCAAAAAATGTGCGACCTGGCAACTGGTATGTTTGGTCAGTGGTTTTTAGCAGGTGAATAAATCTGCCCGTTGAACATCTGCATGTAGGACCAATCTTTGAAAACATGGTAAGCCACTGCCTTGATAAAATCGCACCACTTTTTGCCTCTTATTTCACAAGACTCAGTGTTGAATAATGAAGCTTGCTGCATTCATTGTTCCTGTGCTGGGGCTGCAGAGATGGCACTTGTAGCAAGTTTTAATACTCCTCATATTGCACTCTGTGGTGCAGCTGTGCATATTGAAAGGATTTTGCAGAGAACAGCACCCACTGTCTCCTGTGGGGCCTATTAGCTTAACTAAAGTTTAGCCTCTCTTTCTGGGCAGTAACCACAGGTGGCCCCCATCTTTGGTATTGTCCCCTTGATTAGCACAGTTGAGCCAGGATTTGAACCTGGGACGTCTGGGTCGGGATCCAGCACTCTACACATGAGCCACCCTGTTCATACACACCACATACTTCCAGCATGGACTTGCATCAGCACAGCATTTGAACTACTATCTTAAACTAACTACAATACCTGTTTGTTCGTCTCCCAGTTGTCTTGTCTTGTCTTGTCTTGTCTTGTCTTGTCTTGTCTTGTCTTGTCTTGTCTTGTCTTGTCTTGTCTTGTCTTGTCTTGTCTTGTCTTGTCTTGTCTTGTCTTGTCTTGTCTTGTCTTGTCCTGTCCTGTCCTGTCCTGTCCTGTCCTGTCCTGTCCTGTCCTGTCCTGTCCTGTCCTGTCCTGTCCTGTCCTGTCTTGTCTGTCACTATTTCCCCTTCTTTCACACTGTGGTGTGGCACGGCCCTCCCCTTCAGCTCCCATCAGGGGTTAAATAAATTTTTATATGATGGAGTAGCCTACAGGGAGGGCTGGTGATGGTCACTATAGTAGTGAATCATATTCACATATCTCTCACTGCTAGAAAAAAAATGCATTAGTCTTTCCAACGCTGCCACCGGACACACTGCTCAGCTGTAAAGATAATGCAGACAAGGGAAAAGAGAAAAAAAAAAAAAAATGAAAGGATTTCGTCCAGCTCAAACCTTAGTAGAATCATGTTTTCGGCACTCTATACAAAAATTTTAATCTGTATATTAAAGGTGCTATGAGGAGAATCTCTTTCCGAAGACATAAAGACTCTGCTACCCATGAGCACGCGTGGCCACTGTCGTAATGCTGCGTTTCAGTAACCTCGGAACTGCGAGTGACATCTTACGCCGACTTATTGGCGTTCCAGTTGAAATCAGAAAAAAACATGCTGATCTACCAGGCTATTGTTAACTGTTGTTAACACGCCCTGCTTTGTTGTTCACAAATATCACTTGAAGAATGTGATTATCACTATGGCAGCATTTTTGTAAACATAAGTCTAACAATACTATGTATACAGCTGATCTAGAGCAACACACCCCAGTCAGAAGTGCAAATAAATTAATTATTACAGGAGCTAAATAACTGTTCACACTGGGGGCATCCATCTTCAATTGTCAACTCGGGGGTGGCGAGGTTTCACCGAGTTCCCAGTAGGAAATTCTGACTCCGGGGAACGTTCCAGTTGCAGTTTCCTACTCGGAACCCAGAAATTCCTACTTCTGACTACAACTGGAACGCACCAATAGACTAAGTGTGCGTTTGTTGTGATGCTAATAAATGCATGCAGCTCGGACCTTCCTCAGAACTCTGCATTGCTTTACAACTTCTTTTTTTTACAACTGACAGGATGCAAAGTGACGAGGTAATGTATCTCTTTCTAGTGACATAGCGGTAGTTTTTGATGTGTGATAACAAGCAATTTTTGGAAAACTTATTATCGTAGTTTTGTAGCCAGCTGTCCGACCCAACCACAAAGCTTTCTACCAACTTATTTCTCTCTGGAGAGGTTACTCTGTTGCTAGCACCCTCCATGATGAGTAGCTGTTGTGGTGAGTAACTGTGGGGAGGGGTGGGTTTTTGAGTTTACTTAAGTTTCAGTGCAAAGTTTTGCAGTGCAAATGGATCTGCCTGATTATGTCTGTTATCAGGCAGATTTATTGGGCCAAGCTCCAATCTACAATGATTGTGAGCATGTGTGGAATAGAGATGACGGAGTGGGCGGAGTTGGTGGAGTGGGACAGCCCAGTCAATGTCCTTTAGAGCAGGAAGAGTTGGGAGCTACAGTATGTGCAGGAAGTGACATACAGAGAGTATAATAGATGCTAACTGCTTCAGACGCCCCTGCAAGATATATGTTTGTAAGTATCTTCCCATTCCCAAACGCTTTCTTTGGGCTGTTGCCCAGACGGACAGAGAGAGAGAGATTTGAACAGTCTGTCTGGTGGGTCAGGTTAAGGATCGTAGGACAAAGAGCAACACAGAGTCAATATTGTAAATCTTAAATTATATTGAGATTTACAATATTGTGTCACCCTTGTTCAAGAATATATTGATATATCATATAAAGCCCAGTCTGATTTCTTTCTTTGCCAATGATGCTGCCACTTTGGGGCTTCCACATGGGCCCCGTCTGCTCTGATTGTTTGACTTGTATACTGTCTTGTTATTGATCAGCTCAGCACTATCCAGTCCCAGGTTTTCAGTGGCTCTGCATTTTGTCAACAGTCTGCTCTTCTCTGGGCTTGCCCCTTGAGTCGATGAGCTTAATCTGCAGAAAATAATGGTTGGATGTCAAACTGGTAGGTCTCGTTTGGAAACAAGCACTCTAAACAGGTTCTGTAATTTGGGGGGAGGTAAATGTCCTATCACTGTGGGCTCTTTGTCTGGTTCATAGAAGTGCTTTAACGCATGACAGAGACATGGTAAAAGAAAATATAACACTCAAAAGCACAATATCTCTAAGTCACTGTGAGAAGAGAACTGTTGATCTTCATAGGTACACTTGCTACCAGTGCCAATGTTAAAACCTTCTTTACTGTATATGGATTTGTAGTCCATTATTTTTAGTAATGTAAGAGGTCAGATCCTATATACAGCACATACCTGATTCAGCATCTCCAGGTTTGAATGGGGTTTCCCATTTCCATTTACTGAAACAAGGAAAATACCAGTGACAAAGACAGAGAGACTCTCCTCTCCTTTATTTTCTGCTTGTGCTGACTCTCAGTGTAGACCGTTTTATTGCCAGCCTCAGGCAGTCTGTCACACCTGAAATAGAGGAGCTCTGCTGCTTTATTGAAGAAAATGTGTTGGAGGCTTCACACAAAACCCACACACACACAGATGCAAGTGCTCTGACATGGATGTGGACAAACCAGTCCATAACAGGTAGATAGTAGCCATGGCATGGGAACAATAAAATACAAAAATGTAGACACTTGAAGAATTCTCTTTGCTTTTTTTTTTACTTCTGTTTGTGTGTTTGATGGAGGCAGGAGGAGCAACCACAGTGTTGACATTTTCTTTTACCAGACAATCTTCTGACCCTCGACCCATCAGTCAATTTTCTATATGTTCTCATTATTTTCCAGGTCATGCTGTGGTCATGCTGGGTCATTTCCCATCATGCAATTGGAAAAAGGGAAGAAATAACTTTGATAGGTCAGCTGTGTATTGAAAGTGCGGTGACCTGTCTGTAATGAAGCCTCGAGTTAAAACTGAAGGCAGAAAATGTTTGAAGATAATTTTAATGGCTCTTTGAATGTGGCTTTTACCAGCAATTTCTAGTGATGGTGAGGGTTCCTATTAAAATGTCCTTATTGAACATGTACTGTACAGTTGACAGACAGAGAGACAGAGAGAGAGAGAGAGAGAGAGAGAGAGAGAGAGAGAGAGAGAGAGATAGATAGATAGATAGATAGATAGATAGATAGATAGATAGATAGATAGATAGATAGATAGATAGATAGATAGATAGATAGATGTTAATGGCTCAGTCTTACACATACATTGTTTCTTATGTCTTAAGTAGGAATTAAAAACAGATATCAAATACCCTCCCAATCTAACCCTAGATAATACACTTTGAAATCAGCTATAGTACCCTCTTTTATAGTTGTATGCATTATATTCCTTCCATACATTTACTTAAAACAAATCATGCGTTAGTACACTTTTAAAACATCTTGCAATTTTTTGGACAGAGTGTTTGGGGACACAATATGAAGAATATGCCCATGATGTGAAATCAGTGACTGGAACAATAACACTTTTTGTCTTGAGTGTCTTCCTTAACAGTTAGCAGACAGTGAGCAGGTTCCCGTGTGCGGTAAAGTCATTACCGAGGAGGGCCTGGTAGCGGCACTTCAGAATGGATTGGTCTCTGTGGGCTGCTCAGTATGTGATCCATCATCACATGGATAATGAAATAACAGTGAGGAGATATCACTGACTCAAACACACTCACACTCTCTCCCTTACACTGTGCATCTGTCCTCACTGCTAAAATCAATATGGGACCCAACACCCACCTAAAGGTGCAGCGGAGAACACGTCAGGAGAAGCACTTTCCCCCTGTCATCAACCAGTGTGGACCGTTTGCTTTATTTTGCCTCCCACAGGGATGTGCAGTGTCACTGTAAAAGGATCTGTCTGGATCTGTACCTGTGTTTGTGTGTGTTTGTGAGTGTTTGTCTTCCTCCAGGCAGCACAGCAACAATAAAGAGGTGACAGAGAAACACTGTTTAAAAAAATGGACTGAAAAGGAGAAAGAACAAAAGAGACCAGCTGAGACAGAGAGAGATTGATTTTTGGAAATAAAAGGTGATGCCTTACATGCCTGTAATGCCTTTCATATAAGAACCAATAAAAAATTTCTTATTAACTATAACCCATAGGTTGGAATCACCAAGTTCCCGTAACAAGATGCTGGACCAGACATGCCCTATCTATCTTAAATGCATAACCCTCAAAATCTAATCCTAAGATTCATATGGTGAAGTGGACCTCTGTACAGAGTTTGATAAAACATTCTGTTCTTTATATCATTCTTGAGGTACATCATGTTCAAGCATAGGGTGACCAAGAGACATCATGTCATGAACCAGTGGCTATCAAATGGTGTGGCAGAGCACAACGCTGTGCCTTGAGTAAAGTCCAGCTATGCCTTGGGAATTTGGGCAACCACAAGTTATTGTTACAACTATCAACCAAACAAACCATGAGATCTGAACTGAATCTATCAAGAGAATTAAGGGAATCCTTAGATATTTTCTTTTCTGTTGCTTATGAGCAGTTGGCTGGTGCATTATAAAAATTTTAAAAAGTTCAGATAATATCTGCAATAACGATCATCATACGTGTCCCATAGTGCATATATCTGTTTGTAAAATTCTGTAAGGTTTCAGCGAACATGTATAGACTGATGCGATACTCTAGCATAGGTACAAAAGGGTACTTATAGTAGATGTTAAGATTTTATACCTCCTGATTTTGTCTTAATTTTAGGTGTACCTTGGGCAAAAATATCAAAACCACTGAACCTATAGGATTGACACGTGACCTTTAAAATTTCATCTTTTCACCATGTTTGACTTGTGTCCAAAGTTTCATGAAAATCCCTCAAAAAATGCTTGTTGAACAGGTTGAAAAATGGAATCAAAGTGATTGTTTGTGAAAAGTTGGATGGAAATCATTGCAGGTGTTCTTGAGCTATCACGTCCACAAGCAAATATGACCACAAGACTCCATTAACCTGAGACCATTGACCTCAAAATGAAATCAGTTTACCCTTAAATCTCATAGATAAAGTGGGTCAAAGTTTTCAGTGTTGACGTTTACAGGTCTGAACCAACACAGAAGGACATACGTGAAAACAAACTATTATTACCAAATTGGTCCAAAGAAAGGAAAACAGACCCTCTTTCTTCAGATGATGTTCCTCTTGAATTTGAAACAGATGTATCTTATCATTTTAAGACAGAAAGAAAGCAAAAGTGATCGGTATACCCTAGTACTCACAATAAAACAGAATTAAAAGTCATATTTAAGAGGGGTTCTAGAGAAGCTTGCTATGGTAAATGCATAAAGCAACAAACAGTAAGCAATGCTTGGTATCTTTCAACCTCAATCATAATATAAAACCTTGCATCATTGTGGGCCGTAGTTTTTAAAGAAAGTTATACAAATGCAGTAAAGTGTCCATGTTCAGCATCATTTCACATACAAGCTATGATATACTCAATCCAGTTTATATTTCAACTTGTTCCTGTTGAAAATCATCGAGAGGCCATACTGTAAAGAAACAAAACCAGAAAGAAAATCAAGCAGAAAATAATACGACTGAGCTGTGTTTTAGAGGAGAATGTAAAATATTTTACTATTGATGCATTTTTTTATTATTGAGAAAAGTCCTAGTGGGCTCATGGTTGCTGTAGTAATCAGCGTAAATAAGAAATGCACATAAAAGAGTCTTACACAGGAGAGACATAGAAGTGACCAATAAAAACTATTTATACTTTTGTGATTGCCTTTTCTTTGAAACATGTACATATTCAAACACACATGCACAGGGTTTCTGCTCCCAGCAGCATCAACTTCCTCATAGAGCATGCAATTAAAGATTCACACACCATGATCCACCGATATAACATCTCAAGCAGTGTCTTCATGTCCTCTCTCCCATGTGCTTTCTGTTTTACTGCACAGACACAGTGTTAATAGATGCTATTAGCTGTTGTTGAGTGACTTTTGCTTTATTTGAAGAGTTGTGTACACACAAACACACACACAGTGACCTTTACATAACCACAGGAGTGAGATATGCTCATGCACATAAGTGTTGCCGAGTTTACAAAGTGTCTGTCATCATTATGCAGACTGCAGTCTTGGGTAAATCCCTGGAAGAACAACCTTTGTCACCTTGTTCCACATGTAATTTGATGGAGAACAGCAGGTCGAACAGCCTGAGAATATCCCAATAAATGTGCTCTAACACAGAATTTGTTCCCTTAACAGGGTCATCACCTCTTTAAATTTGACATCAGCATCCGCCTCATCAACAAAGCAGCATTATGAAAGCCGAATAAGACAACACAAAGACAGATATTGACCACAAACTGTGCTAACTGTGTTGTTGCAGCCAGTCAATTATTTATTCAGTCAGGATTTATGCACATCCTCCATCTAATTTGACACCCTGGCTTGATGTAAGCTACTTGTATTCAGACACAGACCAGGAGATAGTTGTTCCAGGGTATCATTATCTTAGGTACAGGAAGACTAGAGTACTGGGTGGCAAGATTTTCAAGCATCAGCTATCCTGTTCTCAGGCTTTGTGACCCATGTCCCCACAAATTTTTAATAAATGTCCCATATTGTAACGGTTCGAGTCTCTATTTTAACTAACTGGCTATATATAATGTGTACTACAAGAGGTGATGCCATAACAAAAGCTGTGGTAAGTACTACGTTTCTTTGCCTTAAAGAAAAAACAGATCTTAGATATGGCATGTCTTTAAGTCTTTGGTTTCAGATCAGCTCAGGTCATGCTTTTGTGTAAGTGCTCTTGAGCTGTGTCTCATCACAACTCTGTAAAGCAGTGGATATGGTTACAGCTTGTCAGCACTGCCCTCTAATGTTTACTGTGGCTGTACTGAAATGTCTGAACATGTTCATTACCTGGAGCCTCATGTGTACTGACTTCCATCTTGGGTAGGTGGCATATCCCTTACAGACAATATAACAGGAAATTTATATCAATCAATCAATCAAACTTTTTTTGTGTGGCACTTTTCATACAAAGTCTAGTAGCACAAAGTGCTTTGAATAGAGAAAATACAGAAAATGGTCTGTGTGAGCAAGCACTTTCTGAATTGTTGTGGTGTAACTTTTCAATTAAGTTAAATTATTTTTTAATTAATTTCAATTCAATTGTGGTGCAAGCAGTGAAATAGGATGGACTCTCTTCATGCTAGGATTGAGAATTAACAGTTATTGATTCAAAATGATTGCCTTGTTTGGCTTGATATTTGACATTTAAAACAATGGGCTCTAATTTCGTAGACCAGGCGCAAGCGCAGGCACACCTGCCCTGCGCCGGGTGTGACCGGCGCACTTTGCAAGTTTCCTGCATTGTCAAGAGCGGCAAACTCAAGGCGCAGCGGGGCGCAGAGGAGCGCAGAGGAGCGCGTGCACGCCCACGTCTCTGCCTCTTCGCGCAAATGTCAGAGTAGGAGGAGAATAGACGTGAGTGGGTTTACCACAGCCGAGTGTTGTCTCCACCAATCAAATGAGCGCCTCTCCTCGCCTTTAAATGCGCTGCGGCCGAGGCGCAGCATCTGATTGGTCTGAATTATCCCCGCCACCGCGGAAACAGTGTGCTGAAAGACCCAGCAGTGGAGACGGTCAGAGCTGCTGTCATTCAGCAGCTGGGAGAACAGACTGGCCATTGGGGCACGCATCGGTCTACGAGTCACTGTGTGGGCCAGCTCCCAGGACAGATGTAATCTGTTCCTTTGTCATTATAGGAGTACAAAATTAAGAGACAGTTACATCGCAGCTGGCTTATCCATTCATAATGCTGTGTTCACCTGCACTCCTGGTTTGTCATCGCCAAATAGCAGAACCTTTGATGATATACTGTATCCTCTCCCGTTGTCTCCTCCTCATCCTCCTTACAATAATGTACTCCATCTTTTTAGATCATGTTAAAAATAAAGACTAAGAATATGTGAAATCACGGGTAAATCCTGAGTGAAATACATTTATTTTATCTCTTTTTTCTTCGTCTTTTTTCTCCCTCTTTTCTCTATATTTAATGAAATGAGAGAAGTCAGATTTATACTCAGTATCAGATGTTAAGGCTGTTTATTGTTGACTTGTAAGATGTGCATCAAACTTCCTGCTGCAGTCAGGTTAAGTTTCCATTATGACAAACGGCTCTAATCCGACATCTGATGTGACGGGACAGTTAATATAGATACAAATATATATGCTGGTTCAGACGGTTACATGAAATAGTGATTGCTGTGATTGTTTATTGCATTAAATATGCCTGACACTCTGGAAACCTGCCTCAGAGGCTTTGTTGACGTGTGCGCACGTGGGAGGGTGCGCTTCACTTTGCACCGAGAATAAACCAGATTGGAGCCGGCGAGCTTCAGCGTACTTTCTGCACTGTTTTTGGCACGAAATTGTCACTGCGCCAACCTGAATCTGTCGGCACCTCCCCCTGGTGCGCCATCACACCCATCTCTGCGCAGATGGTCTACCAAATTGTCAAATCGGCAGCGCACAGCGGTGCGCCTCACGAAATTAACACTGCGTGGGGTGCGCCAGGCTTGCGCCCCCTGCGCTGCGCCACGAAATTAGAGCCCAATAAATTAAGATGAACTTTACAAAATGATACTTGAACAGAACACTTGAATGACTCAAATTTATAGAGGAGTTTCATGTTAACTTTGCTCTCAAACTTAGAGCTCTAACAGGTCTGGACTCAAATTGGTAGCATCTGGCTTTTGGTCACTGGAACTAAACAGATTTACATATCTTTGTCACGTCTCAGTGAGTCTGATCTTCACACATGTGGAGCCATCAAATATGCAGCTGGTGTGTCTTAAGGATTTGATCGGTCCATATACTCAACGTAACCCCCAAAAAACGTACTGTCACTGCTGTGTCACTTTGATAGGACTGAACAGATGTGTGTTTCGAGATCTTTTTAAATTAGCTCACACACATGAGCATCAAACAGAGAAGAGGGGGATTTCTGGTTCATAACCAAGAGGAATACAGAGCACAGCTTTGGCCTCTGATTGGTCAGCTGGATGATTGGGAAGACTCAAAAAGGAAAGGGACAAAGAGGAGAGAGGTTTAATTGGATCTGAGTCACTCTGCACAGTCACTTGTCTTTCATGAAGAACAAAGAAGCACGGACAGGGATAGTCATCGAGAAACAGAGCCTTTAATGTAATCACGGTGCTGCCACATTAAGTCACAGTGTTTGTATCGACCTTGTGCATACTTGAGTGTGACTAACAATCTGTCTGAGCCCAAAAATTTGTCAAATACAGACTGTGAGATTGTTGTTGAGACCAATTAGCTTATTACTTCAGTGAGACATAGCAGGAAGGGAGAGATAGAGACGCTGCAAGGTAGGAAAGGGAGAGGGGAGACTTTCAAAGATATTGAAGCTATAATACAATAACAGAGACTTTATTAGTTACCTCAGGCAAAGGGTTTATATTGAGCCATAAATCAATGAGGTACACATAGAAAAACATATGTTCACATATTATGCACATACTTTAATTACAATGGTTTCCATACAGATAAAGCAACAAGGACAGTAGATTTATTAACCTGACATGCCAGACGGACAGGTCCATATATCCAACACAGAAATATTTCACTAATTCATCTGGGAAAGAGCTGTTCAAAAATGTTTTCAGAGGCAGAGCCTTAAAAAACAACAGTAGCTTGTGATTGAACCATAGTTCAGCTCATCACACTCATCACATACCAATCCACATCAAGGAACGCTGCTACGTATGACGTAGCGGCTGGCACTGTTGTTAGCCATTAGCTTAAACTACCTTAGACTATCGTCCTACATGAAATTAAACCACACAAATGTATCATTTAACACTTAAATGTGACAAGACAATCTCCATCAAGTTTCCCTGTAAACATCTGAGGAGGTCATATTTCACCAAGTATCACTGAGTAACCATGACTACCACAGACTAGCCAACATGTCCGTGGAGGATTTCCATGTTCTCTCCCAGTTTTCCAGTAGTGGTCAGGAGAAGAGCAAAACCATGATTCCCCATAAGACAAGCTTTGAGTGGTGTTTTTTGCTCCTCTTTCAAAGAAGAAATTGAGACAATTTCCCATAACAAACACAGATAATGAGACCACATCAGAAGCCCTCATTGTTTTAAAACATGCAGTCCCTTCCTGTATTCATCACATCCAAAGCTCCAGCCTCTCTTCTCTGATTGGACTGTTAAAGCTGTGGTCTACGATTTGAAACCGCAGCCTGCCCCTCCTTCCCTCACCTCTCCCCTCCGTGTTCCAAGATCCCACCCCCAGCTCGTGTCGCCTCATATAAGCCCCCTCCGGCAGAGCTACGAGCGACTAGCACAATATATCAGCAGCAAACTCAATCAAAAACAGCTCAGCTCAACTGAAAGTATCAAACACGACAGACATCCCCCTTGTAACACACAGCGGTAGCCATTTCAACTGGACCGGCGGCAATGGAGCCGCCAGAGCGGAGCCGAGTGTGGGGGAGGATTAATCTTTCTCAGCCTGTCCTCCCCAGCTCAGCTTACAGTGCTAACGATTAGCGGCTAACAGGCTAACCCGCTCCGCTACAAGTTATTAGCCCGTACAGGCAAAAACTAACCAGAGTTATTCAGCAGACATCTCACACTGTAGTAAACAAAGCCATTACCTGATCAACCAGGGGCGAAACGGCCGATGCTGAAGGTCTGACGGCCGGCTGAGGCTATTTGTTAGCCGTTAGCCCGCTAACAGGCCTCAACCCGCGGGCAGAGCTCCGTTGGGCCCACGGGAGAGGGAGGCGGATTCCCGGGTTCGGCGCTAGGCTTTTCCGGCTCCATGATAGTTCAGTAGCTAACGCTGCTAGCTGCTCACCGGAGGTAGAGGGGAGGAGGCGGGACCATGGGCAAGATGCTGCGTACTGCGTAGCGAGGGAGACGAGGATTGGATGGACTCATGGACTAACTCACGGACCAATTAATAGTCGCAGGTTCTTAGGCTTGATTGGTCAGCTAATATGCAGCTTTTCAGCGGATATACTGAATGGATTTTTTTCGTTCTTTTTGGTCTTTATACTGTGTAGATAGGACCATAGGACCATAACAGCCTTATAAACGGTGTTATTAATATGTACAAAGCTTCCAAATCGTAGACCATAGCTTTAAGCATTTAGCCGAGTTAAGTCATTGAACAATGGAAGTTGGTAAGGGAGACATGCAGGATTTCATACAATGAATCAGGCAGGTCCATCTGCCTTGCAAGGCATTTACCTGTATATAAAGCACAGAAAATTAAATAGCACCCATGCTTCAATCATTTATGTGTTTTTATTTTGTGTTTGAAATAGATGTATAATATTGCAGAGCTCTTCAAAGACAGTTTTTGGAGAAAACAAAGAAAATAAACCAAATACCAAACTATAACTTGGCGGTTTAATGTCTTCTTAAGACATGTAAATGCTAGTCAATGCTTGTCAGCACTGCAGTGGATCAAGATAATGGGCTGGGCATTTTTGGAGAAGTGTTAATGATATAAATCTTATGAGCAAAAGATGGACAAGTGATGCAATAACCCCGTCCCCTAACCCTAATTTTAACCCTTAAACCAGAATGTTTTTTTACAAAGTTTACAACAAAATCCATGAAGCATTTTGAGAAACTGGATCCACAAGCAAAGTCTGAACATGCCAATAATATTTGCTTGTGACATTCCAAAACCAATGGGCTGATCATTATACCAGGAAAGACATTTCCTGGTATAATTTCTCCGCGTGGCTTATTCTATACTATTCAATTTAAGTTCACATTAAATATAGAAAAGCCATCCTAAGAGATCACACTGAAAAATAAAGAACTCATGAGACCCCTATTACCTTGAACTATGACGTTCAAAAATTGACAGTTAATCTTCCAGTCAGACATGGGTGCCAAATTAAGAAAAAAAAATCATTTATGCATTTTTGATGTTGCGTTGTCCAGCAGGGGATTAGCAGAGGCTAAAATGACCCTCATCTTGGCTAGTCCAGAATCCAACTTATCCTCAAACCAGAGTGAAACTGGGATGCTCAGCAGTACACCTGTAACTATTAGAGTATCTGTTGAAAAAAATCAGTTTGAAGTTTATAACAGGATGGAGACCTGATAAAAAAAAAAAAAACATTAAAGTGCTTGTAATACTCAATAAACAAAAAAAAAAACACATAGGATTAAAGACATCTCAAACACAGAGCTACATCTATAGTATTTGTAAACACAATAATGAATTTCACCAATAAATATGCTCACAGATAACAATACAGGTTGTGAGGTGTGTTTTACTCACAATGCTCACAATAGGAAATATGACTAATGGTTCCTGCAGATGAATGAGAAAAGTAATTGTTTCAAGCCCAATGTATTTTATGTTTAATCAACAAGTCCATTTGAACATAAAACAAGCTGATCCTGAGCCAGTTGGTCATTAAGGAAGTTTCACTTCTACATTTATGAACTCTGGTTTGCTTCTGGAAAAGCTTGGAAACTTCAAAAGTACAGTTCATTTGGGGTTGTGGGAAAGCATGAACCCTCATGCGGTCAGAAGAACTAAACTCTGGTCAGTAGGGCTGTAAAGTCCAAGTCGACTGGTTGACTAATCGGTCGATGCGTGCTCAGTCGACCAAAATTCTGATTGGTCGACCAAATATGTCAATTTATTTTTTTCCCCAGCAGTTCATTTCATCAGGAGAAACGTATCAAGTGAAATGGGGGTATTTTCTGAGCACCCCCATCATGTCTCAGACCACCATTTTAATGTATTTATCTTTCATTTCAATATTCTTATTTAAGAGCATTTCAATATTCTAGTCTAATAATCGCGTATTCATTTTATAACTGCATGCACTCTGCCCGCGCTGCAGCGGCGGGATCCCTCACCCTCACGCTGGATTTTATGCCTCATATAAACACCCAAATGCAAAAACTACATCACAGAAGGAATTGACTATTTTATTTCTGAGGGTATGAGGCCCATTGGTGTCGTGGAAGGCCAAGAAAAACATTTGAACCTGGATATTCAGTGCCAGCGCACCAGACAATTACGCACGCCCTCACGGCAAAATACAAGGGAGTAAAAAGAGAAAGTTTCCAAGTTAATAGATAAAGATAACAGATGTGTACGTCTCTTCGAATGGACCCCTATATGACAGTGACTGCCCATTTCATTGATGAAGACTGGAAAGCAAAGAGTCTTGTGTTGAGAGAAAAAAAGGAGGTGCGCACACAGGAAGAAACATCGCTGCACGACTATGAAGTTGGCGATGCCTTCAAAGTTCCAGCAGGAAAAGTGTCTGTTGTAGTGAACAACGTGGTTAATATGAAACTCTGTGTGGGAACACTAAAAGAGTCCCATGAATTGCCAGGTTCCAATGTTTTTCTGGATATTCAGTGCCAGCGCGCCTCACAATTACGCATGCACTAACGGCAAAATACGAGGGAGAAAAAAAGAAAAAGCTTCCAAGTTAATAGATAAAGATAACAGATGTGTGTGTCTCTTTGAATGGAGTCCTATATGACAGTGACTGCCCATATTATTGATGAAGACAGGAAAGCAAAGAGTCTTGGGTTGAGAGAAAGAAAGGAGGGAAAGAGCCCCCCCCCCCAATTGGTCAATTTTGGTCAACAAATTGCTGTGTTTTAGTCGACCAACAATTTCTTTGGTTGATTACAGCCCTACTGGTCAGACAAGGGGGTTTGAGTTTGCTTCTAGGCAGACCAGAGTTCAGTTTGGTGGTGGGTGTGAAAGCAATCCCGACCAACCAGTGACCAAACAAGGCACGTGAACTAAAAAACAGTGAGCTGAGGCCTGAAGTTGGCCAAATATAACAACAGTAAGAAAGCAAACTTGGCGTTCACAGACAATATCAAGCAGAGTGTAGCTAAAGCATTGCTAGCCCCACTCTCCACTGATCCTCTAAAAAGGGTTAATGTACTCAAAAAGAAAGCAAATTGTTTATACATCACTCAAGTCAATATTCAAGTGCCACCCAACACAGTAGAAAGCTTTATCTTTACATCATGGCTCAGAATACTGCGGTCGAGCTTTGTAACTCACAACTGTTTTTCGGGTGCAAGAAGGCCAGAGCTATAGTCCCAACTAGTGCTGGGAGGCTAGATTACACCTTTTAAAGACTTTGGTCCACCTGACAAAGTGCAGTATGAAAGAAAAACAAACCAGGTGGTAAATGAAAGAGTTCTACAATTTAACCCCCAAACTGGACTGAATCTGCCAAACTTTTGGTGTGAAAAGGACCTGAGTGGCCTTTTCTACAAAGCTGAAATAAACATTTCTTAAGGCATCACTGAGAAATAGTATTTACACGGAAGGAGTGTGCATAAGGCCCCATGATCGCGACCTATGACCTATGGGTGAAAAAATGTAAAAAGCTCATGTCAGAGCTGACTTTTGTGCAAATACATCAAAACAGCATCACCAATTTCCCCTTTGGTTCTCACACCCTGAGGCAAAAATTAATGTGTTGGTGGCTAAAAAGATTCCTGTGCAACCAAACAGTGAGCAGTGTTTTCTTTTGAGTTTTACAGATTTATGTCTGCTTATTTGTTTGAGAGAAATCATTGTCATCTTGTTTGGAGGGAAATTATTTCTAATTGTTAATCGTGTATTATCCTTTTCCCATCTGCCATCTTCAAATACATATTCTGAGTCATCATTAGCAGTAGCAAACACACTCTTGTCCAACTCTGCCTGTACACAGAAATCATTAATAGTCTTGACCACATAAATCATTAAGAGTCTTAACCACTGAGTGATTATTAGTCACTGACGTTTCCTGCACTCCTACACAGGGATAACCAGGAGGAGCTCCTTATAAACCACCTGCTGTTGTGTTTTTTTGCTATGTTGTATGTGGAAACAAGGTGGTCCAGATAAATGTTATATCTTGGGCTCGTCGTCATTCATATAGTGTCATGTCATCTAGCTAATGGCTGTCTGTTTGATTGTTTGTCTCTGACATTTTAGATAGACTTTTGATGACTTATATTCTTTGTCTTACCAGCAATTCATCTGAAGACTAAAATCTGTCACTCCTCAGTTCATCTTTCAGTTCCTTTACAAGTAGTAGCTCTGCCAACCCAGCAGTGTTGAAATTTTCCTTAGTCTTAAGCATCAGTGAGTAAATGTATTCATTTCTTACCCTAAATTTGCCACTGACGTGAAAAAAAAACATTATAAATATACCACAGCTGATTGTTTGGGGTCTAGACTGAGCTCATTTTGAGTGACCAAGTGCTACCTGCTAAGTCTGACTGATCCTATGTTATGGTGTAAAATTAAAATGCTCCACACAGAAGAGGTTAAAATGATTTAAAGGAGTGCAGTTATGTTTTTTTTAAGATTCCAATGAAGGTTCAAGAGCAAATGTGATATACTGTAAATTCTCATATATAATGCTTTTTTTTTTGATAAGGTCTAATTTGGTTGCATGTTATACACAAGCATAAGCAAAATATGTAAAATATTTTGCCTAACCAGAATAGCAATGACAACCCATCTGATACAAAAAGCTGAAATATTCTGTTTCTCTGAGAAATATTACTGCCCACATTACTTTTGTAATTCCTCTAAAACTGACTTTTAAACTTTTGTAATCCAAAATTTGGGGTCTTAATTAGTTTACCTTGGTTTAACCCTATAAAGCCAATTGTATCATATTTGATACATAATTTTATAATACCTCTGTCTACTCAATATGATCAACAAATTACAAAAAACCCATCTGAATACAATCAGATTAATGATAAAAATGTCCTCAAATGGATTATCATTTGCCAAAAACACATCTCCTTCTCATCTTCCTTCCATCTTCCAAGAATAAAGACTAAAACAGAGAAATATGGTATGAAATTTTCATTGCACCAACCTGAAACTGTCCCATCTCAGTGCTGCCATCCAGTCATAATTTTTTGCAATTTTGTGAATCCTAAAACCAAGGAATGCTCATGGGATTCTGTTTAAAATTTGACACAAATCTCAACCACTGCAGTAAGAAACTGATAGGATTTTGGAGGTCAAAGGTCAAAAATCAAGCTCTGATATGAGGATGAAGAACAACGAGTTTAAAGGTCATCTTTGTAATTCTGTCCGTTTGTTCTGAAGAAGGTCATTTGAGCATAGGCTGTTATAGATTAAATCTTTAACCCTGATTTACAATTTTGATATTTAAGGCATGAATTTAGTTTATATCCCTTGGCGTCATTTGTGCAAATTCTGATTCCAGTCTACTAAAACCTTCTTCCTTTGACTCCAATGGACCTTATGTCCGCAGAGTGCAGAGCTAATGAGGTCCAATTCTTTGTTCACTGACTCGATAAAAAACTGATTCAATTATATTTCAACTTCTGCTTGGTCCTGACACACACATTATGATCAGTTGTGCTTCCTCTCTGTAAGTTCTCCGTGGGTATTAGCCATTTAAGAGCATTAAATCAGGGAGTGTCAAAAATCATATCAGAGAAACAGCCTTGTTGTACTGAGCCTTTTCTTAAAAATCTTTTTCAAGAAAACCAAGAAAAGTGAGGATTTACATAATGAAGCAGAAAATCAGTGTGCATGAAGTCAACGGCTTTCAATCTGCTGAAATAGAAGCTTTTTCAAAAGAACTGTTAGAAAACCTTTAATTGAAAATGCAGTGTTATAAAAAAATCACTACACTGGATATGACATTGAATTTACTAAATATTGGGGATTCAACATGAGCTATGAAAGGTCACAGGCTCATCTGTGAGGCATTGGATCATTTCAATGCTTGAAATTGCTGCTGTGGAGTGGTTGTCAGTCAAAGTGATTTACTGTTCAGTCAGAATTTAACAAGCCTGGTGAATCTGAGCCAAGCTTATAGTCAAGGGTGATTTTTCACACTTTAAATATGTGATATTTTGCATCCCCTTTCCAAGCAAAAATCTAAAATGATCAGGTAATTTGTTTTTTAGGGTATCAAAAGCCTGGAATAGATGTTAATATACTACATAAAAGTCTAACTACACTGACTTCATCTCGGAAAATACTGAGTACAGACAGTGTAATGATCATGACAAATACTATTGTAGTGAAAAGGATATTACACAGCAGATATAAAGTTTTAATGATACATGAACATAACAACTGTATATAAAATTAATGAATCTCCTAGGTTTTTATCTGTATTTACATGGTAATACATCTAATAAGGTAATATGTAATAATGGACAATAGAAAAATTTTACCTTTGTAATTAAAGTAACTATATAGGTAATTACCTTTTTTAAAATTACTAGTCAATTCCAGGCAAACCAAGTACCTACCTAATAAATAGTACTGAGTAATGTAATTAATGTCATTTAATTACATTAATTTTTATAAAATTACTTACTAAGTACCTAATAGTATTAATTACTGGGTAATTATAATGTCATTATATACAACTATTTTGGTAATAAGTACTTACTTAATTCATATATTATTAAGTATTTATATGGTAACTATGTGATCAATTATTAGTACTCACTAAGTAATTATATTATTTCCTAACAACCACATATAATAATTAAATAATTACTGGGTGTTCTTAAAATAATTACAAGGTAATTGCATAGTAATTAATAATGTACTTATTTCATGAGTACCAAGTAATTTTCTGAAAACTACCAAGTAACTACAAGGTCAATAATAGCAATTACTGAGTAATTACTAAGTAACACATGGTAAAAACCTTATTATTTACACTGTAAATACTTAGTAAATATATTATTGATTATATTTATTAAACAATTATTGATTGTATTTATTTTGTAACTACACAGCAACTACCCTTTAATTGTACATGAACTAATGAGAAGGCTATGTATTGTATTGGTAAATACACAGTAAGTACTGTAAAATTTAGAAAGAAATTATGACACTACCAGTTACTTTCCTATTGGCTACCAGGTGTAATTACCAAGAAATTTTAAGTTTTACTAGATATTTACCATGTAATTACTAGGACATGAAGAGTATTTACTACGTATTACTAGGTACTATTAGGTATTAACGCCATGTATTTCCATAGCAGTCAATAGGTTTTTATTACTTACCTGGTAACTTCTTTGTTTTTACCCAGTAACTACAACATTTACCTGGTAATTACAGCTGAACTATCTGGAAGTGAGGTCTGTTTCCATGTTATTACCTGGTAATTACTGATTTGTAACAGACCTCACTTCCTTTTACAGTACAGTCACACTTTAATAGCTATGTAATTTCCATGTATGTATTTTTGTGGTTCCTGGGTAACAAATCAGTAATTACCAGGTAATAACATGGAAACAGACCTCACTTCCTTTTACAGTACAGTCACACTTTAATAACTATGTAATTTCCATGTATGTATTTTTGTAGTTCCTGGGTAACAAATCAGTAATTACCAGGTAATAGCATGGAAACAGACCTCACTTCCTTTTACAGTACAGTCACACTTTAATAACTATGTAATTTCCATGTATGTATTTTTGTAGTTCCTGGGTAACAAATCAGTAATTACCAGGTAATAGCATGGAAACAGACCTCACTTCCTTTTACAGTACAGTCACACTTTAATAACTATGTAATTTCCATGTATGTATTTTTGTAGTTCCTGGGTAACAAATCAGTAATTACCAGGTAATAGCATGGAAACAGACCTCACTTCCTTTTGCAGTACAGTTCAGCTGTAATTACCAGGTAAATGTTGTAGTTACTGGGTAAATACAAAGAAGTTACCAGGTAAGTAATAAAAACCTATTGACTGCTATGGAAATACATGGCGTTAATACCTAATAGTACCTAGTAATACGTAGTAAATACTCTTCATGTCCTAGTAATTACATGGTAAATATCTAGTAGAAACTTATAATTTCTTGGTAATTACACCTGGTAGCCAATAGGAAAGTAACTGGTAGTGTCATAATTTCTTTCTAAATTTTACAGTACTTACTGTGTATTTACCAATACAATACATAGCCTTCCTCGGTAGTTCATGTACAATTAAAGGGTAGTTGCTGTGTAGTTACAAAATAAATACAATCAATAATTGTTTAATAAATATAATCAATAATATATTTACTAAGTATTTACAGTGTAAATAATAAGGTTTTTACCATGTGTTACTTAGTAATTACTCAGTAATTGCTATTATTGACCTTGTAGTTACTTGGTAGTTTTCAGAAAATTACTTGGTACTCATGAAATAAGTACATTATTAATTACTATGCAATTACCTTGTAATTATTTTAAGGAACACCCAGTAATTACGAATTATTATATGTGGTTGTTAGGAAATAATATAATTACTTAGTGAGTACCTAATAATTGATCACATAGTTACCATATAAATACTTAATAATTACTGAGTAATTACTTATTACCTGGCTGTTACCAGGTACTTCTCAAGAAATTGCATGGCAATTACCTAGTAAGTACTTGGCAATTAACAAAATAGTTAGTATATAATGACATTATAATTACCCAGTAATTAATACTTATTACCAGGTAGGTACTTGGTATTTGCCTGGAATTGACTAGGTAATTACTTTAAAAGTACAAGGTAATTACCTATATAGTTACCTTGTAATTACATGGTAATTTTACAGTAACTATCCCTTATTACATGGTACTTACCTAGTAATTAGCATGTAAATACATGGTAATTTTAGTACCGTAAAAGGAAGCGTTACCGAAATAAATTATTCCACGTTTCAGAAAACAAATCCCAAGTGCAAAATAACAAAAAAAGCAGCAATGTAAATATATATATATATATATATATATATATATATATGTGTGTGTGTGTGTATATAAATACATATAGGCCTATATATATATATATATATATATATATATATATATATATATATATATATATATATATATATATATATATATATATATATATATATATATATATATATATATATATATATATATATATATATATATATATATATATATATATATATATGTATGAAACAATGTCAACATCACAACAAAAAATATCTTCGATTGCACAAATAAAATGTAAACTACAGTTAACCTTAACCTTTAGCTTTCTGCTCACAAAGCCCTCTCTTGGGTTGCCCTTTTGGCTCTGTTTCCATGTTGACAACAGATTTATAGGTTTTTGTTCAGGAACAGTAACATGTTGACATAGAGGGAGAGAGGTGCACCGTTTAGAAGTGGCAGTCGGAGCGGAGGAAAGTAAAGTAAAGATGACATAAGAGAAACTGCAGTATCGATCTCATCACGCTGGTACCGAACCGATACCAATACTCAGCTTGGTATCGATACTATCGATATTAAGATCGATACGCCCACCCCTAATTGTTGCTGACCATACCCATCCTTTTATGGCCACAGTGAACCCATCTTCTTTGCAGAAAAGTGTGCAATGCAACAATTTTCAAGCCATGTCAAACTGGTTTCTGGAACATAACAATGAGCTTAATGGACCTCAGTGCAGATCTGTTCACAGGGATGGCTGGGCCCTTTGAAAGGCTCTATCAGAGGGTCCCTGATAGGCTCTAGAATAAGGTCATTCATGACCTCGAAGGGAAGTCCCAGTAAACAGTGTCTTGAACGCTTTTTTTATCCACACAAAGCTGCCAAAGTTCCAGTGTTTTTGACAAACTCCTCTCTGTTTTTGTTTGTATATGAATGCATAGTTTGTTTGACTGAAAAAACTGACTTGTCCTTTGGACGAAAAAAAGTTGTCTGACTTTGATGTACTAAGTCCAAAAGAGGGGGCTTGCAAATTGAAGAGGCAACAATAAAAAAGAAATGTCATACTCTTTTGCCCTAATAAGTAATAGTAAGTAAATAAAAAACTGATTTAGAAATGGCCATGTCTTTGCCCACACTCTGTTTACCCTCAGGCTACGTTACACGGACACTCCTGACGTAAAGACACAAAGATTTTTCCTTTGCATTTTAGAATTCTTCTGCGTTCAAAGGACGACGCTCGGAGACGAGTTAATCCGCTGTCGTGTGCATGCCTGTTCAGTAGATGGCTAGTAGGTCTGCAGAGAGGCAGCGCTGCTACAACACACGAACGAAGAAGAAAAACTTTCACAAACAGCAATGGTAATTAGATGCACAGAGACGCAGGAGTTTCTTTTCTGGACAACAAATCAGTTCGGACAACAAATCTGTCTGGATGTTTTTGACTGGATAACAAACCGAGCACGAGAAGAGGCTCACACGTTACTCGGCGGACGGCCGAAGCTGTTGTTGTTCCTGGTATGCACACATCCTTCATCTGAAAGAGTACTGCGCATGCGGTGACGTCAGCGTTTCAGCCTGAAACGCTCCGATGCAGGTTTACATGGAGCTGAATGGAGGGGGGATTCAAATCTTTCCACTCTGGAGCCTGTTTTCAAAAGTTTCCATTTCAACGAGTTTCCATGTAGACGCAAGGCCAAAACACAATGAAAACTTATCAGATGTGACGCCATTCGGCACCATGTAAATGCAGCCTCAGTGTCTCTAGGGTGCAGAAAACTCTACCCCTGTGGGTGACTTTGCTCCAGTGACTTACACAATAATCAGATCTCCATCCAGTAGAATGTGTGGCATGTGTCATAAGAGGCAATTGGCACCATGGATGTGCAACCAACAAATCTGCAGCAACTGTGTGATAGTTTCATCACAATTTAGACAAAAATATCTGGGGAGTATTTCCTGCACCTTTCTGAATCTGTTACACAGAGAATTATGACAGCTCTCCAGGTAATTCAATAGTATGCTATCATTTGACAACAAACTACATTATTTTAGAGTTAGGCAACCCCACACATACACAAAAGTGTTTCTGAACCTCAGCCAAGGTGTCACTCTGAAGGGGGGTTGTTCCAGCTCAGATATGTATGTTGATGTGTATACATCAACTGTTTTACACTTAGACATTTTATGATGTTTTATGGTGAAATATGATGTTTTGAGTCTCTATAATTAACCCTGTATTACCATCTCCTACCAAACTCCACTGTTTTGTAGCAATGACAATAAAGGTCTATTGTCTTGAAGGATGGATGAAAGTGTGGAGGTTTATGGCATCAAGGAAAAGGGGGGGAAGGATCAAATGAGATAGCTGAAGAACCAAATGTACCAGTGTCCAGAAAGACATGAGCAAACCAGTGGTGTTGAGCCTCAGTGCAGGAGACACCTGGCTGTAGCTCTGAGGTGTGGAACTTCCATCAAGTTCATGTAGTCATTTAGATCAAGAGAGACTGGGTGATGCAGTCACCAGTCAGAGGGTTCAGTGATGTGGTCAGATATGTCTCTACGAGTTGCAATCGATGCAGCTCTGTGGTGGAGAAGCCCCCTGTAGCTGTGGTGCAGAAAATAACTCAGGAATAAGTTATAAAAGATCAGCAGTTCAGGGACCCAGGGTAAGAGCTGTGCGAGAGAAGGGATAGATTATATAACAACCAGTGGAAATATGCAGGTTTTTAGGGGAGAAGAAAAAGAAAACAAAAAGATAATGTTAAGGTAAAATGAGATGAGGATATCAGGGGGAAAAACTAAAGTATACATATATCATGATAAGTAACTTATTATGGTCTCAGTACCTGGATATGTATCTCAACAGCTGCTGAGATAAAGGATCCTTGTTTCATCATGTTCAAGGAGACATAACTGATGGAAATACCTTCTTCTCACCTATAAAGCTCTCAGTGGACAGGCACCAGTCTATCTTAAAGAGCTTATAGTGCTGTACAACCCCTCTAGACCATTACGCTCCCAAAATGCTGGCTTACTTGTGGTACCGTCAATCTCCAAAAGTAGTATGGGAGGTAGAGCCTTCAGTTATCAGGCTCCTCTTCTCTGGAACCATTTACCGACCACAGTTCAGGAGTCAGACTCCCTCTCTACCTTTAAGGTTAGACTTAAAACATTCCTCTTTGATAAAGCTTTCAGTTAGGGCCCAGCTTATAGTTTATAAATTAGCTCATAAATTAGACTCATAGTTAAGATGCAATAGGCCTAGACTGCCTGGGGGGATCTGGCACATTGGGCTCTATCTCGCTCTCTCCACATCTGCTTTTGCCCCTTTTGTTTGCTCCTGTACTCGTCTCTGGCTCTTGTCTTGTGGGTGGCCTGGGATCCTTGGTGGAGACTGCCTGCTGCTGTGGAGTCACGAAGCCTCAAAAACTACAATTACAGACATGACACATAGTTGGCATTTCATTAGGAACATTCCATTCCCATTATCATTATAGATGTTAATGTAGATATTAGCATGATCTCCATATCCATGATCAATACATCTACAGTGTCTATTTTTTATTACCACATAGGCATGAGGTCCCTCTGAAAATGGGATGTGAAGCCTTTAACACATTTATACTTAATGGAGACAAATATGGTTGGGATGCACTTGCGGTCTGGGCATCCATGAGTTCGTCACTAACATAAATTCTTATTTTTATTAAGAATATCATTGCTTATACTCCTATAAAATGATCACCACAACTATTCAGACAAGAGGACCCTCCTGAAAACGAGCTGTAGCATCTCAAGAGGCTAACCTCTAATAAATCAGACGACAGGTCTATGGTTCATGGATCCGTCACTAACTTTAGTTCTTACTTTAGTCCACTTGTCTCCTCTTACCTCCCTTCCTTTGCCCACACACCCAACACAGCACCGTGTGGATTTGCTGTTCATCATGAGACTGGGATCCACATTCGAGATTTCCTGCTGCTTAACAGAAGGTTTTTTCTTGTCACCATGATGGAGGGATTCATGATTGGCTATATGGATTCATGTTGGGTGTTGGATGTATATATTTGTATATATATATGTATATGTGTATCTTTATATGTATATATGTATCTATGCATATATGTGTATCCACAAAATGAAGAGCTTTTGCTCTATTGTAAAGTGTCTTGAGATAACACTTGTTATGAATTGGGGCTATACAAATAAGGATTCATTGATTGATTGAGATTGAAATATGACAGGCCCAACATCACAGCCTGGGCCTCCATAGTAATAAGGTCACAATGTTCAAAATGTTGACATTTACACTAAACATGAACTCTTGTTTTATTTAACACTGGCATAAAAAACAATAACATCCAAACCAACAGAATAAGCAAGCACTCTTTTCTAAGATGCAGGAGACATGGTTCAAGTTTAAGCTAAATCCAACATTTTATTGTCAATATCAAAATTACATTTAAATTTAAAAACAGACCAGTCACACAGGAATGTATGGGAAGGGGACCTTTCAGTGTGAGACTTACCTGGGAAGTGAAAGAGATCAATGTGGATTGAGATGGATAAAAAAAAAATACCCCACAGCATCCCTTTACTGACAAGCAAACATACCAGTCAGGCTGTGACCATGAGCAGCATGAGGGGACGACAGCATCATGCTCATGTTGCATCGAGCCAACAGGGGTGGTATTAATCACACATGACAACAATTACACCACAGAGAATAGCAAGAGTCCAAACAATCCGTTCAGGGAGGCCAATATGACATTGCATCAGATAAATAATTGCCATTTATATGAGGCATGTACTGCTCACTTACCTGCACCAGTGGCAGATGGATGGGAAGTGATACTACCAACAAGTGGGCAATAAACCAAGAGCAAGAGGAGAGCCTCCCTTTATATGCATCTTCAAGAGAGTGATAGGCTGATATGGGAATATGTGATGGCAAGGAGGCAGAGAATGAGGCAGGGATGAGACATCTCATCAATTTATGGATCAAAATGTTCACCTGGTTTTGGGCAAGGGTTTGATGGGATGAATTTTTATTAACAGGCTTGACTATTTTGGAGGTTGATCAAGGTGTAAGAAAGTTACAGGCAAGTCTGAGGTCAGGATCTTTCCCCTTTAACTGCTAAAGGGTGAATGTCTGACCTTGCTGGAGTTTAGATTGGATGAAAAGCCACTGCTGCAATGTGGAACAGAATTTATGCACAAAAAGGGGAACTGTGTTTTTTTAATTAATCTTACTGTATGAATATAATATACTGTGAATGTGAACGTAAAGTCAAAGGTGAAAGAAAGGCTGAATGAAGTCCGTTCATTCCAAAACCCTGTCCAAAAAGTTTGACACAGAGGTCACACTTGCACTCCTATTAACAGGTTTACATTGTTCCAAGATTTCCATAGAGCATATTTTTGGCTAAAATTTAATTTTAAATTTGCCATGTCCACAAAGATCTCTATTTTGTCCTCTGCCTCAGTTTAAATTCTCGTTAGCGATGCCTGTGGCTTCAACTATTAAGAGCTGAGCTTGAATTCTCACTGTTGCTTCTTTGACATGTCTGGAGTTGTTTCTGTCGTAGGTCGAGTAAACACCTGGCCCAGCGAGTGTTTCCATTTGAGGGTTCACTGACTGACATCAGGAGGTGAAACTGTTCAAGCTGACTGTGTTGACATCTTCTGAAGGTGAAGCAAACACAAGAGGGAGAGGGCCATGTTTGTGTGGATTGTTGGACAGGCAACTGACACTGAATAAAACCATAAACTGTATTTTGTGTGACATGTGACCTTTATCTTCATGCATGGGATACACACTCAAGGGCCAGGTTATTAGTTACACCTGATAAATTCCTTATTAATGATCATACAATTAACCAAGATGATTGAGATGATCTTATGAATTCAAACTGGGTATCAGAATAAGGGGGAATGATTTCAGTGATTCTTAACATGCCATGGTTGTTAATCCTAGGCCATGGTATTGGTCTGAGTATCTATAAAATGCTTATCTGATGTTTTTCCTCACATCAATCTGTAGGGTTTGCAGAGGATGGTGAGAGAAATATCTGACGAACAAGATGTTTTTTCTGGTGAAAATGTAATATTGACGGCAGTGGTTAGAGGGAAATGGCCACACTGGTTTGAGCTGATAGGCACTTATAAGTCAAATTAATTAACCTGATGAACCCCCAACTGTTTTGCATATCCTTTAGATTCAGTTGACATCCCACTGGGCAACATCTTGTTGACATGGCTAATATAACTTGAATACTACATAAAAAAAAAGTCTTAACTTTGGATCTACTTGTCCACTTCCACGTGCCTAAATGCTTTGGCTACAACCCAGTAATTAACTGATTAAAGATTTCTGTTATTAAGATGATGATGGATGGATGATCAGCTGTGCCTAGCAAAGTAGTCTGTGAGTGTATATGAGACAAAGTCTTGAGCAAAATTTCACTTGTCTGATGTCTGTTTTTTCCAAAGGCATCACATACATGTTAGTTTAGTGTTTTTTATATTTTTAATATACATGACAGCAGGAAAGTTTTATGAACCATAAGCTATTTTTCACCACTCATGGGTTATTATTCTTTGCATTTTTCACAATGTCCTTTTACGACAAGGTTGAATATTAATGGCTCCGTCCCTGATGTTTCCCTTCCCGAATGATATTCTTCTGCACTGAGAAAAAAAAGGGGAAAGAGGATTATGATTAATTGTCTATGCTGATGCCTGTGAGGGAGAAATTCATACTTAGATTTGCCACTGCATTGGTGTTTTTTAACCAAAAAAAAAAAAAAAGACATAAAAAAGAATTACCACATTATGATTCAGCCAGCCTATTCAGATTCAAATATGGGTTTTTTTTCACATGCTTGAGTGGGGCAGTGAAAGAGGGAGTCACTTCTGAGAGAGTGCAGACCCCCTGAGCCTTTCACTGAGGACCCTGTCAGAATAAAAATGAAAATCGTAAAAATTCATCACATTCACAGCAGGCTACTTTCAGTAAAAATGTACAAAAATAGTGTGTGCACTGGATATCTTAAAATTCAAAGTGTCGATCAAAAATCTGTCTAAAGTCTTGAAGTACCTAATTTATGTAAATGATAACTACTTTTAAGAAGTTTTGTTTCTAAGCAAGTTACAGTCAGGCCACTGAGGGTGTGTTTGTGGTTTTAAGATAAACTGCTGCTGTGCTTCGTGATGCCTTTAATGACCTCTCTTCAGCGTAGGAGAACATCACTTTGAACGAGTCTGACACCTTCATTTCAATTCAATGATAGACATAACACTAAAATCAAATAAGGACTATATAGCAAAAATTAAAGTTACAGAGACAAAAATAAATCTCATCTTACATATATATACATATATATATAGATATAGATATATGTGTGTGTGTGTGTGTGTGTGTGTGTGTGTGTGTGTGTGTGTGTGTGTGTGTGTGTGTGTGTGTATAAACTGTTATTCATCAAAAACATTTTTCTGTGTTTGTCAAATTGAATTTTATGTATTTTAAGCCATTTTATTTACAGACATTTTCTAGTTGATTTTGCCCCACATTTTTGTCCATTTTTATGTCATCACATAATCACCTGTTCGCTTCTAAAACTTTTTAATCCAACACCAAGAAAATATCTGGTTTTTGGATTGTTTGTTGTTTTCTCTGTTCCCTGAAGTGTTAAGGGAACCAAGCAATGATTTAATTTTTCTGTTTTTTTTTTATACATTAAATATTTCTGGATTTACCTTTGCCTTCTGCCAAACAGTTGAGCTGGTAGTTAAAGGGTTAAATTGTCCTTTATCTGTAGATATTATTCTGATGGCTGTGTAAGAGGAAGGATTCTCCACTATTACTGTAAGTAGACACATTCTTGAAGTGACATCCTGGCCAAAAATCAAACTTTTTTAGTTACAAAAACACAAGGGTATTGCACTAGCGTCTGCATGGCCTTTGATATCAGTTGTCTGAGGAGGAATGCTCAGCAGGTAGGGTAGGGGGTCCAGTTGCTTGTTCTAAAACTCTAAGTTATTTCATGGTTTTATAACCTACAAAGGAAAATGCCAGTCAAGAAATGCAGAATTTAATCTCTTAGTTGGTTTGCTTTTTTCTAATAGTAAATGCATGCCTGGGGGTATCAGCAATATTCTCAAAGGAAATTACCTGTCCAAATGTCCCTGTGTGAAAGTACTCCTTAAGTTATAAAGTTCTATCTTTACCTGATATTGATCCATTTCAAAGCCTAACTATAAATGATATTGATATATTTATATCTAAAATGTACTTTTCAATGTAGGATTCAGTCATGGATTGGAAGACTTATATCACTGCAGAGGAAGGGAAAAGAGAAAACGTTGTAATCCCTAAGCGTATTTCTGGAGAAGTACCCAAAGAACTCATAAACCCTCTGAACTAGAGATAACCCCTCAGAACAGTGAAGGGGATGATGTTAAAAATGTTTACAACCAGACAACCGGACAAGATTAAAGAGTTCATAGTGAGATGATACTAGTGCCTATGAAAGTCTTCTTTAGCCATCCAACATTTCCACAGGCTTTTTCCCCAGGATGATGTCTGTAAAGATCTGAGGTCAAAGGTCTCCATAAGGTTGGAGGCCCCTTGAAAAGCTCTCTGATGTCAAAGGTCTGTGTGGCCCAGTTTTTAGCTGCCGTGGTCATCAGATCCTTGTTTTCCTCCAAGCAGAGTTGGTGAGTTCATTCATGTTTGAATCCTGGTGCTCACCCCAACAGAAGGCAGGAGGGTCTCTGTCTTCCAACATCTTTCTTTATGAAAATGAAGGACCAAAGGGATTTGTGGCCATAGCCAACAGAAGTGAGCCAAAGCTTAACTAGACCTCGCACAAAGACTCTGCCTGTGCTGTCTCTTTTTCCTCCTCTTTCTTTACATGAAAATGGAGGTCAAGGGGTAGGTATAGTATATCCAGCCTAGTTTCCTATTCCTTTTCCTCTCCTTTTTCCATAGATTCTTGTCTTGATTTTGTGCTTTTTTCTGTTTTGGCACCAGAAGCAGTTTGTGTTTTCTTAATTTGTTTGGTCTTAAGACACAAGGATGTAATTATATCAAGGCAGGTTCTCTTCGTCAATACCAGTCCTCTCCCCCATACACTCACTATAGTTGTGAATGTTGAAATCATAAACAGCTCTCTATCCATTGTGGTCATTAATTATACCACAATAATAACTACCTCTAAAACCAAAAAGAGAGGAGGACCCTCTAGAAAAAGTAGGTGCCATATCTCAAGGGCAAACCTCTGAGTGTCCATGAATTTGTCTCCATTGTGTATTGTTATTTTAGTCCATTTGTCTCTGCCCGCCTTCCTACCTTTACCCACTCACACCCCTAACATGGTTTTGAGTGGATAGATGTTCAACATGCATCTGGTTTTGCTCAAGGCTTCCTACACTTAAAGGCTTTTTCTTGCCACCGTAGCTGTAAGCCACCAGCCATAACCAGTATTGCACTCGTGGTGGATTCATGTTGGGTAAAGACAGCATGTTATGATCTATACAAAGAAAGATTGATTGATTGATCGATGAATTTTCTTAACCTTCATACCAGGCATTACATTACTCCTTTAGACACAGAATGATCTGAGAAATCTCAGCACTTAATGTCCCTGACATGACCACAAAGTGCAAACTAGTATGCCACCATACGTTTTGTGACCTGCAGCTTTACTCTGGCGTTACCAGTGGGGTCCTTCAAAAACTACAAACAGATGTCCAGTCTTTGAAAATTTGCTATTTACTGCTACCCACTAAACTGACCACAAGTAAAGCTCAAAATCTTTGTTGCATTGCTAAGGGATAGTCCGTCAGTGAAAGTCAAAGAAACCTCTGGTAACAAAGTCTTCAAATTGTTAAAAAAAATCATCCAGCTTCTCCAGAGTTCAGTGTTATAAATGAACCATAACCTGCTACTACCTAATTTTCTGCGACCTCTTGAACATCAGCCGACAAAACACCTTCACAAACTTTCACTTACTTTCACAAACATGACGATGGTTTCCACGACTCCTAATGTTTCTGCAGCTTGATTCAGTGACACCTGAAGAACTGCAGTTCTTTTACCGGAGACTGTTGTGGACTTTGGCTGTGATCTATCCTGTTTGTTAGACAGATGGAGAAACACAGAGAGCACTTCTGAAGCTGCAGTCCTGATTTAAAAAACAGCGTGCCCATGCATAATAGAATCTTGTGTGAACCCAAAATCAAGTGGACCCACATGCAGAAGAACAAGCAGCAGAATGTGTGTTTGCATGTGTGTGTGCTTTTCTGTTAATCCCTCTTTAATGGCCTGAGCTTGAGAGGTTTTGTTTCATATGCTTTTTCGTGTACAAAAAGGTTATACTCCTACATAAAGCTGCAGGATGAGGATCAATGGCGTCAGCACAGAGCTTATGAACAGGCATGGTAGATAATATCATGCAGACGTTACTCATTTACACAAACATTAAAAGACAAAACTTTAGAGAAGAGTAAGTAGTTTTTGATTTCATGGGAAACTTTCCCATGACAAAAGATTAATAAACAGGTAGAAATGAAAATATTTGCATAATCTCACGCTTTGAAATTAGTTTGTAATGTTGGATAATTAGACATGAGCAGAAGGTGCTATCTTTTCAACAATACAAAAATGTGATATTCTTTCAAGAGGAAGCTGAAACTTTATGATGGGATATTGGCTCGACATTGCTTGACACTCACACTGAGGATATTTCTTATAACAATGCCACATCAGGTTAGAGAAAAGAATCCTGAGTATGGTAATCATTGTGCCAAAACTCATCATGCAAAATAGTCCAATAACCAACACCTGGAGCTCCAACAATTAGAATGACTGAATAATGCCTCAGAGCTATTGTCTGACACACAAAGACACACACAAACTCAAACACACATGGAAAAATATTCAGATATCAGCTCTGGACACACAGCAGAGAATAATGGTCTCAGTTTTTTTTTGTTCAGTCGACAGCATTTCTTCAAAGAAAAAAAAGATTCATTTTTACAAAAGTAATACATACTTCAAGACTGTCATGCCAAAAAATACACTTCAAATGAGTTGGGACATTCGCAGCAAAAGATTAGAAGCGGTAAATGATCAAAGAAAACAGCTAATGGGACACCTCAATTGAGACTGATATTCCTCCTTAGTTGTTTTACTTGTAGAAAAAAATTCTAAAAAAAAAATCTATGTCACTGATTTACTTTAAGTCTCTTCCTCTTCACTCCTGTAAGCATGAGGAGATAGACGTCTGCGTATGTCTAAAGTCAGCTACACACCTAATGCAACTTTGCGACCTCAGCAACCACTCTCCATGTAAAGTCAATGTAGAGTTGTGATGGGGTGGGGTTAACCCTCCTTCAATCAAGGCAACCATGTCACTTGTCGCTCCATTGCCAAAGTTGAAAAGGTGGTTTTACATTACAGTTGGAATAATGGTAGCTTATACATCCTTTCATATGATATATGGTAGATCGAGATAACAGTGGGCGATGTAAGTAAGGTCTCAAAATCGCGTTCGGTGTGAACGCAGCTTAACAGCTGTGGCTTAGATTTGGAGTGGAGAGCTGGGGTCATGAGCAGCTGATTAGTTTTGTTCAAGATATAACAAGTCAATAGATATTTAAATTGAGGTGCATTTGACTTAAAGAAAACACTCAATTGAGTATTGAATATCAGTATTTGCATTTGTATTGTATTGTACTGTGTTCGTCAATCAATGATCTTAGTGGTTTTTAAGAAAAGCTACTGTGATTTGAAAATTTATTTAAGTCAAATTTACAATTTGACATAGACACAAGGGCCTGCGCTAAAGCTTTGGCAGAGCTTTGATATGAATTCATGCATGAATTGATAAAGAAACATCAGTAATACACAAATAGTATGTAAAGTCTTACGTAATATATAGATTTATGCATTAACTAAGGTGCACCATTTATCATAATTAAAGAATTATCTTTAAAGCTCACAATATTTGACAGAAGACAGATCAGAGATTCACTTTGTTAGGGAACCACAATCCTTTTTCAGTCGTAAAGAAATAATGCTAAAGTAACATGATTAGAAGACCTGGAATTGAGCCCTTAGAAGTGGCTGGGCACTGTCAGAGTTGATGTAATGGTAAATGGACTTGAGTTTACATAGCACTTTTCTAGCCTCATTAACTACTCAAATTAGCTTTACACCACAGGTCACATTTGCCCATTCACTCTCACACTCATTCACTGAGAGTTAAGAGTTTCTATGTCAGGGGTCCGTCAGTCTCAGCTAATATATCAAGGCTCTTTCATACCCATTTACACGTCACTGACACAGCCGTGGGAGCAGCTTGGGGCTACGTGTGTTGCCCAATGATACATCACCATGTGACAGCTAGAGCTGGGCTCAAACCTGAGACCTTCCACTTGCCAACAGAGTGCACTATCAAACTGGGCACCAACAATAAGGTTGTCAAAATTTGTTTTATGCAACTAGACAAAAATAAAACATGAATCATGACATTGGTAAAAGTTTAAAATCAGGCATGACTTACAGTTAATAAATGTGTATTACTGAACTTGATTTCAGATTACATGCATAAATTATGGTTCATTTTTTATTCATTAATTCTTCCATGAATTCATGATAACTCATTGGTCCCAAACAAAAGATTTGCCATAGTTTATGTCATACATAAACCAAAGTAAACATTAGAAGTATGTATTTCAATCAGAAATTACATAAATGCTTATACTTTGAATATTTTCTTAAACTAGTTTCAGTCTTTTTGTCGGATACTGTATTGGGTTTGGTTTATTTCTATCAAATAAACCACTCTCTGAGGGCTTTAGGCAAGAAACGTGTACGTCAAGAGCAAAGGAAGTAAAATGCAGTCACATAGTCAATAACAGGCCATTTAACTACTAATTATTTTAATCAATGTAAAAAAAAATGCATATTTGCATATACATTTGACAACTAACATCTGCACCACCATCATTAAACATCTGTTACCATTGTCATAGCTGTCAAAGCAGAGCTGCTCAACTTTAAGTGCCACAATGATCAGACAAACACCGTTTATAAAGGTTAGTTAATTTTGCTGATGTCTTTAAAGGGACTGTGAGGAGAATCTATTACCGGTGACAAAAAGACTCTGCTACCCATGAGCACGCGCGGCCACTGTTGTAGTGCTGCGTTCCAGTTACCTCGGAACTGGGAGTGACATCATCTCCGACTTATCGGCATTCCAGTTGAAATCAGAAAAAACATGCCAATCTACCAGGCTATTGTTAGCTGTTGTTAGCACCCCCTGCGTTGTTGTTCACAAATACCACATGAATGTGATTATCACTATAGCAGCATTTTTGTAAATATAAGTCTAACAATACGATGTATACAGCTGATCTAGAGCGACACACCCCAGTCAGAAGTGCAAATAAATTGATTATTACAGGAGCTAAATAACTGTTCACACTGGGGGTATCCATCTTTGATTGTCAACTTGGGAGTGGCGAGGTTTCACCGAGTTCCCAGTAGGAAATTCTGACTTTGGGGGACGTTCCAGTTGCAGTTTCCTACTCGGAACTTGGAAATTCCTACTTCTGACTACAACTGGGACACACCACAACACGTTACCGAAGCCAAAGCGTGTGTTTGTTGTGTTGTAGCCTGGACCTTCCTCAGAACTCTGCATTGATTTACAGCTTCTTTTTTCAACAACTTACAGGATGCAAAGCGACGAGGTAATGTATCTCTTTCTAGTTACGTAGCGGTAGTTTTTGATGTGTGACAACAAGCAAGTTTTAAAAACTTAGTATCATAGTTTTGTAGCTGGCTATATATCGCTACTATAGTCTGGTGCTCTAAGACGTGTCTGAATAATATAAATTTGCTCTAGTTTTAATTGTCTTGTTCCTGAAGTTGAGTATCCAGGCCAGTCCAGTCCAGCCCTGTCCTGTACGACCCAACCAAGAAGCTAAGGAATAACATTTATAGATAACCTATTTTTATGCTATAAAACTCATCTTAAAGTGTGTATTTCAATCAGGCATATATCTAAAAGTGAGACTTTTTTGCAATTACTTAGAAACTCCTCACAGTCCCTTTAAAGCAGTCAAACCATTAACAACTGCAATGACGTCTGTCCTGTTAAAATCATTTACTTCAAGTTGCCTCTTCTCTCAGACCATCTGACATCGTTGTGTGACTTACGTGAATCTCCTGTTTGAAATGACAGATGGTTCTTCTGTCAGATAGCAGCTGTCAGCAGTCACCTGTCAGAGTCAGATGGTCTGATTTGTTACAGCAGGTTTCACAGGTGTACTGTAAAATATTCACACTTAAGATGTTACATAAAGATGTTAACACACATGGAGCACTCTGTCTCCTCTAGGCCTTTAGCTTTCTCTGCTGTTGACCATTAGGAGCAGCCATAAAGTCATTAGGACACAACCACAGTAGATATGAGCCGGTAAAACACACAAATAAAGGTTTAAATGTGTACAAAGCACACAGATCAGCAGGATTCATGGGACAGCCAAATGAGCAGGAATAAGACGAGATAAGAGAGACTGCAGGCTTTAGTTATAACGACACAGAGTGGAGATTAAAGTTATAAGAAGATGTTTGTGTTTTCAGTTATTCTGCAATAAATGTATGACATTATCTTTATATACTGCTCAAGAATAAATTGAATTCTGCAGTGAACATTTATAGCCTAAACACTTGTTTATCCACCTTATATAATCAATATTAATTAAAAAGTTTTAACTCTTAGATTGTATATCCAATTTAATTAATTTCCATGTTTACAGATGATAATATTGTGTGTTCTTGATAATGAAAATGACTTATTGATGCAGATTTATTGATCACAAATGTATTTCAAGACGGGTTATCACTTTCATGACACACTGGTGAAGATGATAAACATAAAGCGCAGCTTTAGTGGTTTATGGGTCCATTTACTCTTGCATGTGATGGTGTGTGGGGTCTGGAGGCTAAATGGATGTGATCAATTCACAGTATTCTTAAACATTATGCACTCAGGTCTGGCAACAAGCAAACACGAAGCAGAGGATTATTTACCTGTTCAGAATATGGCCAACTTTCACATATTTGAAAGACTGATCAAATCAAACCAACACATCCTGGAGCCAAACAGGACTTTTTATGTATCAGAACCTTGATCTCAGCACCACAATCTTTGCTAGAGTTGTATAAGTATAATTTCAAACTATTCAGCCAAAGTAAGTTTCAACTAAAATAAAAATACTGTTATCAAAGTTTCTGTCAGTTTTTGAGATTCCGACCTTACAGTGCAGCCGGAACCACCTTATTCTCTCTGTAATCAGGCAAATTGATCTTGCAAAGCTTCAAGCAGAAACAACTGAGATCAGTCTGCAGTGGTACTGACCAATCATTTCCTTTACAACCCTGACAACAGCTGAGGCATCTGCAAGTCAATAAACAACAGCTCATATGCCCCAACAGAAATTGCAATTTTGCAATTGTAACAATTAATACAATTATCCAAATATACTGTATTCTACACAGCCTTATAATTTTTTCCAAATACCACAACACTACCATGACTTTTAATAGTCATCTTGTCTGTCATCCCCCACCAGTCCCATGCTTAAACATCCTACTTCAGTCAAAGAAGTTAATAATTGAAGAAATTACTAATTAAGTTAGTAGAAAACAGCTGCCTTATGTATTGTAAGACAGCAGGAGTAAACTTTTTTAATATAATTATATATATATAATTAAGATCCATCACTTCACAAACACTTAAACACTAGAGCGATCACATTTACCAAAAGTTCAAACTTTATCGGTTTCAATGCAAACGTGCAAAAATTTTGTCATAATGAAAAATAAATACAACTAGAAAGCACTCGGAGAGCGCAGACCTCCACCAGCGCCACAGTCCTCAGCCATATTGTCATTTTGACCATAAATATTATTCCTACCTTTATTTCATCTAAATATTTAGATTCCTTGGCCATGAAAACATACCATTAGCAACTGGATTCATAATGATATCTATTTTAGTTCAGTAGTTATTCACAAAAATCAAATTTTTCGCCATGGCGATCAGACGCTGATCTGGATCAACACCAAAATCGAATCAGTTCTCCCTTTTCCCATGCTGAACATTTCCTGAAAATTTCATCCAAATCCATCCATAACTTTTTGACTTATTTTGTTGACGGACGAACGGACAGACGGACAAACTCTCCCGAAAACATAACCTCCTTGGCGGACGTAATTACACTACAAGAAGCATAGACCTGGTCAACAGTTTAAGGATATTTTAGATTTGTATTGAGTTTGAATTAATGCATTTTTCATGTCCTCAAATGATATACTTCATGCACTTTAATTTAATCAGTCTGATTTCCCTGGAGACTGTTCTTTTTATACTCTGTAAAGTACTGGCTAGTGTATGAATGGTGCTCTATAAATAAACTTGCCAAGCGGTTGTGCTGCATGTCTCTGTTGTTGTCTCAGACTCGTGTACCTGTTCTTACGGTAACATGGATGGACCTGGCAGCTCTGGCGTCATAACGAGTGCAGTCACCATGTCTGTGACCCCTCTAAATCCTACACTAACCTCTGGAATGTTCACAAGGAGACAAACATGGAAACAGCTGCTCTTATTACTTAATGCAGGAAATTAATTGCTGCTTAAACTTTTCAAATTGATTAGCTAAATATTATTTTAATGTCACTTATCTATCAGTTACATAATGAACTATAAACATAGACACTTTGTAGCTAACAGGCATGTGCTTTTCAGCAATGAAGCCATCTCTAGTAATAAGGGTTTGTCACATTTAAACATCCCTTTCTGCTCAGTTTCACAAAGATTGCAAAGACTCAAAGACAGAAAATAAAAGATAACTCAAACCTTTCTGTCAACATAGATGTATTTTTTGTATGTAGCTTTCAGTCTGTGAATACTTTGTACAGTAGGATATCAATACTTACACTGAGCTACAGTATAAGCACTACATCAGTGTGCTTTAAAGTGCTTTGAAATGCCTTGAACTTTGTGTAATGAAAATCCATTAATACATCAATACTGACAAACACAAAGTCCTAACCCACACAAACAAACACACAAACAGACTGACATCTTTGTCTTCATGACATGTCGTCTTGTTCCTCATTTGTCTGATGACGCAGGCTTTCGTAGTGATGATGCTAAATATAACCTTGAACTGAAAACGTCAGAGCCATGATTTTAAAGTAAAGTCTCTATGTGAGCAACATACATCTTGATGCTTGATCCATGTGGACCAAAGAAAGTTTTGAAGTTGAGCTACAAATTATAGCATCAACATCGTAATTTATCTTTTCCAGTGTGTACCTTTCATATAATTAATCAAGTGCATTGTTGATTATTTGTCAGTATACTAATGGCAATAAATAGTTCAAAGTAGGGATGCTGTACTACACCGATGTGTAGAGTAAGTGTTAAAAAACAAAAATTAGACTGAGTTCAAACAGCCAAACAGTAACACTAAGGAGATAGTTTAACTTTCAGTCCACAGTGACTCATAAATAGATGTAGTTCAGCAGAGTGAGTTTCTCTCTCTGACATGCAAAGCAGAATAATCAGCACCATGCTAACTCTGTTTTTAATGGTGTGTACATTTCAATTAATTTTAGCTACTGCACAGAAATATAGTTAAACCCGTTCCCTCTTGCAAATTTAATATCTGTAAATAAAAGCTTCAGCTTGTTTCACCATGTCTGGTCAGAATGTGCTCAGTGCTCTGCTTCCCACTGGGTGTCTCCCATTTGTTTCTCGATGTACATAAACTCTATGATGATTTTTATATACCAAGGAGACTCCTTTTCCAGACCACGGATACACCAGTAACTTCAAATTCCAATTTTATAGGGGTTAAGGGATCCTTTTGAAAAACCAAATTCCTGTTGCTCTGTGTTGTTGGAGGTCTGTTGAACTGGAGCCCCAAAGAAGTTGACACCATCCCATTTCTATAAGTTTTGCGTGTAGTTGTGAAGGGGCATGGGGTTCTAACAAAAGTTGCCTCACAATAAAATATAAAGATCGCAAAAGTTTTGAAAAAATAAAATATGAGAGATAGCACCGAGCTAAGATTAGCTCATCAAAATTGAAAACTGGTTGAAAACAGTGTTAAAATCAGCTCAATAAATTTCCAATTTAAATCAGTGCAAAATATAGTGCCAAGGAACCGGGAGCAGACAGCTTGATATTATCATTTTTTTCAAATCATGTGAGAGCACATTACAATCCAGTTGGTGTTTGTGGTTCAACCATAATATTGTTTTTTTTTTGTTTGTTTGTTTGTTTGTTTTTTGCTTGATACCTGGGAATGTATGTTTGTTGCCGTCATGACAGATGTCTTTCTGGTCTCTCCTGAGTTGAGTAACTTTTCATGTGCAGATTCTTCTGTTGATTTTGTGTTATGATTGTTTCTCTCTTGCTTTCCAGAAACATGTCTTTTCTCTTTTCCTCTTACTAATTTTTCTCAGTAGTCAACGAACTTTTTTATGTTTTGATTTGGAAAACAAAAAAAAACAGTTTTGTAAAGGGACTTGATCAAAAGAGTGATAATCTCGTGAGTTTTTCACTACACAGAGTAATCAGAGGAACATGCAAAGGCAGAGCAGGAGCAATCTGTCAAACATCATGGGTAACGGAGTAAACAAAGAGTGGGTGGAAATCTTCCTCACACCTCTAAAACAAAGGGACTTGCAAATTGCTTCTATTATGGTAAGCCAAATCACGTGGTGATTAACTCTCCATATGGAAACTTGCAGTCCTTTATCCTTCCTATGGCACCTCCAATAGAAAACCTGCTGTAGCATGTTTGCATCATTTACAACAACTTGCACTGCCTCCCCCACTTGTCTCCTTTTAAGCACCACAACTATAAATTACACTTGGGCATGATTTGTAAAATACACCACCTATTTCACTGACATCTGACATACAAACTCTTCAGCTTTACCAACAGAAGATAATGGTGATCTCTTTTAACAGCATGAATGTTATGTTTGATCATGTTTGTAGGTACAGAGTTGATCATCTCCCTTAACACAGGTTGTGCTGCTTTAAGAAGTACTTACTTGATTGCTGTATATATTGCTGTTTGACCCTGAAAAAATGAGTTCTGTTCTTTCTCCCTCCATAGAGAAGCGGGTTAGGATTGAATATACAGAAGTGATCTGCAATAGATATCTAAAGCCATTAATAAAGCAGGGATCTAGTTAATCTGCAATTAAATTAGGTGAAGTTGAATTTGGTTGGGGGGGTGGTAAAAGTGATCTAAAAAGCACATGTGAAAATACTCATAAGCTCATAAACATAAGCTTGTATATCAATTTTATTACTATCAGTATCACTATGAGATGCCACATTCTGTCAGGGTTTAGGGTCAGTAGATTAATATAAGGTAGTCATATTACACACTAAAAAATGTTGAGCTATTTTGGTAACCCAATTTATGTGTTGCTAGTGTTGAGTTACATTTTTGGGTTATTTTTATACCCATTTTCTGGGTTATAGGGCTATTATTTTAACCCAACTATGTCACAACCAGCTCCACACTCACTCGGCGTCAGATCGTCTTGCTCTCATGCCAAGAACTTCAGACCTGCTATGCGGACTGATTACCCGTTGCCGACCTGTTCTGTTCCTGTTTCCGCTTTTATCGGCTGATCCTCGGCTAGACTACAAGGTACTGACCCGTTTCTATCCTGCACTTACCTGCCTGCCTGATCACCGGTTGCCGACCTTGCCTTCTGTTTCTGACACCGAGTACCTGTTCATGAATCTTGATCTGAGGTGGTCATCTGTTCTCCGGTATCTGACCCCTCTGCCTGTGTGTGACGCCGAGTACCTGTCTATGAGCCCGAATCAGTGGTGAGTGGTCAGCCCGATCCCTGTGCAATCAGAACCGTTTCCAGCTCTGAAAGACAAAGTGAGTCCTAACCTGCTTCACCTTTAAGACTCTGAGTTGCGGTAAGTGTGGCTCCTACGTGGCACAGTGGACTATGACACTGCCTCGTGTTCCAAGGATCGCGGGTTTGATCCCTGCTCTCTACAATTTTTCCTGTGTCTGCTCAATAAAGCTGGTTATTGTGAACTGCAAAATCTGTGTCGCTTCTGGGTCCTAACTTCCTCCATGTCCTAATGGGAGCACTGAATTGCGCATCCCAATAATTGGGTTAGGGACAACCCAACATTGTAGTTAGCATAACCCAACTTTTGTGTTAAATAATACAACCCAAAAATTGGGTTGAAAAAAAAGAACCCAACCTGTTGGGTTTAACCCTATAAAGCCAATTGTATCATATTTGATACATACTTTTATAATACCGCTTTCTACTCAATATGATCAACAAATTACAAAAAAATACATCTGAATACAATCAGATAAATGATAAAAATGTCCTCAAATGGATTATCAGTTGCCAAAATCACCTAATGTATCAAACGAGATACGAAAAATCTATATGTTGAATTTTATGGACATTTGGATTTTTATGGATTTTTGCAGAAAGTGAAACGAACATTTCAGCTCCAAAAACTTAGAATTTTCTGGCTATAATCTATGGTCTTGGGCCTTAAAGGGTTAAATAACCCAAAAAGGGGTTTGTCCTTTTCTGAACCAGCAGTTGGGTTAAAATTGGGTTATTTTTAACCCAACTGTTTTTAGTGTGTATAGTCAAGTTAAAACAAAAAAATTATGATATAGTACATAAGTGAGGACTAAAGGGAGTGTGTTTGTCAAAACTGTTAATTGTGACTCAAAATCAAGGTGAAAGTCAGACAGCACTGATCCGGTATTTACTTTACTTTGAGTTTTCACTGAGATGGGGATCTGTAGAAGGCTCTAGCTTGTCTCATCGTCAGTTAGTTCATCCAGTTTAAAGAAAGTAAGTGTCTTTAATTTAGAAGATAAGAAATAATCGGATTAAAGTGCATAAGTATGTGAGACTATCAGGTACTCTACAGTAGAGCAGAGGGAAGTGCTTCTTGTCCACCTGGAGAGGATTCGAAGAATTAAAAGTGTCGTATGGAAGCTATCAATACTCATTTTCAATATTACAAATGGATGCCACGCAAGTATATTTGTTTCTTTACATTGTAAAATGATCCACTTCTATTAAATTATCTGTCATACCATGCTGTTAGTAATGCATTCACACTTCACTGTACACTCAGGAGTCTTACAGCATCAGACATCCAATAATGTTTGTTTCCCACGTGGACTGAGAGAGATGTATTTGACCTGATTGAATTTTCTGTCTAGCAAATAATGAATAATTTGATTTAAGTATGATTAGCTAAATGTCACAATGAATCTGTGATGAGCAAAGCAGATGAGATGGGGGGACGGAAACAGAAATAGTGAAACATCAGATCTCATTAGGCTTGTTGCTTCAGGAGCTGCTGCTAATGGATAAGTTAAATTGAAGTTGTGTTCATGCTGTTTGGAGAAGCATAATATTAAAGTGATTACATCAACATGTGACAAAACATTTCTAATGATACAAAAGAGGGTGCTGAAGTTAAATTTTTCCCGTCACAATCAACTCAGGATCTGGGTTATGTTGAAACGCATCCAGGATAGTTTGTTGGATATTATGACATGACATTGTAAGGGTAAAGTATGTGTGTGTGGATCAGAAATCCCACACATGTACTGGCACCATAACCAGTATCCATGATCAGCAACAAGATCAGGAAAGTTAAGTCAGTCGTTGGTTTCTGAAGCTGAAGGCTTATGCTCATTGGTGGCAGTGAATGTAATGGAGAACTCAAATTGTGAACAAATTTGCAACAGGTTCGTAGAAAAGAAGAGGTGGAGCTCACTTAGGAGAGCTACTAGATGCCCTTCGACGTCTGATGTTTGCCAAAAAAATAAAAAATCCAGAGCAGTGATTGAACGCATACAGCAAAATAATGGCTGTCTAGCAGTCATATTATGCAGTAGATACTGGACAATGCTTTCAGTCCATCCAAGAAAGCCTGTTGGAAAGTCCATCCATAACTAGACTCAACTCTTGGCTTGAAATACCAAAAATTTGTACACAAAAACACAACCTGAATAGTTTTACCATTAAGGAGCTGATCTTTTTCAAGTATTTTTGTATAAGGCTATGTTTTATTGCATTGGAAAAATACACCAAGCAAAAACGGCCTTCTTCACTTACAGCATGACAGTTATGGAGAGCCCACATTTTTCCAACACACTGTCGATATAACCGAAGAATGTTTTCATGAGGAAATGGTGGACTGATGGAAGATAGGCTACTGGGAAAGCCATGTGGTCACTGAGGGGGGGTTTGGGTCTAATCCACAGCAGCTGCCATGTTGAAATAAAATACCATCTTTAGCTTTCTTGAGCTTAAAAGTCCCTGACTATACGATGAGAGGACTTAAGAACCAAAATGTTTTTCTTTAATTCAGGCAGTAAATATTCTGGTTGTAAAAATGATCATTTTTGACATAATTGTGAATGTGATATTTGGTGCTTCTGCAGATAGCCTCAAGTGGACACTTAAGGAACTGCACCTCTAAAATAGCTTCATTTGGTGCTGCTTAGACCTAAACATTGACTGGCTTGCTAAAAACTGTCCTCTGAAATCTCAATTGCAAACTGCTTTGATAACATACGGTCTTACGCAGGTTATGAACAAACCTACTAGATCATGCATAAAACAGGATGGTACCAAAACTGCCACATGCATAGATCATATTTTTACTAATTCACCAGAGCTATGCAATCGGATTCTGTCTGTGCCCATTGGATGCAGTGATCACAACCTGATTATAGTAGTGAGAAATCTTAAGGTGGGTAAACCTGGACCCAAGACATTACTGAAAAGATCTTTTAAGCTGTTTAATGAGAATTTATTTGTTAAAGAAGCAAAAGAAATATGCTGGTTGGAAGTTTTTGAAGCAAATAATCCAGGAGTAGCCCTTATGAAGTTTAACAAGTTATTTTTGCCTCTGGTGGAGAAACATGCTCCATTGAAAAGGTTCACTGTCAGGAATGCTACCACACCATGGTTAGACAGAGAAATCAAAGATGCAATGAAATTGAGAGACCAATTGAAAAAAAATGCAACTATAACAGGTGATAAATATGACTTTGATCTATATAAGAGGAAAAGACACAGTGTTACCAAACTGAACAGGAAAAAGAAGAAATTATATTTTGAAAATCAATTTAAGGAGGTAGGAAAAGATAGTAAAAAATTATGGAATGTCTTTAGCAAACTGACTGGTAGAAAAGATAAAAACAATCCAGCGTTTCTGGAGGCGAATGGTAAATTCATCACGAAACCGATTGAAATAGCGAATCACTTAAATGATTACTTTATTGATAAATTAGATCATTTAAAAGAGAGTATGACAAGTTTAAGTAATGATATATCTCATGTATTAATTAGAAATAAAATTATGAATAACAGGGATGTGAAGTTCAAACTAGTAAATATAAACACTGATAAGGTAAAGGAATTAATAAAAAATAGTAAAGAAAAACCACCTGGTCTTGATGGTCTAGACAACAGACTTCTCAAACCAGTTGCTAATGAAATCGCTCCTGCTCTAGCTCACATTATGAACTTGAGTTTTAAATGTGGTCTATGCCCACAAGCTTGGAAGCAAGCAAAAATAATTCCACTATCTAAAAATAAAAAACTGCCCTTTTCTCGCTCTAACAGTCGTCCAATAAGTCTGTTACCTGTGCTTGGAAAAATGATTGAAACTATTGTATATGAACAAATTAATAATTATTTATTAGATAATAACATAATCTGCAGTTCACAACATGCATATAGGAAAGACCATTCGACTGCAACAGCGCTGACGGTTATGTCTGAGGACTGGCTTAGACAAATTGAAATCAAAAACATGGTTGGTACTGTATTCTTAGACTTTTCAGCAGCGTTCGACATTATTGATCATAATTTGTTAATACAAAAACTGTTCTGCTATGGCTTTGAGCAATCTGCACTGAACTGGTTGTACAGTTATCTGTCTAACAGAACACAAAGTGTGTTTTTTAATGGAAGCTACTCAGAAAGTAAAACCATAACATGTGGAGTTCCGCAAGGGAGCCGTCTGGGACCTTTACTGTTTTCAATTTTTACAAATGATTTACCTTATGCTTTACATAAAGTTAAAACAGTAATGTATGCAGATGATACAACTATATATGCTTCTGCACAAACAAGTAATGAACTGGAAACTACTATAAATATGGAATGAATTAATTTAGCAAAGTGGGTCAGTCAAAATAAGCTTGCCCTGAATACACTTAAGACCAACTGTATGATTATTGGGTCAAATTATAATGTTGTTCAAAATCCTGTATTTAATATCAAATTAAATGACATCTCTATAAAACAAGTGCATGAAACCAAACTTCTGGGAGTAACAGTGGACAATAAACTTTCGTGGAAGAAACACATATGTCATATTATTGCAAAAATGGGAAGAGGCACATCAATAATAAGGAGACATGCCTCCTACATGGACCAGAGAACTTTAAAAATAGTAACGCAATCACTCATATTATCACATCTTGACTATTGCCCAGCAGTTTGGTCCAATGCCAATAATGAATTGTCAAACAAATTACAATGTATGCAAAACAGAGCGGCCCGTACAGTTCTTAAGTGTGGCAATAGAACAAATATTGTATCTATGCACAAAAAGCTCAACTGGCTAATGGTCAAAGACAGACTTCTTTATTCACTGCTGATTGTGATAAGAAATGTATCGGTCTCAAGAACACCGTATGATTTGTTTGAAAGGTTCACTTTTAGTGCTGAAAGTCATAATCACAACACCAGACATGCTAGTGTTGGGAATTTCTCAATACCTAAGACAACATCTAACTCAATCAAGCGAACAGTTCTGTACCGAGGAATGAGAGAATGGAATTTTTTACCCACACATGTAAAACTGGACACTAATTTAAAACAACTCAAGAGATTACTAAAAGGCCATTTTTTTTCCCATGTATATGAATTCTTTTCATCTTGAAAGGAAAATTGGCTTTGTTTGATGGTTTTCTGCTGTTTACTTTTTGTTTTCTGTTTTTTCTTTTTAATTTTATTGCTTTCATAATGTATGTATAATTTGGTTGGACCCCAGGAAGAATAGCTGTAGCTGTGCTGCAGCTAATGGGGCTCAGAATAAACAATAAGCAATAAGCAATAAGCTTGGGAAACACAACTGTGAGATTAACATATAAATTATTTAGAGCTGAACAGATAGTACTTAAAAAAACAGAATATTTCAGCTTTGTATGGAATAATTTGTACAATGTCAAGAACAGACAATAATCAATCAATCAATCAACCAATCTTTATTTGTATAGCGCCAATTCATAACAATTGTTATCTCAAGACACTTTACAATAGAGCATAAAGCTCTTCATATTATGGATACACATATATGCATAGATACATATATACATATAAAATACACATATACATATATATACAAATATATACATCCAACACCCAGCATGAATCCGTATAGCCAATCATGAATCCCTCCATCATGGCGGCAAGAAAAAACCTTCTGTTAAGCAGCAGGAAATCTTGAATGTGGATCCCAGTCTCATGATGAACAGCAAATCCACACGATGCTGTTGGGTGTGAGGGCATAAGAAGGGAGGTAAGAGGAGACAAGTGGACTAGAATAAGAACTAAAGTTAGGGACAGGTTCATGGACCATCGACCTGTCATCTGATTTATTAGAGGTTAGCCTCTTGATATCAATGATATTCTTGCTGAAAATTAGAATTTATGATAGTGACAAACTCATGGATGCCCAGACCACAAGGTCATCCCTACCATATTTGTCTCCATTAAATATTAATGTGTTAAAGGCCTCTTGAGATGTGACATCCCATTTTCAAGAGGGACCTCATGCCTATGTGGTAATTAAAAATAGATACTGTAGATGTATTGATCATGGATATGGAGATCATGCTAATATCTACATTAACAGCTACAGTGATAATGGGAATGGAATGTTCCTAATGAAATGGCCAAATATGTGTCATGTTTATAATTGTAGTTTTGAGGCTTCGTGACTCCACACCAGCAGGCAGTCTCCACCAAGGATCCCAGGCCACCTACAAGACAAGAGCCAGAGACGAGTACAGGAGCAAACAAACGGGGCAAAAGCAGATGCTGAGAGAGAGTGAGAGTGATAGAGCCCAATGTGCCCCCCGGCAGTCTAGGCCTATTGCATCTAGACTATGAGTGTAATTTATGAACTAATTTCTAAACTATAAGCTGGTCCCTAATTGAAAGCTTTATCAAAGAGGAATGTTTTAAGTCTAACCTTAAAGGTAGAGAGAGTGTCAGCCTCCCGAACTGTGGCTGGTAAATTGTTCCAGAGAAGAGGAGCCTGATAACTGAAGGCTCTACCTCCCATACTACTTTTGGTGATTGATGGCACCACAAGTAGGCCAGCATTTTGGGAGCGCAATGTTCTAGAGGGGTTGTACGGCACTAAAAGTTCTTTAAGATAGACTGGTGCCTGTCCACTGAGAGCTTAATAGGTGAGGAGAAGAATCTTGAATTCTATTCTTTATTTAATGGGAAGCCAATGCAGAGAAGCTAATACAGGAGTAATGTGGTGTCTTCTCCTAGTTCTAGTCAGTACATGTGCTGCAGCATTTTGGACCAGCTGAAGCATCTTAAGTGACTTGCTGGGACAGCCTGAAAGCAGAGAATTACAATAGTCCAGTCTAGAGGTAACAAAAGCATGGACTAGCTTTTCAGCATCGCTCTGGGACAGGATAGGCCTGATTTTAGCGATGTTTCGAAGATGAAAAAAGGCTTTTTTTGAAATTTGCTTTATAGGAGAGTTAAAGGATAAATCCTGATCAAATAGCACTCCTAGATTTCTAACTGTTGTGCTTGGTGCCAGGCTAATGCCATCTATGGCAGTTAAATCACTAGTAAAGGATCCTCTTAGGTGCCGAGGGCCGAGCACAATAATCTCTATCTTGTCTGAGTTAAGAAGAAGAAAATTTCTGGCCATCCAGGTTCTGATGTCCTTTAAACAGGCATCTAGTATGTCTAACTGGTTTGTCTCACCTGGCTTCAGTGATACATAAAGCTGTGTATCATCAGCGTAGCAGTGAAAATTAACAGAGTATTTCCTCATGATATCACCAAGGGGAAGCATATATATAGAGAAGAGAATTGGACCTAGCACCGAACCTTGAGGAACCCCGTAACTTACTTTAGTGGACATAGAGGACTTGTTGTTCACGTATACAAACTGATATCTATTAGATAATCTAATGGTAATTCATTTCAGAGATGCATAATAGGTGGATTCCAAAGGGAAAATAAACTTTTCAAACTGAGTGATCTTTGCAACAAACTCAAACCAAAATATAAAAGACTGATGTTGATACTTCAGTGTATGAATATTGAGTGAGTCAGAGGCTTGTTTTGAGTTTCTTGGTGTTAATACTTCTTCAGGATGAGACTGTGTAAAGTTTCAGTCTGTCAGAGTTTGTCCTCAAAGAGTCAGATGTTGTTTTAGTGAGTCAGAATGGAAATGTACCTAAGTCATGGATAAACATTTAGTCAGCCTGTGCAAATTTTACAAAGTTTTGGAGAGGGAGTCATTCTTCAGTGAAATTAAACTGTGAAAGAATTTCTTGACAATGGAGCACTGGAACAAGGATGCATCTATGTTTGATGTGTGAACAAAACACTTTGCTGACCTGGGTGCTGATTAAAAAGACAGTCATGGGATGGCATATCTATTAAAGGAGACATATTTTGCTGATGCATGATTTAATACTTACATATATAATAAATTTGAAAACAAGACCTTACACCCCCTTAATTTTCAAAAAATGAGATATTGTATTTTTTCTGATATCCTAAAACGAGATTTGATGCCTCTGAAAATAGGTCATTGCGAGATGTCCGTGAGATTTAAATCGTCGTGACGACACAAGGTACCTTTCTTTTTATTGGAGTAATCTGATAAAACACTTCCTCCTCTGTGATGTCTGTTAGCCACAAAACCGTCACCGAGGAACACATTCGTCCAGCAGCAGCTTATAGCTCCCTAGCTCACACTTACTCATTACCTGCTCTGGCCTGAGGGGGAATCAATACGCGGTCGCTGCTTTGAGCCTGCCGGAAAATACAGTAGAAGAAGAAGGACAAGCTGGCTCTACCCCCGACAGAACTGACCAATCAGAGCACAAAGGGCTGAGACGTTGCGTGGTTACTGTAGGTCATCCTGAGATCCTCGTGTTTCAACGAGAGCTTCATAGTGGCTTAAAATGAGGATTTTGAGAACACTAAGGAACTAAATGACTTGGACTGAGGGCAGAAATGCTTTACAGGCGTCCTAGTCTGGCATAGTGAAAAGGAGAAACAAGCATGATATGTCCCCTTTAAGTTCTTATACTGAAACTGAAAAAAATACAGTTAGTTTAGTTTGTTACTCAAGTGAGCTTGACAGTTATCCACATAGGTTTGAGCTTTTACCAACCATACACCACATACACACACGTGTTTCTTCCTTTAGCCTAACCCAACACACTAGATGGACTGTCCACTTTATTTAACAAATTCAGCTGGGAAGGAGCCCAAAGAAATTGTTTTGGGATGGGAAGAACCTTTCAAATTTTATCTGGCAGGTGACTAAACAATGGTTTTGTCAGTCACATTCATTTCGGGCCAACCAGACAATGTAGAAGGAGGAAAATTTTGCCTTAGTGTAAAGTACAGAACATCAGCCACAAAACAATCTCTACAAAACATGTCAGAAGTGAAACAAAAGTATCATTTCTATTGAGAAGTTTGTAGTACTGATATTTATTTTTCATTTATCAAAAGAACACACTCCAGGCCTGACAAAACTGGTACTGAAACTGTTAGCATCTGTGCTAATCTCTGTGACACATCCTGCTGTCATCTTACAGGAAGCTCCGCCCTCTTCCTACTCTAAAGGACTCTGATTGGACTGTGCCACTTTGGGCCGCTCACAATCATTGTAGATTTGAGGTTGGCAAGATGGATCAGACCGATGACAGACATCCAGCTGCACTGCAAGGTCAACAAAATCAAAACTGATAAATAAAAAAAAAGTTTTTGTTAGATTTTAATTTTAATTTAATTTTGTTTTATTTTTCTGACTAAGTCATCAACATGTTCACATCTACTGTAAGTCAGACCTGCTGCATAGCAGTTTGAAGCCTGTAATAGGTATACTTCGCCAGAGAGTGAAGCTACAGTGGTAGGTCACTTAGTCTCTAACCTTATACCTCCTAACTTTAATCAGTTCATTGTCAGGTCAGAGTGGATGTCTGTGAAAATGTTATTCATGGGCAAAGCATGGTCGACAATTACGGAGGGACACACAGTGGTCAGTGATATCTGATCACTAATTATCTGCTTAACACGGATGTTCACCTACTGAGGCCTATCTGGATAAGCTTTTCACCTGAGCTGTATCAGTAATATCACACAGGCTAAATCAAGGCTCTTTAACTTCCCTTCAACAGGAAACATTTGTTTCATTTGTGTATGCTGGACCTGAAAGCCTCTAATGACTGCACTTTAAATCCTGCAGCTGATTGGCTAATGTGCCGTAGATATGTGTTTGTTTGTGTGTTCAAGTGCATCCATAGTGGGGTTTGTGAGGGTTGTGAGGAGACAAAATTGACCAAGAGGATCAATAATATGAGTCTCCAGGGGCAGAATCTGTTTCACACCTCTGATCCATCGGCAAAAGAGCACGGCAGGCAGATAAGACACAAATTGACAGGAACTGGCAAAAATGCAAACTGGAACATTTTGTTGGTTAAAAGAGTTGGCAACACAGATGCCTGCATTTTACCATAATTTACGATTTCAAAGTGTAACATTGTTCCATGGCAATGTACTGCAAACCTGATGGTAAGTGTCAGTAAATCAGCAATTTAGAAAGCTGACAGCAGAGACACCAGCATTTTACTGTAATTCACAAGTTATTTAACAGTGGTAGGCTGTTAATTTGAAAAGCAGGTTATTTATTGTACAGAATTTTACATTTTGTTGAATATCAAAGCTTTTATCTTCAGTGTTCAGCCAATCAAACATGCCACATCATCTCAGAAACATCCAGCTGATTATATTGGTTATGTCAAAGTAGATGCAGGACTCGAGCACATCTAACCACTTCAGCTCGCCAGCTCCCTTCATCAGACCATCACGGTGAAGAGGAAGCTGAGTCAGAGGGCAAAGCTCTTGATTTATCAATCTATCTTGGCTCCTACCCTCACATTTGGTCATAAATTTATGAAAATGACTGAGAGAATGACACTGCAGCTGTCAGAATGAGATTGCACAGGTGAGTGTTTGTACTCAGCCTCAGGAGTGGGGTTATGAGCTGCTTCTTTACATTCAAAGGGCCTGTTGAAGGTGTTTGGGAAACTGGTTAGGACGCTCTTCAGCCTGATCTGCTCAGTCTACTGCTGCCCAGAACCAGATCTGGATAAGAGGAAGGAAGGGAAGGAGTGACAAAAACCTTCAATAACTGCTGCATGTGAATGAAGGGCAGAAGCAGGAGAAGAGGTTTTGCTAAACTTGAATGTGTACAAGACAAGATTAGCAATGAGTTATGGGGCACCACTTGGTCCACAAAGAGGTTCCAAAATCAACACAAACTAAAAGTTTCTCAGAGCACCTTTGAGCATTTCAAGCACAAAAACAAGGATTTAAAGAGGATTCATGTCCATGCATTCATTACTTTTGACATCTCAAGGTTATATTAAAGTTTCTGGCAGTATTTTAGGTGTTTATACAAGGAGTGAAAATAAAACAGCTTTAGTTATAGATTGAAGGGTGGCTGTTCAAGGACGGTGTCTCTGCGGCCACTCGAATTTCACCTCCTGAGGACATGATCACACACCCTGATGCTGAAGAGGACCACCTCTCTGAGCTGTTGTTTATCTCGCCATGCTCAAGAGTCTCTTGAATAATCTTTTACTTTGAAACAGAAGAGCAGAAGAAGAGAACTGTGGGGATTAACACTTTGTTATCTTCAGAATACACAACCTCTGTAAGAGATACATTAATCTATTCAAGGAGAGAATTATGCACATAAATCTGGACCCTTTCTATGAAATAAAACATCTTTCAGGTCAGGCTATATGGTTTATTTTGTTTCTTATGATGGTCATAACAAACACAGGCCAGAAAATTACAACGTGACTTGGCTGACAGATGTAATCAACCCAACATTATGGGAGATGTTAAACCTTTTGAAGAATCAGAGGTAACATAGGAACATTCAGTATTTACTTTAACATGTGATGTTACAAACTTGAGAAACTCCTCCCTGGTGAAGCAATCCCCTACAGTAGTGCTATGTGGTACTCCTGTCCCTGAGTCTGTGCTCGGTCCATGTCACTAAAAACTTCCAAAACAGTATCAGCCTTTTAGGCCAACTGATATGTTAAATGCTTAGCTTACAAAACTGTTACAACCCGGCTCTAAGGCTGCAACAAGAACGGGAGGCAAGAAGAGGTATGTGCCGTTTAGTCAACAATTTAATATGACACTGACAAGTTAAACAACCAATAGGTACAACAACAACATAAACAATTTCAGCAAAGCCTTGCTAAGCGAGAGCGAGGAACTGATCCAGGAGGCGGCTCTTAAAGGGGAAACTGCACCGGGCCCAGGTGCAGCTCATTCTCCTGATTGCTACCCAGCTTTCACCTGCACCTGAAATAAGAAAACCAGACAACAGCAAAAACGACCAAACAGGAACACCTAGTGTTCTGGAGGGGTCGTCACAAAACCTACTTATTAAATGTTGTTTCTCAACTTAAACATTTTCCTGACTTCTGATTTCCTCTGCCATCAAAAAGACAGAGACGGTTTTGAGCTCAACAAACCTCTGTCATAAAGTTTCCCCCCACAGTCAGTGGCACTGTCAAGAAATGCAAACGAACTTGCTGCTGCTCAAACCAGTGTTTCTCCACATTTGGTCAAGAGGGGGTCAGAGATGCTTTCCAGAAACAATGTGCATTCTGGTAAAAAATGTCATACCGAAATGGGCAAAAAGGCTTATAAGTGTTCTGCCCTGTTTTCCTGGAATGATGTGCAGAAGGACTTGAAATTGACACATCTTGTAACCCTAGAGGAATTTAAGACAATTATAAAAGACAGAGAAATGAGCCTAATTGGTTCTTATGATTGCACTGTGTAATAATCCCAGTGTTGTTTTTCTGTTGCGTGTGTATATGTGACCATAATCTGTTTTATTTTCTGTTTTGTGTTGCCGGCTTGGCCAGGTCACTATTGAAAAAATCTCAAATCTCAAAAAATATCTCAAGTTTTTTTCACAGATTTTTTTACCTGGTTAAATAAAGGATATATCGATTGATATTTATTTTGTGACTATATGTATGGAACGAGTTTGTTTTCAAATAGAACTACAATCATCAGAGAAGTTTTATGTTGATATGAGGGTACGGCAGAAAGATCCTTAAACCAGCTTTACCTTTATGCAGTTGCCTACAGTAGGGATCCTATTGTTGTTATTTTTTGGAAGTTGTGGGCTGTTAAGTTTAGAAACCCAGATCTAGAAAGCCGGCATCAGCAGCCGTTAGCGTGCTATTGTTTTGGTCAGCTGAGAGGGGGGGGCGGCGGACTGATTTAGCGGAGGGACACTCAGCCCCCCCCTCTCAGCTGACCAAAACATTCATGCTAGCGGCTTCAGATGCTGGCTGTAGCTTCGTATAACTTTTATCAAGTATCATAACTCTTCTGTTTTGATTGTCAGCGGCGTGAGGAAGAGACAATGCAGGAAATTAAAAAAAGGATTATTATGACAGCGCCGATGAAGTCCCATTCAGTTTGGAGTCAAGAGGATACCTGTATGAACCGGACTTTACAGAGAACAAGTCGCTAAAGATGGTGAAGAACCGACAGAGAGGAATACAAAGGAAACATCCACGGACCCTGGACATCAAGATAGAGACGTAAATAAACAGTGGGGCGAATGTTTGACCTGGGAATAGGTGATACTGATGGCGGTATTACTCGTCAAACGGACTTCCCTTTCCCGGAGTTTTGTGGACATTCTTCAATTTCCCGAAGATAAACTGGAAAAACGTCCCAGACCTGAAGGACCTAATGACAGTTTCTGCTCAAAGTAAGTAATAATGATCTGTCAGAGACAAATGAGCAGAGTAGAGGAGGCTGTTTGTTGATCATAACAATCTGTCAGGTAACAGGTAACAGAGATGCATTCACTATATTGTGTAACCGAATGCCCTCGTTACGCAAAGGAATACGGTGAAAGCTAAGTTCTCCATGATGCATCTGTTTCTGAATCATGGGAAGCATCACAAAAACCCATCTCAGCAATATTTGTCTTATAATGTGCTTTTAATTAGTCTAAAACAGCCATTCAAAGCAGCTAGCTAACTACGGCGGAGTGATTTAGCGGAGGGACACACGGCGTGAGTCGGCTTGGGTCCGGATAAACTTTATATTTCCGAAAGATTAATGCACTTCAAAAAATGTATATGTAGCGTACTCTTAAACTGTGGTATTACTTTTTGATTTGAGTTCTTGTAGGCGGAGAAAATAGCCTTTAAATCCGGTACGGTACTTTTCCATTAGCGTCTTTTCTTCGTCACCGACTCTTCGACTGTGGCTTTCTGGTGGAGAAGAGAGAACTTTCTACTTTATCTACTGTCCTTAGCGGCCATATGGAGCTCATGCAACCCCACTTCAAAAATACTGAACTGTCCCTTTAAGGTCTGATGCACTTGCAGCAACTCTAAAAAATCTGTGGAAGAATGAAAATCAAAACAGAAGTGTCTCAGATGTGGCTTTGATTTTTGTTCACAGTGAATAAAATTACTTTAGATAAAATGATTTTAGGTGTCAACATGACCCAAAGCTCTGTGACTCTTAGAAGGAGACAGTCGACAGTTACCGCTTACAACAAAAGTTTGATCTCAGCTTTTGGGACACCCAGTGTCTGATTCAATCCTGACCTAAAAAATTTCTTCAATCTTCTGCAGCACTTGTGCTCCTCCATGTGATCGCCCTCCACGCATGACATGACATTACAGTGTGACCAGTATCGATCGGCACACATTCACCATCTCAAGACAAGCTGACCAAGACATGCCAGGAAATAAAGTCTCTTCTGCTTCATGCTCATCTTTACTTTTTCAGTCCTGTCTGACTCAACTCTGCAGAATGTTCCTATTTCCCCGCTGGGGCCAGACACACCTGCCAATTCTCCTCTGAGCACCAGAAAACATCTCAGAAGCATCAAGTGCTGCAAGTATCCATCTGTCCCCTCTCTTCTTTTAATCTCCTTTATTCGATTGCAGATCAAATTTGTTTTTTGTTGTCTGAGTTGCCACTGTCGTCTCTCTCCACTTTTGAAACTTTTCTGTTTGATTTTCAAACATGTTTTTTTAAAGTAAGGATGCAAATATGTTTTTTTCATGTATACCCAATTCCAAAAGAACTGGACCCTCGTGAAATGGGCAAAAAACAGGAAATACTTATTTACAAACTCTTTTAACATGCATTCAGTGTAATACATTACAACAACAAGGCATTCAATGTTTAAATTGATAAAACTTGATTTTTATTCTCTTATGGAAATAATCACACATACTTATTTTAACACCTGAAACATATTCCAGATGCAGGTTGGAAAGGGTTAAGAAAAGACTGAAGAGTTCTGCACAGCTCAAAAATACAAGGATCATCCACAGGTAAACAAGGAGATGCCTTGTTCAAGCAAACAGTTCAAGCTGATACAACTGATATGCAGCCCTCAATCACCTGTCAAACATCCTTCTAATTGGTATGTTACTTCAGCCATGACTTCTGCCTCCTTCCTGTACTCTAGCTGTGCATCCACACAGTGCTCAACCACACACACTATATTGCCAAAAGTATTTGCTCACCTGCCTTGACTCGCATATGAACTTAAGTGACGTCCCATTCCTAATCCGTAGGGTTCAATATGACGTCGGTCCACCCTTTGCAGCTATAACAGCTTCAACTCTTCTGGTAAGGCTGTCCACAAGGTTTAGGAGTGTTGATGGGAATTTTTGACCATTCTTCTAGAAGCACATTTGTGAGGTCACACACTGATGTTGGATGAGAAGGCCTGGCTTTCAGTCTCTGCTCTAATTCATCCCAAAGCTGTTCTGTCGGGTTAAGCAGAACTCTGTGCAGGCCAGTCAAGTTTATTCACACCAGACTGTCATCCATGTCCATATGGACCTTTCTTTGTGCACTGGTGCACAGTCATGTTGGAAGAGGAAGGGGCCAGCTCCAAACTGTTCCCACAAAGTTGGAGCATGGAATTGTCCAAAATGTCCAGAGTTCCTTTGGCTGGAACTAAGGGGCCAAACCCAGCTCATGAAAAACCTCCCCATACCTTAATCTCCCTGCCACCAAACTTTACACTTGGCACATGGCAGTCCAACAAGTATCGTTCTCCTGGCAACCGCCAAATCCAGACTCGTCCATCAGATTACCAGATGGAGAAGCGTGATTGGTCACTCCAGAGAACGCGTCTCCACTGCTCTAGAGTCCAGTGGTGGCGTGCTTTACACCACTGCATCAAACACTTTGCATTGCACTTGGTGATGTGAGGCTTGGATGCAGCTGCTTGGCCATGGAGACCCGTGAAGCTCTCTGCGCTGTTCTTGAGCTAATCTGAAGGCCAGTTCTTAAAAAGCCAACTATTAAAAACTGTTTAAGGAAGGAAGTTATGTCTGTCAGGTCTCCTGGGCTAGAAAAATATGGACCATCCAGACTGTTATGAACACAAAGTTCAAAAGTCAGCATCCGTGATGATGTCAGGGGGCATTGTGCCCATGACATGAGTAACGACATGTGTTTAAAGGCCTTATAATTACATGAGCTCAATCAGCATGGCCTCAAGGTCTTTGCACTCTTAGTCCATTTTTTAAGAAGTGATTTTTTGGTTCATAACCAATGATGTCAGACACAAACTTTGCACACAGAGTCTGAAGTATCTAGTCTTTTGGTCACTAAAAAAACTGCAACAAGAGACAAAACATCAGAATTGCCAAGAGGCACAGATGATGATGCACTTTTTTTTACTCCTTAAAACCAGAGATGCTCAGATGCGTCAGGCTTGTGAGTCACAGTGTTGTGTAAAACTTTTCAGGGGGCAAGAATTCAACCTTTGAGTTCAGTCACTACACCTAAGGTAACAGTGAAGCATCAAGCTTGGTCTTAACTATATTTCACGGCTAAAATCCACAAAATGAGAGCAGCACAGGGATTGGAGTTAAGTTTTAGAAAGAGGGAGAGACAGGGTGAGAAGGAAAAAGTTGTGTGCACAGTTCTTCTCCCAGCTGCTGCTCTTAGTTGTCTAACGATGAGTGCGAAAAAGCTGCATATTAATTATGTTTAAAATGACAAAATAAAGACAAATGAGAGTCATAAGTTTTAGCATCAGTGGACAAACATAGTTGACATATGTGAGCTCATTCTTTATAAACAAAGCCAGTTTTCTCCATAGTTGTGTTAGCTGTTCTGTATTCCAAACTCTTACAGATACACGGCACATAAAACTGGAACCTGTTCCTGCTCTTGTGTCGTTCGTTCCTGCTGCTGTCCTATGCACCAATTCTAGCAATAAAAAAAGTCATCTCAATGTTTTGGAAAAAAAAACAGAAGTCCAACCTGTTTACTTGTGGTTAGAAGACATAATGAAGTTTCTTTGTTAGAGGGAATTTGCCTCTCTTTTTCTCCTTTGTTGCCAACTATGCAGTAAACATTAGAGCTCAGCAGTGGAAAGCTGAATTGACATCATCTTCTTTGGGGGTTTAACAGACATAATTTAATTTTATATATGAGTGGATTTTAGGTAGAAAATTTAAAACGTGTTCAGGGGATATTTAGGACCAGTAAACTTGATGAAAAAAATAAGACCCCCGATGTCTACGAAAGTTTCATTTTTCTTGTAGGTTAAAGATCTAAAATCAAAAGAATTCCTTCTATCAGACCCCCCCAAAAAAGATAAATCTTTGCTTTCAAGCATGGTTATTATTTAGAAAAGAGAGCTGGGGTGCACTCTGCGTGGCCTAGTTTGTCAAGACAGGAAGGAAAGACACACCCGGGAGGAGAAAGATCTGCTGAGCTCCACACTGAGTCCAGGATGAGTACATATGGGTTTTTCTAAACCAACATTTGGATTCATTTCTTAATCTTTCAAGGCTGGATTGCTTCCTTCCCCAGGCTTGGCATTGGCAGGAGGTTGTGTCTACACCAGCTGTCTGTTCTGCTCTCTGGGACACACTGCCCCCCAGTGGAAAATGGGTGTAACTGAAGGGCTGGATCATGCAGTAATGAGTACAATCTTTATGAATGGAGAGTTTTAATTTACTGCAAATGTGGAAGTAAAGGATAAGGACAAGAGCAGGTGAGGTTTTAACTTGACTCCTGTATCAAACTTTGTCTGCTCTTGGATGTTGTATTAAAAATGGGTATGCAGGTCTAATAAAGAGGGCATCTGCCTGGTAAAGTTATCTGAGGATACAGCATATTTAACTCTTCTTCAGGTGTCAAAGGCAGACCTTGGTATCGTCGTACTGCAGGGGTGGGCAACTATCAATACCAAAAGGGCCACATTAATTTTCTTAAGTGCCCGAGGGCCACACTGTTACATATTGTCGGCACTCTCAATAAAGAAAAATATCTAAATGAACAAAAAAATACAAAAGTTTAAAGCTTAACCAAGGATTATACCAACACTTCAATATTCTAACTCAAACACAATTCAAAATTAAAAATGATCTAAATGAACGTGACACATATTTAAAGAGACTGTGAGGGGTTTCTAAGTAATTACAAAAAAGTCTCACTTTTAGATATATGCCTGATCGAAATACACACTTTAAGATGAGTTTTATAGCATCAAAATAGGTTATCTATAAATGCTATTCCTTAGCCTTCTGGTCGGGTCGGACAGGGCTGGACTGGCCTGGATACTCAACTTCGGGGACAAGACAATTAAAACTAGAGCAAATTTATATTATTCGGACACGTCTTAGGGTACCGGGCTGTAAGTAGCGATATATAGCCGGCTACAACACTACGATACTAAGTTTTCCAAAAATTGCTTGTTGTCACACATCAAAAACTACCACTATGTAACTAGAAAGAGATACATTACCTCGTCGCTTTGCATCCTGCAAGTTGTTAAAAAAAGAAGTTATAAAGCAATGCAGAGTTCTGAGGAAGGTCTGAGCTGCATTTTTATTAGCATCACAGCACACACACGCTTTGGCTTATGGTGCGTTCAAGTTGTAGTCAGAAGTAGGAATTTCTGGGTTCTGAGTAGGAAACTACAACTGGAACGTTCCCCGAAGTCACAATTTCCTACTGGAAACTCGGTGAAACCTCGCCACCCCCGAGTTGACAATCGAAGATGGATGCCCCCAGTGTGAACAGTTATTTAGCTCCTGCAATAATCAATTTATTTGCACTTCTGACTGGGGTGTGTCGCTCTAGATCAGCTGTATACATAGTATTGTTAGACTCATATTTACAAAAATGCCATAGTGATAATCACATTCTTCATACAACAACGCAGGGTGTGCTAACAACAGCTAACAATAGCCTGGTAGATTGGCATTTTTTTTTCCGACTTCAACTGGAACGCCGATAAATTGGAGATGATGTCACTCCCATTTCCGAGGTTACTGCAACACAGCATTACAACAGTCGCCGCGCGTGCTCATGGGTAGCAGTCTTTAATGTCGCCGGAAACAGATTCTCCTCACAGTCCCTTTAAAGCTAATTTAAGCTTCTTTTTAATGCAATAAAAGAAAGATTGTTTACCAGTTTTTAAAGCTCAAATATATTAACATCACCATTGTTTCCAAATATGGTTTATACCAATGCTATAAATTATGTTTTAATGCCTCATAAAATATTTTCAGAGACACAATCATAGTGAAGTTGGAACCTTAATAACCTTAACCTTATTCAAATGTATGCATTACGTTGTACTGGTTACTAATGATGTATCATATTTAGCAACTGTTGTTCTGTTTCTTCATTTTTCCAGTTTGTTTTGTTTTTTTGTGGAAATGACTAGTGGGCTGCATTGAGCAAGGTGAAGGGCCACATATGGCCCCTGGGCCGAGTTGCCCACCCCTGTCGTACTGGCTTTCATTAACTGGTGTGATGAGAACTTTCTTTACCTTTAATGTGTTTGAAACAAAATAGTTAATCACTGTTTTAGAAAGTCATGTGAAAAACCCAAGGGGAGCTCCATTCACGGTGAGGCTGCTGAAAATGTGACACAAACACATATTTGGGAGCAATGTTTGATTCTTAGTTGAAGCTTGATGTGAACACTGATTGTATTGTGAAACACAGCCAACAGAAATGTATTATACTGAAGGGTTAAAATCATTGGATGAATAGTGTCATTATTTTTCTTCATTTGCTAACTTGATTGTCCGTCAGTTAAAGACAACAGCCTCTACAGTATTGTTAAGGTTTGCTCCAAATTAATCAGAGTCCAGCAAAGAGACTTGTGTTCTTTATGGCAGGGAAAGGTGGTCCAAAAAGCCAAAGACCTAATTTCCCAGCATGACCACATCCTGTTATCTGAGTTTATGCCAATGCCCTCCAGCGACCAATTTAAAGCACCTGTCAGGAAAAAAAAGCATTACTCTAAATCTTTATCCCTTCAGCCATAAAGCTGTTGAACCTTTATAGCAGTTACTTGGAAAGAAAAGCTTGTATTTATTATGTTCCTGTTCTTGAGCTCAACTACACTGTTTTTTAAATCGTTATGTTTATTGATATTTCTTGAATTGGTGGCCTGCTCACGCATTCTCTGTGTAGACATCTGATGTACAAAACATCTTGGTGGACTGTATTACTTATTTATTCCCATTGTAGAAGTCATTTCAAACGTTTTTTGAAGAATTTATATTTAAGTCAACTAATTAAAGCTTTTTTGAAAAGCTATTTATTTTCTATCTCTTTGAAAATGCCCTTGACTTTCTCTCGACTGTTCACTGAGGCCATGAAAGGCTTTAAAATCTGTGTGCTTCATTACTAAAAATGCCACAGGAGGGCACCAATACACCGTGAGCACCACTCAATCACATGCTGTTCATTGACTATTATTATTACTCCTTTTTTCCTGACTGCTGTGTGCTGAAATGTATGTGTGGTCTGATTAACTGTAAAACTGAATTGCTCTTAGAGATAAAGTTGTCTGATTTGGAATCTGAAGAGCAGTCAAGAAAATGTAAAGTTATGACCATGAAATAAATATGCAATGATTGATCCGTAAATGCAGCATAACTGAAACAGCATGACTGAGCTATAGTTGTACTGAAAAGAACAATGTTGTAACAGAGTCATAACTGCCTTAAAGTAAAATGCTGTACCTGAAACACCCAGAGTCAACACAGAAAAGTGACTTAACTGTTTTGAAAAATTCACATAGTTTCAATTTTTTTGACCGTCTTTCATGAACTCATGGACAGAAGAGGCAAATAAACAGCAAGGTTCCGTTAAAGATGTGCATATAACTTTTTCAGTAACTGTGTTTTGGTTTTGCTCAGTCCGTCAAAAATGTATATCGGTCACCTCCAGCAGAAGGAACAAGATCTTCTCCCCCGAACAAGTACAATCACTTTTTTTTTTTTGACAGAACCAGTGGATTATGATGAGAACACACTGGTTTAACATGAAACTCTTGAGTGCACATGGAAATAATAATAATAATAATAATAATAATAATAATAATGCATTTTATTTAAAAGCGCTTTTCAAGACACTCAAGGATGCTGAACAAAGAACAACCAAAAAACAACCACAGTAAAATCAACAATAAAAATAAAATCAACAATAGAAAAGCACAAACAGATAAGGACCAGTGGGGAGAGGAGGTAAGCTATTGTCCAGTGGGGTATGCAGTCCTGAACAGGTGGGTTTTGAGTCTGGACTTGAAAAGAGACTGGGAGGTCAGGTTTCGGAGGTCTGGAGGGAGAGAGTTCCAGAGCTGGGGAGCAGAACGACTGAAGGCCCTGCTCCCCATGATACTGAGGCGGGCAGAGGGCACAGTGAGGTGGGTGGAGGAGGAGGATCTGAGGGAGCGGGCTGGAGTGAGGAGGTCAGACAGATATGGAGGGGCGAGGTTGTGGATGGCTTTGAAAGTATACAGAAGGATTTTGAATTCTATTCTATGCTTGACCGGTAACCGGTGGAGCTGCTGAAGGATGGGGGTGATGTGATGGTGGGAGGGGGTTCTGGTGATGATATGGGCAGCTGAGTTCTGGACCAGTTGGATTTTATGGAGGGACTTTTGAGGGAGACCGAAGAGGAGGGAGTTACAGTAATCTAACCGGGAGGTGACGAGGCTGTGAATAAGAATGGAGGTGTTGTGAGGAGTGAGGGAGGGGCAAAGACGGTTGATGTTACGGAGGTGAAAGGGTGATACTATTGATGTGAGACTGAAAGGAGAGTGTGCTGTCGAGGATGACACCCAGACTCTTAACCTGAGGGGAGGGGAAGATCGAGGAGCTGTCAATGGAGAGAGAGAAGGTGTCAACTTTGGAGAGTGTGGATTTAGTGCCGATAAGAAGTTCTGTTTTATCACTGTTTAGTTTGAGGAAATTGGAGGTGAACCAGGACTTGATATCGGATAAGCAGGAGATAAAGGAGGGAGGTGGGAGCGTGGCGGTAGGTTTGCAGGAGAGGTAGAGCTGGGTGTCTTCCGCAAAGCAGTGGAAATGAATATTGAATTTACGACAGATGACCAAGAGGGAGGAACTGAGAAATGGTCCCACAGATACTCTGTTCCACTGAAACTTTGGTAGTATGTACAATCAGTAGACCGCTGAGGCATAATATTTTATAGGCTGTCCGCTAATGCTTACAGTAATGGTAATTTCTTCTATTCTTCGTCTGGCCGCATGCGGTCTGCCCCTTTCACTCAGTGTGACCCACAAGTTCATTTTAAATATCAGAACTGTAATCATGAGACAATGTAAAAAAAAAAAGTACCATGTAAGCATTAAAAATCTTATTTCCTAAAAAGAATATTGTAATTGCCATATATTTAATTCTTTGCAAGACTTCAGCATTGTAACTGGAATCTTTGTTCTTTAAAAATCTTGTATATGTATCTCCCTATGTATGGACAGAAAGCAGGCCCATATTGGAATAAACAGTAAATATGTTTATGCACTGAAAAAAGATGCTCAAATCAGCTGGAATTCTATGTTTTTCTCAGTTGATACAATCTTATAATTTGCATTTCAACTTTATCTTAGTTTTTATAAATGCTATATGTGTTCCTTTTCTTTAATGAGGTAAGCATTTAGATTAAATAACGAGCATGTGGCTCTCCAGGTTGCCAAAGTTTCTTCTGTTTCAGAGAAAGTGTTTATAAAATAGTTTCATTTCTCAATGCATAACTCAGCATATAACTGACATTCCATGTGACTGATGCCATTGTGGAGTGTTTGACTGTGTAAACAGAAATAAATTTGTTTTGAGAGGAATAGAAGATTAACATACTGTAGGTGTTTTCCCTTTCTGTCACCTCACTGTACAAATCATATGACCCAACACCACACAGCAGGGCTTCTATCTTGTTCAACTATGTTGAAGTTCCTTGTTAAAAAACTCAATGCAGCTATCAGATTTTGACATGTCTGCAGAACTCAGTTTCAGCCCTGCTTCAAACAAGTCCACACAAGCTGTGTCTGGCCTCTCGTGGACACATATTGAACTAGAAAAGCACTCAGAGAGCGCAGACCTCAGTCAGCACCACAGTCCTCTCCCATATTGTGATTTCTACCATAAATATTAGTCCTATCTTTATTTCATATTAATATTTAGATTCATTGACCATGAAAACATACCATTAGCAACTGGCTTCATAATGATATCTATTTTAGTTCAGTAGTTATTCACGAAAATCACATTTTTAGTCATGGCGGATCCAGACAGTGATCCAGATCAACACCAAAATTGGACCACTTCTTCCTTTTCCCATGCTGAACATTTCCTGAAAATTTCATCAAAATCCATCCATAACTTTTTGAGTTATTTTGTTCACAGACAGACAAACTCCCCCGAAAACATAACCTCCTTGGCGGAGGTAATAAAAATAGTTCAAGACCTTTAAAACTGTCTCTAGTAAGTCCAACATACTGGACCATTGTGACTCATTGTCAGTACCTCAAAAGCCACAGCACACTTTGAAAATCCCTGCTCCATATGTGATTTGCTGAGATTGAGAAAAACATATACATAAAAACAAAATATTAACAGACATTTCATCTCAATATGCCGTAGCCATTAGCTTTAGCGGGATACCTCCAGAATAATCATTGTGCTAATGTCTCACAGACTTAGGAAACAGGTGATTTATACTTAACATATTTCCTGAGATCTACAGTAAAGGACAAATGCTAAGCATCAAAATAAATGAACAAGTCAGTGGTAAGGTTTTAATTTTTATTGACAGTCCAGCCTGTTCTGTAGAATTGAACATTCAGTCCCTGAACAGAAAAGTTTATTTTCCTCTTTACTCAACATAAACAACTTAAACCCCTGCTTTGTTTCTTTACTGTTACAGTTTAAATCTCTACCATAAGAAAAAGTTAGCATGACTCTATGTCGCATACATTTACAATGTAATAATAGTTTCCCTTTCTGAGGTCAACACAAACTGATAACAGATAAATCAACTTATTGTACATAAATATATAGATATGGCCCTACAGCAGGATCACTGTAATAACTTACATTCAGATGATTTTTTTGACACACAGGAAAATCAGCACACATGAACACACAAGCACCTCATCGCCTCAGACTAAGCACTTGGTAGAGTCGAGAAATACTGACAAAATCATGATTGATTGAAGCAGACAGAGATGTATAAATTGATGGAGCATCACTGAACTCTCATGTTGCATGTCTCTGTTGTGAATGGAAATGTTCCTAAGAGGACTAAAAATCTCTATGAGCTTAAATTAAATACAATCTCAAAAGTCATTTACCTAAACAAACACATCAGACATTCAGTTATATGCAAGTCTAACAATCAGAGTGTTTAATAAATATATTCTTAATTACTATTAATCTCAGACTTGTTAACATCACTGGTTCAAACAGTCTAATAATCAAGGATTGAACAGACCACTGCCAGCAGCAGAGAAGGCCATTTTCTTCATTATTTATTGAAAACTGGAGCAGTAGTCAGAGGACGAGACATCAGAGGGGGCAACAGATCCAAATGTGCTCAGAGGCTTTAAAAGTCAGGCCACTCATATCAAACAGATGAACAGCATCCCCTGTTTTCTAAATATAGAGAGTAACTTTCAGGGAAATATGTCAAACAAGCGTCCCAGAGGCCGGTCACTGGAACAGGGTCAGTGGTACGACAAACGCCCTCCAGCAACAAAATGTGCTCCGTCTCTGTGCTCTAAAACCAACATCTGGATATCTTAGGCTACTCCTATATCTACTTTTGAATGCATATAGGGATGGGTATCAAGAACTGTTTTCGTAGATCCGTGATCTAAGCTAATTCGTTTTAATGTTTAGGGCACTGACATGGGCATTGTTAATCTTATTTCCACATACCTTATAAAACACTTGTATGATCATCATGAGAGGCAGTCAACACAAAAGATGACAAATGAGTTCAGAAAGTAATCATGGCATCAACATGCAGAGGCATTTATCATCTCGACTCAGCATCAAGAATCAGGAGTGCCTGGAGTCTGACGCTTACTCTGGAAATCTGTGCACGCCTAATTTGAGTTTTAAAACGTCGAGTCAAACGTTGTTGAAATCGAGATCCCACATGACGAAAAATTATATCAGATGAAACAGTTTTTATGGTAAGTGGTGCGTAGCAGGTCCACTGTTGCAGCAAACCACACACTGACAGACGCATTCACCAAGAAACCAAACTCTGATTCAGCTCGTGACCTGTATCTGTGGATACAAGCTAGTGTTAACAAATATGGCCGACCACAGACAGAAGTGAAGCTGAACGGTCCAGCTGTTAGCTACTCATAACATCCACAGCAGAAGTGATCTCAGTCGAGCTCTTCTTCTTGTCAGTTCAAACAGGACGTGCTGTATTTATTAGCAGTTGTAGGACTCGTGTTGTTTCCACAAATCAACAAGTTGGTCCTTCATGATTTCTGCAGTTGCCATGACGATGTTTGGTGTGTTTTCTGCTTAAACCTTCTGACTGGTTACTGTTACTTTATGTGTAAAATCCCAGAGGATATGCTTTTCTGCCCTGTGTGTTCTCCTCACACATTTTCTCCAATTATGAACACTGAACGGGTTTAATGTTTATAAATTCAGGATGGCCCCAAAGCAAACCACTTAAGAACCATTGTGGGAGGGGGAAGCCACTTTTGAACACACTTCCCACCAAGGAAATATCTGGCAAGATAATCTTAAAGACTATCCCATATTCAGGCCTTTGCTGACTTTGGTCAGATGGGGGGAATCAGGCCAAAAGTCAGTCGATTATTTTGTAGTGTGAGCCCTGCTTTCGATTAAATTCTGTGAAAAAAGCAGAATCAGAGGGGACATTGGCTTCACTGATGTCATTGATTCCCATCCCTATAAACACATTATTTCGATGACTCATTGTATTGTATAATTTTAACCACGCACTCATTAGATCTAGACAAATAAACAAAATAACATTATGATGCAGAATTTTTGTGAACTATATAATTTGCAAACAGACAAGCCTCAATGAAGTGGTCCCCTCTTTCTTCAGTCTAACTTTGGTATGAGTGCACTTGAAAGGCTTTAGCAGTGGATTCAACAGTTTTTGTCTTAAATAAACGATATTCAATCTGCATTTTGCTGAAATAAGATGAAAGTACTGAGGTAACCAAATCATCTCTATGTTCCACATCCTTAAAGCTCACTCTACACAAACATGAGGAGACTGGGTTTTCTCCACAAGAGAAAACTGACAAGAGCAACATGTGTATCATGCAGTTCTGCTTCTTCTGCTCTCACAGTGTTTTCGCAGGTGTGAGTTTACCTGGACCTGGCCTGAACTGTCTAAGAGCTACATGACCCTGTGGGTTGAATACAAAGGAGAAGATCAAAGATTGTAGAAAAAGAGAGACAAAAATAAGTATGTGTGAACAGGAGACACTCAGCAGGTTCAAATGCAAACACATTTCATTGCACAATATTACTCACAAGTCCTTCTACTGAACTAAAAGAAATAAAATAAAACAAACATCCTACTCAAAGATACAGTTTGTTGGCTGTTTTAGGCACATGAGTACAGTAAGTCACAGCAGGATGAAACTTGAAAGCCACAATCTGGATTATTTCTAAAATATATCTTACAAACATACAGTGACTGGAGGGTTAAAATGAGCTTTTTGTAGAAAATAATCTTCAATGCTAACATTATAACTTCCATTCAACATCAGTGCAATTCAATCAAAATAGAATCTTCAAAGGTGTAAAACTGCAATTTAGGCCCGAATATAGGATCATCATTGTTCTCCAAAGGTGTTTCTGTTATTAAATGAAGTAAATGTGACTCTGATTCTGTGTTTTAAAATGTCAAAATAAAGCTGATTATTCAAAAATTTTGGGATAAATAAACTACAGAGATCCCTTTATCAGAAATGAATCTAATCATCTGTCCAGTGTGCTTCAGTCCATAATGAACAAACAGGATCACTTCGTCCAAATCAGATTGTTTTTGTGGTCTGAATAGCCCTAATTTATGATGATGTCTTATAAAGTCTTAAAGCCAAAGTAAATATGATGATTTTGGACTTTGGAGTATTTCCATACTTCTCAGTTCACGTAATATGAACCAAACTGCAGGAATGATACAAAGCAACTGACTTTGTCTGATATCATATTTATCCACGCAGTAGGTTGGTTAAAATGTAATATATATATATATAAAAAATGATTTATTTGTTGATTTATGATATTTTAATACTTAAAAAGTTTGAGGTAATTTACTGTCAATGTATGTTTTTTTCCACTTTTAACATTATGAGTGTGGCTTCTGGTAAATTATAACCTATAATCCAAAAAACGCCTTTTGATTCTATACAATTAATGATAGCATTTTCTTTTTTTTAATGTCTAAGAGTGGCAGTTATGGGTAGGAAATGTTTTAGGAAACAAAGATCCATGACAAAGCACCTTTTTAGTTGTGACATGCATGGAAAGATTTTTTTATAACTCCTGAATATTTTATAATTTTGGTGTTGAAACAGTAATGTCTGGATAAGTAATAAAAGGGACTAAACTGAAAACTGTTATCTCTTGGCATCTAATTATTATCAGGTTTTACCTATCTTTCAAGTATTCTTTGACTTTTTTCTAAAAACAAACAAACAAAGGTGTCACCATGTTTTCCCGTTTTGAATTTCAAGGGAACGATTTATTCTTAGATTCTTTATAAATAATAATATGAAGGGGAACAACATAAATCTTATTTCCAGGCCAAGACATTATCATAAAAATGAAGTTTTCCTTTAAACTGTGTGCACTCATTCATACTCAGAAAAAATAAACACATACAAATCTTTTAATCCCTCTAAATTTTTACGGCAATACATTGCACTAAAATAATTTAGTTTTCCTTTATGTACTCTTTCATTTTGAGAAAAACAATGGAGAATTAAAAGGACAACTGGAAAAGTGCCACTGAACTTTCACCAGATTGGGCTTCTTCCTATTTTACTATGTTAAACACAGTATATTGCATATACAACATACAGGTAAATGGACACTGAGGAAGGCAACATACTTTGTCTGTCTGACGGTAAATGAGTAAAACACAGTGTAACAGAGTCAACCACTGGATCATTCATCACTATGGTCATCAGACTGTTTGGTTGAGTCTGCGGGTGGATTTTTGTCTTCGCTTTAATCTTTTCAGTATCGTAGATGGAGGTTGGTTGTGTAGTAAAGCAGAGTGTTTTGGTTGCTTGATTATATGTCTAATCATGGGGCGTGGGTAAATGTGTTTAAATGAGGGCCAGCACACTAAACATCTCCCGTTATGTTCCACTTTCATCATCACTGTTTATGTCGCTGCTGGTTGAATGCCACAGTCTGCAGTTTGGCCGTGTGTGTCTCTGTACGATCGTCTGTGGTGCGACAGTTTCCAGTGCGTGTAGGGTCTGTGGTATGTGTATGGCCTTTTTGACCAGAGTGTGATTCGTCTGTGTTTTGCTTGTCTCCTTCGTGTGCACTTCTTCTTGGGTACTAGGGGGTTGCATTGTGTGTGGTATAAGTATTTCTGTGCTGGGCGGACCTCCTGGGTCTTTCATAGCCATGCTTGCCCCGACCATGGCAGGATAGCTTCGGTTTCTCCTCAGCCCTGCATTCAAGCCTGGGAGACCCCCACCTAAAGCACTGTTCCCCAGTCCACTAGAGCCAAAGGAGGCTAAGAGAGAACCTGCAGATGTGACAGAAGGAGGGAGGGTCCGGAAACGTTTCAGTTTGTCCACAAGTCCGAGGTTCATCGTGTCTGTTTGCTCATCTTCTGACTGCTCCCTCTCTGCTTCCCCCAGCACCTCCCTCAGGATGGTACGAGCTGGCTTAGAGGCCAGGAAGGTTTGGTAAAACGGCGGATCATCATTTGTAGGGCTGAACTGGAAAACTGGGCACGTGGAGGTAGAAGACCCTGATTTAGCTCGGGGGGAGTTAGGTGGGGTGGACGGTTCGAGGAGAAGTGTGTTTGGACGTTTCCCAATTCGTGGGGGCTCCGTCTCCTCTGATATGTCACTGCTCCTACGTGCCACTGCTCCTCTGATGGGCGTCGAAGCTCCACTGGCATCCAACCCTCGGTCCCAGCTGCAGGGGTTATACACCGAGGCGGAGATCCCGTGCTCCAGCAGGAGGCGCACCAGGCCCAAAGAAGTGCTGGTGGTCTTGGTGGAGTCTCTAAGGTTGGTGGAGGACTCGGCTAGAGACAGGGAGAGAGAGAGGCGGCGAGGGGTGCAGCAGGGGGTATAGGAGGGTGTATGAGGGGCAGAAAATGGTACAGGGGAGGGAGCTGGGGTAGAGGGGCCGGTGCACGCACTGCTCTGACAGGCGGAGAGAGCCGGGCTGTTGGTGGAGGAAGGATAGTTTAAGACAGGGATGACAGAGGACACATGAACGGGGATAGAAAGGACAATGAGAGGGAAGGATGTGCAGAGAGAGAGAGGAGCAGACATGAGTTATCAAGACATTGTACTCCTGTTAGTTTATTGAAATCAGGCACAACAATGCCCGAAACTAAAAAATCAAAGGTTTTCAGACACATTAGACTTCTTTCACACTGTTAGTTTGTTAATAGAGACTTAATATATGTAGCAATACACTGAGAAGGGCTTGAGTACGAGTCATTATACCATCAATAGCGCTTATTTGTCATCACATAACCTGGTAGTAGCCTTTTGGTAATGTGGGGAAAGAGGTCATACACAACAGAGGTGTCACCTCCCCTTTCATGAGTTGATGTGCACTGACGTCACCCGTCTTCCAGATCATGTCCCCTCAGTCTTGACAGCGAGGATCAATACGTTCTGAATCACAGCTGTCTGCAGTACGGTGATCTGATATTAATGAGAGTTAAACAGCCGACCATTCTGCTTAATAAAGGACACAAGGCCTGCACAATAGACGCTGATCTGGGCCCTGAAATTGATTTTCCCAGCATTCATTAAAGGGGACATATCATGCTTGTTTCTCCTTTTCACTATGCCAGACTAGGATGCCTGTAAAGCATTTCTGCCCTCAGTACAAGTCATTTAGTTCCTTCATTGCCCCACAATTGTGTTCTCAAAGTCCTCATTTTCGGCGATTATCCTGGTCTCGTTGAAACGCTCAGACCTCAGGATGACCTAAAGTTACCTCGCAACATCACAGCCCTTTGTGCTCCGATTGGTCAGTTCTATTGGGGGTAGAGCCAGCCTGTCCTTCTTCTTCTACTGTATTTTCTGGCAGGCTCAAAGCAGCAACCGCGTATTGAGTCCCCCTACAGGCCAGAGTTGGTAATGAGTGATTGTGAGCTAGGGAACTATAAACCCCCGCTGGACGGCTGTGTTCCTCGGTGAGGGTTTGTGGCTAACGGACATCACAGAGGAGGAAGTGTTTTATCAGATTACTCCAATAAAAAGAAAGGGACCTCGTGATGTCACGACGTTTGAAATCTCGCGGACATCTCGCAATGACCTATTTTCAGAGGCATCAAATCTCGTTCTAGGATATCAGAAAAAATACAATATCTCATTTTTTGAAAATTAAGGGGGTGTAAGGTCTTGTTTTCAAATTTATTATATTATATGTAAGTATTAAATCATGCATCAGCATATGTCTCCTTTAAAGGTTGTCGAGATATCATAAGTCTAAACTCTGATAGAAAATCAGCACAGATATTCCATATTTGAAACCTGCTTTGATATAATAGTAAAAATAAAGAGAATAAGATATTCTCCTAAAGGTGCGTTCACACCGCAAGCGACCCAGCTACCAAAGTCGCGTCGCCCACTGAGGTAGCGTCGCGCGTCCATAAATAGCCTACCTGTTTGGTCGCCTGGTGTCGGCCGTCCCTCGGTGACGTCACGTCTGCTCGAGTTTTACCGCGATCGTATCATATATCCCATAATAGGGTGTATAAGCGGACATTATTCCAGCTGTATCCTTTTCACTAACTTATCAAACACAAAACTCTGCAGCTGATGATGCAGCAGCATCCTCTGTGAGTTTACTGCGGTCCGTCTGCTAATGTCCTCACTGAGATTAGTTCCGCCTATGCGGAAGTCATCCGCCCTGTAGTCCGGATGAATAACAGCACCGTCACACGTACACACACCGCTGATTGGCTGATGCTGCACAGCCACGCACAACATCGCCTGAATAGATCAACTTCTTTTTTAACTTTGACATCGCGCGACGAGTGAAGCGGTCGTCTTGTCGCCAGCTGTCGCGTCGTGGGAGGGTTAGCCCCACCCCATCGCGGCTGTACATTGACTTTGAATGGAGAGTGATCGCTGAGGTAGTACAGGTAGCGTCTGGTGTGAACGCACCTTAAGAGGAACACCTGTTTTATTTCATTTTATCGACAGCCTGTAGTGCAGAAAAAGCAGCTAACTGTACATACAACACATTTGCTGTTAATTCTTGAAAGTTCCCCGTTTTGTAAACAACGGCATTATTTCACCAATAAATTTTACAGTTATTAAAACCATTTCCTGTGTTAAGAAAGAAAAAACAAACTTTTAAAGCAGGAGATTTTGGGGTACTCTGGGGGGCCGCCTTCCAAAAGTTTGCCTCAAACCAAGAGATTGTTTTAAACTGTTAATTCACATTGAAACCTATTAATACTGTTTCTGTATGGATCAAATAAAGATCATATTATGATACCTGCATGAGAACTTCGACGGGTAAAGATGCAAGAAAGAATAAAACTCTAATGATGTTTATGAGTCTTTGAGAAAACAAAAGTGAACCCTTCTATAAGTGAGCCAAAGCTATGCAGTTAGTAAACCTTTTCCCTGCTTAAGATTAAATCACAGATCCTTGCCCACACCCTGCAGACTTCATCAGTGTTTTGAATTAAATTAGTATTTTAAAACTATAATTTTAAACCACATTAGTATTGTTAGCAAAGCACAGATGTCCACACTGCTGTGAATACTTATGTGGTTAATCGCAGATGTCATTTCTGTTTAAAAACACCTAAAATCTTTAAGATGCACTCTCATGCATTGGCTCACCCATGTACAACCAGAGTAAACTCAATGGGTCTGCTCTACTTCAGCCATGACAACCATTTGATACAACTCCAGTTCATCTTCCTCATCACATGATCTGCTGCAGCCAACCAGAGGAACAAGGAGAATGAAGTAAATTAGAGGGGAATTAGTCCCTGAGAATCAGCCAGTACATGCTGAGAAGATAGAGGCTTTGTTAAAGTCATGACTATGGCCTCCAGATTCAGCTGGTTTTCATAGAACATTGTAGCCATCATACTTGACTTCTTGAGATGCTATTTCAGTTGCCACCCACTGTCTGTAGAGGTTTATGACATTGAATATGACACATCTGAAAACGAACAAATTTTGCTGGACAAGCATTCGGCCATATTTAAGACTTTTACCTGGGGGACACAGAGGTCAGCTGGTCAGAGGGGTGGAGAATCCTGCAGGTGGTGAAAGTATACGTGGAGCTGGTGTGGGACATACACTTCCCTGGGAAATTGACTGGAGGGGACAAGAAACAAAAAGAGGGGGGGGCTGTAAGTAAGGAGACAAAGGCACCAAGCAGCACTGCAAAAACACTGAACGACAAAGAAGAGAATAGAAAGACTGCAACCACAGCGTCAGCGCCAAGCAAGTGGAAAAGAGAACCCAGAGTTAGAAACAAGCAGCATTTCCCACAGAAATATAATCTACGAATTGGGTGGTAGGGGTACCGTGCGGTGCTGGTGGTAGTGGGGTTCACAGAACCTTATTCTTGATTATTTACTGTGTGTCTGCTCTTCTGTCTGTTACTAAATCTTATCAATAATCCTGAAGTGTTGGTGTGTAGGATGACATCAACGGCAAGCAGCAGCAAAACAAAGTTTAAACCCACAGGAGCAAACTATATTCTCAATAAAAGATGTTATGGCACAGCAGATGTATTAAGGATCAGAAATATTTATCAGCATAACAACAGATGTTTATATCAAGACTGTTGTTTAAATTGAATTATGGGATGCTTACAGCCTTATGGTTCTGTCTGTGCCCCACATGGAAAGTAGCTCCTTATCCAAATTTCATTTCCCTTTTTATCTCTCTTTATTCAAACAGTGCTTACAAAAGTATTAGACTCACTTGAGTTCTCTGAGAAGTCAGAAATTAATCGAGCATAACTACTATTTAAAATCTTTGGCAGCTAGTAATAATGTGCATTACTATTTTTTTCTTTTTGTGTAAAACAGTAAATCTGAAAATGAATGATCAAGTCACAACAACAGCTGTCCTTAAAGGGTTATTGGAGCTTTGACCTGAAACTTATCTTATCACCAGAGTGTTTCGTTACAAACTCTGACTCTGGGAGGTAGCACTACCTGCTCAGAGGCTGTTATCACAGAAGCAGGTCTCACAGGTTTAAACTAACTCACACCTTCTTTACTGTGTCACTAACTTTATATTCTCTTTACCCCAATATTCAACTCTATCCACTATCCCAAATACACCCTAAAAAGCTCTTTCAACAGTAATATCTTAAAATATTTATGATTAATTACGAGTGCTGACATCCATTACTGCTACTATTTGCTTTGACAGTAACATTACTTGTAAGTGATCCATAAATAAATCACATCAGATCATGTGCTCCTGAAGGTGACCTAACTCTAAAGTGTGCAGTCAAATCCAATCTTAGCCCACGGTGAGAGCTGTGTTCATGTGACTTGGACAGCTGCACCAATAACACTTGATATATGTGTACGTGACCACATGCTGGACACAGGCCATGATGTTTCGGAATGTATAGTGCACTGACTGAAAGGAAAAGTGAATGTAAATACTTGTCTCCAAAGTATTAACTAAATAAATAAGTGATTGACACCAAAATTTGAAGAAATCCTTTTTGCAGAGGTCTGTCATCAGTGAAGATTTAAACAGAGATGTGATAGGGTGAATGAAGCAACACTGGCAGTGTAAGAAAATGTGAACAAAGGAGAAAGAAAATGAAGATGCAAAATAATGAACAAATAAAAGATGTACTCTGTTTTGTTTGGGTTCCAAGACTGCAAACATGGGCTGGCGGAGGGACGGATGGGTGTGCAGGTGTATGCAGGGGGAGATGTCACATTGTTGGATGTCCAGTGTTAGCCTTTCATATCCCCTCCCCTACCCTTCCTCTCCTCCCTTTGTATCCCTTTTTGAGGGTGATCAGGGAGGGTGGGTGTGGGTTAGTGAGCTCAGCTAAGTGCTCCCTCACCAGGCGTGTGGTCCACGGTGGCAGGCTGAAAGGCCTTGAGCTCCTTGAGGTCCACGTGTCCATTCATCTCAGAGGAGGGGAGAGGAGCTAATGAGGGGCTGGAGAAGTCAAGCGGCACATTTGCAACATGTCCATCTTTGACTTGTAACACTTCTTTGACCAGGCACATTCCTGCTTCCAGTGTTTCTGACTGGTTGTTGATATTGTCGACGTCTCCATTTTTATTGCAGCGGACAAAAGGAGTAGAGGTAGAGCGGGGATCAGACAGATGAACAGGAGTGGAGCTCTCTTCTGACAGGACGGTAAAGGAGCCACAAGACGCTTCGTCTTCCTCTGGTTGGTCAAGCTGCCAGCTACTCTCCTGTTCCTGTTCATGCTCCAAACTGCAGAAGCCCTTTGTGACCACCCCGGGCCGATGATCCAGCAGAGCACCCATGTGGGGCTGAGCCAACTGCTGCCATGCATGGAGGGTAGCAGAGCCTGGGAAAGAAGTCAGAAAAGCACTCAGGTTATCTAAATGAGTTTAAACTGCTCCCTACTAGGGACAGATCTTCAGTTTGTTTTTCCTAATTCCCCTTAAATTCTGGCTGAAATGTATCTTTCACACAGCTCTACATGAGCGAGTCTCAATTAAAGATGTTGTCATGTGAGATTTAGGTGAACAAAAGAGACCTGACAAACTGAATAAGTTCAGCACTGTAACCGCCATCAGGTCAGTTTAACTTATCGATGGCTTTCAGTTGTGTAATTCTTTGTCAATAAAACATTAATATCTGTTGTTTTAACTTTTCCAGAAGTTTGCTGTGTAGCTTTTCAGGTTGTCAAAATCCCTCAAAAGAGCATTTGTACCTAAAACCTCCGCTAGGTAAAACTTTTATCTGCAGTTAATTTTGTAGCAAGAACATCAACAACTAAAGTTTCCGTGGAAAAACCTTCTGTGCAAATCAATCATAAGCCACAGCCTAATTTCATAAATGGATATAACTTACTGATAGTATGATGGAGGCTGTAGAAGAGCTAAATGTATTACAGAGAAGACTGCTCTGTTACAATCCTGATCCTCATATTTGACTGGCTGCATTGGGAGACTTCTCTTGTTGTGACTGTGGATGTATGTGTGTGTATGTGTGTGTGTGTGTGTGTGTGTGTACAGGTGTGTCTGAGTCGGCCTTCCTGCCTCTGCTGAACACTGGATTGACAACTCTCTGCTTCAGCAGGTGAAAGGCTGCTAAGGTGGGCAAATCTCCATCTCAACAGCGAAATAATGACCCGACAACACAGGAGTGAGTCCCCAAATCTACCAGCCACGTCAGCTCTTTGTCCATGCTGCTTGTGTTTTAGTGCTTCATTATTTATTTTGAGTGTTACGTTAATATAAGGAGAACTGGTCACCCCAAGGTAATTTCTTCATGTTGTGTCTTGACCACACCTACACAGGGCAAAACATATCAGAGTTGTTGCACATGATTTTTTTCCTTTGTAAAAGTGTAAAACAAGAGTTACCCATTGAAAATGTTACTGCTGAAGTATTATTACATTATCACTTACTGCATTGTCTTGTGAAACTACAACAAGTATTTTCTAATTTATGGTGTAAAGGGATAAGTGAATGACTATGTAGCGTGAAAGCTACGGGCAGGTTTACCATTAAAATCATTTATTGCAGAGGCTCTTGGAAGACATGCAAGCATCCATTATTTTGTGATACATTTCCTATGATAACCTCATTTTTGTTTGTCAGGATCTTAAGTAATTCACAAACAAATCACTAATCTACACCATCAAACAATCTAAAATAAAATACATTTGGTGTATATCCACATAGGGCCACTGTACATCAGACTTTTTATTTTTTTTAAGTGGCCCTCCACACAATCTACTGACCCTCTGGAAATAGGTCTGTGGCCCACTTCTGGGCTCTGACCAACCAGCTAAGAGCTCCATCTTATATGCAAGAGGCATCTTGTATATTCAAATGATTTCAATCTTATGTCACAGAAAGTTGATGCAAACAGGAGCTTTTAGTTAAAACCATCAATAATTTTCATTCTTAACCAAAATATGTTCAACATTTTATCCCTGAAAGTTGTGTGTAACCTTTTTTCATTTCAGCACCTGTCTGTTTTCTTCTGTTTTAGTAGGCAGTCATTTATTTGAACATTTGGTGTCCAGTGCTTTACTAGTGGGGGTCCTTCACTCCCACAGAATGTAAGCAGGCTGCACTACAGGCACACGACTACATTCAGTCACATGTCTGCTGGACTGAACTCAATACTGTGACTCAATCCTGATCACTTTAGCCAGACAGGATGGAGTCTCAGCTCTGAGTTATAAGCTTTACATTCTATTACAGTATCAAATGTTGCCCTCATTTCTACCACTACACTGTATGTAGAGTGTGTGGTCACACTGACCTATATCTGGTGTGGAGATGTGACTGCTATATTTAAATGTATTAATATACATTACAATATTCCTCATACCTCATGATACAGAGCAGATTGTACAGCAAACAATCGCATGCAGAAATGACACATTCATGCAGATAAACTGTAAACATGCCACATATACAGAGCATACATTAACCTAAAACTTCAAAGTTTAAAAGACAAATAATTTCTATTTCTGGAGCAGTATGTAATTCATAGATGTTGTTGTTTAAGTTGCAGTTTTAATGTGCTTCACTAAGTGTTTCGGTTGTTCAAGTGTTTCTTTATCCAGTAATCTGGTTTGATTTCAAGTCAAATGGCTGTTTGCCATTTTTTAAACTTTTTTTCTGGGGATGCCAGTGAAAAAGCTCGAAAGACAAACACAAGAGAACGAAAGGAAAGAGAAGGAGATGTGGGAAAATTAGTATGATTTTATTTAGGAAATCATAAACAAAGGAAAAAGAAAAGGTTCAACAGAAAAGACAGAAAGATCACAGACAAGACAGAGCCAAATGATGGAGAAAAGGTCACACAACAGAAGGGAAAGATATGAAGAACCACCACAGCAGTGAAAAAATCTGTACTGACCTCTTGACACAAAGTTAAAAGGGATTAAAACATTTAAAACACAGAAAATGCATTTCTTTTATGTACTCTCTTATCTGCTAAGATAAAGAGGAGAATCAGACCAACATAGGCAAAACTATTATGGAGTTACATAATAAGTACTTATGGATTAGTAAACATGAGGGAAAACGGGATTTTTTTCTCACATCATAAACATCTATCATTAGACTTGAAATCAAACATTTAAATATATTTTAAATGTTCTTTAAGAGAAACACTTTGTTTTTCATCATTAACGCAACTAACAGCAGTTAGCACAACAACAAAATCAATCAATTCAACCGTGCGTGTCATGTGTTACCAAGTGTTGTAACAGAGTTTGGACAGCAGGTGGAACCACAAAACAAGATATTGCCAAGCACAGGTTTATCACTTTGATGCCCTTAAGAAGTAAAACCTGAATCACTTTTAAAGTGAAGAAATAAATGCCAAAGCAAAAGATTAAGAAACTAAAAAAAAATTGTAGCTTAAAATTACACCTAACATGGAGAAAACCGAAGAGCTTTGTTTGAAGATAATAATAAAAAAAAAAACGCTTTAACTTCCTGACCCAACAAAATATTTATGTTAGTATTACAGGCTATATATTTTTTTATAAAGAAATTTGTGTGCTCTTTTTTGAGTTAATGAGTTAATATTTTCTTTTTTACTGTACTAGTCTGAATTTAATTAAGGGTTAAAGACAATTTTTGAACAGTCATACCATGATTCCTCCCCTGAACATTTTGCATCAGCACTTCAGCTGTAAGTTTATGGTGAATATGAACACATGAAAACAGAGAAAACCTCAACCTTTACAAAATAGAATCTGTTGTTTTAAGGAAATTATGCCACTAAGTAAAAAACTGCAAATGTTTCACTTTTCATAAATAATATCTTAACATTCTAAGATGATCACAACATCATCAGAAAGACAGGCCTAAGTTCATTTCAACAAGTAAAAATAACACAGTTCAACGTGGAGGGGACACAAAGACACTAAGTGCCACAAACTGGAACACTGTACAAGCTGCTCCCTCTGCAATACTTCAGATGTTTCACTTCCTAATAACTACAGCTATCAGTAAGGGACTGCAGACCATAACGCTTTCTCTGAACTATGTTGGACACATTTTCTTGTATTTTTAAATGTTTAAACATCGAGGGATATGTAAATCTGTTTAAAAATACAGTGTACAAACTACGTGAGGATGTGAAGATGGATTTTTCTAAACACAGCAAGTTTCATAAATATCTGATATTCTGTTAATCTATATTTCAAACCAGCAGCGTGGTTGTGTATGCCTGAAGTAAAAGGTGTGCTGCAGGTTCAAATTGCCCTCCTGTTGCTCTAAAAGCTCCAGCAGACCTGTAAGTAAAGCCAGTGGAGCTCCAAGCTGAGGCTGTGAGCTCTGCAGACCACTCAGCTCTGACAAACTGGAGCTCCTCTGCAGCTTGTTAACATCCTCTGAGGCACTAAGGAAGATTTTTGGTGGACTGTTGCTCTGAAATATTAAATAGTGACTTTTCTGCAGGTTCTGAAGAACTTTGCTTTGGTTCTGTGGATGGATCGGATTTCCATGAAAGTGAGGATTAATCACAAATGCACCTTTTGAGTTTGGGGCCAGGTTATAGTTTTGAACCTGTTGGGATCTGTCTTTGTTGTGCCAGACTTTCTTTTGACTATCATTTTCACTGTTTTGAGGAGAGGAGGACTCATTTCTCTGAGGAGAATATTCACCTTCCAGTGGCTTTACAATCTGCAGCTTCTCTGGCAGGTAGGACCGCGATGTGAAGGAGTACCCCGACCACACGCTTCCAAAGGAGGGATGTGTGCAAAGTGACAGCAGGCTCTCTGTTGGTGTCCCGGGACCGCCGCTGCTCCCCTCCCCTCCTTTTTCGTCCTCTTTGGCCAGATATGCCAGCTTTCTCTCTCTCTCTTCTTCAAAAAAGCGTTTTTCTGAGAGGTAGTTGTCGCGGCGAAGGGACAGACGGCGCAGTGCCGCCTCCAAGTCCCTGCTACCCGGGGTCCCTGGGGTGCCAGGGGGACGTTTGTTTGAGTCCTCTGACCTGAGAGGGGAAAGCAGTGGACAATGACGGGTTTCAGATGAGATTTTTGGAAAGCAAAGCCTTCCTATCCATTTTGTTTATTTTCTTTTTTGTTCTGTAAGGCATTGTCTTTGCTGGTCTTGGATTATATCTAAAATGATGGGGCTAAACCTTCAATCTTTTTCAAGTTATAAGTCATAAAACAAGCAAATAGAGGCCTCTTGTAAACATGAATAATGACAAGAACATTTAAACTTGCATAGAGCACACAGTGTAAAACAGAAAGAACACTTAAACCTCTAAAATCTAAAAGCCAATCTGTCCATACCCATCATCTGGACCCTCCAGGATACTGCTGGTCCTGTTATCCAGGATGATTCCACTTCCTGTCTCACTTCCATAAATGGAGCTGGAGCAGGGCGTGCCCACCCTGCTGGAGCGCCCTGAGGTGAAGCATGATGTCTGATTGGAGCCTGGGATGTTGAGGGGAGAAGGAGCCAATGATGAACGCTGCTGGCGCATCAGGTTCAGGTTTTTTACTGTCTGGAAAACTCTTTTTGGGTGCAATCTGAAATGAAAAGATCACAGAAACATTGGATAGTTGGATTAGCTGTGGTCAGGAATAATAAAATATGTGGCTGCGCCAGAAACTGCTGACACCTCTGAGCTACTGTGGCCATTTTTGCTGGTTATGGAAAAAAGAAAATTCAAAACTGTGGATACACTGTGTATTTTGAACATACTTTCTGGTTTATGTCTTCCACAAAGTAAAGGACACCAGCTCCTAAAAACAGGAAAATCCAAAGCAAATAACAATGCAACCTCTTCAATAGTTTACATTTACGCAAGTTAACTTTGGGTTAGGGCTGGGAAAGATGGACAAAGATTTATATCTTAATATTTTTTTTAACTAACTGGTGATATTTAAAGTAAATATTCTGTTTTTCTCCAGATAAATATTTTTTGTTGTAAGAGAGCAGGGGATGGGGTGGGCTGTTTTGCTTTTGTTAATTCTATTTTAACATAACAACTATATATGTATATAAAAGATACAGACTAAACAGATTTGGTTTGAAAATATACTTGATATATCTCTCAGCTGTAGCTTGGGTCAGGACTTTAACAAAATACTGTGGCGTACACCAAACATGCCTACTCCAGTTTGGGGTCACTGAAGTAGATGGATACGAGACAAAGTTTCGGTTGGACAAACATCGTAATTTAACTATTTCTAGCATTCCCCTTGGGGTCGTGCCCCATTACTTGAGAAAAACTGGTTTAATAAAACAATAAAACATTGTTTTGTTTAATAGTCGGCATGGTAAGATATTCAAATGTCTTCATATATTAACATCAGTGTCTTTAACTGTATTTTTCTGTCTAAAAGAGGTCTACATGTAAGCTGCTTGTAGCCATGTCAAATGGTGTCACTGTTGGATATTACAGTTACTTATTTTTCCTTGCTATAAAACTGCCCTGAAGTCTAAACTGAAAAGGCTTTCTGTGCTACACCTGACAGAAAAATATACAAGAAAACAAACAACGCCACAATTAGACATTATTACACACAAGAGGTGTCCGACGACTGGTACAGTATACCAAGTGATAAGTAATGATAAAAGAGTAAGACCATATCAAAAACACAAAAAAAGACAGTTAACTTTTGTTTTTGAACTCATTGTCATGTAAAACGAGCTTCTACCAGGCAGATAACAAACTTATTTTCTTTGTACAGCCTCTCACTCCATTGTAAGTTGCCTACACTTTTATCTTTAATGTTAAAGAAACACTGATTAAGGAAAGAGTGTTATTGTTTTGTATTGAGCTGTATATCTTATATAGTTTTGTGCTTTTTAAGATCAAATCACATTTTCCAGTTTCAACATGTACAGTAAAGCAGATCCTGAATTTAACACATTCTTTGTGTAATAAACAGAGCTGTGTAAATACGTATGAACTGATCTGAAAATCAATGTTGATTAAATTTCTAAACCCCCCAAACTGAACTGAATAGAATCTTATTGGAAGAGTCCAACCCCCACATAACTCTTACTTTATGTGTAAAATAACATTTGCACACTAAGTTTTTTTTACAAATACTCACAAAATGCAGCAACCAAGCGTATTTCTTTACACAGCATACCATTACACCAATATTCACTCTAATAAAGTAAATGTGTTATAATGCCGACAGATTTTTAGGAGATTCTCTCAGTACCTCTGCTCTTCTACGTCTGGATCATCCATCTGAAGCTCCTTCCTCATAGTTCCCTCAATCTCAGCTGCCAGAGAGTCCTGGGGAACCAAGTCGAAAAGAAACATAATTAGAGCTATTTGTATGAATGACCTGCTGTGACATGACATGGCCGTAAATCTGAGCTCACCATTGGAAACAGACCCAAAGAGTGGAAACGTCTTGGCGTGCTGAGTGGGAGAGTTTTATTTCTTAGGTTCTTCAGCTCCTCCTGAGCTTCATGGAGCATCTCCATACACTCTGCATACTTATCCTGTAACTCTCGAAGCTGTAGGAAATACAGGAGGAAGATGATAAATGGTGGTGTGTGAAGACACTTTGTATCAAACATTTATGCCTTGCAGAAGTTTCTGCCTCCAAAGCAGGACACATATTATCCCCAAATTATGATTTCTGTTTGCAGGAGGCCACTTCACTGTTATGACTATAAATAACTTGTTGGTGAAAGCTACCGCTGCAGAAAAGAGAATGATGCAGCCATGGTCAGCTGGCTGTGAATGGCCTTACCTCAGCAGTGAGCTGGCGCTGGGCATCTTTGGCTGCTCCTAAATGCTGAGTCAGCTCCTCATTTTCCACAGCATACTACATAACCCCAGACAAAAAAAAGACACCACGCTTAAAAGAAATCCATGCATTGTAAGTAATTTGTCCCTGCATTAAAGATAAAGTTTAAAATATAAATGTGACTTTAGGATTCTTTACCAGTTTGGCTTTTTTCTGGAGGTCTACTATCTGAGAAAGGAGATGTGTGATCTCCTCCTGCTGCCTGGAGGCATCTTCACTCTTCCTGGCCAGCTCCTCAGCCAGAGAGGCAATCTGCTGGTTGGCATTACCTGGAAGCAAAAGTAGTGGTGCTTTAAAAGTGAGAAATTAGATTAGAAGACACTGCCTCTCCACTGCTTTAGACACATGCAATCTTACACTAAAGCTGGGCAATGGATGTCTGGATGATGTTTTTTTGTATGAAAAATTATTTAGGATAAAGATATTTAGATATGTTTTTGATGCATACTCCTCAGCTCTCTACTGAACATGCTTTGACGGGGACAGGTCCAATACTCACGCAGTTCTTTGACACAATCATTGACAAGCTGCTGCTCTTTCTCCTCATAACAGATTGTTTCTGTTTCCAAGTGACTGGCCTGAAAACAAAATAAACAAAAGCATTAAACATAAGAAATGAATAAGTGTTACTGGAGCTATATCAGTTTCTGCAGATAATTACCTAAAAAGCTGATGATCAGTAATAAACTCCTGCTGATATGTACAGCTTATATTTTGGTTTTTTATATTGGACAAATGTATCCCATGTATTGGCTGCAATACTGTCAGAATGTACAAATGTGCCCTAATGTTTAACCTCAAAAGTATCAAATGTATAATTTATTAAAGAATAAAATGTCGTTTCTCTGGCTGTTCCTTTCACAAACAGTGAAAGAAACAGGTCACCTCTCACAAAAAAGAGGCTTTGTGCTCTTGACAAGGAATATTGTCAATAAAGAGCTCAAAAATTTTAGAATATTGTACATCAGAAAAAAATCAATACCGTTCATCCCTCAAATCACTGCAGTAAAATCCATTTGTGATGCATCAATGTAATGAATAACTTTTATGGCTGAATGAACCTTTGACTGTAAAACCAAACAGTATCACTGTCATAAAACTAAAACAATGCGGCAGTCAAAATGATCTGATATATTTATCTTTGTCCAGACTGGTGCCAATTTGCTTCAAAACCACCCCACTACATTTGCATGCATGTGGCCAATGCCAGTTTACTCATGACGCCAACCACAGACAAATTAAAAAACATATAATATGATGCAAATATAATCGAAAAACTTTATATATTTTATTATTTATAGCCTTGCTGTGAACACCAACATCTGCAAGTAACGAAATAAATCAGTGCTGAGGGTATGTCATGTATATTTGCAGGAGCTTTTGTGTGACAGTTGGTGTACCTCAGAACGTAAGGATTTATTTTCTTCCTCGAGATCTTTGAGTTTCTTCTGTAAGGAGTCCAGGGGGAAAAGTGTTGGAGTCGACACACTGGTTTCAGTTGGACGCACACTGCAAACACAAACAAAAAAGGTCAACTATTAATCTTTAACAGCGCTTTAAAATATTGAATATTCCTGCTGTATGAACTCGAAGTGTTTTTCCCTCAACATGTAACAGAGGGGTAAACTCTATGTACACTAAACGGAAGCAGATTTTTTGTTCACCTAAGTCTAACTTGATTGTATCATATTTAATTGAGAGAAGAACATAATTGACAAGAGAAGGTGAATCATAGGAGACGTACGGCGTTGTGGTGGCAGACTCGCCCTCACTTTCCTCTGCAGCATTTGTGTAAAACTGAAGCAGCTCATCTTTCATGGACAAGTCATGTCGCAGTTGAGACACCTGTGTGAGAAAGAAGACAACCAAACAGAGAGTGAGGTACTGCACCTTACATCTCTGAATGACAGCTAGATTGGTTAAATCTTGCAGGTTTAAACCCTGTCCAGACAATTAAAGGACAACCAATTTCATATTTGTACAAAGTAAACAAGCCAAACTGGTTACGGGAAGCTTACTGAGGCAAGCTCAGACAAGACAGTTATTGGCTTTTTGTGGTTCTCCTCAAATATTTTTAACCGTATGTTAGCGAACAACAAATATGCAGTTTTCTGATTCATACTCACTGGTGAGTCAACAGGGATGGGTATTGATATGATTTAACAGGTACCGATGCCATTGTCTGTCTGCTTAGTCCAATTCTTTAACAATTCCTTTATCAATTCCTGTGAATTTCTGTTTGGGCTTAAGTTGGCCAGCATTACTTTTCACTAGCAGCAATATCAAACACATGGCACTCCTGATATAAAATGCCATGTTGCTTAGTGTAATGCCTCTGCACATTAACTGTTTCCACCCACTTCTTTTGTGACCATTTCTGCCGTCTGACTCTCATGAGAGTCTGACCTCCTTGATATATAAGGCATGCTGAGCACAGTGGGAGGATTTGATGAGGGAATTATTAAGCAAAAAAGACTCTTGCTATCAATTCCTTGAGAGAGCTGTTACGGATTCTCAACTGGAGTTAGTTTTTGATTCCTGTCTCTATGAGTCAGTGGTTACAAACTGACCTAACAGCAAAAGTAACATTATATGGGCATATCTGTAAACTTTGTGATAGCAGGAACAATACTGGATATAAGAGGCACACGCTTCTCTAAATACACATAGCATTTGTATTCTGCAGTCAGTCCTAGGTACTGTGTTTTGAGATTTGTTTGATAGTTTTGTGTATAAAAGAGTGATTTTCTGCCCATCCAGCATCAAGGACATAAAACTCAGTTATGTAAGCTGTCGGGACTTGTAAACCAGCCAAACATCTACGTCCTGGAAGTGCACTTTAATCGCTGAATTAGAATTAACTTGTGAATTAATTGATAGCATGTGCATTGTATGATAAAACAACAGAGGGTTTTCTTAGTAATACTTTTTTTCACATTCCTATTCTGACATCTTGTGGACAATACAACTTTCTTCCTTAACGAGGGATCTGGCTATCTTCTCCAGTTGCTTAACTAATATTTGGCAACCAATATGAGTGTGTAACTGTTGTGATGTAAATGTAACATCTACTCAAACTTTTTGCTGAACACACTACAACCACAGCAGTCAACAGAACATACACAAGTACTGTTAAATAGGGCATTTTTGGATAATAAATGGGATTTATCTTAACACTGAATGCAAATGCAGGCTGTGTACCTCCTCTCGTATGTGCTCCACTTGCTCCTCCAGCAGTTCATTCCTCTCACTGAGAGCTTTGTTTTTCTTCAGCAGCGACTGTCCGATGCGAGCTGCTAACTCCAGGTCCCGCTCTTTCTGCACAGAAACAGACACGTCTTCTTAAGTGAACAGACAACAGCCAAAAAACACTACACAGAAAATGAGAGGAACTTTTGGGAAATTTGAAATGGGTTTAAAGTTAACTGAGGAAATAACTACCACTCTCACCTTTAAGAGCCATGCTAGTAGTTTCTTCCAGTACACTAACTGGTTCCCATCCTTGAGTGTTAGCAAGTTTTTTAGAGTCGAATTGATATATTTTTTGATGTGTGTGTGTTAGTCTGGGCAAATATCAATATAAAAGGTGTCAAGTTGTGCAACAAACACTTTTTTAAATCAATTTTAATCAGAAAAAGAAAAAGGTGCCCATGGCCGTTCAACAAGCAAACTCTTCTCATGCTGTGTCTCTTGTTCTGACTTTTGGAAAACGTGTGCTCAAACAGTCCAGTTGAGAAAAATAAATCCCCTAATGATGCCATGAAGGGATATGCCCATTTCCTCCGATGGGACCACGAGATAGGGGTATGATCAGCCCACAACCGGCTACAGTGGATGGAACATGTCTCAGTATGTCTGTGTGGCCATAGTAAACATTAGTGCACAGTTCTTGAAAGCCAAAGTCACATCTACTTCTTGAGAGAGAAGGTTTGACATATGTCTTGAGAATGTACACTAAAAAACCTGTTCTGTGCAGGGATGAAACAGAGGGGTTAGCAGGTATGTCAGAAGGTATGCCATTACTTAAGTGGGTTTCTAATCAAGAAACAAGTCAAATATGTTCACAAGTCTTCTGGAGTAACTATGAGACCTTTGAAAAACAATGTAGCTCATGTCTGATACTGACTACAATGTTCTTTTTTCATGCAAGACTCATAAAATGACTATTTCTCTTACATTTTACTGCAAAAATAGTTTGGAGTCTGTCCAACAGGAGATTCTCCTGCCAAGTCAAAACCTATTCTTTAATCCAGCAGTTTGCTTTCCTGCTTGCCAGTATAAATTGATTAGACACATAACAGTCAGCCAGGGACATTGGTTGATTACACATTAAGGGCTGACACGCTGATGTTTGTCAGCAGGGCTGATATTTGCCATCACCAATGTTGACAGCTGTACAGGAGTATTCCTCAGCCAGGCAGGCAAAAACAAATGAAGGAGGATTGACTCTAACACTCAGGACAGAGGACAAAGGTGCAGAACTAGACAAAGGAGGCCGAAAGACTCACAGCTCATTGTCCCCACATTACTCAGGGACAGGAGCTCATAGAGATGTCCTCGCACTGAGCTGCAGTGAACAGATTTATCAACCTGTACAAACCTCTGCTGGGCACTCCTGTTCTTTTTCCATTGTGGCTGCTGGTAATTGTGTTACAGCTCCACATAAAAGCAGCTGACTCTAAACACACTGTGTTCTGTGCTCGGCAGATGCATTAGGAAAAAAACCTTCAGGATTGGTGCCCTTTCCAGTTTCTGAAAAAATGATTTTCTGGGCTGAAAATAATTAAAAATCCTTCTGGAGGATCCATTTCTTTTATTAATGCTTTCCTATGCTATTTATACATCAAATCAGGCTGCACTTTGAGGATATAATCAATTAAACTTGAATCATTAGGGTTTTCATAGCAATGAAAGCCAACTTTAGCTATTATGTTATTATAGATATTTATGTTGACCAAGATAAAACATATTTTTGAAGTTTCCTGCATTTAATTGACTCAGATGTTGAATTTTGCTATCTCTATAAATCGTGTTTCATCCCTGCCCAGAGCCTGATGTTTAAATGTAAACCTTCACAAATTGTGTCTCCACATGTCCCTCTCAAGAAGTTACTTCGGCTCTATAGCGCTGTGCTCTAATGTTAACTGTGGCCACATAGTCATGCTTTGACCCCATCGCCTTTTGAGATCAAAGAGGGATTTTTTTTTCTTCTGGTGCAAGCAAAAGAGAGAGGCGGGGGATTGTTTGATGTAAGGGGGTAGTAATTATGCCACACACACAGATTTCAGTATAAATTATTCAAGGGTATCTGCATAATATGGGATCTTAAATACCTAATAGGGCTTTAATAGAGTTTTATAGTTCCGTCAGTTTTACATTTTGGATGATCTGAGATAGCTTAAAGAAAAAAATCCTAAGTAGCTTCCAAAATTAACTCTGAAATGGTGATTTGCATGATGAAAACAAAAATGTTTTGTTGTGATGTTTGTGTTTATTCGTATGGGATGACTAGGATTGCATGAAATTATTGAACTAACATCAATACTCCAAGATATATTCCAGCAAGTCAATCATCTGTATTTGCAGTTATTAAATAAAGCTGATATTTACAGATGAAAGTTTGACCATATGAATTGACCATAAACATTACTTATAGTGGCTGTAATAATGGAAAAAATGTACAATGTGCAACAACGGTTTTCCTTCTCATTGCCTAGTGTCCACTTTTTCTGAATTAAAAGTGTGTTTTATTAAAAACATAATTTTACTTTTCTTGTTTTACATTTGTTCCTAAAACAAAAGGACTATTGTCCTGAATGAAACTGGTCAATCTCCAGACTCTGTGTTCCTGACACAAAATATTTGTATCTACATGGGTATTAGCAATTAAGTTTAAAAATATTACATCAGCAAAAATCCAATACTATGCATCTCTAGGCATAAAAAAACAAAACACTCTTTAGTATAAGTGACTCTTGAGTTTCCCCTTTTTTCAGGAAATATATGAAAAAACAACCTTAATCAAAGAAATAATCTGAGCGTTTCTCTCAGCCTGGAGACTCATTCCTTGTAAGCCCACTCATCTGGTGCGCTAGTATCCCCTCTGTCATTTCAATATGTGATACATAAAGAATGGACATGCTGTTTTAGCTAAGCCTGCTATTATGTGTGTTGGTGCAGTCTAAATTGAGCTTAAAGTTCAAACATTAACTATTGTTTTCATCAGAAGATAACAGGACATGAATAGTGCAGTGAAAACATTTTGTGACTCTGACCTGTTGGCAAAAAATTCATGACTTCCTCCTCTTTGTCAGGGCAGAAATCAATTAACCTCAAGTCACGCCTTACTGACGTGTTCATGATAGTTCACAATGTGACATTGAACATGACTAACTAGCACTGAATCACTGGACAACTGAACCAGTTTTGCAAAGTTTCTTTTCCCTGATACTGACTCAACCGAGCACCAGAGACCCAAAAAGCTTTCACACTAATGGAGGTCCACTCTGTTGATGGTCTGACATCTTTGGAGACCATATGCAGTCAGTATGCAGACGTCTGACTTGTTAACTTCACTAAAACAATGACACCATTTCAGTTTCACAGTTTGTTTTTATAGAGGGAGCCTGTGACACTCTGTGATAACACTGAGCAGCAGATGAGGATCATCCAGATTTGAATATCATTCCAGGAAACATTTTATGATGTTGTTTCATCTGTTTGTTTTGACCTCACATGAGCTTCATAAAGAATCTTGTGTTAAGACTGAAAGCTCATGTAATAACATAAACTGAAGTGCCAAATGGGCTGAAAACACCTGTGACCTCTGAGTTTGTTTGACGTATCCTCACCTCTTCCAGCAGTCGAGTGACAGCATCAATGTCACTGTAGGTCTTCGTCATCTGTCCCACTCTGTCAGCACACAGCACTGTAGAGACAAACAACAGGGTCTATAAGTCTTCAATTTCCCAAAATCATTTTACTCACAATCACAACCAAAGCTAACTCGTAACCTTTTCACAACTTCAGCTCCCCATAAAGTATAATAGATGGTTTGCTTGCACTGATCTTCAACAAGTCAACTCGTTACACTCAAAGTAGGACATTTTCTGACATTAAGTGACAGAGATCATGTTTGATGATCCTTTTGGAAAGGACTCAGGGTGTAACTCCCATAAACGCAAAATAAAACATCAAGACGTGACACTATTTCATACACCCACAACAACAATAACAGTATCATTCAGAATGTCTGTCATAAATGTCCAGTTCAAAATTAAAACAATCATGAAATGATGTATTCACCACCATATCTGATTAACTGACTGACATCTTTAGAGTAAATTTCCAGTAGATATCTTGCTTTAGTGTTTCTCAAATCCTGAGATGGGAATGAAGAACCAACCTGAGTTATGAACTGATCTTAAATCTATTTTGTGGCATCAACACATTTTCCTTTGTGGTCTACAATTCTTTTACCAATGCCTCACATTTCATTTTGCATGCTTTGCAAAGGAATGATGAGGCATTGAAAAGGGTAGTTAATATGAATGGCAATGAAGGGGTCAAAAAAAGTTAAAAGACAGATGGAGCCTAAAGTGTAGCACAATCCTACTCAAAATGATACCAAGGGCACAACATGCAATATCTGTGGCTGTGTGAGTCCAAGCACCGGTGAACATACTGGTGACATGCATAAACATGCAAACATCAGAAGAGCACAACATTAAATATCAACAGTTTCTGGTTGTTATGGAGAACCCATGTGATCCTATTTTATCCACACAGGATCCACAAGAATGAGCAGAAACAATCAAGTGTTGGCCTGAAGAGCATTACTGTCCATGTTTTAGTGTTAATGTAAACCTGAGTCATTCCAACTCTTTATTAAAACTGATTTAAAGCTGCGCAGCTTCCTCTCCCACTGCACCTCTTCTACACTGTGGATCCAGACTGAGTGCAGCCATTACCACAATTAATATCCACTTGTGTTTGTAGTCCATTTTTAATCTTAATGTACTTTATGATGTAGTTTAAACCAAACAAAGCCTTTCACTGGCTTGAGAAATCTGTTGGCTCACTTTGAGAGGTACAAATCTGTCTCATTGGAGAACATTTCTGTGTGGGTGGGTTAGTGTCCGCTCTCTCTTCTATGTTATGTATTACTATTGTTAGAGAGGGGCTCATGTAGATATGATTTTTAGCTCCTGAGTGGAACATTGCCAAGCTGAGCAAAGCACCATCATATCTCTGTAAATGCAGACAAGAAAAAGAAATCCACGAGGAGAGGATTTCCCTTGATCTAGTTGATATCTTCTAAATTAATGTTTCAATTTAGCATATTATATATTAAAAGTGCAGGATTAATGCACTGCATTCACTATTTCATCTGTTCCAGCTAATCGTTGTTTTTTTTTACTATGTTTCAGTGTTGATTTCTAATGATGCCTTCCAGCTGAACTTGGAATTCAGAATCTCTGAGATGCAAAACAGATACATCACTGGGAATGGCTCCTGTGTTTGGCATTTCCCACTGGGAATTTGGACAATAATCAGAGACCATGACTCTACCAGCTCCTGACTGAATGGGACTGGATTTAACAAAAGTCCCACTTATTCTGTACACCATAATATCATCCTGTTGTACTCATAAAGTGCTGTTCAAGAAGTAAAAGACACTGTACATTAGATAAAAGATTTAACAATGTGAAAAAAGAATTAGCATAAAAGAGATTCATGACAAATAGCATTATCAGACATGTAACACTCAGCACACACCCTCTTATATATTATTCTTATTCATATCATATCATGAGCACAAGCATTATATCCCCAAGAAATTCACACCTACAAACTGAACTCGAGTCAGCACACACCCACCTTGGGCCCATGTTATTAACCTACAAACTTAGTTATTAAGTAAAGATAAGATAGGTGGAATTTTGTCAGTGTGTAAGGCAATTCCAAGTGCTGCCATTTAACCATCAGATCCTACTTACACAAACTCAATTTCAATCCAAACCAGCAGATAAATCCTACCAGAGGTTTGTAATCTTGAACCAAAATCAGTTTCAACTCTGTTTGTGCACACCAAAACTATTATGTCTATAATGTAGTCCTTTTGGGTGTTTGGCTACTCAATTAATTTGAGTCTGAAAGGTTCATGATGATATGAGGATGGCCATTTTACCATAATACAAAGCTTTAACAGTGTCATTTGTAAACTGGCATGTTGAAACATTTGTAGATTTAATAACTAACATCTACTTAAGATTTGTTTGAAGCAAGAGGAACAGCAAAGTTGATGCATCAGACATCATTATGAAAAACAACAGTCTAATAATTTGAATTCTTACAGAACTAATATGCTTCATTCTTGTCTTATCGAGTATGTTCACAGTAGAGCTCAGTCAGAAGCCTCCTTAAATGCAAAGTAGATTTGGTCAATGCAAATGACACATTTTCATGTTCTCATACATCAGAAGCTGGCTGAAACAAACAAGCCTTCAGCTGACTCTGCCTTAGTTAAGAGCTTTCACATCATTATCATACATTATTAAACAAGACGTTCTTTTCTCCTAAGACAGGGTTGAATGAGCATGCACGTGCCTCTTGTTCATATTTACTCAGAGAGCTGCCAAGGATTCTGGGTCTTAAAGCTATAGTAGGGGGAGTAACTTTAGATTGGGAGCTTGTGCAGTGCAACTGTTATTCATCAACAACCATACCTGCAGGTCTGTGCAGGGCAAGATGCTCAATCATTATTATGAAAATGCTGTCTTTAAGAGATACACTACTGGCTAGCTGAATGGGCACTACTGGCTATCTGAACATATTTTTTACTGCTAGGAAATAGGAAAAACAAATCATATTAGGGTAAGTCCAAATGAGTCAAAGGGCAAATTTCCCATAGATATTCTCATCACCAGCCAATTGTACAGTGTCAACATATAAGTATAAAAGTTGCATAAAAATGCAAGTTAGTGAAAATAAAATGAACAACTAAAATACTCCTTAAATGCAATTAATGAAAATAAAAATAAAAAGTTAGCACCCAGTAACATTTTCCCCAAATAAAGCATCTTGTAGTCATAGGCACATAACAATACCTTCCTTAAATAAAGGAGCATTAGGTTTAACATCTATTTTCATTTTAATTTCACAAAGACTATATCAGTATAAATACTGTTGTATGTTGTAAAATGTTGTTGTAGTCTTAAACTGCAACAAAATTCGTATAGCTGAAAAACCCAATATGTTTACAAATGGTTTGCATTGGAAAGAATTTGGAGATATGATAAGTACTCCAATACAGGGTGATAATTCAATTTATATATATATATATATATGTATATATATATATATATATATATATATATATATATATGTATTTATATATATATATATCTTGTGAGTCACAAGAGTCACCAAGGGAACAAACGAGCATGCAGCACACACATACATGCAGTAAAAATGCTTCGTTGTATCTGTTTATAATCTCTCTAATGAGATTGTCAGGTGATAGAACGAGGTGCAGCCTGTTTACCTGTCATACTTCATCTGGCTACATCTGCTTTCTATTGTTTTGTGGGATTTAAACGGTAAAACCCCACCAAGACCACCAAATAGAAATAATAAATACAATAAAATTTAAAAAAAATACTAAAAATCCCTGCCTATTTGCTGTGAAAATGTAACATCACTTTACCTCTTTTCTCATTATATCATTAATATGCAGCAGAAAAATAAAGTAAAAGCACTAACAGAGAAGGAAACTACAACCATGATTATGTAAGAAGAAGGTGTAACTAAATACAGAAAGGTGATCAAGTTGTTTCCCTGCTGTTTAGAAAGAGAGCAGGTAACTTTAGATAGTTACACTTGTCCTCTCTGTTTTTATCCGCCAGCAGCAGGGGGGCTCTGAAGTCTGTTCTGGCTCCCCTCGCTGCTACTGGGCAACAGAAAACACACAAGTTCAGGGGCGACAAACAAATGCCAGGAAACAGACATAAAAGGGTCTTTGTTATTTAAATCAATGACCAGAACACAGCCTGTGTGATACTGACAAATGAAGAAAGTGCCTCTGAACAACAACTTTTTCCTGATGAGACTCATATCATGACGACCAAAACATGCATCCTGGTAGTGATAACAGCGCTACTGTAGAGCTGAGCAATGGAAAAAATGTATTATGATTTATTGAAGACTTTTCTAATGAGACACAGTTCAAGCATAGATCAAGGTAATCTCGTGTTCATTAGGACACTAAAATGTAATCTATTTGGAACGATTTAGTTTAAAATGGGGAATTATTATTCATTTATTAAAGTCAATTTGAGTGTGATAGTTACACAATATCAGACATAAAGTCCATAGATAAACACCCAAAATTAGTGATTTGGACTTTTTAATTCTCAATAATTGCCACTTTTCAAAAGTTGCCAGAACACTTGTGCAGAGAAGAGTATAAAAAATTGAAACAACACAACATACAGAACTATTGCGAATATTTTTACACAATTCATACAGCAAGTGGACACACCAGGGATTTTTGATGACTAAAAACTAAAAATAGCCAAATACTTGACTGAAGACATTTTTATTGTCATTATATTGAACAGGTATCAATAGGATTAGTTTCAATGAAAAAAGAAAAGCCTCATCCTTCTTTAGGCTATGAGAAACTGTGTGGTTCAAATTGTGTTTTGATCCTTTAAATTTCTCTTCTGTTAAACAAAAGACAGTCATTTTTCAAAAGGATGCACTAATTGCAGAGGAGACCACTGAAGTAAGAAGAAAACCCAGAGAGAAGCAAATAGTGAAACAGTGCTGTCAGATGCTCCCACAGGACACTGCCATAGTCAAAAGTTACAGAAGGTGAACTTGAACTGAACAGACCTCTCCTTGCTCTGCCATAAATACTGTCATGTTTACTTGATTAAAATATGTCTGCCTTTTGCCAAACACTGCATCCCCATAACACTTTCATTACATTTCAGATTTCTGTCCCTTCATTGTCCAAACACAGCATTGATCCAACCAAAAAAATGTATAAACTGTCTGGATGTTTTCGACCTTTATTCTGAAGGTGCTTTAAAGGGGAATGATTCTCCACTCTTACAGTAAATACACATCAGTAAAGTTCATCCTGGTGAAGAGTTTATTTTTAGAGATTCAAACAGTACCCGTGGTGCTGTGTTAACCTCTGAGGTCTTTAAAACTTGAATTTGAAAATGAATACCTCTGTTTTTAGTGGATGTACATGTCTGTTGCTTGAAGAGATAGAAGATTAAAAGCCAGAGAAGTAACTCCACACAGGGTTTTTGAGGTAACAGGTTTGTTATTTGTAATAAGGATGGGAAAAGACGAATTTTATCAACATCAATAACATTACTGATTCTGCTTATTGATACCATTCTTTGACAAGTCCCTTCTCAGATTCTGATGATTTTCTAAATGAGAAAAAGTACCCCTCACAAGCTTTGGCGACAAAGTCAAATACATGTAACTCCTGATAATCTATGCCGTGTTGCATCATACTTGTGCATGTTGCTGTTGATTTCATCCTTGCTTGAAATCCCAAAGACACGACAGATACAAAATGTCATGCTGTGAAAAAAAGCCAAACATTTGACCAGCTCTGTCTCCTGTCTGCAGGGATCACATCTTCATCTTCTTTGTCATCATTTGTGCAAACTGCCTCTGACAGAGGCATGTCAGCCTTGAATTGTAGAACATCGCAGTAGAACAATGAGGATGGAATTGATAGGAGACTTGTTAAACAAACATACAAATAATTTTGATTCAATTCTCAACTGGAAATGGATTTTGATGCAAATCCCTAGTTCCTGATCTCTTTTTGCCTTAAATACCAAGCTATTCACCTGCAGAAAGCCAACAACAGCAACAATAATTTCCTTTTTCTTCATCTTTTTGTCATGCTATGTCTTGACGGTAAAATTTGTACAATATATTGTGTATCAACGGGCAGCTAAAAACCATTATCATCAGATTTTTGGTTCATATTGTCTTATCCTCAGCTCATGCACTTAACAGTATTCTTCACCTTCATTTCGTTTTTTTATTTTTCTTCTTTGTAATCATTGCTTTGGCCAAAAACAAAACTTTAAGCTATCTTATTACAGAAACTACTGTTACCGAGCGGTGCCATTTTAATCTGATCTCCAAATCTTCAATTACACATTCCTGCTGAGCCATCATAAAGCCTTATCTCTGTCTCCGTCTCTGCCTGGGATCTCTTTCCACTGTAAAAAACTGTCCTCATAGTCATGAAAGTTTTTCATTTGAGTTTTAAGTACACAGTAGTCTGCTGCCAGTAGCACGTTTCAAACACAACACTAAGTCAGCTGGGATAAAGAACCAAGCCCATATTTGAGGATGTCAGTCAGCCGAGAGATTATCCATGCAGAGCTGAGATCAACACTAACATGAAGGACACAAGACGAGGAGACAAGGACACGAGACAGGGAAGATACTCTTTAAAAAGTTTCCACAAGTTTCCACTAATCCTCTCCAGAATATAAACGCAAAGGAAAAAGGAAACTGAAAGATCAAGCTACAAGTGTAATAGCTCAACAAAGCAGTAAACATAAACAGTCATGAGGAGAAAACAAGTGGTATTCCCTCATTTACAGAGGGGACTGCAGACTACCTTCATGAAGCACCTGCTGCTCTTCATCCATCTCCTCTTCCTCCTCCTGCAGCCCTGTGCTTTCATGGTCTGTATCAAAGAAATACTCCTCTGCTTCTTCCTCCTCTTCCTCTTGCTCCATGCTTCCATTGTCTGATGTAAAAATAAGTTCTCCGTCCTCTTCTGTCTCGTTTGAGTCCTCCAGCTCATCCTCAGTGCCAGCAGCTGTGAGCAGTGCCATCTCCACTCTGAGGCTAACCACTGAACCACAGCGCCTGCAGGTTCAACGCCATGGCTCTTACGTGAGCTGCGTGTGCATTTATGGGTGTGTATAAAACTAAAAATCAATACCTAATCTGTGAAAGAACACGACTAACAAAGTGCCAGTCACGTAAGACGTCAGTGTTGACTACATAGAGTCAAAGCTCCCAGAGCCCTCTGTTGAACAGAAAAAGTATCCTCCAGCTGGAAATAATGTCTCCTGAGTGAGTTCCTTAAGGTGTGTGTATCATTTGTGCCAGGACAACTCTGCGAGACAACCTGTTAACCTGACTCCTCCCAGACTCCCCGTCACCTGACCATGAATGGCTCGCCTTATTATACTGACACAGATAGGGAAAAGCCACACAGGTCTGCTTTTCATATCATAGAGCTTAGTTAAAATAGAGCCAGCACAACACATGAGAGCACTTTAAATAATAAGTGATATTTTTCTTCATGCCTGTGATACTCAGACTTAAACTCCAGCTTTCTGTTTCTATCTAAAATAGGCTAATGTCCTTCAGGCTGCCACAAAAGAAACTGTGCAACACCTTTTACCTGAGTAAGTTTCAAATTCACAAAAAGTTATTTCCTTATAACCCCCCCTTCAGTGAAAGTGACATGGTACAGTCCTGCTCAGCCTCTGTGGGGACAATAGAGCGGAGCAGACAATAACAGGGCAGCACCAGTTTCAAGGGTGGAGCCAGTCAAAGTGACACCTTTATAGGTGGATGTTCTGACAAATATTTAACCTCTACCCTTGTAATGTGAAGCAAGAGCCATGGCACAGCCAGCTCTATCTGGAGAGATCATCCACATAGACCATGAATTTAGAGGTTTATCAGGATAATCAATGTGTACTAAAATGTTTACCATGTATCATGGCAAGTCAAGAAAAAGTAAATGCTTTAAGAAACAAATGTCCCTTAATCTAAATACATAATAAATCTCATTTCTGTTTTGGATTATTGTGAAATTCAGAGAAAGACCTCTGCCTCCACCCTAAAAACTCTGGATTACATTTATCACTCAGCTATTATGTTTATTACAGGTGACAGTCCACTCATCATTGCATTTTATGACAAGGTAAGCTGGGGGACTGTAAGTGTAAGACGTAACAGACATCATTTATTACTTTATGATAAAGTCTTGGTAAGTAGAATGACTGTGTAAATACATCTCTGTTAGATCGGGAACACTCATGAAAAACACACTTGTAACTACGGCTGAACAATTAATTGCAAATTAGATTAAATCGCAATATGGCTTGTTGCAATTTTCAAATAGCAGACAGTGCAATATTTTTAACCTAAAATGTGTTGAACATTTTGGCATTATGATGTAGTTTCCTGCAATTTCATGCCTATTTTAACTTTTTTAACCCAGTTTTTACAACTTTATGCCTATCTTGGTCCCATTCATCTTTTTTTTTAGCCACTGTCAGACATGTTTGGAATATTTACATGGTTCATTGCTGCTAAAATCAATTTTCCTTAGTCACTTTTGAATTTTTTTGCCTTTTTTTCAATTTAATACCTATTTTGCACCTTTTTTGCTTCTGTTCTTTACTTCTCCTTAGATTGATTTAATGTCATATTGGTTTTACTATAAAACGATCTACTGCTTATGTTTGTTTAAGAATACATAAGATGAGGAACATTAAAACAATCGCAGAGTAAATCGCAATTGCAATATTGGGGAAAAATATCGCGATTAGATTATTCTCTCAAATCGTTCAGCCCTACTTGTAACTGGCTGATGCTCAAAGTAGCAGGGGCAATTCATGTGGAAAAAACTACATTTAGCTTCTCTGCTGCTTTCAGGTGGATCACTTTACAGATATTTAAACTGCAAAAAGTACACCTAAGAGTCAGCTCAAAACTGTGATAACAGACGTTTCTGTCTTTAAATGTAACTGCTTTTAAATATGTCTGTACCTTCTTTTAGATTGTTATGCTGTATGTATCTGTTATTTGTTGTACTCTAAACATAACTGACAATGAGGGCATGTCATCAGTGAGTCTTTGAGATTACATGAAAGGCTGAAAGAATGAATTCCCAAATTGTTAATTAAAAAAATAAAGTCAGAGTGCACATTTCAGACTATGAAAACATTTAGGATGTGAAAAGTTTGACGCTGTACATCGTATTATCATTAAATCTAACTTCTTTTTAAGAAAAATATGACAACTTAATACACTGAACGAGCAAACAGCTAAGTATCTATCTGCATACATATTCATACATACATATTCATATGTATATATATATATATACATATTCATATGTATATGTAGATATAAAGATATAAATAGATATAAATATAGCTGTTATCAGTATTGGATGAAAGGCTGTGTTACCTGTTGCTATGAGTGTACCTGCTGACACGAGCTTTAGATGATCGGATTAAAACGGTGTGAAAGCATCAGGCCTGATATGCACATGCTGAGTGATAAAGTAGTTACTGAGTTCCTTTTTCTGATAACTTTAGACTTTGTCATGACTTCTTGCCAATGTTGATATTGTGATAATAAATCATTTGTGACTAATTGTGAGGCTAAAAAATGTACTGCGCCAATCACTGCCTTAAAACTGAATGTATAAAAATGAGCAGTTACTGATCAAAAAATTAAAAAAAAAACTAGTCTATCTGCTTCCAGCTCTATGAAGGGTGGACAGAACTGGGTCAAGTTATTCAGACTGTGCAGTATTTCCTTTCAAAAGGGGGGCCTGTAAATGCTGACAATAGGACCAGTTCAAGGCCAGACTATCAGCCTGTGTTTATGGATCAGTCCCTCAAACAGCACACAAGGCAGCAGGATCCCCCAGCTTTGTTAGCACCTTTCAAAACCAGAACACACAGGATCATTTTATGCACCACATTCATTACACATGCCCATATGAGTTGAACAAGTATGATCTGTCAGACCTACCTATTCATAAAATATTTCCCACAACAAAGCATGAATTTCCTGCTCATTAGTCACTGCTAAAGTGTTATAATTACTGTAATTGGTCTGGGAAAAGTGATGCCAGCTCAGCCCCATCCTGTATGCTTGAGTAAGTCCCCTCAATGGTCCTGTAAATAAAATGCTTCAGAAAACAAAGAAGTTTAGGACAAACAGCGCTCAGTGTTTGTGCGAGTTCAGTGCTGTTCTTCTCTCATTGCTTTTCTGGTCACATTCACTTTACACTCCACTTGGTTTCTCTCTTATTCAACTTCTGCTGTTCACGTGAACTGTTTGTCCAGTCTGTGTAAAGAGGATCTGTGCAGTACTTTTGAGGAAAAACACTAAATTGCACAGAGATAACATTACTTTTTTGGGTAGGTCTACATGTAGTCTAGGAGCTTCCCTGGTTTAACTATTTTTAAAATCACTTTAAAGGAGACATATCATGCTTGTTTCTCCTTTTCACTATGCCAGACTAGGATGTCTTGTAAAGCATTTCTGCCCTCAGTACAAGTCATTTAGTTCCTTCATTGCCCCACAATAGCGTTCTCAAAATCCTCATTTTAGGCCATTATCAAGCTCTCGTTGAAACGCTCGGTTTTCAGGCTGACCTACAGTAACCTCGCAACGTCACAGCCCTTTGTGCTCTGATTGGTCAGTTCTATCGGGGGTAGAGCCAGCCTGTCCTTCTTCTACTGTATTTTCCGGCAGGCTCAAAGCAGCGACCGCGTACTGAGTCCCCCTACAGGCCAGAGCTGGTAATGAGTGAGTGTGAGCTAGGGAGCTATATACTGCTGCTGGTGGATGTGTTCCTCGGTGACGGTTTTGTGGCTAACAGACATCACAGAGGAGGAAGTGTTTTATCAGATTACTCCAATAAAAAAAAACTTTGTGTCGTCACGACGATTTAAATCTCGCAGACATCTCGCAATGACCTATTTTCAGAGGCATCAAATCTCGTTCTAGGATATCAGAAAAAATACAATATCTCATTTTTTGAAAATTAAGGGGGTGTAAGGTCCTGTTTTCAAATTTATTATATTATATGTAAGTATTAAATCATGCATCAGCATGATATGTCTCCTTTAAATGATTTTTATTAGTCCCTGTTTGGCTTATTCTTCAGCACAGAAACTAAAACAACATTTTGGAGCAGTGACAGTCAGAGGCAAAGATTTGTCATACTTCAAATATCAAGTTCAAATAATTCTTCAACTAAGAATGTTTGTAACTGTTTTCTCAAGAACAATTCATTCAGGGTGCAAGAGAAAGACACTGGAATAAAGAAAAAGAAAACACAAGAGGCTCATCCTTAACCAATGATCTCAGCATTTAAAATACCAAAGGTAAAAAAATGGTCAAACATTGTCAGCCATGTTTTTACTCATATACAAAATGTTGGCACTGTTTGTGTACAATTTAATTTCCAGAGGTAGACTATCCAATGTTACTCAGGACCTAAAATTCTGTTACTCTAAAATTGACACAAAAATTGTATTATTTCATGTTTAAAGGTATAGAGTGGTGGTTGATGTATTATTCTCTCAGGAGGTGCCCCCATGTGTTTGCTTGATTCAGACAAATGATGGAAATTGCCATCAACAGGCCGTCAAGCTAAACATCCCAGCTTTCTTCCTTTTAGCTTAGGAAACAGTATTGACCATTTGCATCTGACATCACAGATCTGTCCCAGCGCTGACTGGATGTGACAAGTAACAAGTTACTGTCTTGCTGTCACTATTTTATAAAATACTCTTTATTCTATAAATCTGAAAAATAGATATTTGACCATAAGTACCTCCCATTGCTCAGAAGAGTGTGTTAGGAAGCCTTTAATGGATGTAAGTGTCAATGTTAGTCATCTTGTAAAGCTTAACTTGTGGCATTTTTACAGCAGTCTCATTTGCAAGACAGAAACTGAAAAGTCACGAATGCTAGTTAAATCCCTTTTGATGACTTTGGACTAAGCAGGCTTTCAAAAACAGAGAGCTTGCAAATGCCATTAAGTGGTAAATTGTTTTAAACCAAAATACAGATTTGATTAAAATGTCAATATGATGAGGAACCTCTAAAGAACAAAGTATTGAGGACAACAATAATGATTTTGTAAGCTTAAAGTTCATTCTGTGTGCAGAAAAGCTTCATGTTCAGTCTGATCTTTGCTCATTCCTCAGTTTGTGACAGCCCTCGTGGTGACCAAGCTCATTTTACAGGATCACAGCCATGTGATGAGCAGACTAAGGCAGCAGATGTAGTTTGTCCTTTCATTTAGGTTCTGTCTCTAAAACAGTTTCCTCCCTGCACTGTCTTAGAGGCACAATTTAAAGAAAGATTCTTTATTCTGGTGACTTTCAGTTGACTGTTAGAATAGGCAGCAGAGAAAACAGGCACTGGTCCTCACACATGCCTCGCTGAGATGTTTTCTTCAATCATTACATCAGAACGGCTAGTCAGTTTTACGTCTTTAAGAAGGTGCAGCCAGAATATGTTACAGGAAAATGGTAGAATGGATTTTATCTTAATTCAAGAGTTACTACATTTGATTTGTTCCACCTTGACAGCCTGTAAAGCCACAGTGGTCAAAATTTGCAGGCTTGTGGGCTGACAGACCGGCATATCATGAGGGCTTCAAAATCTCTTGTGGGTTATCTGAGGAGAAATTTTCACCCTTTAATATTTCAGACAGGGAGAGCTTAGACCTGCTAGCCCATTTATAACAGCAATCCCTGATAGTCTCATATCTCAGTTATTAAGACTGTATCAAAATCAGAGTCACATTTATTGGTACAGGGTGTTAGATAAACAAGGAATTTGACTTCAGTTAAGTTTACGCCCTAAGCACAGACTACATACACTGTATACATAAACAAAGAAGAATAGAAAATATAACAAAATACGTAGATTAAAATACATATTTAAAAGCTAATATCAAGAAGAAGTCAGAGCTAAGAGTTACAAGCCTGCATACACAGCATGGCAAAAGTGAGGAGTGCAAATGATGAAACATACAATTACATATGGGAATATAGACAGAGGCTGTTTACAGGAAGTAGGCAGAGTAAAACAGGATGTTCAAACGTCTAAAGAGTGTCTCTTAAGTGAACAGGTGAAGACGGTATTGTATCTAAGTCATACCTCCACTGAAATATGGTAAGCCCCTGTCTTTCAGCTCTAACACTTCATCCATCCATTTGTTTGCCAATTAGGCAGGCTTCTATCAGCGAGGGTGTGATTGAGCAGCAAGCAAATCTTTGTACTAAATATAAGCCAACCTACTTCCACATCCCTCCCTACATTTCTCAGAATAACACCAAACCAGCTGCTTTCTATTTCTGTCTCCACACTCCACTAGAACATTCATCAAAGATACGACACAACCCCTTCATATTTCGTTATTTGATCACACTACTATCAAACACAGTGGTGAAATCTATTGCAAGTTCTCATCTGAAACAAACTGTCTCCAAAACACCCCCGTTTAATAACACTGCAGATGTTTAAGCTGCACGGCTCAGATTGGGGAGGTGCAGAGCTGTCTCAGACTGTTATGTAAGACCATCCACAGAGCATCCCCGGCACACAGGCATAATACCAGGGATATAAAGCAGCTAATAAATCCTGTTCTCCATCTCACCACATTCAACACAACAATACACAATAAAGCACCTGCGTTTAACCACGTGGAAGTAATCATTGCAGCAGTATGAGGATTAAATTACACAATACATAAAGACGTAGAGTCAAAACATGCTGCTTAAAAAAAGACAAAAAAGGAGAGAGACAAACACTGATCTTAGTCGCACATGTAACATGACCTTCAGCATCAGCCCTCCACATCTGTTCACTGTGACAGTGTCTGTGCATGTGAGGATGGCTGGGTAGACAAAACATCAGCAGAGGTTACACAGGGTAGCTACTGTGAGACAACAAGAGGAGCTGTAGTAAAATCTGGGGTACATTACATAACAGCACATCACTGCACCAAATGTTGGGATTAATGGAGAATTTTACCCTGCAGCCATCTTTCAGCGAGAACTGTTTGTTTACATGGATATCTGTTGGTCCCTTTAGATTTGTTGTATCCTAGATAATGTAAAAATCTGCAACCATGAGGATTTAGGAGTCAGATCTTTAGGGGTGCACAGCTCCTAATGAAATGATGGTATGTAGAATTCTTTGCAAGTCTTAAATTCTCCTGTTCTTTTATGAAGAACAGTGTATTTGTACTACCAAAATCTACCAGAGGTACCATAAGAGCACTCATGGCTGTGCCGAGTTTTCACAATGACACTATCGAACTAATTTTGACAAAGCTTTACATGCATGGCATGTCTCTGTAGATGGTAGTCCAGTTGCCTGTTAGACTAGCTATGTGTATGGTGAGTATATTGATGATTCATTTGATAAGTCAGTGAATAATATTTTGATTGCAGGGACTTCTATAGTGCAAGACGATCTCAAAACAGAAGAGCAGCTGAAAAAAACCTACAAACTGCTGTTAATCTTCAGTAATGAAAATGTCATTATGACTACAGCTCACAGCCTTGGTACATTATTTCGGGGGCTGGAGCCTATCCTAACTGACATAGTGAAAGGGGCAGGGCACACCCTGGACCAGTCGAGAGCCAATCACAGGGCCGTATGAAGAGACAGATAATAATTCACACACTTGCCCACACCTAAGGTCAATTTAGAGTCACCAATAGTCCTAACAAACATGTTTCAATCTATGTGAGGAAGCTGGAGTGCCCAAAGAGAACCCACACAGGCACAGGGAGAACAAGCAAACTCCACTCAAAAAGGCCCTGACAGACATGGGGTTTGAGCCAGCAACTTCCTTGCTGTAAGGCACAAGCATTACCTGTTGCACCACCCTGGCCACAAAATCTTGCCTAAGTCTTCAACCCGTGCTAAATACATAATCATGCAAAAACATCAATAACATTAAATAATTTAAAAGTACGTTTGATGGCTTTCTTCTGGATTACTGACAGACAACTTAACACAGGCATGAAAGTCATGATACATTTCAGAGGGATGTAATCATTTAAGAACACACTGCTGCCACAGCTACTAAAGTCCTACACTGCTCCTCATTCCCCTACAACCTAACCTTTAAAAACATCACACCATGACAACTGTGTTTTCTGGAGGAGTCTTTGAAGAGGTAGGGGTAAAATCACAGTCATAGCTTAGGCCTTTGTAGGAATGATCTTAGCTAGTGTAGCTAGTTTAACACATGGAACATTAATTTACTGTAAACTGTTATAAATTACAAGAACACATTCTCATTCTAAGTTCAAGTGAATATCGCAAAACTGGTACAACCCATAGCAGCTCTTTTTAAGGACCTAGATCTTTTAGCTCAACTCAGCAGTAAGAGTTGACGCTTTGGCTCACTAGTTTTTGACCTATGACTGTGGTTTCTGCATGCACTGGGCTGAAACTTTCCATTGTAAATAGACTTAAACTAATAACTCCCAGAACAACTGCTTTTGTTTGCATGTTTGCTTTAAAACATAAGCTTCACAATGACAGAAGCAGTTCCTATAGGAGAGAGGTGTTGAATAATCATCATCTCTTAATCATGTAAGGATGGGGGAAAAGGGAAAGAACAGGTTCCTGTAATAAACAGCAGTAATCCATCTACAGACTAAACCAGTGCCTTCCAAATCTTTAAAGTTAATTCATTCACAAAGCTCACAAAAAGGCCAGAAGATGAACACTTCTGTTGTGAGATGTGATAAACTGATCCAGTGTCACAGTTTGACTGGTGTTGAATTAGCTGATACTCCACTTTTTCTTTGTCCTGTTGTAAAAGGTTTCAACCCTTTATTTCATATTTCACTAATTTACAGGGACTACCTGATTGAATGTGTGCCTATGACTGTTGTACCTTTTTATATTGCATGAATTACAAATATAATTTTTGTTGGTCATTATGAGCTGTGTGTGGTTGAGGGTGGGGGGTTTGTTATTGTTTGTTATTCTCCCTTTCAATGTTTCATTTTTTTCACCTCCATATATGTATATGTGTCTGTGTAAACATGCATATACTTGGTTAAAAAAGGGGAAAAGGATAGTGGTAAATTGTATTTTGTGATTGTAATTATATTGTCCTTTTTCTTCTAATAAAAGTATTTGGGAAAAAAAAAGAATTAGCTGACACTCCTCTACATATCTTACTGCGTTGCTTGATTCATGATTTTAAGAATCCATCGGTGCTTTCACAAGTATGAGAGGTACAGTAAAAGAATTTGTAGAGTCAAAAAGTATGTTAAAAAAGAGAATGTTACAAATATTGCAGCTAAGCTTTCACAGATCTGTCTCTAAACAATCAGAGGGTAAATACTCAGTGTTTCAGAGAGTCTTGGAGCTTCAGATCATTTCCAGGTTTCAAAATGGGCCCTGACATACTTCAGTATGGCCTTATTATAAAGAAGTATTTTCCTAACGCTTAAATGGCAGCCCTGTGCATTACAGTGCACTACAAATCATGCCAACATCACAATACTTGCTTTGCATTACTGATCTTGAGTTTTCTGCTAATTATTAATGTAGGGATTAAATCTCCTCTACATCCTAACACTGAAGAATTATTTAGAATTTAGTATTTTGCTTTCTATGATGTAAAATCAAATTGCTAAAAACATTGTGCCACTTAAAAAATAGGGTGTTTCTTGTTGAGATAACATTTGGAGGTACTTTGAGAACAGAACTAATAAATAATGCTTTTCATGAAAATTGCTTTTCATTGAAATGCTTATTATTGAAGATTAAAACAGCAAAATAGGAACAGACTAACAAACATGACACATAGCAACACACAGTCAATAATCATCAGTATAAAACATTAGTGCACAGTCACACTCCTAAAATCTCTTAAAACTGATCAGGAGATTTCCTGTCTTTATGTACTTGGCTCCCTCTCACAGAGATATTGTGTCAGTTAGATTTGTTTCTGTCTGTTTTTATTTTATTATGTGTCTGCTCTCATAATTAAGTATTTCTGAAGCCTGTAACTCCCACCAGTCTCCATGTCGACTGGCATCCTTTTTCTTCTCTTCTAAAGCCGAGATAAGCAGGCAGCTTACATCATTTGTACGAACTGACGTTTTGTACAAATTCACATCCACCTCCAACGTTAGTTCCTACACCTACAATCAGGGATAGTCATAGAGACTGCTCTGAGGTTTATTTTAGAGCTTCTCTGACTCAGCTGACTCCCTGCTATGGTAAATCTTTGGTATTCTCTCCAGCAGAAAGTGCCTGCTATAACTAAAACTTTAATACAGTTGTGTTTGTTCTTTCTGTCATGCTGTGCTGCTCTTGTAATACTGGTCTTGATAATTAATGTTTTTGTGACTGTCAGTACTCATGTTCTCTCTCTGGACTGATTTCAGGATCATATCACTGCAGATGGCTCCTTCAAGGGTTAACTCAAGGAACTGGCCGAGATTTAATCTCTTGTAATCCAAGTTCTTGGTAATCCATTTTTTATAATAGGATGAGGGAAGAAATCTCATCTCGGAAAATTCTTATCATATGGAGGGTATTTCTCTAAGTTCTGTATGAAGTCTCTCATTCATTTAAAGATAAATTCACCAGACAAGTCCAGTTGAGTATCTTATTTAGAGATATGAGAGGCAAAATATTGGCAGTAAAATACCCCTTTAGTGTCATAGCAAATCAGGCAGCAAATTTGGCAATGCTTCCTTAGAACAAATAAAAGCATAACGTACCACACAAACACATCAATTATAACTTATACTAGAAAGGCATTCTGAGTGTAGCTCAGATCCAACACTATGGTCCAATATTTATTTTATACCCACACTGTGGAATGAAAAATATCTATCTACAACAAGTGTGACTACTGTTGACATAAATATAAACTAATGTAGTGACCTAGTCAGTAGAGGGACTTGTAACTTGTTGACTGAACCTATTTGCTGCTGCTTGTACAGATGTTGGTGTTGTGCAGGTGCAACACAACCTTTCGGTTAACTGGAGCATACATTAAGCTAACAATGAATTTTGTTTCTACTAGGCCCCTCTGTGGCTGTAAATAGATCTCCAAGTCCCAAAACACACATGAATGCATTGACAAACACATCAGTATTTACAAAGCACGCTGCTAGTCAAACCCGATGATGACAAACTCCTCAAATTTGAAGGTTAATCTCACTCTCAGTCATAGTCACCTTTAAAAGCGGCTTTTACAGAGGAAATAATTAAAGTGAAATATGACAATTTAAAGAAGTAAAAACAGTATGGACATCCACAGACATAAGGACAGAGTAGTCAGCCAGTGGAAAAAGAAGCCAGCAGAGGCCCAGCACTGTGATGTGATACAGTGCAGTGAGGTGTGGTGACATGTGCCATGGTAATTTTCAATATCATTAATCCATGTTTGCTATTTCAGGATAAAGTCAACAACAGGAAAGAGGCAGACTGTTGCTGAGGGAGCAGTCAGCTGTTAGGCTGGCAAGTGAAGCTTGAGGAAAGTCATCATTCATAAGATTCATTGCTTTAAACAGATCAAAACTGCCTCATGGAGACAAACACATAGCCCTTTATTGACCTAAAGTAATTTCAAAACAGTCGCAGTTTGCTAGCAGTGGACAACAGCGTGCATTGTTGTTGTTCAGTCCTTTGTGGACCTGTTAAGTCTTCAGGCCCTACTTTTGAAATCATTAAAACAAGACAGATTTTTATTGAAAATTATCCAAATATACAAGATTTAACGCTGTACAATCTTTTGTTTGTTTGCTTGTTTATTTTTTTTAACACATTTGCTTATTTTAATGTTTCAACAAATCTAACTGCTTTTGCAACCATTTTCTTTTAACTTTAGTCTTTGTGTCAGGAAAGAGCACGTCATAAAACACTGTTACTGATCAACAAACAATTTTACTACACATATAAACTATTATCAATGCACTTTATGTTTAAGTTAGGTAATGTTCATAACCTTTGAAACAAGACAATCCTTCTTCTATATATGACTGTTTATTGTACACTATTAAAAATTCACAAGCAGTGCAGCATATAGTATCATAAAAAGGCTTACATCAACATTAGTATGTTTTTTCCTCTAATGGTAAATACATATATGGATTTGGATATAGATCTAAAGCACTTTTCACCATTGTTGTGTAGGTGTGGATTCTAGGCAGAGTATTTCGTTTTTTGGTAATATTTATGCATAAGCACCAAACTAATTAAACCTAAACCAAAGTACAAAACTACCAGCGTTTCAGTCAATAATCAAGCAGATAAAAATGAAGAGAAAGACAAGCTATTGCTGTTTCAACAACACTGTTATCACCAGTACTGTAGTTTGGAGTCACCTCTTAAAGAACTACAACCAGTGGCATTAAACTTAACCAGCCTGTCATCTTACCATCTGTGCACTCCTCATAGTACCAGTCCAGCTCATAGTAGTCCGCCTTGACAAACCTCTGGCCTCTGACTTGGCCTCGTCTCTTCATCCTCACTGCTCTGACACACCACTGTATTGTTCCCAAAGTCCCAGCATAGTCAAAGACAACCAGCTGCCACAGGGGTCTTGCAAGGTACTAATACTGCATGCAGGTCAGTCCACTTCTGCTATCCCAGCATGCTTAGCAATAACCAGCTGGCACAGGTCCCATCATACGTCCACACACTCATTAGCAGCAGACTGTGGGAGTGCTAGGCTCCGTATTTGTTGTGGTGTTGGTGGCATTTCTGCGTGTCATCCCTCTGATCCATTACTCCCATCGTCAGCTGTAGCATCTTTGTTCCTTCTAAATTCTTCACAGTTTCAGCAAACACGTCACTTCAAACCTGCCATCCTTTGCTTTCTGTGTCTTCTTTCTTCTCAGTACATCATCAGAGCTTCAGCAAATGTACAAGATTTGATCCTCTATTGTATTGATCCATTTTAAAGGCTCCTGTCAATTTATTTTCCTGTCCTGTTGCCAGCTCGTCCTCCAGTTGAGTCTCTCTGAGGTCATATCATAACCACTGCCCGCTCTTGTGTAAGGTTCCTCGCTCTGTGGCAGCAGCAGCTCTGCACATGGACCCCCGCATCTATTGCACTGACTCAATAATCACAGGGATATCACTGAGTGAGGGAGAGAGTGAGCAGCAGTCACGAGTTTTGCACCACTGAGATGATGATAATCATGACACAGGCTGGTGGGGCGGGCTGGACGACGCTTCGAGCCAACCAGAGGCAGCAGAGTCACTGGTTTAATCCCTCCCTCTGTTCGTATGTAAGCATCTCTCCCTCCCTCCTCTCCTCTACTTTGTCCTTCTGTGAGGTTGCTATAGTAACAGGCTCAGACTCCGAGGCCTGAGCCTGGAAGTGAGCAGGCAGGCGGTGCAGTGTTGGAAGAGGTGACGTGGCGAAACAAAAATGAATGGATACAGTGGTACAACATAAGAAATCTGAGCTGTTAAATACAAATTGGGGAAATAATTGTGATGCCAAAAGAAGCCATTGGAGAAAATTATGAAACATCCTAAGGAGAAATTAAAATAAAATCAATGTCTAACATCCTGATGCACCTCTACAGATTTCTAACAGAAGTATTTTGGTGAGCTTTAGTCCTTCTTGGCACAATCTAATACAACCTGAATCATGAGTCATGACAAGCTTATGACACAATGATGCTAACAACCTACATGTTTGGATTTATATGGTCATATAAGGGACTTTCATAACAACAACGTAATGCCAGTGTGCCAGACAGGTCATGTAGCAGCACAACATCATACTAGTGTAATGTAGTGAGGATGCATCAGCCCCCAAGTGACAGGTTCAGTTACATTTCCCACTTTGTACAGGAAAATACACAGGCTCTACAGGGCAACAAAGACAAAAACAAAACTGTGGAGCAAACCATATTATAATGGTGGATGGTGGTTGTTACATCAGAAAAAAATGCTGATGAAAAAACTGATGCTGTAAGTAAGAAGCATTTTAATTTACTATTAGTTTGGTAGTTGATTTTAGTGTTTTTTAAAAAAACAAGTGGTTTTAGCATTTTACATTTACTTATATTATTTTATAATTGATATTCTATTTTATCACAGTAAAAAGATTGAAATAGAATCATTTATCTTAAAAAGGGACATTTGATTTAAAGTCCATGTCCATAGCTCATACTATTTTTTGTATATAATTTTGTTTTGGTTTATTCCTTTAACAAAAGCGCATATTAGATTTATAATTTTAAGTCAATTTTACTTATTTCATTCATTTTATTAAGAACTGGGCTCTACTTTAATCAAAATGTTCTCTTAATACCCTAATTCAATTCACCAAACAAAAATAGGTCAATGTATCAGTTAGGGCTGAGCAATTAATCGAAAAATCATTAAAATCGAAGTTATTTTACTTATGTTGATTATTTTGATTATTTTCCCTGTGTAAGTCACATGACCACGCTCCTTCCATATAGTCTGCGTTCACTTTAGCCAAGAACGAAGGATGTGCCACCAGCATGGAGGAGACAAGTGCCGATCTATTAGGGGACGTTGTAGCCAAGAAAACTACCGTCTCCGTTGTTTGGGCACATTTTGGATTCTGTGCAGAGGACACAGAGCAAGAAAGAAGTTAAGTGTAAATACTGCGGTGAGACTGTTTTGATGGCCATCGGTATCACCATTAATTTGTTTCAGCATCGCATAAAATAATTGTTCATTAATCATAATCAAGCTTCAATTAATGGTGTTATTGAGATTAGGCAAAATTGCCCAGCCCTAGTATCAGCTGCATGAAAGCATCACAAAAACTCATTCAACTTAAACTGATCAATACATTAATATATATAACATACACACATACACATATAATTACTAATATAATCAATCATACATGTATAGTATAATGTATATTAAGATGTGTAGAATAGCTGCTTTTTGTAGTAGTGTCTTTAATTTGTTTAAAATGATTAAGTTACTCCCCTAATGCTTCTTGAACAGAAGTAAAATGACATTGTAAGAACTTAGCTGTAGTAAAATCTCATTCTGTGAACTCCTCTCCTCCATTTTATGAGCCATGTGGGTGTGACGTCATCACAACATAGAGAGGCTCCCTATTGGTCAGGTGTCCTCATATAATCACCCTCTGAAGTTAGTCTTTACTGCACATGCCGTGGCTTACAGACTCAAAAGAGACCGATCATAACCGGTGATGTAACAGGGGGCATGTTTTGATACCTTAAAAACTCAGTGTGCTCTGAACCAATCAAGAGCTCTCAGTGATGATGAAAGGAAGGAAAAGTGATTGTATCAAAAGGACATACAGTCAGTTATCTTATGTGTGTTTGGGTTAGCGTGTCTGTATCAGAGGAAATGTCTCTAGATCTCATCACTTCTCCAGCCAGAGAGACAATGATGAATTCAAAATGACCTCTCGGCTCAGTCATCCCCCTGAGGGTGTTGAGACTGGCCATCTGTTTGAGGCAAAAACAGGAAACAACATGCATCCAGTCTGTGGTACGGATTACTGGGGATAATATAATGCATATATGGTGTTTAATGGAAGCGAAAATAATACTGAGGACAAATAGAAGGGATTAAAAAAGAATATATGTGACATTGGGAAATCAATCTCTCACTATTTCTTATGTAACATGACCTTGTCTCCACCTCTTGCCCTTCCTGGCTATGATGAACGTCACGTTTGAGGTGACCATAAACAAAGAGCATCAGTGTGAGGTTACAGAGTCTATTTTTATGATACTTGATCTATTTTTAGAGCTAGTTTTACCCTGAGTCACTCGTCAAGCAGACATGAGTTAAACCTGAATTATTGATGATGAAAAATAAACGCTCTTCGTTCCCCTGGATTTTCCGTGTGCACGTGCTCTGGGTAAGCATGTGTGTGTCTGCTGCTGGCTGTGTGCAAATGGGGACGTGTGGTTTATAGCTGCCCAAGGCCCAACCTCAAGGCAGCACTTAATTTGATAAGACAAGAGCGAACACGTGCAGACATGCACAACAGAGAGGTGGAGATGGAAGAGCAAAGTAAAGCATCGACCAACAGAGGGCACAAGAGGCGTGTTTGTTGTGGAAACGATCACCCGCTGTGGGCCCCACACTCTGATGGGTAGACAGCCAACTATGTGTCCCTCTGTGATTACCATTTCCTCAAGGTCAGTGTAAATCTTAAATCCCCACTCTAAACACCCATACTCACTCTGTAGCTACAGTTTCCTTTAGGTTAATCGAGGCAAGCTGAAGAATCTGTCCTGCATTTTTGATTAAGGACAGCACAGTGGTACAACAGGTTAGCTCCCTGTGTCAGCCCGGGTCTTTCTGTGTGGAGTTTGCATGGTCTCCCTGTCCCTGCATGGGTTTTTCCTGGAACTCCTGTTTCCCCCCACAGACCAAAACTTACTCCCTCTGTGAATTAGTGACTCTGAATTGCACTTAGGTGTGAGTGTGAATGGTTGTCTGTCTCGCTGCGTGTCCCTGTGAGCAGCTGGCGACTGGTTCAGAGGATACCTCGCCTCTAGCCCAGTGACAGCTGGGATAGGCCCCAACATCCCCTTGACCCCAAATTTGATTAGCAATATGGGTAATGGATGGCTGGGTTAAATTTTTAGTGTTAGGAAACATATTAATGGCAAACATCATGGTTGTTGTTTCCCCTGGTTTCACTATTTTATCTTTTTCCCTTACCACGACAGCCTGGTCCAACCAGGGGTAAAAGGTGACTAATGGTTGGAAAAAATATATCTCAAATTAAGCTGTTTTATTAATATGTATGTTTTATCAGGTAAATTTAAGTTTTAGACTATTAAATCAAAAAGCTTTGCCTGGGAACAATCAAACAAGAAAGTCACAGTGTTTAACCATTTTGAAAATCTAATGCAAGAATTTTCTGAAAACTTTCAACATCACTTTTTAGTTTTTCCAGCCTCTTACAGCTGTGGTAATTTATGGATATATATATGACAACATACATTTCTGACTATAATTTCACTTTTCATATGACAAAAAATAATTTTATTGAGATAAATTACTGTCTATTACTATTAATTACTGTTTGCACATTTACTGTCTGCAGTCATGGTTCCCAAGGGTGTGGGGATGTTGACACAAAGAAAGGCGTTGTTAGATGCCTGCCAACATTAAAATATTTTCTTTAATTAATTTATGTGGTATATTTTCCCAGTGTTGAAAAAACAGTTCACAGAATTAGCTGAATTTAAAATGATTCAATGCTGTTACATTATTGCTTTGGATCCTTTTGTTATTCTTACTCCATTGCTGGGAAAAGCCCATTGGTGAGGGTAAGCAGCTTTAACCATCTCAAGAGGCATCCCCAGTCTCTGGAACAGCTATTTTGGGATGCTAAAAAGCTGGGGATGTTTTTCTACACAAGGATGACAAGTTTATGGAAAGTATGAAATAAATATACTAACAAGTAAGTGTAAAAATAGCAGAGAATGAGTACAAATTTATTGAATTCTTGGTGAAAATCAGACAGTAATAATTATTGCAAACAATGCTGGATGCCTCAATTTAACTCACTTACTGCCTGATATTCTTCAAAAATGACTTTCAAAGCGTAATTTTATTAACTGTTTGATGGTATTACTTTTATAACAAAATACTCTGATCTATTTCAGTTTCTATCTGAATCTGATCAGATACCTTTAAATCAAGAAAGAGAGACAAATATTTTCAGCATATTAAGCACTTTAGCTAAAGCCAGAGAACATCTCAGACCCTGAAACCACTACATTCAAACTCAAGCATGTTTCCAGCAAAGACAACCGTGTCAAATTATAGTAAACTTCCCTAAAAACAATAAATAAATAGGGGTGCTGGTTTGGCGTAGTGGTTAGCACCCCATGTACTTGCTTCTGCCGGTCCAGGTTCAAATCCCGCCTGTGACCAGTTGGCAGAGTGTCTTCCCCCGCTCTCTCTCCCTCCCTTTCACAAGCCTATCCACTGTCTCTCTCCTATCAATAAAGGCACAAAATGCCCAAAAATATACATTTACAAAAAAAAACAAAAAAAAAACAATAAATAAAATATTAATAATAATAATGATAAATAAAATTTAATAAAAAATAATATTGCTATTCTGAAAACAAATCCGAATGTTGTGAGCTAAATAATACCTTGAGCATTAATTTATGGTAGGCAGTTGTTTAAGGGTAGTGGTGGACCACCACTCTAAAAGAATGGTGGGAGAAACTATGGTGGTAATCATTGCAACATTCATACAAATAAATAACACAAACATGTTTAAGGGATGATGATCTGTTTGAACGATTTTTGTGTTTATTTATGTGGACCCCCATAGAAGCTATTTTTTCTGAGGGCTACAAAAACAGGAAATTTCTCCTTTGCATATGAGCATGCTTGGCAATTTTAGCTTCCAAAATGGTTTCAAAAGAGAGAAATGCACTGACCATGGATACTGGCAGAAAGAGAAGGTACTGGATGTTTCATTCAAAAGATTTTTATTTGGTTGCCAATCTCATGGTTGAATAGGTGCTTATGAAAAGAGGCAGCTGCATGAAAAGTGTCTGATGTTCAATCTTACATAATTTGAATCATTTTTGGAATAAATTGTGACTCATGGCCTGTCTTAATATAAATAGTTACAGTTTGATCAGTTTTAACCAGTTCTGGAAATTTTATCATACACTTTTCATACTATCTTTTGCAACATATGGATAACCATGTTAAAAAAATCAAACAAATAATTTAAACTCATTATCTTCCCTTAGGTTATTCTTTTAAAGTAATATTTCTGTCAAACAAGACAAAATCTGTCAAATTAGATTCACCTATCTAAATCCTACAACACCTCAAACAATTACACAAAGGTAGATGTTTGTTTCTGTGGTGTGAAACTGCTATGGCACGGGTGTGTCAGTGTATATTTTTACATGAGGATGACTTGTTTTCTTAATACAATGATGTCCTTTAGGAACTACAGCAAGCTAATGCTCATGACACAGAGCAATGGATTTCTGGCTTGACTCCCCAAAACAGTCAGGACCTTTTCTATGGGATTTGCATGTTCCCCTTTGTCTGCAAGACTTTTCTACGGGTACTCCGGTTTCCTACCAGAAACCAAAAACATGCTCATTAGGTTAACTGGTGGCTCGTACTTGCCTTTAGCTGTAAGTGTGTCAGTCAGTGGTTCTGTTTCTACATGTCAGCCCTGTGTTTGGCTTGCACCTAGGCCAGGGTGAATCCCACCCCTCGCCCAGTGTCAGCTGGGATAGGGTTTAAGTCCATCAGTTTCAGGGTTTAAGTTAGTTTGACTTTAATTAGCAGGACTGTACTGGGCTTTTAGCAGCTCTGATCCTTGATGCTTTTAATGGAAAACTATCTTTTGAAAAAATAACATAAGAGAAGGGTTATCCAGTTACTTACAGAAGTATTTGAGGGTCTCCTCTATCTGCTCAGTGGTCAAGTCAAGGGCAGAGTCGGGGTCCACCAGTGGCGTGCGCAGCCAATCATCTTGATCGTAGCCAAAGATGGTGTCGGCCCTCAGCTTGTAGACGGGCAGCTGTTCCTCCAATAAGCTGATAATCTCAAGCTCCGGCAGGTCAGTACTGTTACACACATCTGTACAAAAAGGGCAACAAAGTACAAAGTTTGTTCTCGTCTTTGGAACTTCAGTTTCAGTCATGACATCAAGGAATTATTCATTAGAAATGAAAAAGTTAAGACTGGCAGACTCATATCTGGGTCTCATTAACAATTGAGAAGACAGGGCCTGTCCTGATTAACCATCTACTCCAACAACAGATCTCATGTGCAGCAGACGAACATTAGGGAAGGGACATGATGCCCTCTAGTGGTAAATTATAAAACTACCCAATACTGCTCCCATGGTTCATGTCTCCTTACATTTTTGAAAGGTTAGAAGTGGGATCAGTCTCTATCACACATACTGCTGCTAGTCACATAAAGGAGTAACTAATGTTGTGTCTGCAGCTCCTGAGACTGTTTTTAAATTCCCTTTTGAAGCCCATTGGCTACTATAAAAGTAAAATATACTTTTCCCGGGGACCACAAATTCAAACAACACAAATTATGAAGACTTAAAAAGAAAAGTGGAAAATTACAAAAAATAAAAACAACAGCAACTAAGAGTGCTCCGAGAGCACAAACCTCAGTAAAGGGATTTTTGACACAGTTGAATGAGTTATTGTCAAAAACTGCTATTTCTCAAACTTAACAAATGCCTGAAAAAAAATCACTTGATCCATATCCAGACTTGGATCATCACAAAAATCTAAACTTTTCTTTATTGTGTCATGACCAACTTACCCTGAAAATGTCATCAAAATCTGTTGGAAACCATTGAGTTATTAGCAAAAATGTGGAAAACTGCCCTATCTCCTAATGCTAACAAAATCCTCAAAATAATCCTGGATCTGCTTCCAGATTCAGATCAACACTAAACTCTAATCATTTCTTCCCTGTGCCATGACTAACATTCCCTAAAACTGTCATCAAAACCCACCCCTTACTGTTTTTTTGGCTATCCCGTCCCCATGTTAACAAACTAACAAATGCCAGGGAAAACATAACCTCGTCAGTTAGGGTAACTTTAACAGCACATTACTTCATTATCTACACCACATCCCTCATTTTCCTTATCCTGCAGGGCTGAAACCAATCCCAGCTGGTAATAGGTGAAAGGACTGGTGTTCAGGCGATCACATTGCAATAGCACATTAAAGTTAAAGCAGCAACAAAAATGATCAAGACAAACCAAGTTTATTAAAGTCATGCTATCAGCCGGCGTGAGCTCCTGGTTCTGTATTACTGATAATGGCTGACAGGTGGATTTTCTATAAAACTAATCAAGCATAACATCATTCTTGACACATTTTCAACAAAATCAAATGTGTTTTATGCTGCTTAGAAAGTTGTAGAGATAAAAAAAAGTGATATTTTAGGGGCCCTGATGTGACTTCTACAGTTTCCAGCAGTAACATGTATTTTTAATATTAGATTGATATAATTTGCAATATAAAGTCTAAATAAGAAATTACGGCATTAGCAATCTTCTTTTATTAAAGGGACTGCAAGGAGAATCTATTACTGGTGACATTAAGTCTCTGCTACCCATGAGCACGCGCGGTGACTGTTGTAATGCTGCGTTTCAGTAACCTCGGAACAGGGATTGACATCATCTCCGACTTATTGGCGTTCCTGTTGAAGTCAGAAAAAAACATGCCGATCTACCGGGCTATTGTTAGCTGTTGTTAGCACGCCTGCGTTGTTGTTCACAAATATCACATGAAGAATGTGATTATCACTATGGCAGCATTTTTGTAGATATAAGTCTAACAATACTATGTATACAGCTGATGTAGAGCGACACACCCCAGTCAGAAGTGCAAATAAATTGATTATTACAGGAGCTAAATAGCTGTTCACACTGGGGGCATCCATCTTCGATTGTCAACTCGGGGGTGGCGAGGTTTCACCGAGTTCCCAGAAAGAAATTCAGACTTCGGGGGGCGTTCCAGTTGTAGTTTCCTACTCGTAACTCAAAATTCCTACTTCTGACTACAACTGGAACGCACCAAAAGACGTGTGCAAGGCAAACCGAGCGTTTGTTTGTTGTAATAAATGCAGCTTGGACCTTCCTCGGAACTCTGCATTGCTTTACAACTTCTTTTTATAACAACTTACAGGATGCAAAGCGACGAGGTAATGTATCTCTTTCTAGTTACATAGTTTTTGATGTGTGACAACAAGCAAGTTTTGAAAAGACTTAGTATCGTAGTTTTGTAGCCGGCTATATATCGCTACTATAGCCCGGTGCTCTAAGACATGTCCGAATAATATAAACTTGCTCTAGTTTTAATTGTTTTGTTCCCAAAGTTGAGTATCCAGGCCAGTCTAGCCCTGTCCGACCCAACTGCGAAGCTAAGGAATAGCATAGATAACCTATTTTGATGCTATAAAACTCATCTTAAAGTGTGTATTTCGATCAGGCATATATCTAAAAGTGAGACTTTTTTGTAATTACTGAGAAACTCCTCACGGTCTCTTTAAGAAGAGCTTAATATATAAATGTTTTCTGTCAGAAAAATATTTTACCTTCATGTCATTTATCACACACATAATATAGAGATTCTGCCAGCATTAAGACATGTGACACATCCAGTGTGGTGGACTTGACTGAGCTGGTCTTGTTGAACTTGTTCCCCATGAGATGCTAAAATAACATTATTGCAATAATTTCACACTAAAGTCATCTTAAACAAGGCAGATAAACAGGTTTAAAACTCTGTATACAAACTCAACAGAGACAGCAGCAAACCACAGAGTCGGAGCTGAAGAGAAGAGCTGTGGTGGAAATTTAACACAAGTTACCTCAGCTTTCAGAAATGTGCCTCCTCCACAAGTTAGTTTAGTGAGCCATTAAACAGCCTCTCTGTTAGCAGATAAAAGTGCACAGTATTCCTGTTTAATAACAGGGTCGAGGTTATAGCCATTTTTCTGCTGAGATGTTAAAATACAGGGCTCTTTCATGAACAGGAGTGACAAGGACAAAGATGAGAATCCACATACAGTCAAATAAAGTCCTTTGTTTCTCTGCCTCCCCTCCCTCTATTTCTGTCTCTGTCTCTCTCTTCTGCTGCCTGTCTCTCCCTCTGTCTGTCTGTCTGTCTGTCCAACAATGCTTTCTCTCAGTTTTCTAATCCAGACTGAATGACTGACTATGCTGAAAAGGGGAAACACATACAGACACTCACACAGCAGCTGGAAAATCACGCAACAAGCCCAGCCAATGAAGTTTCAAGACAGAGGTGACTACTACAGGGCTTGTTTTACAAATGTGAGAAACTAAGGAGTTTGTTCGATTACAGATACTAGAAATATATTTTTTGATTCCTTCAGATTTCCATGGCAACAATATCAAACACATGTCACAGCTAAGATAACTATTTCTACAATTTGCTGGTTCCACTCACTTGTAGTAGGTGCCTTTTGTAAAAAATTAAGCCATAATTCTGACTGTTTCTGAACCCTGTCAGTGGAATTGATGAGGAAATTGATCAGCAAAAAGACTCATGATATCGATACTTTTATGGAGCTGTTAACAATTCTCAATGGGAATTGGTTTTCGATTTCCATCACTATTTAAAAATATATTAGGACTCCATATATTTCCTAGTCGTATCTTGAAGATGGTAGTATGAGCAAAGTTTCATGGCAGTTGTTGGACATTAAAGTAACAGACCACAGTCCCTGATTTACATAATAAAATCCCACTCCACTGATTAAAGCACTTCAGCTCCATTATCAAGTCCTGATAGGATGTGAGGAAGGATAAAAATAACACAAAGCTCTCTGTGCTGTGTGGGCAGACTTAAGGTCAACTGGGACCACAAAGTGTCTGAATGTTTGTGCATTTCATCGATATATCAGGAAAAAAAAGAAACTGTATTGTTCAAGTTTGGCTATGTCATGTCATGAGTAACATTTTAGCAAAACCAGGGGAAAAACAAAGTTGACCTGGAGGAAACCCAATACCAGCACAGAAAAGAGACTTAAAAATATTGCCTTTGAGTTGTGTTGCTGGTTGTCTGAACAGAAGGGATAACATCAATGATTCAAAGCTGAAATGTGTCTGCTCCTGTTCAACAGTGTTGACTTTTTAAGTAACACTCTAATAGAGTGTCTGTTGATCTAAAAGTAAAAGAGTTCACATATTAGACACCTGCATTATCTTCAGCTACTGATGAAAACAAGCTCGTACAGCTTTCAAGCTAGATCTTGAGGAATGTTGAACTCCAACTGAGCCTGACCCTCTTCAAACATCACACTGCTCCAACAAAACAAATGCCTGCACAGTAGACATTACTTTTTTTTTTACTTGAAATTGATTTATAAAAAAAGAAAGAAAGAAAGAAAGGAAAAAATTAAGTTATAGCCAATCAGATTAGAAAATGACTAAGAAAAATGCTATGGAGGGGTGTTTATAGTACAAAATGAATTCACTGTGTTTTGTCGTTGATGGTAAATGTTGTACTCTGTCATTGCTCTCTGACTGGATGTTATTTCCTAACTACTTTATCAAGTCTCATGCAACACTGGGGCTATTCTTTCATTAATGCTCAGTGATAACTTGTAGTCATAATAAAGGTTGTGGGATGTAAATATAGACTCAGACACTGGTGCATTAGCAGCAGCTTATAGAAGCCTCCACAGGAAGAAAGTTCAAGTTCAAATGTAAGAATAGGACACACTAACATACTAAGCAGTAAACACATCAATGTACACTAAAGGGCAGATAAAGCCAAAAATACAGACAGAGGAAGTGAAGTTAAGCTATACGTTTCACCAGATATGGACAAGAGCAATGGAGCCATGTTTGAATGAAAGTTCAAACACTGGAGTTTATGCCTTACTTTCATTTACTATGTTACAGCAGTTGGGACAGTCCCAACATAGGCTTAACTTACAACTTAAACCTTCCACCAGTTTGTGTTTTACACCTTTTACACCTACCAGGAGCTAGATTTTACAACTAGTAGGTGTAAAATCCTCTGTGAAATATGGTTGTCACAGAGGATAAGGAAAGGCATAATGTTTTACTTCCCTTATGATATCGTCTGTGTATTCTCTGTGATACTCAAACAAACTTGAGCATTTTTTTATTAGCAATGATACATCCATCCAACAGAAGCATATTGTTAGATTACCTTATGTTGCTGTTTTCTTGATATTTTTATGCAGCTGTTGTCATTTTGAAAGCCCACATTCTCAAAGAGTTTGGACAGTGTGAAATGTAAATCCTTTAAACTTACATTTCAAATGTGTACAGAACTAAAACAAGAACTCTAATATTTAGAGTGATGACAAATTTACTCCTTATAAACATCTATTTTCTAGACCCATTGTGATTTTGACACCTGATAAACAAAAAGCAGGACAGGGAGACAAGAGAAGACCAAGAATTTTGTTGTTGAATACTTGAAAAGTAGCTCAAACATCCCATAAGTAAGTAGGTCACTGGTAATAGGTGATGTCTATGACAGGATATAAAATAACCATTTATGGGCTGTCATTCACCATCAATACCAGCCCAAATCCATTTTTGTAATTGTCCGATCAACTAATCCAACAGTTATATGAACAACAAATTCTTCAAAACAAGGACTTTGGAGATTTTACTAATATCAAAGGGTTCAGAAGATCTAGAGAAAACTTTTTCTGAAAAGGGGCAAAGCAAAAAAAGCAGACATTGTTATGTGACAGATACTAAAATTAAGGCTACGGAACAGTTCCGATTCAAAATGCGTTGCTGCTTCTACGCATGATTAGACTCTTCCTTGCAAAGAGAGACGTATCACACCGACATCCAGAAGATCCAGACCTCGTCTGACATGGACTGACCTGAATTGGAAAATTGTTACAGCTTGACGACACCATATTTCACAGTGTTTTTCAAAGTTATGTCGTGTCCTCAGGCTAAAGAAGAAAAGAGCCCTTCTGATTTTTTTGGCACAAAGTTCAAATCCAGCGACAGTCATGGTGTGGAGGGGTATTGATGCCCCTGGCATGGGTAACTTGTACAACTGTGTGGCCTTCATTTACACTGAGAGGGACATACCTCATTTGAAGCAGCATATGCTTTCCTCTAGTTAACGTTATTCAGGAACAATCTTGCTTTTTCAGATAGACACTGTCTCTGTTGTACAAAATAGAATGACCTTGTATTCAAAGGGTGCAAGTACTAGACCACTTTACCTGTCTCCCTATGGTACTGTAATGTAGATTACGGAACACAAAATACAAAAAAAAAAAAAGACCCCACACTGTGAAGGAACTGAAGATGTGCATCAGGCAGGAATGGAAAAGAATTTAACCTTAAAACATGTCATTAATTTGCGTCTCTAGTCCAAAGACACAGTGTTGTTGCAAAGTTGATCCATCTAAACATTAAAAAAAATGTGTTTGTGCTGAATTTATTCAAATATAGATTGAAGAGTCACCTCATTTTACATTACTTTCATTTTTACAAATAATCCCAACTTTTGATATTTGTGCACTAGAAGTTTTCCACTAAACATAATATTGTGTAACATTTTTTATACACTAACTGTTTGAGGGTTAATGGCAGTTAACTGAAGTTGCTCGAAGCCATCAGCCTGTTTACAGAGCAGCATGATTACAGTCACTGCGTTTAGAAAATCACTTCAGTTATTGGTTGGATAAGGAGAAAACAATTTCTGGAACTATGCTTTGGTTATTTTGGACATCATATTCTACTACTTAAAGTTAACCTTTACCCTCTGTGATGCAGTCAAATGCTGAAACCAAAAAGCCTCAACTTCTGATACTAGAAAATAAAAACAACATGAAAGCACAAAAACTACAGTTTTCTGAGTGTTCACTGCAGGCTGGTTGCAAAGGCATCCGAAAAACATTTAAACTCTATGTTAAAGTGGCTAAAACATTCAGAGCTAAACTATTTACAACCTGCAATAAAAGCAGTTTTGGTGTGAATGATTCATCTCTTTGTGTCATTTAACTGAATGTGGATTTTATTTTATTTTTTTTCAGCTCATTCACTTTGGTTTTATCAAGGATTAAACTTCTGCATACTTGGGGACATGGCTGATATGACAACAGGTCAGCACAGATTTGTTACAGCCATTTCACACTGGATGCATCTGACTTGTGTTGCATGCGTGTTATTGTTTTGGTGAGCATGTTATCAATTCAGAGCTTTCAGAGCACCAGCATGAGCTGCACGACCCTCACGCATCTCCTGTGCTGAATTCTCATGAATAGGGGGCTAGTCTATTTTTATCCATAAGCTGCCTGTGTCATGGCCAAACTGACGGGTAAGTGAAAAAACAGAGAATCATGGCAGGTCTGTATGTCTACAAAGGTAGAAGATGACACAGAAACAACAGAAACCATTCAGTTACCCTTCCTGCCTGACCCTCTCAAGCTGAAAGGTCAGAGAGCCAACTCTGTAGACAAACTCCCCTTGTTTGTACATAATGTTTTAATTCTGCAGGTTTCCCAGGGCAGTTGAATGAAGTCACTTGTGGGGACATTTATTGTGGTTTTTCCTAAAGTTTCTACAGAAGCTTGTTACTGGGGTAAAATGTATGAAGAAATAAAGTTGAGACAGTGTGAAGATTCAGCCAAAGGCAGCACACACACAGAGTGGTATGAAAGTCACAGCATCTTGAGCTGGAGCTGGCATGCACATCAGCCAAATTCATCAAATGTAAAAGGCTTCGGACCCACTCCAATTCTGTCTCTTTGGCTACGATTACATGGAGACTCTCTGACTTAAAATCGCAAAGATTTTTCCTTTGTGTATTCAAGACGATCTGCGGTCAGATGAAGACGCTGAAACAAATGAAGCCGCTGGAGTGTATATGCCGGTTCAGTAGATGGCGGTGTAGGTTTGTAGAGAGGCAGCGCTGCTACAATACAGGTACGAAGAAGAAAAACTTTTCACAAACAACAATGGCGAGTGGATGCACAAAGATGCAGGAGTTTCTTTTCTGGACAACAAATTAGTTCGGAAAACAATTTGACTAGATAGTTTTGTCTGGATAACAAACCGAGCATGGTAGGCGACACACACGTTACCCATAGATGGCCAAAGCTGTTGTTGTTCCTGGTATGCGCGCGCAGCCTTCATGTAAAAGAGTACTGCGCATGTGATGACTTCAGCATTTCACCCTGAAACACTTTGATTCAGGTTTACATGGTGCTGCATGGAGAGCATATTCAAAACTTTCCACTCTGCAGCCCGTTTCCAAAAGTTACTGTTTTCGGACAAAACGCAAAGAGTTTCCATGTAAACACAAGGCCAAAACACAATGAAAACTTATTGGATTTAATCATTTTAGGAGCTGTGTAAACAGCCCTTAGTCTGTGGATGGGTTAGCCAAATGTGAGTTTGAGCTTTTATAATTTAAATCCACTATAGACCTTCAAAAAGACCTTTTAGCAATTAACTGACTGAAATTACTCAGATTTTGTCCAATATTCATGAACAAAAATGATGTCACAGCCAGGATTATTTCAGCGTAAGATTCAGTTTGGGCTGAACCAGAACTTAAGACAGAGCTGAGGCATAAGTAATTCAGAAGGCCTGGGGTCATTCTTGAAGGGGTTATAGTTTGCCTTAGATCAGGTTGATATATCCATTCATAACTGTCAAGGTATGGTAACAAACTTTTCGATTTCATTTACAATGCACCCCTGATAGAGCTGTATTCTCCCTCTGTCTGAGATATTCTGTTAAAGCTCCACCCCTTTTAAACGCAGTGAAGGGCATTTAAAAGCACACTGAGGGCCATTTGAGAGAATAAAAATAAGCATAAACCCAAAGTCTGTTTAGAAAAAAAAAGATGGAATAAGACCACAAACATTAAGTAATAAGCTATGATAAAACAGAAGTGCTGCTATCAAAACAAAACTTGCCTACTAATGGCTGATCTACACAAAAACAAACAGCACAGACAACAGAAGCGTATGGAGTGTCACTGGACTCTGAACGTGAATTAGGTCACAGAAAAAAGAAAGGGCATTGAAGCTCATAAGCTAGCTTTTGTTTCTACAGAATTGTGTCAGACTGTAGAAACCTGTAGATATGATGAAATAAATGTTTCCTAAAAGGAGCTTAAACCAAGTGCAATGACCCTTCCAGAGCAAAATGGCTGCCCACTGTAAACAAGTACAGTAAAGGAGGGCCATGCTGACCTTTTTAACAACATCTGTGGTAAAAGTTCAAACCTTTAAAGATTCCTTGTTCTACAACAGCATACAATGTAAGGGTGTTTTTTAGACTTGTAGACCAAACGAGTAAAAGGCATAACAGAAACAGTGAACAGTTGAGGGCAAATCTCAAAAGACCCCTGAACGTCAAGTCCAAAAAAGGCGAAAACAGCTGACTGATTCACAGAAGGACAGACCATTCAAACGACAAAAGCAGACAGAGAAACGCTGTCCACAGATTCAGCAGACTCGTCATAAACTTGACTTTAGAGCAAACAGAGAACCACACAGTGTAACGTGTACTCACTCATGGTGCCTGACACCCAACAACCGCCCGGTCTCCTGTCCCCCAATTACATTTTCCACTGGACCAGGAGAGAGCAAGGTCGCACGGAGAACCACAGCAAGGAGAGAGAGAACGGAGCGTGTTGGGAGGGTGAGAGAAAGGAAACACATGAGAGACAGAGGGTGCAAAAAGTTTCAGAGGACAGCGCAGACTGTAAGCGGCAGAAAGAGAGAGAAAAAGAGGGAGGGAGGAGTGAAGAGGAGATTTGAGCCAAACTGGCTGTCATGCCTGACATGCCAATGACGATAGCCTCATGGACCGCCCTGCAGCTACAACCCCCCCCTCTCTCTCTCCCTATCTCTCTCTCTCTCACTCTGGGAGCCACAAGCCCAGCTGGTTTCTTCTTCTAACAAGTTAACTAAACACACATCACCTTTTCTCTCTGCTCTGATCCTGCTTCAGTTTACACACACTGCAGGTTACAGCAGGCCTGAAGCTCTTTATATTGTTTGTCTTTCTGGACGTTCAAGAACACAGTTGCTCAAAAACAAACTTCATCATGGAGATGAACTCTACAGTAACCTTACAGTGCCACTCTAGCATAAAGGAACAAGTTTTCTCACACCTACAGTCAACACAAAGGTACACTGAAGAAGACTGTGACAATCTAAAAGAATGGGAAAGGGCATTTCTGTAGATTATTTTCCCCCTTCAGTAATAACACTGGAACTTTATTAAAAGAGACATATCATGCTGATGCATGATTTAATACTTACATATAATATAATAAATTTGAAAACAAGACCTTACACCCCCTTAATTTTCAAAAAATGAGATACTGTATTTTTTCTGATATCCTAGAACGAGATTTGATGCCTCTGAAAATAGGTCATTGCGAGATGTCCGCGAGATTTCAAACGTCATGACATCACAAGGTACCTTTCTTTTTATTGGAGTAATCTGATAAAACACTTCCTCCTCTGTGATGTCCGTTAGCCACAAAACCGTCACCGAGGAACACATCCGTCCAGCAGGAGTTTATAGTTCCCTAGCTCACAGTCACTCATTACCAGCTCTGGCCTGTAGGGGGACTCAATACGCGCTTGCTGCTTTGAGCCTGCCGGAAAATACAGTAGAAGAAGAAGGACAGGCTGGCTCTACCCCCGATAGAACTGACCAATCAGAGCACAAAGGGCTGTGACGTTGCGAGGTAACTTTAGGTCATCCTCAGATCCGAGCATTTCAACGAGACCTTGTTAATGGCCTAAAATGAGGATTTTGAGAACGCTACTGTGGGGCAATGAAGGAACTAAATGACTTATACTGAGGGCAGAAATGCTTTACAGGCATCCTAGTCTGGCATAGTGAAAAGGAGAAACAAGCATGATATGTCCCCTTTAAATATGATTGGTCATCTCTACAATGAAGTAAAACTTGTCAGAATCATGCATTCATGGTACGAGCAACAGGACGTAGTGGCCCTTCCAAAACTGGGCCAAAATCTCCAGTGGTTCCTCCATAATGGTGAAAAACAAGTCTTCTTGGGAATCCCACTTCACAGTCTGACTTCGCAGAAGCTTTTCCTATCTTTGGAAATAGCACCAGGGCTGGTACCAAAAAATGCTGCCACTCTGTGTACTAGAACACCAGCTTCCAGTCGCAGGAAATTTTCTGTGGTGGGATGGTGCCCCCACTCACATTTAACTGTGCTGCTCATTTCACGAGCACATGATCCCGAGATAATACTGATGGTATTAACGAGGAGAAGAAATAATCCACCAAACGAACGTTTCAAAACTTTTTTGAGGAGTACATAATGCTGTGATATTTATCTTTAAAATGCACACATTCCCTCTAATACCAATTTATTTTTAAAACAACTTTATCTTACCAAAGCAGAGTATGTCCTGATCAGGGTGTGTGCTGCTAAAACTGATTATCAGTCACCTCAAACAGGCTGGCACCAGCGTCTGACTGCTATAAATTCAGTGTTGTCCACTTTCTTTATCCATAGGACCTTACTAAACACAGTGCCTGATGTGGATTTTACTAACAGGAATGCAGACACAATGAGAGGTATTTCATTCAACTTTTTACAGGAAACATGGCTTTTAACAGGTTATCAGAGTTGTGACTTCAAGCATTAACTCCAAACATTTTTTTTTTCAATAAAATTGGGCAACAATGTTCAGCTAGAGATAAGGGTGCTTTTAACTAAGATTTAGAAATAGGTATTTACAACATTTTATCAAAACCATGTCATTTTATATGTGAAATAGCCGGCTACCACCATTTTGTGGTAAACAAAAGTGAGTTGCTTAAAATGACACAGACCAATCCATTGAGCATTGGACAGTCAGAACCATATAGTGTAAAATTAAACCACACTTTTTTCCTTTCGACCATGATCACATCTTTGACTTCTTTGCTATTATTATGTAGACTGCTTCTGATGAGAGAGAGACCTCCTGGATTTAAGGTATCCATCCAAGGAATTAATAAGGAAATTGTTGAGGAAAAAAACAATGAGATCAAATAATTTTGCTATTTGTTATCAATTCTTAACAGGAAAGAGTTTTCAGTTTCCACACTACTAAAATTGTATGAATGTTATAAAGGGAAACTTCCAGGGGTTTGGTCAGGGGTGGGCAAGGCCACCTAACTGGACACTCAAGATGCCCCACCAAAAAATCCTAAACCTTGACAGGGGCTTTTCTGGGGTCTGGACTGCAGTTCAGCTTAACCAAAGGCAGTGTTGCAAACTCAAACCACCTGTAATCACACTTCCTTGACTTATCTTTAGTAAAATTTTGTCTGATAATCCTGTTCCACAGTTAGGGGACTGATTTGCAGACAGAGCATGTGTGTACTGAATTTAACAACATACAGTCTACAGACAACGCTCATCCCTGACACACTGGTACTGTGGAAGAGCCATAGTGCTGACTAAACTCATCATCATTTATTTTTAGTGCACAATGTTTAAAATGCACATTTAAAATATATTTCATGGAAATCTACGCAAAGGCATTTGTTGCAATGCCTTCAATTTTAACATACAGCCCTTTCAACAGAGCATTTGGGTAAAAGTACAGCAATGTAGAACTTACGTCATTAAACCATAACACAATCACATTCATCCTGCAGTTTTAGGAAATAGCCGGTGTATGCTTTTTTATGATAATGTTTCTGGATTTTCATGTTGTCTATTGTTTTTTTGAGTCTGCAATACTTAACCTGTGATGAGTCAAAGTCACAAGTGGGCAAGATACAAGCAGATATACAAAAACCTGGAGACTGAGTTCACAACATTGTGTTTTTCAACACATCACTAAGCCATGGCTTCATCTTAACCTGGACAACAATCAAGCAGGAGCTGGCTGATAAAGACAAGCACTGCATGACTGAAATGACCTCAGCATGTATAAGGCTGCATGTAAACAATAAGGCAAAAATATGTCCCACTTATAGACAGGACATCTTCGCACAAATTTACTCAGGCTTGGGTGACATTTCAAATTAAATGACCTTAGGGAGAGGCTTTGGGCGGTAGGTCCACTGTTCAATGGAGTTAGGTTATACTCTTTTGCTGGCAGTGTCGCGGTGTTAAGTGAAGGCAATAAAACAATCACCAGGGCAGAGGAGCTATTATCCACACCAGTTAGAGGCCCATTAGAGTCATAAGCTCAAAAACATCAATGCTGCTCTCCAGAGCCGCAGTAACAACTCTCCTGAATTAGACCAGGCTATGGTTAAAAGCTGCCGCTGGTCAAAGAGGGTCAGACCATGTCACACATGAGAGTATGTCAGCGTGGTCAAATATCAGGGCAGCGTGACCTGGTTTCTAGGACTAGTTAGTAAATGTCAATCTTTACTAGTGTTACGTCTTAAACAAGGAAACTCCTCTTAAAGAAAAACAAATAAAGATATGAAAACAATAATTCATTTGCCGACTGATCCGTTATGTAAAAAATCAAATCACTTCCATAGATTTACAAATCCTAGTTAACTGTTGAAAAGTACATTACATAACCCGTCACTTAGCTTTGTTCAATTTAACTGTGGCATAAACTCTGAGTAAGTCCATCAACCAGAGTCAACAGGAAAATCCTGCCAACCATTACAGCACGAGCTGGCAGACCTGACAGTGATGATGGTTTGATGACATCAGCTTCACTCAGATGCTTGTGACTCCACTGATTTATAGTTGTACCACAAGATAGAGCTAGGATTCGGTGTTTTAAGAAGCTACATAAAACAGAGAAAGAGGGGGAAGTCCTGATGCCGCTTTTGTCTTGCTCATAGAAGTGCTCTTTCACATGGAGGACGCTTGATAATCACATTAAAAGGACAAATAAAACTGAAGAAAGCATTATGTGAGCTCTTTTAAAACATCGAGGCATTGTTAAACTCATAATCCCATTGATGGCACTGTTTACAACAATAGTTTCAAGCTAACAAACTCAGACCTACCTTTGATTCAGGCACATTGGCTAACTATAGGCCTACATTAAAACTTGCATTTACTTAAGAGATCCTCAAGAAATAGTGAATAACCCACATTGTTGTTCCCTTCAAAACAACAGCTTGTAAAAGGACTTTCAGTCAGGATTTAGAGTATCAGGATGAGACTGGCTCCACTCAAAACTTTCATCTGCTAAACATTTCTTTTTTCTTGCCACTCTTACTGTAAGTCTCAGTTAAATGTACAGGAAGGTGGAATCTCCTGCCAGGCACTGCTGCCGGTCGCACCTCCTCCGGTGCCCATGCCCCTTCCTGTGGGTTGGTTGGCTCTGTGCTGTACTCAGAATGGATTCATGTTGGGTTTGGATATATGTTTATTTATATATGTGCATTTTCTATATGTCTACATGCATACATGTGTATCTGTAAAATGAAGAGTATGGCTCCAGTCTGCTATTGTAAAGTGTCTAATTGTGACTTGGTGCAATACAAATAAAGATTGATTGACTGATTAATTGACTGACTGATTACTGTTGTATCAGCACATCACTAGTTTGCAGTAGGCAAATTTACCAAAATAGGTTTAACTATGGAGTCAATGATATAAAACAGAATGACTAAAGTGATGAACTAAAGTACAATGGCAAGTCTTTACAGGTTGTATTAAAAATCAGATTTTAGGTGTGCCTGTTGTGTAGTTAGAGAAAAATGTGAGCTTTAGACACAAACAAGTAAGAGGGCATGGGCATGACAGAGCGTGTCTTTATCAGATCAGTAACCATGCAGCAGCACACGCTGATGCCCCTTTCAGGAGCCTTAATATGAGACTCTGAATGAGCAAGAAAAGGGAACAAGAGTAGTAGGAGCAAAATATCTTACAAAACTAGAGGGTAGTCCAATAAAATGTTAATTTTAACAAACAGAAATTGGATATTTTAGGCATTGCTGTGTGAATGATGTAGTTATAATTCTTTAAAAGAAACATGGCTTAAATAAACTGTGCATATCCACTGATTTCTGTTGGAAGAATCTAAAATGATGTTTATGTTTTCTTTGCTGGAAGAAGTGTGGCATGGTCTAATCCTCATCTCCTTGTCCACATATTATACCATTATGTAGAGATGAAGACCACCTCATTGTAGAAATGTTAAACATCACATTTAATTCCTCCATAGGTTTTTATACCATAAGGTCTCAGTGTGTAGGGTATATTAAGTTTTTCATTGTTGCACGTAATAAAGCAATTACCAACTGCTGGCTCCCGAATGATCCTCATACTCTACTCTTAACTGAAATGCTACATGCATCCCAGGTTTGGAGAAAAACAATTTCAAGTACAGTTTCAAGAGGAAAAAGAAATATATCGATATAGAACAGGATTGCCAGAAAGACAATGACGCATAGCATTCATTTGTGTCCAAATTCCCTTGTGCCACCCTGCTGCTTGATTCAATGTCTGTATTCGGGCAGATTCATCTTGCCAAGCTTCAATCTACAACAACGGTGAGCAGCCCAAAGCAGCACAGGGCAAACAGCCACTTTGAAAGCAGAAAGGGGTAGGAGCTACAAGTGAGATTACAGCAGAAAGTGCCTACCCAGAGAGAGATCAGCATAGATGCTAACAGCTTCAGTAGCAGTTTATCAGATGTTGATCGCATTTCTTTATTTTATTGCTTGCCTTGAGTTTCTTTGACTTACATTCTGTGTAAAAAAAAGTGAAAACTGCTGATCTCGCAACTCTTAGAAATTCTTGAAAGATATTCTGTGATCCATATTCTGATGTGGCTCAACCCCAAAATCTAACTATTTCTACCATGTGTCATGGCCACTATTTTCTGTAAGTTTAACCAATATCTGTCTTTTTTAATATCCTGTTCATAACTTAACAAATAAACAAACAATGCCTACAAAAACTAACCTCCATGGCTGGGTAAATACAGAATTACAACATCCTAGCAAACATAAAGGCATAAAGTCTCACAGGAAATTATTTTTTCAGGATGTTTAACAAAACAATCTTACAAAAACTCTATGACAGATACATGACATTTGAAAACGTTTTTCCGATGACCAAACAATGTAGCTCAGCATGTGTTCAGCCAGTCAGTCTTCTTGCTTTTGATTTACCCTGGATGATTCAGACTTACACGGACAAAGAAACACTGTATCCATAGCAAAACTGAGTTATTGTGCTCACATCAGACCCTGAATCCATTTAAAAACCTACAAAACAACTACACTCCTTCAATAATGTCCAAAGCACAGACAGACTGGCATCACTTTGTCAACAAAGTTTTCAGCCTCCTGTTTCTTAGCTCAGTGTCCTCTGTGTGTGTGTGTGTGTGTGTGTGTGTGTGTGTGATAATATAATTTGGTAAATAAGGAACAATCTCTGCTCCATCATTACAGTACAATGGAGGCTGTGGCATGATGTAATGGCTTCAGAACGAGCAAGCAGACTCAGCAATTTGGATTCTGGTCTGTTTCTCGGCTTATGTAATTCTTCTTTCCTCCTGTCTCTCAGTGTGTTTGTTCCTGGGCTCTCTCCTTCTCCTCACCAGCCATCCCAAAATTTCACAGTTACTCAACTCTTTACATCACTGCTGGCCGGTAACCACGGAGAGTTAACCTCACGTCCAGAAACTGCACTGTGGCAATGAGCTGCTCCATTCATCTTTTTGTGTCCATTCATCCCCTCAACTTAGTGAAATTACACACACGCAGAGTCTCACACACAAACTCTCCCTGTGTCTCTGTGAGGAGGGATTCAACCAGACGGTTTGTTAAGACCAAGAAGCAAGAGAGAGAGAAAGATGAAAATATGCTCAAAACTGCTTTAAAAGAAACATTTTATTCTAGACTGGACTGAAAATTGTGTTGATAATAATCCTAACATACCAGTAGGTGGCAGCACTGACCAACCTTCTCTCATCTGTTCTGCCTTTGAGTGTGTGACTTCAGCGCTTTAAACCAAGGCTACAGAAGACAGTAAATCACAAGGAGAGTCCAATATCTGGTTTTACAAAATTCAGGTCACACTATTGTTAAGTTTTCAACTTCAGTCTGATCTCATGAGTGACAGTGCAAGAGACACATCAAGATTACAAAGGCCTTTTTAACTTCTATGACACTTTGAATTTAAATAGCACTATATTAACCATATTAACAGCACAGCTCATACTTCTGAAATCATCTGAAATCATGTTTTCTGCTTCTTTGAGTAAAAAACAGGGTTATCATTGCCCTGAGTGTAACTCTTTCACTAGTTTAAGTAACATCCATAATTTCTTTTTAACTCTAAATCCATGTAAGAAGTGTTTTTTGTTTGTTATTTGCAACTTGAGTTCATTTGAAGGAGGTACAAAGCCCTGCAGTGCTTTCCCACTGATAGAGGAAGCAGTTGTTCATACTTTAATTTGTTTCCTCAGATTTTTGCTCAATATATGATGTGATTGGTCATGGTTTAATGATAATAATTATATTGCAGTCTACTCCATGACAAGTGCTAACTTTTACTACAGGTGCAATGTCTCAGTTCTGTAGAATTAAAAAACTGGGCTGGTCAATCAAATTTCTGGTCGAGCCTGGTTGTGTCTGGCTATAACCAGTTTCATCCCTGATTAAAGCTCCCTACGGCAGAGAGGAAGACACTAACCTACACATTCAAACACAAAACAAGAGCGAACGGCAGAAAGCTGGCAACACTGTTGATACTTCAAGACCAATTGGGCAGGTTGTTTTGTAAAAAAAGTTTTTGATGAAGTAGAAGCCGAGAAAATCATGATAACATACCTTCCACTTTGTGCTGGCCAAACACAAGAGCACATTCAGAGCAAAACCCATCCACCCAAACACACCACAAAGCACCACAGGAAGTCAGTCCTGCCTGTGGATATCAGACTATAAAACGCATTACTCTAAATGTAATTTACTCTGTAGAACTCTGGAAATTGTGCATTTATTTTACTTGATTTATATTTTAATTGTATTTTTCTTTCATACGTATTATTATTTTGTGTTTGGTATGTTTTTGTTATTTCTATTCAAATTCACAATGTCTTATTTAAATGTCTGTCTTCATTCTCCTACTTCTCCAGTGTGTGTAGTGCAAATCAAACAGAAGAATTTCCCTTTAAATGTCTCCTATTCTGACTTTTAAATCACATTTGGTGCTTCTATGCTGTCATAACAAATTTGGCTTGATTAATTAGGCAAAAATGATTCATCATTTTGTCATTATTTTTGTTTTGAATATGTTTAACATTTGTGATGAAACAAAGATGTAAACACAGTCAAGCACATACCCTAATCTGGGCTATATATATTTTTATTTTTAGAACAAGCTGCTGGCCGGTAAAAAAAAAAAAACAGACCTCGGGCAACAGTTGGCCCCTCGTTATAGTTTGGACACCACTGGTTTAGTGGTACAGGTAATATATGGAAATACATACAGTCAAAGAGGATTGGATGCAAAATTAGACATAAAACTAATTTAAAATTCACTAAATCTGACACATCTATATTTAAGAAGTCAGTTTCCTTACCACTTCTGTGTAAGCAACTATGTCAGTTTCAGCCATTGAAAGAAACAGCTTAACTTGCACTGCTCACATAGGCAGGGTAACCAGGGTGTTATTATAGCCTCGTCACATAAGTTTAGAGATTTGTATTTACACCATGATTCAGTAACTTTAGAAAAGCTTGCTCCTTAGCTAAGAAACTTCACAGAGCTGTAATAGATCACATCAGGAGATACTGAGCTGAAAACCACACTACAAACAAAACACCATCGTGTTGTAGCACTGGCGGATGTGACCTGGCTCTTGTCCAATGTAAATCTTGGTAAGCTTGCTAAAGACCCTGTTAAAGATTAATCTGCTTTGGAAAGTGAAATGATGGATGACTGACTCGTGAGGCCATGTTTCTTGGTTTTATGGGAATAAAAGTTTATTAGAGGTTGCATAATGTCTAAATGCTTTGTTTTTGGCAGTCAGGGTGGTAATACAGGACTTCAGTTTTTAACTAATCAAGGTAAGTGGGTGCATGTTTAAGGGTAGAAGGGTGTGATACAGCAAAGTACAGGAAAGGTCTTTTTCCTGTTTGTGCGTGTAAGAAAGTCCTATTGTCTCAATCACTGTAGCAATCAGTCTGGGGTTGTACAAGATCTTGGCATCCCATAAGACTGAGCTGAAATGGCTTCCTGCCAGGCAGTATTCAGCTCCCCGTCTCCTCCTATGGTCCTTTTTACTCTTCCTTAGCTTGCTAGTTTCATGGGAAGATGGTGTACCGGACTAATCCTTTGGCTTAATGACCATGCACTGCTGTCCCAGCTCTGTACAGTAGAGTCTGCAGTCATCATATCATGAGCTGTTGGTCATCAGTTTTTCTATGTAGAAAATGAATCAATATCCATCAATAATTCATGGCCTATCATTTTAGCAGTTAATAGCGTCTGCCAGACACTTGGTTCAGACAGCTTCTTCAGACTGTGCAGAAAGAAGAAGATGAAGAACAGCACAGAGAAACCAGCGGGGGACAGCACATAAGTGTCCCTCTGCTCCATGAAGAGGGGGATGAGTGGTGGGAGGAAAAGAGGAGGGGGTGAATGGGTGAACGAGATGACAGAGAAAGTCCACAGGGAGCTTTTTTCACATGCTGGCTCTTATACAGAGCTGAGGTCTGCTGGAGCTGCTTCACTGACAGGATATGACATTAGAGAGGGTCACAGAGAGAAGACACTTTCTCACAGCTCAACACTCTCACCATCAGTACCACACTGTCATACAGAAACTTCCCCTGTAAACAGAAAACACTGTCACAGAGGCTTGTTGTACAGGAAATCTTTAACTATATCATATCCTGGATATAAATCTTTAATTCTGTTATTTACAGTGTTTCAATGCTGTTTTTCCAAAATCATCTTAAGCAGCATTGTGTTTTAGCATTCAAAGTGATTTAGTGAACTACAATTTATTTCTATGCATAATAAAACAATATTTGAAGTAACTTAAACTTTTTGAATTTTAGTTGTATTTTGCTGACAATGCAAATCAAAGACATTGAGCATAACAGCAGTCATAACGCTGTACAAATTCAAATTTCACTGAAGTTGGGACATTGTGTAAAATATAAATAAAAACAGAATACGTTGATTTACAAAACCTTTTTCACCTATTTCAATTGAACACACAACAAAGACAAGTTATTTGATGTTCAGAGTGATGAACTTCATTTATTTTTAAGCAAAAACTCAGTTTTTGAATCCGATACTTGCAACACATAGAAAAGTGTGGTGGGTGCAGTGTTTCCCATTACATCAGCTTTACTTTAAAACACTCAGCAAGTCCTTGTTTACACAGACACTGTCACCAATAACGTAAAGGTTTTTCCTTTCCATTTTCAAACTTGATCCGCATTCAGACAGAGACACTAGAACTGAATGAAAATGCTGTAGTATGCATGCCAGTCCAGTAGATGGCAATGCAGGTTTGCAGAGAAACAGCGCTGCTACAATACACATACGAAGAAGAAAAACTTTTCACAAACAACAATGGCGAGTGGACGCATGAAGACTCAGGAGTTTTATGTCTGGACAACAAATCTGCCTGAATAGTTTTGTCTGGATAACAAACCGAACATGGTAAGCGGCACACATGTTGCCCCGTAGTCGGTCAAAGCTGTTGTTGTTCTTGGTATACGCGCGCAGCCTTCATGTGAAAGAGTACTGTGCGTGCGGTGACATCAGCTTTTCACCCTGAAATGCTCCATATTTTGTCTACATGGAGTCGTATCAAATCTGTTTTCAAAACTTTCCACCCTGGACCCTGGTTTCAAAAGGTTTCTCATGTAAACGGGAGGCAAAAAGTAATGAAAACTGTCAATTTTAGGCTGAAAACAGAGCCGTGTAAACACCACCTAAGGCTTTAGGAACAGGGGACACTAATGACATTACATGTAGGATCTGTGTGAACGGACAATGCTGATAATCAAACAAACAGTCATACTTTCACATCTGAAATCCAACTAGCATGTCAACTTACGTTGTTAGGATTTAGCAGTATTGACTACTGCTTTAAGTGAACTCTAATTATTTGTCATTAAACTGTAATCTTTCATTAAGGAATCAGCTGTTACCTTCTCCCACCTTATGATTGATCCCTAAAGTCTATTCAGCATTTGTGCTTTTACTGTTTGATATGTCTACAGATGGTTATTATGCATGAGTCAGAATGTAAGGGTCCAACATTACCAGTGATGGTCTCTGCATCCCTGTAGTTGTTTGTGAACTCCTGCAGTACGGCGGGCAGACTTGAATCACTGACATACTCCTCCGCTTCCTCCTCTTTGCTGGCCAAAAAGAGCCCTGGGTTTTGGAGCAGAGCTGTGTATTCTGAAGACCGTGTAGGGGTCAGGGTAGAGGAGCAGGTGTGGGGAGGCGAAGTCTGCGGTTCCAGCTTGGCGCTGAGAGGTTAACGGTTTAATACATGACCAGCCATGAACGGCACCTTGGATTTGCCAAAACTTGATTCAGTTTGGTCCTAGGTGCATCACTGGACTGGTAAAGATGCAGCACGAGACAGGTGGAAGAGGCAGAATCAGGAGCACTCACTTGGATGTAGCGCTGTTTCTGTTCACTGCATACCTGAAAAAGAAAGAGGAGGGGCAGAAAAGAAATGATAAGTAATCATTAAGGTGGATATTTTGGAGCCAAAGGGTTCAATCTGTTGGTGAATCAATGGTAGAGTGTCATCGTGAGCCTATTCAAGAAGGCCTGGGGAATGAGCTGTTTTAACGCTTGGTTATATTTTCTCTACAAACAGTTTGATCTGCACATACTGTACATCCTTGAGATTTGCATTGGCCAGTGGAAAAACGATGTATGGAACCAAAGGACAGGGTGTGTCTACACCTGTGAAGTGAACACACGCAACCTTGAAGATGCATCAAGCCTAAAAGGGGCTTAAGGCAGCTACTGGCACTGTGAACGGGGAGAGGGGAGGCCCTGATGCAGCAGACTTTTTTCTTGTGCATGCAAGTACTCTTTCATGCAGGGGAAGTATGTAAACACACTATGGGGCTTATAAAACTCAAAAACAACTAGAAAAGCACTTGGAGAGCGCAGCACCACAGTCCTCACCCATATTGGGATTTTCACTGTAAATATTAGTCCTAACTTTATTTCATCTAGATATTTAGATTCTTCGACCATGAAAACATACCATTAGCAATTGGATTCAAAATGAAATCTATTTTAGTTTCGTAGTTATTCACGAAAATCACATTGTTCGTTACTGCGGATCCAGACGGTGATCCAGACCGCTCCCATAATCTAATCATTTGTTCCTTGTCCCAATACAGACATTTCCTGAAAATTTCATCAAAATCCATCCATAACTTTTTGAGTTATCTTGCTAACAGAGAAACAAACAAACAAACTAACAAACACATTAACTAACTAACTAAAATAGAAAAACAGATGCCAGTGATCACATAGCCTCATGGCAAAAATGATAATATGGGGTCTTTCAAGCATCTCGTCATTGTTTCTATCTTTGTTTGAAACTACACAGAGTCAGACAGTGGACATTGTGCTGCTAACATCATCCTGTGTAAGATTAAGCCCTGATTTTCACTGCTACTGTCTCCTGTCTACTATGACCACAGATTTAACTTCTCTGGAATTGTTTCTGTCTATGATGAGAGCATCCTTGATTTGCAAGGCCTGCAGAACAATGAGGAAATAATTGATAAGAGCTTTGAGAGGCATATAAACAATTACATTGATTCATTCAGCTAGTTGTTATCTACTGTTATTGATTCCCATCCATAGCCCAAAATGATATGCTGCAGTCCATAGACAGGACCATAGGCAAGACTGTCAACAATCTGACTGATGAACTAAATGAAAAAAGTTCAGCACAATCATAACACTTAGAAGGCTGTTAGGCCAGCATTGAAGAGGAACTTGCCTTAGGATCTATTATTAGACAACACTCTAAAACAAACACACACACATACACACACCCCACAACCATCAAGACAAGCTGTTTAAGTGTAACCTCCATACAAACACAGCTGTGCTTTTGTCACACCACACCTTCAATTTCTCTTCTCCTTGAGGTCTCTTCAAACTTTCTGCTCTTTTATTTACATGAAATCCTCATCTTTGTTCTCACCATCTTCCCATTTCAGCATAGCCTCTTTTTGGACATATTTAGTCAAAACTCAGTGGCTTGTGGGAAGTAGACTGGAGGTCACACTGTTTCCATTATTTTGGAAATCCATAAGCCCAAACACTGTTGCTAATGACAACGAGACATACAGTCACTGCAGACACATGACACACTGAAATGGGTCAGAACATGGATCCTTTGAATCACCTAAGAGAGAATGAGGCATTAGAGCCACGGTAATGCTGACCAAACATTACAGTATTTCCAAATGAAAGCTGAACAGCACCTGGCTCAGCAGCACCATGATCTAACATGTTTTGGCCACAACAATCGTGCCCTGTACTACCCTTCAGCAGGCTTACAACAACAGGGCTGGGTTCACTTTTCAGAGGAAGTGGAAGATTTCAAAAGAACGACAGAGCAGGCGATTAAGAGCACAATAGCAGCCAGAAGTTTTCACTTGGGGAAAGGTGTGGGTTTCCACTTTCTTTGTATTCCTGTTTATTTTTTTCCTGCTATTGCTTTGAGAATTTAGATTTTTATTTAGTGGTGTGTGGGTGTGTCAGGGCTCCAGACTAACTTTCTGCATTGGTTGCAACGATGCTCCTAAAAAAAAATTAAGGTGCACCAGCACAAAAATTAGGTGCACTGAAATTTTTCATAGTGTCACCCTTAACGCCATAAGGTCACCATTTTATCACTCTTCATAACGTTTATATAATGCAAATGATTTTTAAACAAGAAAAAGATGTTAAGCAAAATTATATATTAAAGTAAAACAGAGCGTTTAAAGTGCTTCACAAATGAAATTTATAAATTCAAACTAAAGCATTAAGCAAACTAAAACATTTCCAAATAGAAGCGCTTTACCGAACTGGAATTTAACATTTCAAACTCAAACATCTCAAGTTAAATAAAATATTTCAAATTAAAAGTGCTAATGTTTAAGGTGCTAGACTGAAAATGAAATAAATATTCAGATTTTAACAACCAACAAGGTCCGCGCACCTTTATTCTCCAATAAATTTGAACCTAGAATAAGACTTCACACACTATAGTCAATATTTACAAAACTGAGTCTTGTCTGTTTTTCGGTGGATTTTTTACTACCTCAGTTACTTTTGTCAACTTAATTTTGTAAGAGTATGGCTAACATTTTTTCTCGGTGCACCAGTGCGCCCAAGAAAAAATGTTCGGTGCATGTGCACCCAAAATAGTTGCACTCTGGAGCCCCGTGTGTGCAAATACAGTCTTAAAATGATGAAACACAGTGTCAGAAAAGCGATATGCAGTAACTTTTTGGGATTTGAAGCACAGATTTACTAAGAAGGCTGGATAACTCACACTTACAAAAAGGTTCAACTTAGATGTGATGTGAGGGACATGTCATGACTCACATTTGAAAACAAAGAATATTACAAAAAAACACATTAAAAACATTCATAATAATTAAACTGACATAAAAATACTATTTTTTACTGCCTATCACATGGTCATTATTTTTGGGTCAAATTTGGACTATTCATGAGGATGAGTAATTTTTTACTATTTTTTGTGACAGGCTGATGGTCACCATTTTTTCAATTTAAACACCTTTTAAAGATGGATGATTTTTATTGATACCTGGGGACAGGCTTATGTTATCAATATCTGGGCAAAATTTGGACCCTTTTAGAAGATTGTTCCATCAGATTCATCAGCACAACTTTCAACAAACTACACCATTAGTTTGTTAGCATGACTTAAGTTAATATGTGCAAATCTGTTTTTCAACCTTAGAAAGGTTTCTTAGCTCCTTCCCTTGGGGGACCTGAATCCCAGAAACAAAAAGTGTAGCTGTTCTAAAACACACCCTCAAGATGCTGCAGTCCTGGAGGCCGACAGCCAGTGTTTAACTTTTACCCTTGATCTTTACTTTCTTGTTCCTTTTCTGGACTGTATCACGTTCTAACTACATCTAAAATATAAGGATATTCTACAAAAGCTAGTAAGTTATGCCCACTTACCTTATTTGACAATATGTTATGGGTTATATATATTTTATTTATGTCACATTAAGTACAAACATATAACAAAAACTTTAGTAAATCAAAAGGAAGACATTTGAAACCCCTTCAAATCACTTAACAGACAACAAAAACTCAATCATCCATCCCTCCTTCACTTGATTTCTCAATGTTGTCTGTTAATAAGTGACTCACGTCTATGCCTTAAACTGTAACAATATGGACATTACAACACACACAGTTATTCATTCTCAGCTGCAGAAGGACTTGCACCAACCAAACGTCCTCCAGCAGCTTAACTTTGAATTCTCTCAAGGTCAACAACTTCAAGGACACTGCTGGGTTAAGATAACCAGGGTCCATTCTGCAACTAGTTACCCACATATGGATCATACAACCTAAAATGTCCCTTGTTACTGCAACGACACTCAGAAACATGAACAGAGCAACTCATTAACTCAGCTCTGTGACGCACAACACCTATCAGTGATGGAAAGATCCAAATTAATTAATTCTTTAATTAATTCTTGTATAGTAAAGGCCAGTGTGTATAATTTATATCAATGTAAACAGAAAAACATAATGAAGACTGATAAGGAGCTTCAGCATCACCATTTCATTAAACTGTGACCCTTCACATCACTGCTTATTACTCTTAATCTTTCAGCACGTAGGAGATGGTTTCATTGGAGCGCGGCTGAAGCACTAATAATGTTTTTGCTATTAATATTGTTTAATTAAAGACATTAACAAGTAAGGGTGAGGGTAAATTTACCAACAATAATGTACTTCACCCTGAACATACTGAAGGACATGGACTTACTAAAAAATAATGCTTGCACCTAGGCCTGTCACGATAATCAATAAATCAATTAACCGAACGACAAATAAAAACGTCCTCGGTAAGTTTGCCGGCCTCGATAAATTGACACGTGCATGCGTGTTTGTTTTCCTCCTCCCCTTCTACCAAAGAGGCTGAATGAAAAGATGGCTCACTCCGTACATCTTTCTCAACGCCTGGGTGCGTTGGTTCTATAGCGGAATGAGCGGGGTTAGGGTTAGTGATGCATCTGTCATATATTCAATCTTAAAGGAGGAGGCAGGGCCGCTCGCGCATACACACGGAGAGAGCTGAAGCAAGCTTTGTGAGGAGTAACGAGGCAACAAACCCTAATATGAATGATGGCACGAAAGCTACAGTTCCTAAGCTGAATGCCACAGCCCAAGTGTGGGAATATTTTGGTTTTAAACAGAATGAACTTTCGTCCTGACAGTCAGTGCTGACTGAGGCATTTGTTCTGCAAAGTAAATATAAATAAAACAGCAAAATGGTGCGCTCACAGACAGTGTCGTTCACTACACTGCAAAAGAAATGCAACCCTTTAATACTGTTGAACAATCAGCAGTTCAGAAAATGTTACAAACATTTAACAGACAATACGTATTGACTGGGAGAAAGTACATGTCACAGACAATTCAGGAACTGTTTAAACTACATTTTATTTGTTTTTATTCTTGTGTGTGTTTTTATTGGAATTTTGTTTTTTGTTCTTTACAGAGACAGGGTCTGTTTTTTGCTGTTTTTGATTGTTATAATGATTTTTTACATTCAGTTTTTCCCCAAAATAGAGTCCATTTCATTGTCATTGGGTGTTTTTCCTCTTTTTTTGTTTGTTCAATTTACTATATTGTTTAATTTATTTTATTTAAAAGCTCTTGACCTTCCAATTACAGTTAAATACTCTTAAGAAATAACAGTTCATTGCTTTTGATATGGTGTACTCACCTGATTATGATATATTATTACTTTGATGAAAAATTATGTTTCAAAATAACATTGACAATAATATTGTTTAACGGCATAGTTTTTGGGACAACTATTGTCCAGCAAAATTTGTTACTGTGACAGGCCTACTTGCACCTATGGCTGTCTCCAAGCAGAGGTATAAAAAGATGATTAATTCCTGTCACAGTAATCATCAAATAATGAAACACGTTACAAATGGGTTTCAGCCACCGAGGTGAAAATTAAACACATCAAACACACAAACATCAAATGCCTCAAAAGAGAAAAAACTGCAGAAACATCAACAGATTCCAAGTTAGATGCAGTTTTCCCAACTGACAACCACATTATTAACATTACTTACAGGTTTCCTGAACATTCTCAACTACCAGCTTTTCTGCTGTTGACCGCAGTGGTCAGAAAATTAATAAACCATGCTTCTGTGACCCTTGGACTCATTCAAGCAGCTGATTGGGGAGATTTGACACTGCCAGAGGGGTTTCCTCTCTTTCAGCAGCTCATCATTAAAAGCCTTTTGACTCAGAGTTGTGTTGGTTTCATGCACTCCATTGTGTGTCGTTGTGTACTGGCTAATGGAGCAGAGAAGGTCACGCTGACAGATAACAGTTTAAAGTGGTCACCTGACGAAGAGGAGGGAGTCCTCACATGTTGAGACTGACTGGTAAAATGGAGCTTTAACAAAGGACACACTCTACACACAACTTCACCTGACAGTGACTGTTTTCTCACTCTGAAACAAAGACAATCTGCCTGTGTCAGACAAGAGGAACATGTCAAAACTTTAGTGACAGAGGGCTGGCTCCTTAATACATTTCTGCTTAGTTATTCAGTCCCAAGATGCTGAGATGTTGTGTGCAAAGTAAATAAAAATACAATAATGTGCAAATCCTTTCTGACCTATATTCGGTTAAATTCACTTTAAAGAAAATATACTTTGATTCTGATGCCGGAAACACATCCTAAAAAGCTGTGAACAAAAGACCTGGAAAGTTGAGGAATGTTTCTGAAACGCCTATTTAGAAAAAGTCCACAGGTGGAAAAGTTAACTGGAAACAGGTCATGATTGGGTATAAAAAAAAAAAGCAGTAGTCCCAAAAGGCTCAGGCATTCCCAAGCAAAGATGGGTGAGGTTCACTTTGGAAACAACTGCATGAGCAAATAGTCCACTAGTTTTAGAAAAATGTTGCTCAATATACACAAGGAATTTGGGAATTTTATTCCATCTTCTCCATTCCATAATAGGAGGGTTTCAGTCACGTGATTATTATGACGTATGAAGAGGGCGTGGTTTCAGATGGAGGGCAGGAAGTAAACATGAGTCTATGAAGAAGCCCGGCGAAAGTTCGTATTGTGCTGATCTAGGTCCAGTTTCAAGAAATAGATATAAGCAGTTAATCAACAGATACGGTGGGCGTGATCCATATCTCATGAAGATGAGCGAGTTTTCGGCAGAGACAAAAGATTTACCGGCAATTGAGGCTATCGACATCGCAAACTGTCTGGTAATTCAAACAGCAGATGAAAGCCTACAAAAGTATGGAGGCATACAACTTTTTCATCAGCGGGTGGGTCCACAACCTCGGTACCAAACTACTACAGGGTGGTTATTGTTTGGTCTTCGCAAGGGTGAGTCTTTCTTCTTTTTTATGTGCTAAGGTGCTAGCAGCTAGCAGTCGCGGCTATGATGTACACAAACCATGGAAACAAACACGCAACAAATCTGAACGGCGACGTTAGCCCAACAGTCAAAGAACACAAGGACATTAATTTGTGATATACTTAAAGCACCCGTAAACAACACAAAACATTGGCATCTTGATTGCTTATCACCGCAAGTTCTAACGTTACTTTACCTCCTGCCCTCCATCTGAATTGCACGCTGTCGCTATGCGACAATGTGACGTCACGTGAAACCCAGCTATTTCATCAAAAGATTCAGAGAATCTGAAGAAATTTTTGCATTCTGTGTTGGGTTTTGCCAGAAAGGAACACTGAATGCCTATGACCTTTAATCCATGACGTGGCACTGCATTAAAAGCCAGTGTCATTTTTTTATTATCTACTAATTAAAAAGGCAAATGTGTTAATTCACTATTTATTAGGGGTGCACCAATCACAATTTTCTGTCTGATCCCCGATCACCGATCTTTAAAAGCCTGACAGCCGATAACTATTTTTGCCAATACCAATTTTTTTTATAACTGACAGCATACACCTTCAATGTTCTGTTATTTTATCGAGTAAACTAAACAATACCTGTTACAACAATACCTTGTTTTAAATTCCCATTAGGTATTTCTCTCAAATATAAATGAAAAGTTTTGCTGTCAGCCGATCCCCCAAAATTAAGGAAATCAGCACTGATCGATTGGCTGGCCGATCAACCGGTGCATGTTTACTTTTTATCCTAAGTAGAGCTGCAACTATCGAGTATTTTTGGAATCGAGTACTCTGTCAATTATTACTTCGAGTACTCGAGTACTCTAACAAAATATACTTTTTTGTTTTTAAACAAATAAATCAATTGTATACAATGCAACATGTTAGGGCTTTCAAATTGAGCAACCAAATGCCGTTTATTCCTCAGAAAAGGGTTTTTATTTTAACAACTTTCGAAGTTTAAACCAGTACTGGCTTAAAACAAAGCCAACACAATACTGATTTACAAAGCAGTAATATAATTCTGCAATTATATTTGTGAAGTGTGTTCTGGAGGGCATTGTGTAGTTTGGATTGAAATCCTTGATCATGCTCTTACATCCTGTGTCCTCCACCATGGAAAGAGGACGCATGTCTGTGATGAGCATATTTAAAATGCTGTAATAGTAATAGTTGCAGTCCTAACAATGTGCTATCAAGCTAAGCTATGTGCTAAGCTAACTCTGTTTGACATCAGACACACTTCACTGTGTTTTCTTTTCGTCCCTTCTTGTAGTGACCACACACTTGGGACACTCTCTGCCATTTCTTCTGCGGACTCTCTCCTTTCTGTCCTCTCTTTTCTCTTCCTTCATGATTTTACAAGCCGCGCAGCAGCAGAGGTAGCAGGCGTGGTGTGCCACAGAAATGACCGTCCATGTCAAACACCGTGCACTGAATAGTAGTCCAGATATATATTTTATATGTATAATTATATATTAAACGAGGCTTCGAGGCACAAAATTTAATTCGAGGATATTTTGTAATCGAGTACTCGCAAATATTCGAGGAATCGTTTCAGCTCTAATCCTAAGCATTTCACATTTACCATACTGTGGTAAATATGTATATCACCGTTGGAACAATCTTTTAACAGATTAACCCAAAGTAAACATAAATTGCACTGACTGAAAAAAAGTCATAGACATAGACATATAGATATACCTTAAAACTAGCTGTATTTCCAAGCTCTACAGAAGACTATCCAGTCTTGCCTATAATTATTAAATATTTTCTTGACTTACATGCATACCAGTTACAAAGTCTTCCACATTGCATATCATGCTAAGTCAGTCGCAAAGGTTGACAGGGTTGTAAATTTATTTTTTTGCCCTTCAGTCTGATTTAACAATGCATTTATCTATACATCTGTACTATGTTGTGTGTAAAAGGGAGAAGGTTCATATAGAGGGTTAAATATTAATATGCACTTGGAGCTCCTGGCACTCCAACAAGCGTTTTCACTCACACTAATGAGACGTCCTCTCTTATGACAAAGTCAGTGTGAGCAGAATGAGCTTCACTGACATCCCTCTTGTTCTCCACGACTTCAACAAAACTGTAATAGTTTATCTTAGTGAAAGTATCTGAGTTGATGAGCAGGCTCTAGATCTTTCTTTTATTTACCTGTTCAGGAAAAACTTGACCACAACATTTTCACAGTAAAAACTCACCAATCCAAACTTGATGGTAGATACAGTGCAGTACCTCACGACAGAATAACCAAATAATCTTAGCCATTACATTGTGATTGGGCAACTTAAGTGAAATCTCCTTTCTCAGTTCAACGTGTCAATTATATTATCTCTATCATTGCAGAACATTGCTGAAAGGAAAACTTTATGATATAACGTATCCTCTTCTTTGCCAGTTAAGTGACTGGAGTACCACAGGGATTAATCCTTTAACATCTTTAACACAGTCAATCAGATAACCCTGAGCTATGAACAAAGGACAATCAGCATCCCACTGTAGAGCTGATTTAAGTATATCAGATTGGTTAAACCATTAGCTTCGCATAAGTGAACATAAAAACTTGAATTACTAGCCTGACAAACACAATAATGTGCCATGTAAACATGTCACTTTAAAGATTCATTGCAACTTTTGCTGTGCCATGCTCTCGTGTCTCTGCCATGCCATAACAGGACAGACGGAGCACTAATGCATTGATATTTTCATTTCCAGTGTCTTTAGAATGTCATTTTGCCTTAAATAAGGTTCATAAATCCATTAGAGTATGTTCACAAACACTGATGCTCAATAAACCTTCCAGTGTTCACATAGACCCCATTTACGCTGCAGTTTCAAGCCACATATTTACACCCATGTGAAACTTTGCCTTCATTGTAAACGTTGTGGAGACAGAATGAGAGGAATGAGTAGACTCCCTATTTCTAGAGGTATCAGAGTTGAACAATTGGAAGGAGGGAGGCATGCGGACTTTGTGGGAGGCAGAAGCACGACATGCGAGTGCCTCTGACACTGAAATATGAGAAAAGATTTGAGCAAGCAGACAGAAATCAACTGGTACATCTCTGTAATTACTTCACTGATTAAAAGTAAAGGAGGAGAATGTGCCAGAGTGTGTGTGAAATTTGGGGTGATGTTTGAAGAGGTTTTGGAGATTTGTTGGATTCTTGCAGTGCTTCTATGATACAAAGTCATTGCTGGCATATTGCTACTCCTCATACCTCAGAGGGTTTATACACAAAATCCTTCACAACATGGAATGGACCTCTTTTGTGCTACCACAATACATCAACTTCAAAGTTCCCATTTTCATTGTGTCCTATTTTCATTCTCTCCTGTTAAATCTTTGGCTCAACTACATGAAATTCCACCTTTCTTCCTGCTTGACATCGTGTGCCATGCTGCCCACATTTGTGGTAACTATGCTAACAGTCAGCAGCGGGGGGGCATTATAGATGAGACAGAGGTATAAAAGTTGTTTGGTAGAACCAAACTGTGTGATTCATGAATTAAATACATGTTTTGTTAAGAAGATGTAAATGGCTGGGATTGTTATGGGAAAAAAACAGCAGAACATGTGAAAGCAGCTCAGTTCGCGTGCAAAGGGAAACACAAATGAGCGAATTGACGAAATTTAAAATGACATGACATATGTTTAAATGACTGTGATTTCTTTCTTTTTAATTATTCAGGCAGCTCTAGTGCTGCCTTATATTTGAGTGTCAGAGGCACTCATATGTCGTGCTTCTGCCTCCCACAAAGTCCACATGCGTCCCTCCTTCCAATTGTTCAACTCTGATACCTCTAGAAAAAAGGGAGTCTACTCATTCCTCCCATTCTGTCTCCACATCTCGATTCCGTTCCAAGACTGTTGCGTAACAGCAATCTGTCAGCGTCTTTAACACACTCCCGTCCACCTCTACCTCAATTTATCATCCTTTCAATCCGCAAATTGTCAAATGCATGCTGCAAGAAGCTCTTTGTTTCCCTTTTAGACTTAAATCTAGCAAGTTTGGTCTATGTCAGAAACAATGTGATATAATAACTCAGATACCCGCAATCTCACCTCAACAGTCTTCACAGGAAGGAAAGATGAAGAGGAAGACAAACAGAGAAGTTCAGAACAGATGTCGAGAAGCAGCCTGTTTTTTAAAGACTAACAAGTCACATGATCAGTCAAAGGAAGCTGAGACATCCCTCTCGAGGTCTTTTCAATGTCTACATGTGAATAGGTTCTAGTTCAGGAGTAAAGTAGAGAAGACCTCTGGGTGTGGCAGTTTCTTTAAACTGTTTCTCTATAGCTGTCTCTGCTTTTGTACACAACATGGAGGAAAGCGTGTCCAGGTAAAAGGCAAACAAACCAGGCGGCACAGATTAAACGGCTGAGCAAGACATAAAAGGAAGTGAGTCCACAAGTACTGATGCCATGTCATAATCTTAAAAAGGGCTGACAGAAGCGGTGTAGTTGTTTTTAAAGACAGAATTAGTTTAAAAAAAAAGTTAAGAGACCTTAACAATGATTCAGAAAGTGCACAAAGTGTGAGGTTGTGGCTAATCCTATTGAGATTGAACAAGGTTGGCACAACAGGGAGGTCTTGCTAAATCTCTCAGCTGTGAGTCATGTGGATTTTAGAAAAACGTGCAGCCTGGTAAGGGCACACTGGCACTATGTTAACATTTCCTGGGGCAAAGTTTTGGGGATTTATCCTTATCCTTTTCAAAAAGAGCTGTAAGAGGAACGTGAGATTTGATTACCTAATACGATATCTGATTGAAAGAGTTCTAAAAAAAGCCATCATGGTTAGTGTGGATTATCTACTACTGCGAGCTCTACCTATCTCATACTGACCAAACAATAAGACACTTTGTCTGAACCAAGTCTGACTTTACACACCTCAGAATGACTCCATACACTCAGTCCACATATTGCGCTCAAACAGCTGCATTAGCTCACTCAAAGTTAATGAACTGCGTCCATCACCTAAAATAGCAGATCTTTTTCAGGATTCCTACAGCTCAAGGCAAGTTAAATTCAAGACTTTTTAAGACTTTTTAATGCCGTTTGAAATCAAAATTAAGACCAAGTCGACAACAAACCACAATTGATACTATGCAGATAGATAGATAGATAGATAGATAGATAGATAGATAGATAGATAGATAGATAGATAGATAGATAGATAGATAGATAGATAGATAGATAGATAGATAGATAGATAGATAGATAGATAGATAGATAGATTAGGGCTGAACAATTAATTGCAAATAAGATTAAATCGCAACATGGCTTGTTCAAATTGCAGAAGGTTCAATATTTTTAGCCCAAATGTGTTGAACATTTTGGCATTGTGATGTAGTTTTTTGCAATTCCATGCCTATTTTTTTTCCTCTATTCATACACTTTCTTCCCACTTTTGAACCATTTTGAACTTTTTTTAACACAGTTTTTACAACTTTATGTCAATTTTTCCCCCATTCATCTATTTTTGGCAAGACAGTCTGGCTGCAGACCTGCCCTGACATGACCCAGCTTTGCAGACCTGCACTGAGAGGACCCGACGTCACGTTTTTTTTCTCACATGCTCTGGCTGCAGACCTGCACTGACAGGACCGGAAGCTGATTTGAAGTCTTTCAAAATAAAAGCGAATATACCGGAAGCACGTATTTTCGTCAAAAGTTTATTCAAAACCTTTCTGAAATAAAAGCCATTACACTGGGAAGAACGTTTAAATGCCAACGACAGTGAAAGCCCTCTCATGTCAAACTTATTTCATACATATATCTAAATAATACATCCATGTCTAATCCTAAAGTTAACCTAGTTAGCCCTAGCCACTGCTACCCTAACTACGATAACAGCGCTTAATTTGCTTTTAATACTTAAGCAGTCTGCTTACAGTGATCACTTTGGGTGTTTTCATACATGTTTAAATGCCACAGGCAGTGACAGCCTGTCATGTCAAGCTTATCTCATAGATATATCTAAATAAAACATCGATGTCCAATCCAAAAGTTAGCCTAGTTAGCGCTAGCCTCCGTTAGGCTAGCGCTAACTAGGCTAACTTTTGGATTGAATTGCAGCGCGAAAAACACCCAAAAGTGCAAAAGTCATTTCTTTCCAATAAATATTATGACACAGAGCAGTATACAACGTTTGTAATGGAATAAAGACTGTTCCTGTTTCTTCGAAAAAGACGAAAAGTAGTCACTCAATTATAACTCAGCTTCTCTCTTCAAGGGAAAAAAACACACTGGAGCATGTGATGTGAGAAATAAAAGGTGACGTCGGGTCCTCTCAGTGCAGGGGGTCCTCTCAGTACAGGTCTGCAACGCTGGGTCCTCTCAGTGCAGGTCTGCAGCCAGACCCCTCTCATTTTTGGCCACTATCAGAACCATTTTTGGAATTTTTACATGTTTTTGAAATTGAATTTCAAATTTAATTCCCAATTTTGCTGCCATAATCAATTTTCCTAAGCCACTTTTGGATTTTTTTGCCAATTTTTCCCCATGGTTTTTGCAATTTCATACCTATTTTGCACCTATTTATTAACCTTTTTCCGCTTTCGTACCATTTTTACCCAGTTTTTACAATTTCATATCTATTTTGCTTCTGTTTTCTCCACTTTTTCTCAAATCTTTTATCCTTAGATTAATTTAATGTCATATTGGTTATACTATGAAAAGATATACTGCTTATGTTTGTTTAAGAATAGATAAGATGAGAAACATTAAAACAATCGCCGAGTAAATCGTAATACTGGGGGGAAAAAAGTCGCTATTGGATTATTTTCTCAAATCATTGTTTTAATTTATCATTTTGTTAATTTACCATTCTGGGCCAATGTTGCAAATCTGCAACATCCCAGAATGCATTGCATGTGAAGGTCTCTCTCTCTCTCTCAAAAAAGTCAAAATTATGTATTACTACCCAATATGATAATTTTCCCCAAATATCTGATTTTTCCTGTTACTAAAACTTAATTTGGGCCTGAGAGGGTTAATTTCATTTGACACCTTCACAAGTGGAAGCTGAAGACCAAACAATATAAACTAGATTCCTACAATATAATGTAATCCAATACAAAAGCCATAAATTCCACCTTTACAAAAATAATTATGTTCAGTTTTGATTGACATTTTCATAGAATATATTAACTTTAATTTATTTGAGTCAATATGTTTATTATTACTTGTTATTATACAGTAGAGTTTAAATGCACTTCAGTACTGTATATTTTACTCCCTTATTTGACTTAAATGATTGGTGTTTCGTCACGATATTCAAGGACCACAGAACCTCCGCTTTCAGTGTAGGCGTACTGCTGAACATCAGGAGATGTGATGCTGCTGCGGTCCTGGTTGTCGTCGGGGGTCCAGGTGGGGGCCATGGTGGGGGCACGGTGGAAACGAGAGACGAACTGAACTGGGAAATACGTGGCGTTTGTTGGCAGCTCGATCCTGAAGCTTTGTTTTTGGCACTATGCATGTGTGACTCCAATGCCTTGACTCCCATCGTGCCGAGTCTGAAAAACCTCTTGCAAAAAATACACCGTGCATCATACACGCTGCCTGGTTCCGCTCTTAGCCAGACATGCGTCTGCTCTTAAAGATCCGGGTGCAACCACATCATCGTTTTGTTAGTTCCGCTATTGTAATTACGCGATGTTGCCACGAGAGAAAATCGGTAAATTATTTTTGAAAAATATATAGATGTTACGAAATACTTTTTGTTCAAACTAAGATAAATCTTATTAATGTGTTCAAATTTTTAAGACTTTTGAAAATTGGATTTAAGACTTTTTAATGCCAATTAAGGTCTTATTTTTAGAATAATGAATTCAATGCCTTTTAAGACTTTTTAAGGATCCGCAGGAACCCTGTTTTTTGCATAACCTTTTTTTATTCTGCCATTGGACTGCAAAGCAATTATTTTCTCTGTGATAGACTATTCTACATACTCTATGAACTAATACATCAAACTGTTTTTGTATAGAGTGACGACTGCAAAAATTATGTAGCAATTATGAGGACTTTTTAAAGATTATTTTTTGGGCATTTTGTCCATGTAATGATAAGAGGGAGAGACAGTGGGCTTGTGAAAGGGGGCAAAACAAAGTCGGTGAGGACACTCTGCAAACTGGTCACAAGCTGGATTCAAACCTGAGCCAGCAGAAGCTTGTATTTGGGCTGTACCTGGTTGATTACCACTCCACCAAACCAGCACCCCAGCACAAAGGACTTTAACATACCCCTTTAGATATAATGTTAAGTGTGAATACAAATTCCAACAGTGTTTATTGTAGTTGTGGTAACACACCAAGTCAAATCTAAAACATACACCTTTAAAAATTTGGACTGCAAAGTTCTTAACTGCCTTAGAATAAACATGACAATCATATTACAATGTTTATCTGACATGACTGCAAACCATTTTGGGTCAGAGGCCTTAAGTCCCACCTTATCTCAGCCTCTCAGTCTGTGGGTTGATCAAAAGTTAGGCTGAGGAGGTTTTTGTGGTGTGGCTGCATCCACGGATAGGCCTCAAAATCTTTTTAAGGCTCCTTCAACAGACACACTGCTGAAACTGGCTGGCTTAGTTCAATTTTTTAAACAGGATGGTTACAACAGGTGTTGAAAATGGCAAGAGAAGATTTAAATGTCTCTTTTGGTTTCTACTGAGCAGCACTAACCTCTCAGATAAGTTACAGTTTGAAAACTAATCTACTTATCATCGGCATATAACACCACCACCCTCACATGCCTATCCACTGTCTCTCCTCCTATCAATGAAAGCACAAAATGCCCCAAAATGTTACCAAAAAAATGAATCAAGTCATGACAGAGTCAATGTACTTTGTGCATAATGTATTCATGCACATTCATGTGGACAAAGTTGGTTTGGAGTCATGAATACCTTGAAAACAGTGGAGGAAACAGTACTTTTTTACTAAGCATATTTGCCAACCAGTGGCCACAGTGTATTTTAACATATACAAGGCCATCCGTTCATCCATCGTATGCCGCTAATTCATTTTAGGATCTCAGAGAACCTGCATCAGCTTCATCTCTGAATCTAAGTTGACCAAAAGTTAGCTTGAAATAAACACAACGACTGAGGAACATTGCTTCAGAAATTATCTTTACTTCCCTAAGTGAGACGCTCCATAGACCTCTAATCCTTTTAAAGTCTATGGAACATAAATTGAATGAACAGTTAATCACAGGGGTAATTAATCTTTACAATCCTCCAAAATGTACTAATTCATACTGAATCTTAAGAAGCTATTCATCCATCAAGTTACTCAACAGTTACTGTAATCAGAAATCCATAACCACCAGTAACACTTCCTCACAATCTGCTTAATGACTTGACAACCCTCTGTTATCATTTGTCATAAAATTGTCATAAAGTAATAAAAAATTCCACACATCCTGTTCAGAAATTGAGACTGGCCATCATTTAGGATGTGAAAGGAGATCGTTAGTCTCAGTCTACTGTATGATAATTGATTAACCATCTACAAGTCTGAATGTCTGAGCATGTGTGTGTTTGTTTGTGTGTTGGTCAAAGGGGTCAGATAAGTGCAAACACCCCCCACATCCCATCTGTCGGCCCCTTTGACCGCCATGTGAGCTCTGCTGGAGTCCAGGTCCTGGTAGTGTGATCATTCTCAGAAAAGTGTGTGTACTTGCAGGGAGAGCTGCTGGGTGTCCAAGAGTGAGACGGCACACAGAGCCGTAACTGATCATGTGCTGCTGGCAAAATCAACTGAGACCTTATTTAGCCTCTGCAGGACTGGCTGAGAAACCGTCATCCTCAGCAGAGGAGCTCAAGGAAAATAAAATCCACTTCAGGGTCAAGATGTAACTCATTATCACTGTTTTCTTATCTCTGATTAGTTTGAGAGCAATCTGAAAATAAAAAATGGTAAATGATGTGCAATATATTCATCTTTAAACCATGTGGTCACAAACCCAGCACATTTCTGTTTTAGCTCCCTTTTGTGAGAAAATGAAGCTTCACTTAAGTCTATATGTCTCCTGTTGCCTTGATACCTTCCTGACTCCATTGTTGTCACGTCTCTTGCGAGAACTTGTAGCTACTGCTTTGTAAAGCACATGAGACCAAGTGGATGTCATGATAATGGAATTGTAAAGCATGAAAGCAAACTATACCAGTGCCTCAAACTAATTCTCATCCTTGCCAGCTTGTGTCAATATCTTGAGATGTCCCCATAGTGAGGAGAATGCCCACATGCATTTAATTTTAAGATCACAAGTAATTTAAAAACAGCCAAGCCCTCCTGGGACAATAGGATCTTTAGAAACCAATAAACAGAAGTTAAGCAATGTTATGGGAAAACAGAGTAAAGTCATCTTTGTGGATTTATGTCCACTTAAGGTTTCTGTGTTTATCAAAATATATCAAAGTAGTAAAGCTCCATGCATCAGTATTCATAAAGGTTTGGATAGCAATCTTCCATTTCATCACAGTCTTTTAAAATGACTTGTCTTTCACACAGTGGTAAGGATTCACTCGTCTGATTGGTCAAACTACGATACAAGTACTTAAAGGGTTTAGTCAGAACCACATAATGTTCATGCTGGCTGGGCTAAGAAGAAACAATACACATGTAACTGGATTCTAATGACAAAGTTTAGCTCCAGTGTCTGAGAGGTGGCTGTGTTTGACATTTAGACTGATTATCTGTGGGGACTTCAGTCACTTTTAATGAGTGAAGGCAGGTTTACTGTGAGAGGATTAGGTCTACCCAAATCTGAAATCAATCTTATTAAAACGTGCCCACAACCCGCTGCAACAAGCTCTCCAAGCTGACCTTATATCACCTCTTACTCAGGCAAAGTGTGGGAGGAGAACAAATCTATACCAAACAAAAGTCCTTTCATGCAAAAAAACTTGAGCCACAAAGCAGAGCAAGGGGTGGAATATCTGCAGGCCCTTCGCATGGACCAATATCAGGCCCTCTCATTATGCTACAAGCATAACTGGTATATGAACTGAAGATTTTCAGGTATTTCAAAAAGGATTTAATATACAAAAAATGTGGGATGTTTACATTCACATATCTAATACTAGAAAAGCACTCAGAGAACGCAGACCTCCGCCAGCGCCACAGTCCTCACCCATACTGTGGCGCTATTCATACATTCAGTGAACCACACCACATTATTTCCGAGAGGTTCTGCCCTCCCCAATCTTTTTCTATGGTATGTTGCTCGTATGGATGCAGTATATCTTACATAGATGTGAAACAGTCCATATGGTATGCCAGACTAATTTCATCTGACTGACCAAAAACAGTTGCTTGTTAGATTCATTGGTGATTGTACATTTGTGTGCAGATAAATGGTATTTGACTCTATATGTCAGCCCTGTAACAGGCTGACAATCAGTCCAGATTGTACCCCACCTTAACACAGAGTCAGCTGGTGTAGGCTTGAGCCCCCTCCCTGCCCCCAGGGGATAGAGATGGAAAATGGATGGTTGGCAAACCCTTTAAACCTTTTAAGTATGTTGACAACAGTGAGTAAAAGATAAGTTATCTTAAAAAAACAGCACATGGAGTAAACTGCTCAAATTAATTGTCCAAATTAATTCTTAACAAGAAATTAAGTAAACAGTAAAGGGTTTTGGAAAAATGTCAATTAGCAAAATACTCCTTAAAACCTTGTTTTATGACCCCGAGGGGGGTGCCAGAGGGTCTGGTGGGGGATGCCAAGTTCTGTCAGATAGAGGTTTCAAAATTTACTTCACAAATTGTTACTATGACTTTTCACAAGTTAGTCACAGAAGTTAGTTGATGAAGGGTTAGAAGCGTGAAAAGGTCAGTCTTCTTCAGTTTAACCGATTAGTCAAGAGCAATGCCCACCTCGGCTATCTGTGCAGTTATCACTGAAAGTCATTTGGACTTACATTTGACATTTTTGACCTCTACACTGAGGTCCAAGGCAATAGCCTGTGATATTCTGCTAATGATACAAAAACACATGTGAGATGATGAGAAACAGGAATATTTATGGAAAACATATGCCTCCGCGTGCTTTCTCATTATAAGACCCTCTAATATTAAGAGTAAGCTACAGACAACTATGCACCTGCTCCATATTTATCACACCCCGTTACAAACTTGGAGACACAAACTTTGCCAAACGCCTTACCGTTCCAGTGGAAAGCTCCGTCGTCTCTTCAGTGTCCAAATAATTCCGTTTACCGAGGACTAGCTACAGGCTACTGCGGAGAAACTAACGCCACTGCTCACATTAACTTTCAGAGAGACTGAGACGAGCTCTCACTAAAGACTGCTCTTTTCCAATTAACCGGACACCTGACGTTTCAAACGCCGCAGACGAACTTTCTGAGATGTACAAACTGACAGTAACTTTCCCCAGACCTCAGTGAACTCCTCTACGCTTCAACATGCGGAGACCGCCGCTCACCATCTGCTGAGGGTAGCAGACTTTCCCACTACACCGGTATCAGGATATCACGCAGCAGTGAGGCGGTGAAACGAGACGAGTGAATGAAAAACTGCAGAAAAAGTGACCCTGAGTCACCCTATACACGTTTTTAAAACCTTACGCTTTCAGGGGTTTCCTGGGCACGGGTGAATGAACAGCTTAATGAGAACAATACAGTGGAGCTGAGTCAATTTCCGATAAGATATAGCTACTTCCGGTGTTGGTCACTTCAAAATAAATTTTATTAAAGCGTTAAAGACAAAAAAACAAAGCTACTTCCGGTGTGTTTTTAAGCATTAAAAAGCGTTTAAAAAGAAACCCAGCTTACTCTATTACTTTAAAATACATCGTATTAAGTCTAAAAAAAAAAAAGTCAAACTAACTGGATGAATCACAGAAAGCCGAGTAATCTACTTGAAAAATAAAATAACTTTCCTGCTCTGAATTACTTTAGGTTTTAATCAACTTACTCTAAAAAACTACAGTAGTAAGAAGAGCTAAGTCAAACAGCTAAGGTATGAAACAATTCCCACAGTAAATTAATCTGTAGAAGTGCCTCTACATCACAAGCCTCCACCAAGGCATTTTCACATTGTGTTAAAGTCTGCCCCATACTGCTAATAAATAGTAAAATAATAGTTCTTGATCTACATGCAGATTTGGATCACCACCAGAATATCACCTCCTTCTTATGCCATGAGCAACATCCCCTGATATTTGTATCAAAACTTGTTCATAACTGTAGAAGTTATTGTGCTTTACACCAAATGGACTAAAAAAGACATTTGCCTGTTTGCAAAAATGCATCAACTTCTGTAATAGTGAACAAATGTCAAGGGACAACTCCTATGAGTTTTCGCATTCAATTTAAGATTTCAATTTGTTATTTCGAATATCTATCAATAATCTCTGTGGAGAAAAAAAGTTTATCAGACAGATATGTGTAGTTCCTCATTTGTTTTTTTTTTTTTAGTCTCCCTTATCACTAGCCATTCCGTATCCCCCCATCAAGTGCTCTGACAAGCCCTTGGTTGTTGAGATTATAATTTTAAAGTCTTTGTTAAAAATGGAGAAACATATCAATTCTGCTGAAAGCCATGTTAACAGGATTAGTTTTACATTGTTCCATCAGGAATTATGCTGCTTTTTTGCTCCCCAAAGTGAAGAAAACTCAGTATTCAACGTCCTTAACATGAGCAGAAAAAAGTGTGTCCCTACAACTTGTGTGCCTTGAGTTTTTCTTTGGTACTGTTCTTTGTGAACTACTCATGGGCATACAGCATACCTATCTATAACTTTCTTCAGCTGGATGGTTGACCCCTGGGAGTGTGTACTGTTTAAAAACCATTTGCTAAAGTTTATCTTGTCACAATTAGACAACCTGGCTTCTGCTGGCAAGTCTCATTTGCTAGGAATCCAGCTGGTCAAAAACTAAGTGTTAGAACTGACCACAATCTACTGTTAGTTAATTTTCTACCACCTGTTAGACTCTACCTACACAGTGTAGAAAGAAGAAAGTGTTCTATTAACTTTCTCAGTTCTTGAAGTGCAACTAAAAATGTTTTGTAACACACAAAACGTTCTTATGTGTCAATGGCCTATGTTAGGCTTTTGAAATGTTTTGGGGCACAAAAAGCCATAAGTAAGCATGAGAGTGTATTTTAGAGCTGCTATCTGTTCTCTTTCTTGATAAAAGTTGCAAAAATTCCATAACCATGTTTACGTTTTAAACGTTTTGTGGTATTCAGAGGTGAAAATGATTAAACTGATGGTAAATATTATAAATTGTTGCGGTATCGAACAGTCCATGTGCTTCACCACTGCGCCTTCTTTTGTATCCAGTACCGTATCCTAGCAACGCCAGTTGGACGATACCATTTAGAGGGAGTTCGGTTGAAGGCTGGCCTCATACAAGTTTTAATCTAAAATTAGGAGAATCTAAAATTTGTGAATGTATCAATTTTAAAAAGATTATACTTATACAAAAACATTTACGACCGGTTTGTTAAAATTCGCCACGTAGAGCTTGCTTAATGCTACTCTTGAGAAGTGAAACCTCCCTCTCCAAGTCATAATAAGGTGGTCCACCAGTCTTCCGCCGACAAACAGCGGGTCGTTGGAGAGAAGTTCTGAGGTAAATGAATATGGAAAATAATAAGAAACTTCGTCTTATAATGTTTTAGTTGAAATAGGACATAGTGTCCTTGCATTTCTGTACTGTTTGGCTGTGTCAGTTTACTTCTGTTGTTTCGTTAGCCGACAAACCGTCCCTTCTTCAGACGACAACACGAGCGGTTCCCAGACTCAACAGCTTCAAGCCGAGGAGTTTCTTAACTTGACAGTTTTCATTTCTGCTCTTAATGCTTACCGTCCCGGACAGCTATCGAGTTGAGTCGAGTCTCTACTTAAAACAAATCCCTTTTTTCCACATTTGAGTAATATACAGACTCTCTGAGTTCAAATGTGACAGCATTTGACCGTTATTCTGCTTTAATTAGCAGTTAATTACAATCACCTGTTATTTTTTAAGGTGGCCGTTTTACAAAGTTATACAAAACTGAACACCACTTCATTACCCTAACCCCAAGGCTTGGTATATTTCAATTTCCTTTATTTTTAAAGGTGGGCTGCATTTTACAAATTCATGACAGACCTCTCAAAAGCAGCAACTTATGTCTTATTATGTCACTTAGATTTTAATCTGTCATTAACCATTGTATAAACTGAAATGTCAGACAGCAAGGTGCTGTCCATTAAATAGAAATGAGTACCTTCTCTACATTTATGTCGCTCTGTGGAATATGATTTTTTAATCTTATTATGATATTATATTCCCAAATTATTATTTGTTGATCCAAGTCACCTTGAATGGCAGTTCTCTATTGAGGGTCAGGGGCCCCCATGGGGGTCTGCATCACTCCTTCTCCACTCCATTTCATGGAGAGGATGATAATATGATAATAAAGCTCTACCACAGTGGTTCCCAACCTTTTCCAACTCAGGGCCCACTTTTAAGTCTCAAAAATTTTCATGGCCCACCTTTGATTCCATAAATATGGAGGCAAAACTATGTGTTCCCAGAGCACTTTTTTATTGAAGATGAAACATAAAAGACTGAACTGAATACAATAGAAACCAGATGGAAGCTCCACAGTCACAAACACATCATCTGTAACATGTTCCAACACCACACACACACAAACCCGTCATTCAAGGAGCTGTGCATCAGCACCACACAAATATCAGAAATTACAATTAAGGGTCTGTATGTAACAAGGTAATTATGAAATGATTAATAAATAACACTATCCTTCAACAACAGAGAAATGCATTCTCATACAAAACAATTTGACATCAAATATCAAATATAATCAAAATGATCAAAAATAGAGAAATGAATTCTCATACAAAACAATTTGACTTCAAATATCAAATATAATCAAAATTATAAAAAATAGAGAAATGCATTCTCATAAATAACAATTTGACATCAAATATAATTAGGCCTGCCACGATAATCAATAAATCAATTAACTGAACGATAAATAAAAACGTCCTCGGTAAGTTTGCCGGCCTCATATAAATTGACATGTGCATGCGTGTTTGTTTTGCTCTCTTTCTACCAAAGAGGCTATATGAGAAGATGGGTCACTACGTCTGTCTTTCTTAACACCGGGGTGCATCGGCTTTATAGCGGATTTAGCGGATGTATAGCGGAGTGAGCATCTGTCGATCACGCGATCTTTGGGGGAGAGGCGGGGCCGCTCGCACGTACACTCGGAGAGACCTGAAGTGAGCGAGAGGAGTAACGAGGAAACAAACACTAATATGAGTGATGGCATGAAAGCTACGGTTCTAATGCCACAGCCCCAGTGTGAGAATATTTTTGTTTTAAACAGAACGAACAAGGTGTGAGCCCATGAACACCGACGAGGTAATATGTCGTATTTGTTTGAAAGTAATGGCGACGAAGACGAAGAAGAAGAGGAGGTGCAGTGGAGCCTCCGTCTTTGACAGTCAGCGCTTACAGAGGTGGTTGGTCTGCAAAGTGAATAAATAAAGCAGCGGAAAATTGTGCGCTAACAGACAGCGTCTGTGATATACTGCAAAAATACAGTTTGCAAATGCATAAATACAGGAAATACACCACAGTGTCATTCACTACATTGCAAAAAATGAAGCCCTTCTATACGGTTGAAGAGCCAGCAATGTTACAAACGTTTGACAGACAGTACGGATTGACTGGGAGAAAGTACATGTCACAAACAATTCCTGTAGCCTATAAACTCCCTTTTATTTATTGTTTTTATTGGAGTTTTGTTTTTTCTTCACAGAGACAGGGTCTTTTTTTATTGTTTTTGATTAGTTTAATTATTTTTATTTACATGCAATTTTTCCTAAAAGAGAGCCCATTTTATTTTCATTGATTTTTTCGTTGTTATTTTGTTTTGTTAAATTTAATATATTGGCTGTTTAATTTATTCTATTTAAAAGATCCTGACCTTCCAATTACAGTTACATTATATTAAAAATAAAGAAATTAAAGTTTCTTGCTTTTGATATGGTTTACTCACTTTATTAAGAATTACATTAATGAAAAAATGAGAAAAATCAAAATAATATTGACAATAATATTGTTTATCGTCAATAATTTTTGGACAATTATATCCAGCAAAATTTGTTATTGTGACAGGCCTAAATATAATCAAATATCAAAAACAGAAATGCATACTCATTAATAACAATTTGACATCAAATATCAAATATAATTAAATATCAAAAACAGAGATATGCATTATCATACATAACAATCAGATTCAAACAAAATCCCAGCAACAAAAGAAGCTCATTAAATCGAAAGGCTTACAAGTAAACACAAATCAGATATAAAATGATGTAAATTCTGCTTTAGTCAAGCCATATGAAACTCCAATTCAAGCAAAAGCAATGACATCAAAGAAACTAAATTAAAACATTGCACTCTTACTTGTGGGCTTTTTCTTTAAAACAAAAACTGCAGTGGATCATATCAAGATGTCATGGTCTTGATATTTGACATACAGTGTCACAGAACACAACCAAAACCCAAATATAAATGAGCCTACAAACAAACCACTGTAGCCTGCAGATAGAGCAAAATTAGGCAAGTAACATTAGGCCTCGACAGATTAAAAATATATACACACGAATAAAAACAATAATTGCAAGGAAACAAAATTAAACTCCAACAACAGGACAACAATATGTTGACTCGCCTAATGAGATGGCTGGTGTTGCATGGCAGCAACCAAATGCTTGATGTTTGGTACAATGGATGAAAGTTTCAGTCGAAGATCCTTCTCAACATTCAGTTTGTTCCTGTACTTAGTTTTTAATGCCACGAGTGCGGAAAATCCCGTCTCACAGAGGTACGTTGTTGGGAAGGGCATCAGGAATCTCAGTGCTCTGTTGGCCAGATCAGGATACTCAGAAGAAACATGGAGCCAAAAGTTTGTCAGGTGCTTCTGTGAAAAGACCAGCTTTAGCGCAGTGTCACAAGAGAGATCCAGGAGACTATCTTGCTCTTTTGCGCTCAGAGCGGCAAGGGCCCCGTCACTGTGGCTGGCAAATGGATTTTCTATCCAGTTACACTGCTCATCAGGAATGGGGAAGTATGCGCGCAGCTGGGTCCTCAAACCTTGCAGGTGCTCTCTGACAGCGTTGCCCACGGAGAGGGGAAGCTGACTCTCTTCCTTTGTCAGAAAATCGGCCAGATTTTCAAAGAAGTCATAGTTTGACTGGTCCACACGCTTAGTCCACAGCGCCAATTTTCTTATGGTCGCTTCCACTTTATTGCGGACATTGAACATGTTCACTGCTGTCCCTTGAAGAGCGAGATTAAGTCCATTTAAGTGGCTGAAAATATCGGCCAGGTAACCCAATTTAGCCAACCACTCAAAATCATTGAAGCGCGTAGTTCAAACTTTGTGTCAAGAAAAACATACGCATCTCATCACGTAGCTCAAACAGGCGCATCAGTACCTTGTCAAGGACAGCCACCGCGACTTCGTGTGTAATAACAGCTGGTGGTGATCACTGCCCATCTCTTCACATAACACCGCAAATAAACGTGTTTGCAGTGGACGGCTCTTGATGAAGTTGACTGCTTTGACCGCTTCATCCAAAACAGTCTTCAGATCCGGAGACATTTTCTTTGTAGCCAGTGCTTCACGGTGTATGCTGCAGTGCACAGATGCTGCTTGCGGAGCCACCTCTTTAACACGCCGGATGAGTCCACTGTGCTGTCCCAACATCGCACGCGCTCCATCAGTGCTCACTCCCACACATTTGGACCTGTCAATCCCGTTGGAAACAATAAAAGTGTTCAAAGTGTCAAAAATGGCCTCGGCAGTTGAACAGGTGGACAGGGGTTTACAAAATAAAAACTCCTCCTTTATTTCGCCACTTTTTTCATACCGCACATAGGCAAGCAGGTTTGACAGACTGGCGATGTCTGTCGATTCATCCAGTTGGAGCGCGAAAAAGCGGCTCTCTTTTATGCTTTGGATCAGCTGTTCTGACACATTATCTGCCATTTCATCAATTCTTCGTTTGACTGTATTGTCCGACAAAGAGACGAGGCTGATAGGCTGCGCTGCCTTCTCGCCCAACATCACCTCAACGATCTGTTTTGCTGCGGGAAGAATTAAGTTCTCTCCAATGGTGTGTGGTTTTCCCGCCTTGGCTATGAGCTGGGAGACCCGAAAGGAAGCTTCCACCGCCTTTGTGTTCTCGCTGCTCATACATTCGATTACCTTCTTTTTACTTTGATATTCTCTGAGTTTGTTCTCAAAAAAATCCAGTGGCTTGGTAACATACTGTCCATGTTTTGTCTCGAGGTGGCGGCGCAGTTTACATGGCTTTAAGGCTTCATTTGACAATGTCTCCAAGCAGAGGAGGCACAGCGGTAACGGTTCAGCTTCTGTACCTGTCCAAAAAAATCCCAGCGCTAAGTACTCAGCGCTGTACTTTCTCCGACATTTTCTTTTTTGTGTGAAGGTGGGGAGATCACTTGTTGATTCACCAGTCTCCTCTCTCTCTTTTCTTTTTATTCTCCCTGTTGCTAGCCAGCTGTCCATGTTTATAGGCTACTGCAGTTTCAGCCCTCAGCTTCATAAACAGGTCAAGTGTAATGCGGTCCCACTGCGAAATGGTCCGGCCCATATCAACAAAAGTTCCTATCTCTCATTTCTAAAAACAAAACAAACTAATAATTAAAAGAATATTTGAACAGCGGTCGGCAACTAACGGCCTGCGGGCCCCGTCTCCAATAATATCTGGCCCGCGAGATGAAACTCAAGAATTGATAGAAAAGGGGCAGGGACGTGCTGGCTGGGGAAACCGGGAAAACTCCCAACCAGGCACACCTACACGGCCAGTGTCCACAGCGCGCACCACTGAAAATATCAACCAGCAGCCGCCCCCAGCCAGACGAACACAAGCCACCACGATCACGAACATCACGGCCGTGGCGGCCGCAGCGCGGTGGCTTGTGTCCGTCTGACTGCATGGGGGAGGCCGAAAATATCAATCAGCACCACTTTCACCCCCCGCCTTCCCGCTCTGATGAACGACATTCGGCTGGTCTGGTCCAAAAAATTCCTGGGCAGATTTCCAGCCCCAGCACGTCCCTGAAAAAGAGTATGTAAAAAAAGTAAAATTATTTAGCTGCTATCACAAAAACGACAATCATTGTTGTGGCGCCCCGTCTGGAAGTGCGGCTGTGCCTTCTAAAATCGATCATTATGCCCCCCGGCCCCTCTGCTCCTCTGCTCCAGGCGCTCTGCAGCACTCGGCTGCGTGCTGCTCAACAGAGCGCTCCGTAACTGCACGCTCCTCAGCTGCTGCCCGCTACTCGGCTGCTGAGCGCTACTCGGCTGCACGCTCACCTGCAGCGCAGGTGAATGGAGTTTGTGAAATCAGCTTTGTGTGCCGAGTTCTAGAGACAATAGATGCCGAGTATCAGTCATTTGGCTTGTGATGAGCGAAGCAGAGAACGCAAAAGTTTGGAAGCGCATGGAAAGAGAACGCTTCAAACCAAAAGGGGCTCCCGTTAAGAAGCCATCTCTCTGGTTTCTCTGATGAAAAAGGAACTTTTGTGTTGGATTTCTGGCGTTGGGTTTTGTGATCTCGATTTTTTTTTTTTTTTTTTTTTTTTTGAAGGTTAAAGTTGGGTTTCTTCTGAGTTAATCAAATGTAAAATAGTATTGATTTAAAATATCAAATTTTGCTTTGTTTAAATGCAATTCAGAATATTCAATGTACAAAAATTGTTTCTGTTAAACAGAAGTATTAAAACCTAATGACTTGATGTCATGGTATTTAAAAATAATTTCATGTTAGTTAAAAATGTGTTTATTGTTAAAAGCTTTAAATAGCCAAGGTTGAGGTTTTAGGTTAAAAATCAGTATAAAATCCTGGCTAAAATAAAAAGTAAATGTTTTTTCAAACAAATGGTTCAAAAATGAACAATATTTAATGCTTTGTAAAGCAAATGTTTAATCAAATGTTCATCTGCTTGTTTAAAAAAAATGCTGAAATATTTAACATTGATTTGTTTTGTGATTGTAGGTTTTTCACCTGCTTGATTCCTGATGAAAAATAAAAAAGGGATTGAGTGAAAACCTGAAGTCTGGTTCAGTTCTTCCTTTATCAAGTGTGGGAAGCCAAGTCACAGTAAAAACACTTGACAATCATTCCCCAAATCTTAAAAAAAAAAATCTTCATTAAAATGCGTGAGCTGGGCTCAAAGAAGTAGCCTACTTATTTTCAAAATAGAATTACTCACAATTGTATTAAATATGTGTGTGTGTGTGTGGGGGGGATAATATAGTTGGTTATGGCACATTTATGAGGATATGATGATATTTTGGCCCACCATTCAGTTGCTCAAAAAAATTTTGGCCCAAGGCCAAACTTACCTGCCGACCCCTGCTATAGGCTATTTATATCGTGTGAATACAAAATGTAGTCTGATTTGAGAAAGTATTTGTTTTACATAAAGTACATCAATCAAAAACAAGTTTTCTTTTTACAAGAAGCTTTTAACAATGAACAAATTTTTAACGAACATGAAATTATTTTTAAATACCACGACATCAAGTTATTAAACCAGATTTAATGTAGGCTAGGTTTTAATACTTCTGTTTAACAGAAACAATTTTTGTACATTGAATATTCTGAATTGCATTTAAACAAAGCAAAATTTGATATTTTAAATCAATACTATTTTACATTTGATTAACTCAGAAGAAACCCAACTTTAACCTTCAAAAAAAAAAAAAAAAAAAAAAATCGAGATCACAAAACCCAACGCCAGAAATCCAACACAAAAGTTCCTTTTTCATCAGAGAAACCAGAGATGGCTTAACGGAGCCCCTTTTGGTTTGAAGCGCTTCTTTCCATGCGCTTCCAAACTTTTTATGCGTTCTCTGCTTCGCTCCTCACCTGCCAAATGACTGATACTCGCATCTATTGACTCTAGAACTGGGCCCACAAAGCTGATTTCACAAACTCCATTCACCTGCGCTGCAGGTGAGCGTGCAGCCGAGTAGCGCTCAGCAGCCGAGTAGCGGGCAGCAGCTGAGGAGCGTGCAGTTACGGAGCGCTCTGTTGAGCAGCACGCAGCCGAGTGCTGCAGAGCGCCTGGAGCAGAGGAGCAGAGGGGCCGGGGGGCATAATGATCGATTTTAGAAGGCACAGCCGCACTTCCAGACGGGGCGCCACAACAATGATTGTCGTTTTTGTGATAGCAGCTAAATAATTTTACTTTTTTTACATACTCTTTTTCAGGGACGTGCTGGGGCTGGAAATCTGCCCAGGAATTTTTTGGACCAGACCAGCCGAATGTCGTTCATCAGAGCGGGAAGGCGGGGGGTGAAAGTGGTGCTGATTGATAATTTCCCCATGCAGTCAGACGGACACAAGCCACGGCCGCCACGGCCGTGATGTTCGTGATCGTGGTGGCTTGTGTTCGTCTGGCTGGGGGCGGCTGCTGGTTGATATTTTCAGTGGTGCGCGCTGTGGACACTGGCCGTGTAGGTGTGCCTGGTTGGGAGTTTTCCCGGTTTCCCCAGCCAGCACGTCCCTGCCCCTTTTCTATCAATTCTTGAGTTTCATCTCGCGGGCCAGATATTATTGGAGACGGGGCCCGCAGGCCGTTAGTTGCCGACCCCTGGCCTATAGATAAGGGGAATACGTTTTTAAAAAAATATGAGAGAGAAAAGGTAACTGATTTTTAACATTAAGGACATTATTCTGTTTATTTTTATATAATTACACTCTTCCCACCCCCATACAAAAGTCAAAATATTTTGGAAATGATTTGGCGGCCCACCTGCAATACCTTCGCGGCCCACCAGGGGGCCGCGGCCCATAGGTTGGGAATCACTGCTCTACCACCATTTTACTAGTGTAAGGTTTTTCCAGTGACCCCGTGATATGTCATATCCAGATACTTAGGCAACATATGTTTGGACACTGACCACTGACTTCGCATTCACACCCAGAGGTGGACATGCACACATACATCACTTTTACCTTCCACTTAATCTGCACGCCACCAACGTCAGTCCTCTAGCCATCTTCACTGTGCATTTAAGCAAAAGGGCCACTGTCAGCTGTCACCATTGTACTTGACTGTATGTCATTCATTGTACTTGTGTCAGTTGTCAGTGCAATACAGCTTTATTGGAATGTGAAAAAGTTAGAGTTTTATATACACAGAGAGCAAGTACACTGTCACAAAGCTTTTAATGAGTAAGATTGCCCCCATCTCACCAATGTTACGCCTCTTGACAGAGCTTCCGGTGCAAATAGGAGACACCAACTTAAAGTGTCCATGACATTCACTGGAAAGGCAAAACCTCACATTGGCATATGACCTGATAGGGCTACTGAAAGGGGATGCGAGTTGCTTTCCAAAAGATAAAGACAAATTAGAAAGGATTTTTAGTTGTATATCAGACACATGTTCAACAAATAGATACAGTGCATAACTTTAGTTTATTTAAACTAAAACCATTGCCATTGTTATTTTGATATGAGGGTAATGTAAAGATATCACAGAAGCTATCCTGGACACACACATAATGGGGGTCCCAAGTCCCTTTTGCTTTTGTGGGTTGGTTGCAAACCAGTGTTTTGAAATGCCTGACCAACAGTCGGAGATCACTGTACACTGCTTGTTTCTCATCTGTCTTGGGATGTCCATGGGAAGTCTGTGTAGACGACTGAAACTGCAGTCATGTAGGGACTTCTGGATTCTTCTACTCAATCGAAATATTAACCTTTTTTTTTTTAAGATGAGATCCAAACACATTTTCTAAAGTACTGCTGACAAAGCATCGTCGAGCTTGGTTTATTTTTTTGTTACTGAAAAACAGAACCACTCTCTTTCACCCACGTAACATATTAAAAATGATTGATGAATGATAGCTTTTGTTTTCCTTTTTGCCCACTGTAGATGGAGAACTATATCCTATATGAGGAACTGGGGAAGGGGACCAGCTCTGTGGTCTACAAAGGAAGGAGAAAGGGTGATCTCAACTATGTAGCCATCATCTGCACAGACAAAGCCAAGAGACTTGAAATCACAAACCATGTAGGAGAATGCTTCCTGTTTCAGAAAAAAACACAATGATGTCTGTTCCTTTGATGTTGCCTTTTCAGGTTAATATTGTTATTTTTTAGGCCTAAAATACAGATACGTAAGAGTTATGACTTTTATCAAACCAGTTATGGTGTAATAAGGGTATATAGGAAATGTCTGTGTTAAGTGATGCTTAAGCAGTGGAATCTAGGCTGGCTTTGAATTTAAGTATTTTCATGATTGTTTTAACACAGCACTACTGAAATAGATGCTTCCAAAATATTGCATCCATTCTGTTGAATTAATAAGATCCTTTTTCTGCCCCCTGCAAGGTGCGTTTGAGTCTTCACCTCGATTACCCAAATCTGGTGTCCTTCTATGAGTGGTATGAAACAAGTAAGCACCTCTGGATGGTAGTGGAGCTTAATACAGGTTAGTTATTATTTATTACACTCTTAGTAGTTCTACAGGTTCTTAAATCCTCAAATTTAAAGCTTAAAATAACTCACAAATAGTTCTCAAGACCTTTACGGCCTTGTCTATTTGATTAAAGTTACCTCACTCCTTGGCTTACATTTAAGATATCATCCTATTTTCACCACTTATTGCTGGAACAGCACATGGCTTTACACATTATTTTGATTTGGTCGTTCATTCAGCTAAATTTATTCCTTTGAAATCATCAATTGGAAAATGGTCGAGAACAGTGTTTGTCAAAGAAGGAAGTTCTGTAACCTTTCGCAGCAGCTGCCTGCCTGATTCAATTTCTGTAATCAGACCGATTCATCTTGCCATCTCATATCTACAACTGTGAGCATCCCAAAGCAGCACAGCCCAATGCATGAACAGAGATTAGCATAGATGCTAACAGCTTCAGTTGCAGTTTTAATCAGATGTTGACCATATTTATATTATAAATGACAAATGAATTTCAACACAACAGACTTCTCTGTAGTGAGAATATTTAGTTTCAACTTCTGACATGTTTTGATGAGAGTTTGGTCTACGAAGAGGCTCAAGTTCTGTAGCGCAATAGCATCTGCCTACTAAATTATCTGATTAGCTCATATTAAATGTGATTGATGGAATGATCCTTTAGTCAGCTACTAATATGCTGCTGAAAGGTTCTGCTCTCTCCAAATACTTTCTAAGGGCTCTTTCCCACATGGACGAGTGAAATATACTAAGGGGTCCATCTGGTGGGCCAGATTAATGGTTCTGACCCCATCGGGGAGAGAGAGCTTTCAGAATCTTAAGTGTCATGCTGACAGAAAGGAAGATCAACTAACAACATCATTTTTGACAGTTCATTTTAATAGATATCCATTTGAATATTATGATACAAAGGATATCAAAATATGTGTTTTCTCCTGTTCTCATCTGAAAACAACACAAAATACAGTTTGATTGTGATGACTTCAAAAAACAAAAGGAAAAAAATCTGTATTTACTGTAACAACTGCTGTTGGGTCTTGTGAAAAACTTCTGAACAATTATTTACAAACAGACATTGAATTGAAAGACTTATTCACCAGATTTATAAATGTTCACACAGAGAGGGAAACATTGAGTAGACTGGGTACATTCAGCTGTGTCTAATCTTTCACATTTACCATTCAATGTGCAAAGACATGCAAGAGTGGGAGGCCCTGCCTGGTGCTGGTACGTGTTCTTGACAAAGAGGAGATTGGGAGACCTTAGTCTGGATAAAAAGATAGAGTAAAGTGGTCTGCTAACACAATTGCAAATGTATAAAGGCTGAATTTTTGACTTTTCATCGAGGAGTAGGAGATAAACTTATTTCTCTGTCAGCTGTAATACAATAGGTGTCAGAATAAAACTTTTGTCTGTCCTCTTTGGTCTGTTGTGTTCATAATTTCTTCTGCCAGAGGACGTGGTGAGAAGATTTGGATGGGACTTGGCCAAAGGACTGAGATACCTCCATGAATTAGGAATTATTTTCTCTGACTTAAATCCTGCAAAGGTGTGTCTTTTAATCTTTTCTCCTCTACTTCTATGACTCCAAATTATACCATGTGATACAGTAACTTTCCCTTTTTGTGCCCTCAGATCCTTCTGGATGGTAGTGGTATTCTGAAGTTAAGCAACCTGCGCCTGGCAAAGGCTGAGGGGGAGACCCTGGAAGATTTCTTAAGCTTGCTCTCAACAGCTGATGGGACAGAGGAACAAGATAGCAAAGAAAGCAATGAGAACATTAAGAAAAGACTCCAAGGTCTGATTACCACTCAGTTTTGTTCATTTATGTGGCTTAGTTAACTAAGAGAAGCTACACCACATGATCGTAGAGCAGATTATGATCTGCAGTGAGTGAAGTTTACAACTTGTATGAATTTGTCATCTTAGTGTTTGGTTTATGATGACAGGAGACCATTTTAGGTTTCAATAAAACAACTCTGAGGTAGACAGCCTCATAAAAACTCCCACTGGGAGGGGATGCAGAAGGTATTTGACACATTTGAAAAGTGCACTTTTTGAAATTAAGTGGAGAGGTTAACTTCCTTTCATTTACTTGAATCAGTAGCTTAACATTAGTTGTCCATGTTTATTATATGAGGACAGAAAACAAGAAGCCTGTGTGCCCTTACTCAGATCTATCAATGCATCTTTATTTTCAGGTTGTCCTAACTACAGTGCTCCGGAGGTTGTGCAGGGTTCAGAAACCAACAGGAGCACTGATCTGTGGGCTCTGGGTTGCATACTCTACTACATGTACACAGGTATTCACAAACACACATGGAAACACACACAACTAAGCAACCTAGACTCTTTGGAAATGAAAACAGACCAACTTTATTTGGCAGGAATGAATAATAAGGATCACATGAAACTAAAATTCTAACGTACCACCAGAATTTTAGCAGAGGACCATCTACCCTGGAATGTTATTGAACCTGGACAGCAACAATGAAGTAACAATAAGAGATAAATTACAAAAGCTATGGACACAAAAGGAGAGTTGGTCAAGAATACAGTGAGGATTTGATTATTAGTAATGTTGTGAAACAAATTTGGCAGCAGGGCAGGATATTACACATTTGGAAGTTTCTTTTTCTGTTCTTTCTTTCTTTCTTTTTTTATAAACTATTTTGTGAATTCTGAGTAGCTGTTGCCTTTGGGACAAATAATGCCGGTCCAAATAAACGAGAATGAAAAGCCCAATCTATTTTTGTGTCACAGGAAAGCCTCCATTCTTTGCTGATACCGTCCCTGAACTACAGGAGATGATTTTATATCGGGAACCCTTCCCTCTCAGACAGCAAGGTAATCCACTTTCTATCATAGATAAAAACATGATACACAAGAACAAGATACACACTCATACACAACTGTGTTTTATTACAACAGTGTTGATCGTACCATACAATGATAATGATTTGATTTAAAGAAATAGATGTAAGATGCTCAGTGACAGGTTGCTTAATGATGTCATTCATGCCAATATTGGTTAATATTTTGTTTCTAATTATCAAAAAAAACTCTGTCACACTGAAGTGCACAAATTTGCTGGCAACATTTGGAAACATAGGTAAAACGCCCCTGGAGTACGAATTTTTACAAGTGGACAATGCTCTGTCTCATGTTTTCAGTCTACCATTAAATGATGTGGACATTTAAACCACTGATCATTAGAATAATGTAGACTAATTATTTTAAAACACAGTATTTGAGAGTTCAAACAAACTGGTCGATCTGGATATGAGGGAATCCATAGCATGTTGGGGTTTTCCATCATTTCTGACAATTTAAGACAACATTGCCCAATGTTGAATGTTCCAGACGTCTTTGTGTCAGTAATGTCCAACAGGTTTCAGTATTATTTCAGTTTCAATAAAAGCTCATTGCGTTTTGTAAGTCTGGTAGTATGAAAACTATTAGTTATTTCTTTATGAGGAATCTTTACATTGTGTATAACCATTCAGATAAAAAGTAGTGAATATAAAATAGTGAGTTCTTATCTTTCACTCATACTTGTCTTAATTTTTTTGTATTTAAGGTCTCATGTCATGCAAAATCAACCTTCTTTGCTCTGAATGTTTTAGAGGGGCTTGGGGAGCAGAAGAACATGACGTCTTAGACTTGTGCGTTGTCTCTTTAAATAAGATGCCCCTTGAAATTGTCCTTTTTTTCCACCTGGGGTTTATTGTGTGACAGCCTTACAGCCTCCTCTTATATGTGTGTTTTCTGCTTGTAGCAGGCAGATGCCATGACTGTTTTCAAAGTCTGTCTGTAACCCCTCCTCCCTCCCATCAGAAATTATTTGGGCAGCCAATCAACCCAGAGCTCACTATCTTAGTCTTTGGTCCACGCATTTCCAGAGGGAGGAAAAAGAGCTGCATCTGATCCTCTACATACCTAGATGGAAGTTTTCAATTTAGTATTCAACCTAAATATAATGCTTCATTAATAGTCACTCAAGACATGATGCAAATGGTCAAATACACCAGGACATGGGACCTTTAAACCTAACCAGTTAGCGTTCTGTAAAGCATCAGTGACGGTAGCTTTACCTGTCATGATTTGTAGGAATATATCTTGTTTCATTGTTGTCATAGCATTGTCATCCAGTCTGCCCACTGAGGATTTCCAGGATCTTCTAAAAGGCCTACTCAAGAAAAATCCTAACACGAGGTCAGTAATCAATACTCTATACAGACACGGATATTTCTAATGCCAAACTACACAGAAAACGTCCAAAACACTTTTTAACTACCACTGTAGTGATCAAGAACAGAATGGAGATACTGTAGCTGTGTATTTTTTCTAGAGTAGGTCAGTGTCTACGCACCATAGAGCAAAAAAGTTTGTGTTTGTTCTCTTGTTATACATCAGCTCACAAAAAATGAAAGAACACATCTTATTGTGTTTATAGATAAATAGTTAGGTTGTTCTATCATTTGTTTTGCATATATTGGGTGTTTTTTTTAGATGAGCAAGTTTGGCTTCTTAAGAGCAAAATTTTGTGACTTGATGTTTTAAGTGTTCTTACAATTTGATTTTTTTTTGAAGGATGGATTGGCCAGAATTGTTAGATCATCCTTTTTGGGCAGAACCAATAAATAAGGAGGAGCAGGATGCTGAGGAAGAAGAAGATTTGGAAGATTTGGATGAAGAAGATTTAGAAGAAGAAGAAGGGGATCATCGAGGCACTGAGGATTATGATTTAGTTAGCTCAAGGTATGTTTAAGTATACAGTAAGTAGTCTTTAATTTATTTTTCTATTTTTCTTGGATACATTTGGTTTCATAAGGGTATAAGGTAGCATCTTTTACTTGGCACAGTGTTGTCTTTTACCTAGTAAAAAAATCCAGCACAGTGTAAAATAATCCAACAACTTGCAAAAACATCTAACAGTTTTGACACTGGTATCAAGGCTAACTACTGTATGCACTTTAGTTTTCTCCGGTGGAATGTGACAGTGTTTTTTCTTTAAATACCTCCACAGGCAAATAGGAACTCCTGATTCTCTTACTACAGTAGATGATGACAAGCCGCTGAACAGCCACTCGGCCACCAGAAAGACTGATCCTCGACACCATGTTAGCCCCACAGTCAATGAAGCCTCAAAGAACAGCCAGACGATGATGAGGAAGGTGGGAAAAGAGACGGGAGGAGATCAAATGATGAGAGAAGATATCACCAGGCAGATATGTCACACTGTGGTATCCAGTAAAGCTTTCACATTAGGTAAAACTTTCACCTAAGCTGCAAAATGTTTAAATTGTATTCTCTGTTTTTGATTTCATGTTTTTATTAATCCTGCTTGACATACATTTTCCATTTTACACATTTGTGGCCTTGACTAGGAGAATATACACTCCTGATCAAAATTTTAAGACCAGTTGAATTTACATTTTGCTCTGTTGGATCCGGAAAGGGTAGAGCTTCAGAATGCAAACAGAAGAAATGGGAGTGAGAGACAAAAAATTTGAGCAGGAAATTTATTGAAAACTGCATTTCAACTCGTTCTCATCTGAACCAAAGTGTAAGACCTCAGACTTTTAAAGCTAAAATCTCCCCAAAAATATGGATTCTATGTCCTTTTCTGCCATGTATTCACACTGTCATGACCTCCTAATGGCAAAAGCAAAAAAGCTTTCTGTCTTTGAATGTGGTGGGTTTTTTGGGCTACATAAGCAAGGCCTCTCACAGCATGTCATTGCTGCTGAGGTTGGATGCAGTAAGACAGTCATTGTACATTTTTTTTAAATCTATGTATCAAAAAAGTCAAGTGGTAGACCCTAAAAAATGTCACTGGTTCTGAGCCAGAGGATCCAAAAGGCTGTCCAAGACACCAGATGAACTTGGACCCAAATCAACTACATCGACAAGAAAAAAGTCCACATCTTCTTTATTGCCACAGATTTCCCTATTTAGACTTTGCACAAAGCACCAAACATAAGACATTGAAAGGTGGAAGAAGGTGGAACTTTTATTCTCTGATGAAAATAAAAAATGTAACCTTGACAATCCTGATGGTTCCCATCGTTACTGGCATGACAAGAAGATCCCACTTGAGATGTTTTCTACACAGCACAGTGAAGGAGGTGCCATCAAGATCTGGGGTGCTTTTTCCTTCAGTGGAACAGCTGAGCTTCAGGCTGTGCAGGGGCGTCAAACAGCAGCTGGGTCTGTGTGATAACTACCAAGGACCCTCATCTCTGTGGTAATTGTTGAGGGCCCTCATCTGTGTGATAATGACCGAGGGCCCTCGTCTGTGTGATCATGACCTGGTTTTTGAACAGGACAGTGCTGCAGTTCACAATGTCTACCTGCGTGTTCCTCTGATCTAAATCCAATTGAGAACATTTGGGGATGGGGGCAAGGGAAGTTCACAACAATGGACATCAGTTCCTGACAGTGGATGCTCTATGTGAAGCCATCTTCAACATTTAAGTTGTTAATAATTTAAGCTATTAGTAAGAAGAGGAAAGTTGCTTTTCCTTCTGAGGTGATCTTCTCAGGATGATATAAACAAATGCATTAGCACATTAAATCTGTGTTGACTCCACACATTTTTCACCTGTCCAGAGGTATCTGAGGTGTTTTCGGACCTACATCTCTGTTGCTTTGCACTGGCTGTAAAAAGGGCCACTAATTTGCACATATTCTTAGGAATGCTTCATGTTCACACATTTGTGTGAATATGAAGCAGTGTGTAATGACCTGCATTACTATGACTACGACTTGTGCTCTGCATTATGGGGAGAAAACTCACGGGTAAAGCTATCCACATAATGATGTAGTGATTAAATGCAAAGGTCAGATGTTCTACTTACGTTTATCTTTGAGACAGAAGTGTCAATAAATTCTCTGTACGGAGGAGATGGGCTTTCAGTGCTCACTGGTGTCTGCAGTTGACCATAGAGGACACTTGTTACAACTTGTTACAGTTTCTCTGTGGTCACCTCTACAGGTGACCACAGAGAAACTATCAGGATGAGGAAAGTGGAGAGCAGCTTCAAAATGATAAACCCTCCTGCTTAAAGAGGACATATCATGCTTGTTTCTCCTTTTCACTATGCCAGACTAGGATGCCTGTAAAGCATTTCTGCCCTCAGTACAAGTCATTCAGTTCCTTCATTGCCCCACAATAGCGTTCTCAAAATCCTCATTTTAGGCCATTATCAAGCTCTCGTTGAAACACTCGGATCTGAGGATGACCTAAAGTTACCTCGCAATGTCACAGCCCTTTGTGCTCTGATTGGTCAGTTCTATTGGGGGTAGAGCCAGCCTGTCCTTCTTCTTCTACTGGATTTTCTGGCAGGCTCAATGTAGCGACCACGTATTAAGTCCCCCTACAGGCCAGAGCTGGTAATGAGTGCATGTGAGCTATTGACCTATATACCCCTGCTGGTGGATGTGTTCCTCGGTGACGGTTTTGTGGCTAACGGACATCACAGAGGAGGAAGTGTTTTATCAGATTACTCCAGTAACAAGAAAGGTACCTCGTGTCGTCACGACGTTTGAAATCTCGCAGACATCTCGCAATGACCTATTTTCAGAGGCATCAAATCTCGTTCTAGGATATCAGAAAAAAAACAATATCTCATTTTTTGAAAAATAAGGGGGTGTAAGGTCTTGTTTTCAAATTTATTATATTATATGTAAGTATTAAATCATGCATCAGTATGATATGTCTCCTTTAAACTAGCTGGACTAAACTATGGGAAGTAAATGACTTTTGATTGTGCTTTGAGTCCTATGATGATCTGCTGCAGAGATGGTGAGTAATGGTCATCTGTTGGTAATTTATGGTATGTTGTGCCTGTGCACAGAAAGTGGTTCTGTTGAATCCAAAGCATTATCATCTAGTAGTACTTTGTCTTCTGCCTGGTTGCCTGGTAGCTTTTTGTGATTTGTATTACTACTACTGCCACTTTTATAGCAGTGTTATGAGTTAACTTGTCCCCCTGTTTGTGCCAGTTGCTGGGTCAGTTGTGTTCTCACTGCAAATTAAATGCTCGAGGGGGTTGAGTGGGAGTGAGCCGAGACTACCTCTTACAGGCGAGCTTGGCATGTTTGTTTGTACTAAAACAGGGATTGATTGCTGTGTTTGTATATATTTAAACAAACCATGCCAAACATCAAATGCCAACCTGTTTTAGATTGTATTGAACAATTCTCCTAAACGATATTTAATCATAAATCTCATTTAGCATCATGTGTTCCTCATCTGCAGATAATGTATCAGAGCTCAGGCCAAAGAGTGGAGTGGATGAGGACAACACTGAGGCCATTTTTCTGCTCAGGTAATTGGTTAGTCTTTTACCCGTACAGCTGTGAGGTCAGACTTTGCAGGATTAATGTGATTATATCTGTATATGGAAGATTGCCTACCTGTTCCTCTGAAGCAAATCAACGGTCACTTTAATTTCTTCTCTATAGTTCTTTTTACACCATAACCAGCCTCATGTTTATATATACAGTGTCATGATCAACTACCAGTATGTTCATATTAATGTCTTCTGTTTGTTTTTAAAGCTCCTGTGCCAGCTCAAGGAGAGGCTGCTATTCCACAGATCCTCTGAACCAGACACCGTCACCACAGGTAACAACTACAAATCATCATCAGATGGGTCAAAGATGTACACAGCAGAGAGGGGTGACCCTTTTTAATGCCATATATGAACTTCAGGTGAACTGTGTCCAAACCAAATTCACTGCTGATCTTTTTCAAACAAAAGATTCAAATGTTTACTTGACTGTCGAACACTGATGACCCGTCACTCTCTGCTTCCATCTGCTGGAGCTCCAAGTAAATGCTTCTCTTCTCCTGCTGGTGTTTACTCTCTACCCTTCTCTCTGCTTTTTTAACCTCCCAGGCCAGTACTGGGACTGATGTCGCATCCAAGGTGAAATCTCTTCTGCACACTGACTCTGATCTGACTGTTAACCCAGTAATGGACAACCCAAAGGTACAGACCTGCATTCAGAATAAAGCTATGCCAGATTCCTGACTGTTTTTAAACTCTGAAGTACATTCACATGGCATTTATAGATTTACAACCATACATTTTTAGAAGTGTTTCCTGTTTTCTGATATTCTATTAGGAGCTCTTTAATATTCAAAGCTTAACATGTCCAAACAAAACAGACTCAATGATTAATTTTCATTGTGATTAAAATTAGGGAAGATGACATGATCAGAACAATGTAGGTAACAGCAGACATAAAAATTTTAAGTCAGTATTTTAGCCATTTAAACTGGCCATAATATCCCATATATTGGCAGTAATATTGTCAAAATGTGCCATATTGTTTTACCGTATCATTATTAATATCCACTTTTATAAATCAAAAGTGTAATTTATCAAAGAATAAAAGAGTTTGGAAATATCATCAAATCAATCAGCAAATATCATGAATCTTTAATAAAATGCTGCATTTTGCATTACAAAATGGTGCTTAAATACTAACAATGACTGAGGGTCATATTGTGACCTTTCTTTGTTTTATAGATTCTGAAGGGTCCTGCTGTGAAATTTGACCACAAAACTCTTTGTGTGCCAGCATATTCAGGTGAGGTCAAGTTGTGATTGTCTTGGATTTTGACAGAAAGTGCCTTTTTGAGTCATTCATTGTTTGGATTTTGCATTACTTTTCTTTATCATTTTGTTTTTTGATGTTTATTTTCCTTATGATCAGTTTTGGTTAAATTAGTCTTCCAGGACAGTTTGTAAGGTATGTTTAATTCCTCTTTCTAGAAAATGCTTAGTTTTGGCTGTTTTGTTAGTTTTAGTGTTTTTGTTTATTTTTTATAATACATGACTGACCTACTCACCAGGGGTGACACCAAGAAGAATGAGAAAAATTCAACATAAGATAATTTAGGGATGTGTATTTTAATTCTCCCAGGTAAGACCGAAGATATGAGGAGCAGTTGTAACATCTGCTTTTAACAGAGCCGTCATAGTTCCTGTTTTTACTCTACTTCCTCGTCTCATCTCCAGCTGAAAAGCTGCAGTCTTTCAGTGATGAAGAATGGACCGTCTACATCCAACAGCTCTGTTCAGCTCTTGAAGACCAGAGTCCCTCTGCTCCTGCTCCCAGTGCTCCTCCTACATCCTCCACCACCATTCGCACAAAACTCAACCTGCTGTGCTACCTCTCCTGTGTGGTCGGCCAGAAAGTTGTTGCCAACCGACTGATTAATTCAACTTTGGTAGGGCAAAACCTTTTCATCTAAAATCCCTGTTTAGGAGCTGTTTAACAGTCATTAAATGAATTAAAGAAATAGTTATAAAGTTTTAAGGAATCATTTCCTTTTAACTGAACTCTACCTGGTTGCTGTCTTTTAGTTGTACATATGTGGTTATATTTAATTTTGATAAATCATTTATTTGTGAAGCACTTTCAAAAAATTACAAAACACTTTACAAGTAATCATGCCAAAAAACAATTGAAAAAAAATCACTTAAGAAGTAGTCAAACAAAAGATAAAACAATTAAATGCAACAAAAGATGCATTCAGAAAAAATCAAGTCTAAAGTAATGAGTTCTGAGGAGTGATTTAAAAGAAGTCAGTTTTTAAGCTGCCCTGATCCTCTTAGGTAGGCCATTCCACAGTCAGAAAGTCAGAAAGTCAGCTTTAGTGGTCAGGTTTGAATTTTAGGTTACATTAGAGCTGTTAGGAGATCAAGAGAACGCAATATAACTGGAGCCAACCTTGGCCAAGCCTTAAAGTTATATAATGAGAATTTTAAAATCAACTCTAAAACAAATTTGGAGCCAATTATGTGATTTTTAAACTGGTGTAATGTGTTCTCTGCTGCTGGACCTGGTTATGAGTTTCACTGCAGCAATTTGAATCAGCTGAATTTGTTGAGGTTGTCTTGAGTGACATCAGAGAACAGTGAATTAGAGAAACCTAATGAAATCCTGAAATAGAATAAGATAATCCAATTTTATTTCCCTAATTTTTGAGGGCCAAAGAAAATATGCTGCATGGAAAGTCTTTGTGAACATATGTTCATCCACAACTATTTTCTGACTTAACTTTGCAGTGATTATAGTATACTGTGGTTGTTTTCTCAAAATGTGACCTCTTTATTTTATTAACCGGGGATAATACCGCTGTTTTTCCAATGATATTCTGTAAATATCCAAAACCTCATGAAAACAAACAGAATGTAAATATTACTTATTTATTTAATGATGCTCTCAGGTTGTTCAAACAGTTCAAGTTGGGTCTTGACTTCATTAAGGAGGTTGTGGCAGGTCCTGAAACTGGAACAATCTAAAACAATGATCAGACATGTACAGTATAGTAAATAATTGTTTACTGTCTCTAAAATGTAATTGTGTGTCATTTGTATATGATCCAGCTAGTGTTTAAACCCACCAGCAAAAAAACAAACAGAATTCTTGCCATTGCTCTCAGATAGTCATTAATCAGGTGGGAGTCATCAGTGCAGTGACAAGGTCAAACGATCCCACAGAGTTAAACATGATCTCTCTGTTTTACAGACATACTGTATGTGTCTCCATGATTGACAATTTAGTTTATCTTAACAAGCAAAAAAGACTTTCAAGACATTTCATACTGTTAACGTGCCACTGACTGGACTTCGGAGGTAAACACGTTTATAAGTGAGTTTTTTATTCAGAGCGCATGTGATCAAGCTTTAACTATTATCACAAAGAATGAAACCCTTGTTCTGCTTTCAGTGGAGAGTTTTCTCACAGTTTGTTTCAGTTTGGGTGTCAAAACTTGTTTCCCTTTTTCTTTTTTGTCATCCTCCTTTGTTCAGCTTCCAGTTTTGACCCAGCAAATGAGACAAGCTCCCAACTGGGATGTGTGAGTATGTTATGTAAATATATTTTCTGTGTCAGCCAAGGAGGAGCATCTTGTGTCTTTAAGTTTAGTACACAAGATTTGTGATTCAGAACATCCTGAGAGCTCTGCATTGATAAGCATACAACACTTTTCACACAAATGAATGGGTTTTATCTTTTCAGGAAGAGCAAGGTTCTCAGAGTGCTGGGTCTCCTTGCTTTGCATTGTGACCACCTTGAAGAAGAAAGTCCTGTCTCTGAGGTATGGGACAAACACCCGAACAGTTTACATGCACATATACAAGGTACTGTGTACTGACAGGACCTTGGTTTTTATTTTTATTCACTTCTATTGTGTTTCCCCTGAAAGCCCTCTTGAGAACTTTATCAACCTTATCCTATCAGAACTCAGTGTAAAAACATGAATCAGAACAGAAAGATTAACAGACTTTTAAAACAAGTAGATGATCAGAGTCATTTTAAAGGCAAAAACACATCCGCCTCTCCTCTTACAACTTCAAAGACTTTCAAAATTGCATTACCAATTTCCTCCATGTGGAGGCAGTGCATACTAGCAGAAGTCTGAGACTTGCCTCCAGCAACTTTAAATCAGCAATAATGCATAATAACTTACATTAAACAAAAATAACCAAGACTTTTATGGTTCACAAAATGTAAATATTTATTTCTTTATTTGCTGTAAATCCTATTTTAGGTCAAAATCCAAACATTTGGTTGCTATCAGTTTAAGTGTTTCTCACTTTGTTTTGTGGTTACACCTGTTGTTTGAAAGAGTATCACCTGACAAACTGAAAATATCAATTTGTTTTTCTTCTGTCCTGTTATATTATTTGGAGAAGTCGACCTGTTCAATCCAGTCCTAACTCTGTCGTATTTAAGTTCACCAGCAGGTGGCGTTAAAGACCTCTATGGGAACTTGTTCATCAGAGGCACAGATGACACCCCTCTCTCTCTCTCCCCCTCAATCTTTTTAAAATACTCCCACCACTTTCAGGTAAAATTAGTTTTAATAGGCTCTGTATGACCATTTGTAAACCATTGTTGATAATCAAAAGGTGCTATCATATGACTCTATTTGAAATATGAGAGCCTGATCATCAAAAGAAGGGACAACATTTTTCAACCATGTCTAAATTATGTGCTTGGATACATTTATGTTGCTAATAAAGTTTAAAAATTGCAAATGGAGGGACTTGCCTCGTTACATGAACTCAAATGATTTATGACCACATGTAGAGCTTTTGCTTATTTAGTTTACAGCAATAGCAATTTTATTTATAGAGCACATATCAGGCAGGCAAACTCAATGTACTTTACATGAAGACTGAACTTAGAAATAATCAAAAATTATTTGCCATTAAATTTACAAACAGGGTGAAAAGCCACATGATGGATTTCACAGTTTCATAAGACATAACACAGCAATTACACAACAAGTGAGAGAAGAAGGAATATCAAGTTAGAAAATCATAGCAAAGGGTTTTATAAGCAAAGCAAATCATCACTATCCTAAGGGCATTTAATGTAAATGAGCTTTTTGCTTACTTTGGCTCATTTACATGTGTATATTTACTGATGTTCACCATCTCTTTATAATGAATAAAATAATAAATTTACTTGTAAGCGTAAAAGAAGTAAGTTTTGAGTTTAGTTTAAATGTAGAAAGTGTTGTGATGGACCTCAGGTCAGCAGGTCGTGTTTTCCAAAGGGAGGGGCGGCAGTAACTTAAGACCACCTCTGCTGACTCTGATCTTATGTGAGGTACCGACAAAAGACCTTCACCTGATGACCTGGGGGGCTGTTGGGGGTTGAGGTAATTTTGATAGATATGACAATATGGAGTAGTGTTCATACTTAAATTTTCCTATTTATGTAATAGTAGTTAATAGTGCAAGGTATATTGGGGTGTGTGTGGCATGTGTTGTTAGTGGAAAGGCAGTGGATGGACTTGAAAAGGCAGGTAAAGAGCAGGGGAGCAAATGGGCCTCGGGACAGGGTGGGGCCGCCTACTCTAAACAAAGGTGTCAATATAAGACGTGCACAGTCTTTTTTTAAGAAAATGACAAAATGGTGATGTTGTGACAGTATTACATTAATGGTGGCTACTACAAAAAGAAACAAACTCATAGTCAAGCTAAACAAAATAAATAAATAGCCTCTAAAATGAATCCAGAAAATTCTAAATATAAAAAGCAAGACATCTTCATCATCACATGACACTCATAGGTATGTCTGCATACAAGACTGGCATTCAGACAGGTGCACAAGTCATACATTATTTTAAAAAATGGCCCTTTGAATTGCTTTAATATTCTTCAGTTTTTTATTGGCTAGCTTATTTTGCTACCGTGTTGAATGTTGCCATGCTCGTCTTAACTCAAGCCAGTTTTTCTAGTTGATGATTAGATTAACTCATGATCTAAAACAACTTTCTAAATTTGTAACCTTTGCTTGGGACAGTATTTGTTTTAGCAGTCTTAGAAAGTCACTGCAGAGTTACATAAAGTAATGTACTGTAAAGTAATGGGGTAGGATTATCTTATTTACACTCTCATGTTCCAGCACTGATAACTGACTAAGCCCCCCAAACTCACACACCCATACTTTCAAACAGAGCAGTGCTGAACTAATTCAACACAAAAGCAGTGTTGTACAGCACTGAGATCCAGAGCTTGTCTTAGTTTTATGTTTCCTTCACCTTAATCATCTTTCCCATTTCCCTCTCTTTTCAACCTTCTCTCTGCTCGTCTTTGTCTCGCTGTCTGCTCTTTCACATCCTTTTATTCTGAACGAAATCCGTCCTCGCTGCAGGAGTTCTGATTCCACATCCGCTCCCATTCCTGGTTGTCTCTGCTTCTCTTTCGACACTTGTTCTGACACCTTACAGCTACTGAGTCGTCACGGCGATTTACAAAATGGCCGACACTGGTGTAGCAGTGTTTTTTTCAGGGCGCTTGTTGTTAAAGACAAATGGCGGAACATTTTTTTCCGCTACCCTTCTTACATCCTGCTGCTACCGAAGGATGACAAATTGTTAAGAAAAGGACAAAGCTGTTCGTTTGTGCCGGTGTGTCTTTGTGTGTCTGTTTGTGTCTATGACCGAGTGTGTCTATCTATAGAGCCAGCAGGGGTTCTCTCTTCTTGTGTTTTTAAGTGTGCACAAGCTTTTTCAGACATGTTCGTGTGTTACTCAGCAGGGGTCCTGTGTATGCAGTTTTGTGTGTCTGTGCTAGCATTTTTTTCCTATTTGAGTGTGCGTGAAAGAGTCTTTGTGTGTACATGCAGATGACCAATGAAACAACAAATGTGTGTTTTTTCACAGCAGGGGTTCTGCTGCTGCAGTCCTGCTGATTGGAGTGTCAGGGCTGGGCTTAGTTACTATGGTTACTGCTATATGCTTCAATCAATCCCCACCCTAACCAAAAAGATGCACACACACACACATGCATGCATACACACACACACTCATGTCTGTTTCTGTCTTTTTCTCTTTCTAGAGTCCATCTGTCTGTCCTGAACTCACTCTCTGTCCCATCTTGAATAGAATTAAAGGAAACTAACATTGTATGGGTTAATGGCACTAATTCATGCTTTAAGCTGTCTTATACCACACAGGGAAGCTGTGCTTTCAAAACCTGCTCTGTATCATTTTTCCCTTCCCTTATTATCCTCCATAAAGTTTTTTGTGTGTGGCTTTTACAGCGGTTTAGCTGGTAAAGCTTCCAGTGTGCGGCGTGTTTCATGGGGTCTTAACGCATTCTGAAGGCTCACAGCGATCCTGAGGAACAAATTCAGAGGGCATTAGCTCCAGGACAGGAAGACTCTTTTTGGAGGTTTTGTGACTTCGAAGATGATAGCTTAAACACAAGATTTTGAAACCAAACCTGATTTATTTATTTTATTCATATCCCTCACAGAAAGACTACAAACATGTAGTGCATATAAACAAATAAACATAAAGGCATGTGTATTGGTCTGGTACAAGCCTACACAAGTCTCTAAATGAAAACCACAACTAGGAGACGTATGGAGGTCAGTATGATGCAGATATCAGACACCAGTGATAAAGTGCAGGCATTTAGTCTGAACAGCTGATACAGGTGAAACAATGAATGGATAGATAAGTTAAAAAACAGGTATGAGCAAAGATATTTGGACTAAATAAATAATCAGTAGTTACTGACAGAAGTTTCTGTTTCAATTTATGTTTACATTAACAAAACGTTTCCAGTCGGTCTTTGTACAAAACCTATGATAGAGATTATTCAGATTAATACTTTTAATCCATGAGACAACTCCCAGGGATTGTATTGTACAGATGTTTTTTTGATATTGATCATGAAACTTTGAATAACTGATCAAATATTTTTGAAGCACCTTTGTCTTTATGGAGGAACACAAGTGTCTGGCATATAAAAATTAAGGACGAGAAGAGTAATTTTCCGTGATGCACTTTAGAGAGCCCATACCATGTTTTTTAAGTTTTATATACCCTGTGGTGTGTTAAGCATGCCTCATTGTATGAGGGCACCTCTTCAAATATGTTTTATCAGTGGGATTAAGACCTCTTCCTCTCTTTTCCATACTGCACCAGCCACTGCCTAAAACATCTTGTTCCCCTGGATCCCCCGAAAAGACCTGCCAGTGTAACATCCTACAGTTATTTTGTTGCCCCTGTAGGCCCTTTGGCTTGTGGTAGCAAGCCCATTTCACCATGCCATAGCATAGACATCAGTATGGATGCTGAATTGTTTACAATAAGGCATCAAGCGGTGCTGAACTGACCAATTACCACATAGTTGACCTGTCGACCAGTAAGGGCTGATTGGGGTCAAGTGGGGAAGTAAATCTTTAAATGTTAGGAGCTCTCTCAGAGTGTCTCAGACACGTAGAGAATACAGCACTATCAGGGTAGTCTGTATATCAAAACGAGAGGATTTTTGATTGTGAACATACCCTAGCAGTCATTAAAAAATGAATATATAAACCTTAAATTAAGGCCAATTATGATCTCGTTGAGAAAAAAAATCTAAATGTCAGAAAAAAGTTGAAACATCGAGAATAATGGTGTACTGTGCTGTGAAAGATGATTTGTCAGAAAAGGGTATAAAGCATCATTTCTAACATGACCAGTCCCTTTGACATGTGACTAATGCACACATATTGGATGATTTTAACTCTTGGCCCTAGAGATCAAAAAGAGAGGCACAGCTGTACCTTTGGAGATGGGATGCATACAAGGAGAAACAAGCAGGTCTAATGTATGGCATACTTAGCTCAAAGGCCCTGTTACATGACATGTTACAAGAATAAAGTTTTCTACATTCACTTTGAGTCTGAGTTGCACATTGGGGCCATTTTGTGTCCTACATACCACCACACTTAAAGAAGCAGAGATCTTCCTTTAGCAGCCATTGACTGCAGAAGACTGTTGCTCCTGTTCACTGAAAGTGAGACACCTCTACTCCATTAAATGCTCATTTTAGTTTAATGAAAATCTCAGACGCAAAATTCACCTTTATAAGGACTTTGATGAATCAAACATCTCCCCCTTTTCTTAACCTCTGAGCTGTTTTCCTTTACTTTTGGATCCAATTACCTTTGGATTAAAATGATGTTGCTTCCTTCCGCAAGTTCTTTATCTTCCCCTTCAGAATAAAGCAGATTTATCCAGACAGGAAGTAAAGTACATTTAGCTTATGTAGTATAAATTACAAAGTGGAGGTATAAGTTATGTTACTTACAATTACAAATAATCTAAACTGGAACTCCTAAAAATTGTCATTTCTGTTACATTAACAGAGAACCACTTGATATCAGTTGGCCATTTTGTTGTACAATTCTGCCAATTTTCTGAATGTTTTGCAGGGTTACCACTGTCTTTGACAAAATACAAGCCCTCTAAGACCATCTCCTAAACATCCACGAATGTGATTAAGACCAGACTTATGTTGCAATGAAGCAATGACTGAAATATAAAAATCTAAACTGAACAATAAAAAAATGTCTTTGATACAGCAGTAAGGAATGCTAGTCAGTCAATAGTCAATGTGCACTCAACTGAAAACAACAACAAAGAAACTGTAAGTTCTTGTCATGCATTAAATTGTGAGTAAACTTTAACATTTTACAATTTTAAATATAAAGTATACTTTTTTTCATTTCCATTATATTCTCAAAATCTCAACATTTGAGGATCATCTTGACTTTTCTTTTTAAGCAAGTGCCTAAATTAGAAGAAAATTTAATTTTTTCCTCCCACCGGTTTCTAACACTCATCTGTAAATTTGGTTTTGAGGGAATTTTGAAAGACAAACACATATTTATTTATGAGCTTTAACTTCATTCACAAATAAAGGGTAGTGACCATAGTTAAAAACTAAGGGTAGAGGAAGCGTGGAAAAATGTGCATTAAAGGAACTACAACCTGAATTTCAAGCTAGATCACCTGCCAAGAGACCATCAGCCTCTGTACATGGAGCACATGGACATAACAACAAGGAGGGCAGCCAAACTGACAAACTGAGTCAGTGGCTGTAGTACTCTGTTGAGATAAATTAGAAATGCCAAAAACATTACATTATATGTTTGATTAAAAAAAAAAAAAACAATATTAAACTCATGGTCAATCAATGGTCCTGTACCTTTAGTCTAATTTCTCTGTAGTTGTAGTTTAATTCAGTTCAGTGAATTTGATGGAAATATCTAACAAGTGTTTTTGTTGTCCTTGTTAAGCAGTAGCATTTTACATTTGTGACATCCCCAATGGCCTGAGTTGGTTTTCAAATGTTTTTCTCTGGTACGAGTGCTAAAACAACATTTTTAAACCTTGTCTGTTCATTTTAAGTTTTTGAAGCGATGCTTTTAAGAGAAATAAGAAAAAATATTAGTAATGTTCACTTTGAGGTTCTAGTAGCCCAGCAGCTGTGTCTCTGTGCACCCTGCACTGACGATGTCCTTTTTGCGTGTGGTCTCAAATTAGGACCAGGGCCTCTGTTCCCCATGCTTTCCCAAACTTTCAAAGTCTATCAGCTGCGCTTTCCTCTACAATGAAAGTAATAACATACCCAAGAATTATCTTAAGAAATAAAGTAAAAGTATTTTTTTTACTCTTGTCTGCTTTAGCTAGAGGGTTCAGCATATTTGGCGATGACATCTAGCCAGGAGTAAGAAATGAAGCACTAAAATGTGTGTTATGTTTCAATATGGTAGGTATTAGATATATTGTTTCTGATACCACATTGTTACCAGATTTCATCCAACCCTCCCCTAAGTGTGACCCCTTACTAATTTTTGTAGGATAATCTTGTAATTTTCAGGAAAAGAATAAACAAATATGTGTTCATGAAACTAGGCAAATTTAAGAAGAGAGCTGTGCGCTAAAGTTAAGTGGGTTACCCTGACTGTAATGCCACAATTCTGCTTAGTGTGGCCTCTTCTTTGAGCTTTGCAGTGACAATTCTTGTATTATGCTGAAGTCATTCATTTTATCCCTTATTTCAACCATAATCTCCCAAACCTGCCCAAGGGTTCATTTTTTTAATACACCTTGCTTTCCAAAGGATTGACACACAGAAACTCCTCCATAGCAGTTTTGGGTGTCATATTTGTGTATGAGAACAACTGTGTGCTTCATGTTGGGACGTCTTTTTTGTGCTCAGTGCCACCAATGTTAATGAATGTTAATTAAGTACATATGTTTATGTTTACTTGTGTGCATTTGTTTGCATCATTTGCATCGGTTAAATGTTGATGCTGAGATAATGATAATGTGTGTGTATGTGCGTGTTTGTGTGTGTGTGGTGGGGTTAGCTTTTCGACTCTGGCTCGGTGCACAGAGCCTCCTTTCAGCTGCCTCTGCATTAGTGCAGCTGCATGAACTCCGACGAGGAGTTACAGAGAAGAATTCTGATGAATAATGTTGGAGTGTGTCAGAAACCCAAAAGAAGCATTTACATACAGCTCATGTGCATTGCTATAGTTCATGCCAAAATACCTTCAGATTTGGTCTACCTATGGGAGGCTCATGGTGTTCAGGTCTCCTAAGGACTTGTGTGGTAATCTGGTGTCTTGCTATGCTAATTGATGGCTCAGCATGAGGTTACACCACAGTTCAGGGCAGGAGTATCAGGATTGGGTATTCGTGCTTCTGGCATGACATGTAAAGAGAGAGTAAAAACACAGACAATGACTTCTTCTCACTCTCCAACAAGAAAAAAGAGATTGCAGGTGAGAGACAGAAGAGCTATGTGATACATACATAGAGGGGAGTTCAAAGTTAAGGAGAGAGAAGAGGAAAAGAAAAAAGGACAATGGAGGGAGGAAAGAGAGCGCAAGAACAAAAAACAATGGAAAAAGAGGAAGAGAGGAGAAGAGGAGAGTGAGAGGAGAGAGGTGGGACTTGCATCAGATCACAGAGGGAGGGAAGCTAGCAGTAATGCTAATGTCAGGAAGCAGCCCGCCAGAAAGCCTGTCTCTGCATAAACTTAAGTCTGTGTTTGTGTTTATGAGAGAGGTGTGCTTCTCTAGAAGAGATTGCACAAGTTTGTTAGGTCATACGCAGACATTATTTTATAGCCCATATTACAAATATGTGTTTTGAGTACATATATATATATATATATATATGTGTGTATATATATATATATATATATATATATATATATATACATATATATATATATGTGTATATATATATATGTGTGTGTGTGTATATATATATATATATATATATATATATATATATATATATATACATGTATAGATATATATATATATATAGATATATATAGATATATATAGATATATATATATATATAGATATATGTACTCCATTTTAAACCCAGCAGTTATTCGTGTGAGCCTACTTGAATCAAATGTACAGCTTCCACTCTGACTCTAAAATGAGCTGATTATATTTTGCAGTTCAAATGTCAAAAGATCAGGAGATCACGTGCTCATCTTGGAAACATAATGTTTATTCTTTGCTCATTGTCTTTTTTTCTCTCTTACTAAAATGATGACCTGTATTCAATTTTCAGGTCAAAGATCAAGTTAATTGGATGTTAATACTCTGAATATGTCTGTGATTTCTCAAGAATGCTTCAGAGGTTTCCCTCTTGTTTCACCCTGATGACTGAAGTGTCTCACTTTTTTGACTGAACACTACTAGGTGATTGAACTAATATAATTTTATCTTCGAACATTCATTTCAGCATAATTTTAATCATTGTTTGGAAGATGCAAAGAAGAAAAAACAACCAGAAGTTAAAAAGAAAACAATTAAGATGGATTAATGAGGAAAACATAGCCAGCCAATAGAATAGAACAAACAGGACTTTAATGAATAAAAGATTCTGATTGAAAGCAAACACAGAAGTTGTTTTAAAGAATTTTAAAACTTATTTTTTTATATGGTGCATTAAACTGGAGAGCAGTCACCCAAAGTTCACTGTTACTTGACTCATGAGTCTAAACGATCATGTATCTTTATGGATCAATTCAAATACTTAAGATCAATAAAACATTGAATCTAGGGGCTGTTGTTTGTTGATTAATGTGTGCCATTCTTTAGTTAAATGTAACTGATTTGATGATAAAACTAAACCTCCCTGTGTCCTCTCTTTCCAGGTCGTGTCCACACTTTCAGACCTGCTGAGAGAGAACCTGAGGAACAGTAAAGTGAAGCAGTTCCTGCTGCCGCCACTGGGGGAGTTCCTCTACCTAATTGCCTCACAGGTACAGTTTGCAGTGCTCGGGTGTGTGAGGGGCTGATGGAAAGGGTGCTGCTGTCAAAGCTCTACCAGATCATATCCTTTAAACTACGCTCTAACAATAATAGTCATTTAGATACAGTGGTTTCTTTGAATTTGAAATATTTTTGTCTATTTTCTTTTGAAAGAAATGACTAAAATTAAGAATTGGATACAATGTGATGAAGGTGCAAGATTTTTTTCTTACTTTTTATGTTTTTAAAGAATCATTTTTCACCAAAAGTTTGTGTGTGTAAGAGAGATTCAAATAATTTCCTGCCTTCAGAGAAATCTATGAAATTAATTTTGTGCTTGTTAACTCATGGCCATGCTTTTCTCTGTGAGAAGTCATGTAGTAACAGCAAAATCTGTTACCTTTTCGCAACCTTTTCTGTCATAGCAGTCTGAACCAGCTCTTGTGTTATGACAGGATTTTTAACTGTATCCCTTACACTCTAACTTTGTGTCATAAGGTTGTCAGTTTAGCTTTTTTGCTTTGTACTCCACTTCAGGGTGGAGTTGGCTTGTCTGGATAGAGTTCAAATGTAAAATCCTCATAACTAAAAACAAATTAACCCTCAGTTTAGTGCACCCTCAATTGCTTCATTTCTAATTTTGTGCATAATAACAAGGATGTGCTAGAATTTGGAAAATTGGCCTTTCAGGGAAGTAAAATGAAATAGTTTTTTTTACACTCTTGGTGAAGCACTGTTCATGGGTAAGGACATTATGGAGGAGGAAGAGCTTATAGAGGCTCATGTGCAATGGTTCAACGCTTTCTGATGCCAGTTGGTGTAAAGTGTGTTGAGTGGCTCCATGAACGACAATGACTGTTCCCTATTTATAGACTTAAGATTGTGAACTTACACCAGATTGTGTTTATCAACAGGAACAGTAGAGGAGGACTGCTATCGGAGATAATTCTGACCTTTAAGTTAATCACACAACAAATCACACTACAAATAAAACCTGCTTATTTCTTTGGAGCACTCAGATATGACCTGCATCCTTCAGTTTTTTAGATGAAGTGATCCATGCCAATGATGTAAGTGGGTGGGAAAACAGATGTACTGCAAGACATTAATGGATAATTTATAATAATTCTTTAATGACTAAAACTGAAAGATGTTATAAGCTGCAAGGTTAAATCGTGTTTATGCATTAGTGGGGAAACAAATGGTGAGACAAAAGAAGTGTGAATTACAGCTGCGTGAGTATTGTGAAATTGTGAGAATCATGTTGATGATTATAACCATCATGATTATTAAACTGAATGACTTACTGATTTTGTTAAATCTGTGTCACATGAATTTGTCAAACATAACACTCTTTTCTTTTTAACTTCTGCAACACCAAACAAAAAGCTAAATAAATGTAAAAATAAAGATAAATAAAAGTATTCATGTATAATAGTGGATAAGATAAATAAGAATTAGTGATATATGGTCTGCAAAGTGGTGCACCAGATACTGCACGTGCCTCACAGCAAGAAGGTCGCTGGTTTCTGTGTGGAGTTTTCACGTTCTTCCTGTGCGTTTGGGTATTCAATCCAAACACTCCAGCTTCCTCACGCAGACCAAAAACATGCTTATTATGTTGATTGTGTCTCCAAATTGCCCTTAGATGTGGGTATGATGTGTGATTGGTTGTATATCTCTATGTGGCCCTGCGATTGGCTGGTGGCTGGTTCAGGGTGCACCTTGTCTCTCACCCAATATCAGCTGGGACAGGCTGCACCCAACCAACCAGCAAAGCATCAAATAAGCAGGATCCTCTGATGCTGTGAGGAGATGGTGCAAATTCTAAAATCATAATGGTATAAAATTAAATGAAAATCTCAAAAGGAAAATCTGCATGCACTACTCTCCCTCAACCTCTGCATCATCAGGACCCTGTCTGCACACTACCTAATGAAATCAGTCCAGAGAGAGGTCCAGCTTTACACTGACAAGTCTGACCAAAACTGGACACTGAAAAGGTGTGTAAACAAATTAGTCAGATTTAAAGTGTATCGAACAAAATTTCTCAAAGTTGGAACAAGTAAATCTATCCAGCTAATGCACCATGTGATGGAATTACTCTTCCCTATATACTAAGTGGACAAGTCCTTCTGAACATGCTCCATAGTTTCCACTCTGGGTTTTGACCTGGAAGACAAGCAGCAGAATCACTAAACAAAGCAGAAGTTGTGTTGTTGTCTGTATTTGGATATCACTGAATGTAGGGGATTACAAGCGTAGTACTTGTATCTAAAGTACAGCATTGAACTGCCATCACACAGACAAAGCTAATCTTTTAAACATCTTAACAGTTTGACATCCAATCATCTAGCTGCTGGCTAACTTCTCAGGGTGGCTGCCAGTCTTTTGATATTTCTCAGACATTTATGTGTACAGGAGACAAACTAATATGCACTGTATATCCTTGCATACAAAACAAATCCATTTCCTCATCCATGTTTCTTACTGGCAGACATGCACTAAAAAAGTGCCCACTCTCTGCCTAAGCTGACTCAGAAACCCCAAATTCCATCTCTTCTCTTTTTGTATTTATAACAATTTTAATAAAGTCAACTGCTGCTTATTGTAACCGAGCTTAGCTCTGACGTGACAGAGAAACATGTGGCAGGGCCAGAATGCAAATGTGACCACCAACTAGTGTTTTGTCAGAGTACAACACAGTGAAGTGAACACATCAACACACAAACATACGTATATGTTTAGCTCAGTATGGAGCACTGCTTGGTGTAGTTTTGACCCTGAAGTATAAACCAGGCTTCAAGATGACTTCCCCATCTGGATCACAAAGTAATAGAAATGCCGTCCAGTTTAATTGAAGTACCTCTCATCCTGCTTATAATCAAAATCACATTTATTATAAGACTGAACTGTCTTTCATTGTTTTGGCTCAGACAACTATATTGTATATGATTTTAACCGTGGATAATAGAATCATCTCTCAGATGAAATTTCACTTCCCAAACTGACTTAATGTGAAATGACTGCTTTCTTCAGGGGTAATGAGTCAAAATGAATCCAGCATGAAACGTACATAAGATACAAAAAAGATCAAGACATTGTCTTATTACTGTAGTGAGAAGGACCAGTCCAGAGTGAAACTAATGCCCTGCCATTAGGTAATGGCGTTTAAATTAACATTGCTGACTAAATTGAATTGAAAGCGAATTGACACCTAGACCTGAAAATTACAACAGAGAGAGAAAGTGGAGGAGCCCTCGTTTGACTTCATTAGAAAAGGTGATCCCAATTTATTTCTGTTAACCTCAATCTAGCCGGCCAAGTAGATGAAGTGTAAGATTTTTATTTACACGACTGATGGATAACCTTCAAAAATCAATCACCTCGCCTGATTACACTTATTACTCTCCTGAAGCCATGGAAAATCTCATCAGTGTCCTGGAGAAGCTCTTAATAAATCGACTTTTTAGCTCCTGCAAGTGAGAGTGCTTTTTCTCTGATGCCAGAGGGCTAGTAGCAAATAATAACATGATAATTAGCTGATTCTTTTTCCTCCCTCTGAGATCACGGTCATTCGCTGAACTGCACAAATGTTAATATTTGTAAATCACGGTAAAAGAAACAAACAGAAAAACCTCAGTATATGTCCTTACACCCTCTACCTTTAGTGTTTTGGCTGAGCATTAATAACTTATTCAGGGTTTTGGGGTTCTTGTTGTTTTTATTGTAACTGACTCTTCAATCTTCTTGCCCTTCTCTTCTCTCTTCCACATAGAAGTTAGATTGTACTTTTTTGGTTGGAAAGATTTGCAAGTTCTAGTGTTTTAGTCCAAGGCACTACTGGGCAATACTGGTTAATAAGAGGACCATATTACTTTTGTCCTCAGAGCCAATTCATTGTAAAATGTCGATACCTTCAATTTAACAGGAATGTTTTTTTACCCAAAAGCCATGTATTACAAGGTAAAAAGCATAGTATTAAAATGTTAATAGGGATTGTCACACACAGTTACATATCCAGTTTTATGCAACAAACTAAATACCAATTATCAGTGATTACTTAATAAAATGAATTTATTTCAGTGCTCATCCCTGAATTTGACTTGTATGGCTGCATGTTTACAATACAACTGGAAGGCTGCAGTGAGTAAGAAGGAGACACCAGACCACCAGTGTTTTTGGTATTTCCCTGATTTTGGGGTTTTGGGTGGCAGCATTTGGAATCATGGAAGGTTATGCTGGGGCGGTAGACCACCATTCCAAATGAATGTCAGAGAAAAACACTGGTATCACTGTCACTGATACTTCCAAAATTCTTACCATATAGAGATGTTAGATTTTGGATCAAGTCTTATAGCCAAGCACCTTTACACATAAAAGAGGTAAGACAAGGTGTTATGGTGCAACACTGCAAAAATAGAGGAAAAAAACAACAAAATGCTACAAGAACAGCAGTGTTTTGTTTTGCAGGAAACAATTAGAAGAAGTTGGAAATCTTAAATTTCCAGAATCGATTAACTTGACTGCAGACATTTAATCTGGCCAGTCAAAGTTAGCACTTGTTAACAAGCAGGAAAAAAACATAGTTATGCACAAAATTCTGGTTTGGAGGAGTTGAACCTGGAACAATGCAGCATAGTGGCAGGAGAAACAGTTTTAAATATGTGGAGCAGCCCTTTAAGGGTCCCCAGGTAAAATCCTCTGCTGTGCTGCTCTTTTCTTGTGCTGCTCCAGTCAATGACAACGATTAGCTGCAGCCTCCAGTGCTGACTTTCTGCTCAAGGTTAGATATAGCCTGGAGCCTAAAAAGTGGGAAAAAGGACTGGTTTGTGTTTCATGGTAATGAAATAAGATATTATTTTTGATAATATGACTTTTGTGGAATGTTAGTCTGTGCTTGTGTGATAATGTAAACTTTATTTGGTTAATACAATAAGTACAAGTACTGTTATGAAAGTGTGTATCGAAAAGTAAAAGTAGATAAACTGATGTAGCCCTTTATAAACTATAATTTCAGTACATGTCTGCAGACTTCAATCATCCTTGAAGTACTGAATGATGGTTTCAATATTTCACATCCAATTATAGACTAAAGATTTAATGGATACATTTCAATTAGAGAAGGAATTACTCCTATACTGTAGATGCTTTTTTTTATTTTGCTGGTTCTTTGAGATTTTAAAGTTTAAATTGAAACTCTTCAACTTAAATCTTTGGTAACAATAATAACTAGATTACTGTCTGCTTAATACACAATAATGAGGACTTATCTCCTAACTCTGCTTAACCATAACATACTGCTTGTGGGCTTTTATGAAGAAATATAAATCGATAACTTCTCAGTGATAGTTTACATGTCATTATAATCTTAATCAGCTTTGCTTAGTAAGGTATCTATAAGGTAGTAGTGTCAACAGAATGGTTTTTTCCTTTAATTACTCTAAGTAAGTATGGCCTATCTCTTCTTCTGAAACACAACACTGGTCTTATTAAATATCTCATAATTAAGTATTTGAACTCAGAATATGTTTCCTAAACCAAAATGAAGGCCTTAGTTTCACACTAATTTCCTAGTATATGTTCCCTAAACTAAGGTGGAGTTGTTTTCATATTCATATTCATTAATTTACTATTGGTTCCTTTTGTTCTCTTTTGTAATTTACAGACTTTTGCAGTTAAAATAAAAAACAGCACAAACTCAAATATATAAAAATATAATTTTATCTAATTGACCACACCAGCAAGATCCTCTTTTAAACATTTTAAGACTTCAGTTTATTCAAGGCAACAAAAATGTGTACAATACAAACTTGCTGTACCATATTTACTGTAAAAGTTGCATTTTGGCCACAAACATCCTGTCTCAATGACTTTTTTAACAACTGGTCACGTTCCATGTTAGTGAGTAGATTTTAAACTTAAAACCAAATTTAAGTATAAAAATGCAATAAGGATAATACAGTATTCATTTATTTAGTATTAGAGCTTTTTAAAAAATAATTTCTTGAAAAGTAACATTTTTGGATACAGGAGGTGTGTGCCCAGCAGCTTTAAGTAAAAACTCTTAATTTATAGCCTACAAGCTTAATGGTATAATCATGCTTGATAGGGAACTATTAAGATTTTAATAATACCTAATAAGCAGACTATTAGCATGCAAATAAGCAGCTAGTTAGTGGTGAATGTGTGAACTTAAAATAAACAGTTACCAAAGTAGGGCTGCTTAATTATAGCAAAAAATCCTAATCCCAAAGATTTTGTGATCGTGATTATGAAAAACAATTCCTTTCTGATATTAAAACATGCACTTCATGCTATCATTAAAGTTTGTGTTCTTGACACTATCATTTTGAACATTAGTGTACAGAGATTCCACAGAAATATACTTGTTAAAATACAAATACCTCAAAATACTACTACTGGTAATAATAAAAACACAAAAAGAAAAAAGTTCAACATGTCATGTGACACAGTGAGCTTTTAATCTCAGTTATTCAGTTTTCATAATTGTGAAAGTACAAAATTGTAATGGAGATGAAAACTCCATTATTTGCCCGGCTGTTAGTTTAAATGTTTGTTCTTTTGCTCCTTATTCTTACAATTAAGTGAAAAAATAATACTCAAAATATTTAGATAAATTAAGCAAACACTTGATTGTTAGGAGTTATGAAAACATGTCCATACAATGACACAAGTAATCAAGATGTCAGGGCTCCTTATTCCCAGTCTCCCTCCTGACTTGGCCCTTCCTTGCCCTTTTTCCTCACTGCTCTCTTCTCTCATCTCCTCCACCTTATCCGCCTTCCTCTCCATCCTGTTCTGCTCCTCCACTGGCCCCAACCCCCAAATCTGTACCCTACCTCCTCTCTCCTCTCACCCCGATCTCCCTGTCTTCTCTATGTCTCTCTATCAGGAGAAGAAGAGAGGCTCCCCAGAGGGACTGTGGTTCGTTCCCGCTGCCGCCTACACTGGCTTAATGAGGAGCCTGCGGGAAGGGGTGAGTGTCTCTGTGTATGTCTGCGTGTGTCTGTTTTTTGTGTCTTTGCCTGTGTAGCTGTGACTAAGTCTCTCTCACTGTGTGCGCCTGTAAGTGTGTGTTTGTGTGTGTGTGGCAGGGGATCCCTGTGAACAGTAATGATGAGGCAGCTGTGGGGGCCTAAAGCGTTGTTTGCCAGCTGCAAGTCAAGGGCATGCAGAGCAGTCACACACACATGCACACACACACTCTTACCTGCATCAAACACAGCCCTTTACTGCTCAGCAGCCTGACCTCAGCAGCAATTAGGACCCTCCAGACACACACATACAGTAGATGGAGCAAAAACACAAGCAAAAATATGGATAACTCCCCACTGTTGGCTGGCTGTCTTACTTTCTTTGTTTCTTCTTTTTATTTCTAATTAATTGTATGTCCCCTGTCACCAAAATGATATTAATGACTGTGGATAATCTAATTGTAAACAATAAGCCAAATATATACGTGTATCAATGTATTGCTGCCTGGCCAGTGGTGGACAAGGTGCACAACTTCATCACAGGACGTTTGGGTACTCCTGTGTGTCACTATGCTCAAGCGAATGAAAGTTTCTCAGTCAAATTATTATTAGAGTTTTATAACTAGAGTATTTGCTTTCAAAAAAATCCTCACAGGTATCCAAACTACTCGATGGAAATCCATTTTGAAAATATGAAAACATTTGTTATATTTTGCCAGTGCATGAGTGCAGTCAGCAACACATGTCATCAAATTTAGTAAGACACAAATCAGTCCTCATTACAAAACTCTCATGGACTTCTAGGCATAGCACTGGATTTTAGAAGTGAGGGTGTGTTAGGGACAGGTAATAGCCTGAACATCACCCTGTGGCACAAATCCAATCTGCATCTGTGTAGAAATACTTTACACAGAAGCTAGGGCTACACATTGCTGCAATTGGTGCCATCGAATTGGTGCCTGTAAGTAAATAAAATAATTTTGGGTAAAAACAAGCCACAAAGGGGTGCTGGTTTGGCGGAGTGGTTAGCAACCAGGCACCCCATGTACTTGCTTCTGCCGGTCCAGGTTCGAATCCCGCCTGTGACCAGTTTGCAGAGTGTCTTCCCCTACTCTCTCTCCCCCTTTCACACGCCTATCCCCTGTCTCTCTCCTATCAATAAAGGCACAAAATGCCAAAAAAAAAACATTTAAAAGAACAAGCCACAAAAAGTGCAGATGATTTCATGCTGTAAACAGGTTGTTTTGCTACTTCTCCAGCACACAGCGTAGCCTTCTTCTCCAGTACTTGTTTGTTGGTTTAATGAACATCTCCATTTACATTACATGTTACAGTGAAAAAAGTAAAAAAACTTCTTTTGGCATGTGTCACAGACAGCATTTTTTTCCACTGGAAGTGTCTCAGTCTTGTTTCCAGGTAGCTTTCACCAGCATTTAATCTTGCCAAGGCTCAAGAATTGACTTCTGTTTCTCCATGTGCTATCTAGAAGTCTGTTAAAACACTTTCTGTGTATTATATAACTTTATATTCCTCCAAATATCATCCAGAAAACATGAAAACACAGTCAACAAGTAGCCCTGTCCTACCTCTGATAGCAGCTGAAGACCAAGAAATAGTGTCCTTGAGGACTCAAGACAAGTTAGTCTCACCTTCACCTTTGTTGTTTACAAAGTGGAACCAGAGGTCCTTCCCCTTCTTGATTTTGATTAGTCAGGAAAAGAGAAGTGATTATGATGATTATGATGTGCTACTCCAGAAGTTGAGCCGATTTGAGCAGTGTGCTTGAAGTATTGCAACAAAATCAGCTGATGCTGAGTGTGTATTTCTGCTCAGGTCACTAAGGGCTAAGAATGCTGGAGTACAGTGGTTTTGTATAAAAAACAACACTGCCAATGCAAGAAGACGATCATCGTGGACACAGGCCCAAATGGTTCTGAACTTTGTAGCTTGTCCTCTGTCCTGAATTTCTTTGAGTTTAGAGAAGTGTATGTGTGAACCGCAGCTGGGTGATTTGCACGGGCTTTATATTGACTTGACATGTTTAACTAAAGCTTTGCTTGATTTGTCACTGATCAAGCCAGTCCTGTCATGGGGTATTTTCCTTAGAATATCTGGGTTGAATGTGTACAAAGGACTCATTAATCATAAACAAAGTGTATGCCTTTGTGGTTGTTTTTTGTTACTACATGTCTGACCAATGCGACTTAATAGGCTTTCGTATGTGGGTTTGACCATAAAGCACACTAAGCAGGAATGAGAGAGAGGAGGATGGATGGATGTTGTTTTGTCTCTCACAGTTAGAGGGGGTCTCACTGTGGTGGCCCACCAGCAGAATGAATATAGATGAAACTCTGGTCTGCACACTTGTCAGCTAGTACCTACTGTTGCTTCATTACCACTGGGAGTGTAAGAGGGGGGTGGATGAACAGTGGAGGGGTGTATGTGACAGGAGCATGGTGAGGGGTTTTGGGGAGGAGAGGGGAGGTTGACTTATTTATCATTATTGAGCTGTGAGAGTAGGCTGACTGAAACACACACACGCAGCCTTAGGGACCAGACACTCATCCCCAGACCCTGCCTCCCTCTCTATTTCCACCCTCCCCACTCACCGTCCTCTTTCCTTCCCTCCCTTCTGTCTCTCTGTCTCGTACTCTGTGACTCGCTGTTTTTCAGTGAATGCATAGAAAATATTTGTTATTTTATTACTGAGCTGTCTAAATAGTCTAACTTTGTCTCATGGGCATTACACCTCATGGAATTAACAAGGTGTCCACATTATACAGAGCCTGCTGTACATCCATATACCTCCGTATTACTGTAGTGGTAAAGTATAAAAATATCGTTCATTTTGCTGACATAGGAACTGGGAAAAAAACAAACCAGTTTAAGGACTTGGTAGCTCCTTTCTGGAAAGATTTAACTCACTGTTGCTTGCTGTGGATTTTCTTTTATTTACATTCATAGTAAATAGTATTATGTTCTGCGTTAACTGTACCACTTAAAGAGCAATGTGCAGGTTAGAGATGACCTTGCAAAGCATCTAGATCTCCATGTCTGTCATCAGGCAGATCCATCTTGTAAAGCTTTGAGCAGAAGCAAGTCACCCTGGTCATAATTAGGGATGCAACGGTTACCGGTAAAATGGTAAACTGCAGTAAAATTTCCCACTGTAATTATTACTGTGTCCTTTTAAAATTACCGTTATACTGTGTTTGATCACCACACTGTGTCAATAACTCACGGTGATGCTGCTCTTTGACTGGAAAAGCCTGAACTATGTGTCTGTTCCTCGATGAAGCAGCCTCACGGGGTGAGCGCGCAGTTTGCATTGTTTGGCCTCTGAGTCCAAGAGTGAAAGTTAGAAACACGACACAGCCGAGATTTTTCCTCTCAAAACGGGCTCTAAAGTCTGGTTGAAATTTGAATTTTCCAAGGATGTCAAGGGGAAACTGATAGAAGATGGTCTGTCTAAACAGGTTAAAACGGCCATAACTCCTCAAGTAAATGAGATAGAGAGAGAGAGGATTCAGTGAGTCATACCTGAGTGAATTACAGGTGGTTTATCAGTATCCTCTGTCTAAATAATGTATAAATCTTGTTATTAACAGCATTAGTATCATGCTGGAGTGTGTTCTTGACGTTCTTTTGCTGTGTATTCTCTGTATTTTGGAATTGAACATCTTTTTCTGTCAGAGTTCGTGTTTTATGGATTTCATGGACCGTAATTTGGAAATATTAGAGGAAATGTCGAGGAGATCTACCAGGGAGAGTTGAGACCAGAGGAGAATCACGGAGGGGGCTAACTGCTTCAGGGACTATCTTTATTTTTTTAAAAAAGGTCTAATATAACGAACTGTAACATGGACACTCGTGCTGGAGGCACACAAAAATGTGAGTGTATGTAGAATAGGTTAAAGGGGACATATCATGCTTGTTTCTCCTTTTCACTATGCCAGACTAGGATGCCTGTAAAGCATTTCTGCCCTCAGTACAAGTCATTTAGTTCCTTCATTGCCCCACAATAGCGTTCTCAAAATCCTCATTTTGGGCCATTATGAAGCCCACGTTGAAACGCTTGGTCTCAAGGATGACCTAAAGTTACCTCGCAACGTCACAGCCCTTTGTGCTCTGATTGGTCAGTTCTATTGGGGGTAGAGCCAGTCTGTCCTTCTTCTTCTACTGTATTTTCTGGCAGGCTCAAAGCAGCGACCGCGTATTGAGTCCCCCTACAGGCCAGAGCTGGTAATGAGGGAATGAGAGCGAGGGAGCTATATACCCCTGCTGCTGGATGTGTTCCTCGGTGAGGGTTTATGGCTAACGGACATCACAGGGGAGGAAGTGTTTTATCAGATTACTCCAATAAAAAGAAAGGTACCTCGTGATGTCACGACGTTTGAAATCTCGCGGACATCCCGCAATGACCTATTTTCAGAGGCATCAAATCTCGTTCTAGGATATCAGAAAAAATACAATATCTCATTTTTTGAAAATTAAGGGGGTGTAAGGTCTTGTTTTCAAATTTATTATATTATATGTAAGTATTAAATCATGCATCAGCATATGTCTCCTTAAAGACTATTTTTTTCATCTCAAAACTTTGAACATGCTCATTTACAGTTGTTTATGAAGAGAATCCTGTTTAAAGTTCAAATCTGTTTTTTCTTTTCTTGTAATCACACTGTTCAAGCATTTATAACATAATAATGACAAATACATGCCAGAATTGTTTACTTTTATTTCTCATGAAAGAAGGGTAAAAAAATTTACTCAAAGGGCATTTCTTGACACATTTATTGACAAAAAGACAAAAGAACTGTTATGACTATAATATTAAAGGGTTTAAATGATTTCAATTCTGTGTAAAAGTACTTTTTGAAGCACACTGCAACAATACTGCGATAATAATGATAACCGTGATACAAAATTTGAATATCGTTACATCCCTGTATATTCTCCCGGTGTCTCTGCCTCATCCTCCTTGCATTAATGTACTCCATCTTTTTAGATCACATTAAAAATAAAGACTAAAACAGAGAAATATGGGAAATCACAGGTAGCCTAAATCCTGAGTGACATACATTTATTTTCTCTCTTTTCTCTTCGTCTTTTTTCTCCCTCTTTCCTTTGAATTTAATGAAATGAGAGAAGCCAGATATATACTCAGTATCAGATGTTAAGGGTGTTTATTGTTGACTTGTAAGATGTGCATCAAACTTCCAGCTGCCGTCAGGTTAAGTTTCCATTATGACAAACGGCTTTAATCCGACATCAGATGTGACGGGACAGTTAGATAGTGATTGATGTGACTGCTTATTGCATTAAAATGTGCCTGACACCCTGGAAACGTGCCTTTGAGGCTTTGTTGACGTGTGCGCACATGTGCGCCTGTCACCAAATTACAGCTGCGGAGGGTGCACTTCGCCTGCGCCGGGAATAGACCAGGTTGGAGCTGGCGAGCTTTCAGCGCACCTTCCGCGCGTTTTTTTGGCACGAAATTGTCACTGCGCCAACATGAATCTGTCGGCACCTCCCCCTGGTGTGCCATCACACCCATCTCTGCGCAGACGGTCTACCAAATTGTCAAATTGTCAGCGCACGGTGGTGCGCCGGACGAAATTAACACTGTGCGGGGTGCGCCAGGCTTGCGCCCCCTGTGCTGCGCCACGAAATTAGGGCCCATAGTGTGCACAGACAAACCAGTGTGTTTCTCTGTCATGTTGTTATCTCAAAACCAGAAATTATGAAGCAGACAGAAACAGAGTATTGGCCCTATCTTTCAATAAGTAAAATGAAGTGTAAGAATGTTTAGATGGTGTTAATATGAAGAGAGAAGAGCACTCAAGACTAAAAAAACTCTCACTATACATCAATCATAATTAGTCAGGTAATATAGTCCCCTTTAATACTGTGATATAATATGCTAATGCGAAAAAGAGCATTTTTGTAGTCACACTAATAATAGTCACACTTTAGAGTCTATACTTTATTAAAAATGTTTGTAATCAAGAATTATCATATACAGCAGATTTTTACAGACACTATTTTATATCAATATCAATATAAATGTAACCTGTAGATTGCTCTTTGAACTGAAATAGAGGGATGTAGAGGGAAGCTTTTGACTTGATTGGCCGATGCTAGCACATTCCCTGCTGTCTGTCATGGCAGTAACAAGCTTGTCTATCACAGAAACTTAAGCACTTGCCCCCAAGCTGAACACTAAATCACCAAACTTTCGGCTACACCCCTTAACAAGGATGTACAAATGAGTTTCTCTGTGCCACTGTTTGCTTTGAGCAAGCCTTCAATCATCAAATATGAACAGCTGCGATAAGTCTCCCAAAGGGCAACTAATTCATTCTGATTCCTCTTGTTTCTCCTCTCCCCCGATGATTACCAATGAGGAAGAAGAAATGACAATTTGAACTCAAACAACATTGGGTTTGTGACACTTTAAATTTAAATAGAACAACACAAGTTTATTTAGATTTTTAAGTCATAAAAGAACCAAGGACTAATCTATTATAATAATATTAATAATGATAATGATAATCACAATAATAATATTTTCGTTAGTAAATCACTTTTACAACAAAGGTCTATAAAATGCTTGACAGACAGACTTGAACAAAACATTGCAGAATAGCATTGGCACAGAAGAAACAATCCAACAACAAGCATAAATATTAATGAAAAAAGCTTGCAAACAAACTTATGCAAACAATGTAAATAACCACAATGATGGCCTGTTTGATATGATAGTACAAGAGCCTAGTAACATAAAATAAGACCATGATGCCCGAATATAGAAGAGTAAACTGAGAGAAGGAAAAGTAGAATAATATGAAATGAAGAGTATCAGTTAGGCAATCTGAAGTAAGATGTAAAATGGAAGTGAAACTGAAAAAAATGTGTACAAATAGGAGCAAAGCACTGTAAAACTTAGAACAGGAGTAAAAGTCAAGACAAAAATAATATGAAAAAATAGAACATAAAATCTAGTGATGGAAGAAGAGGGCTTAAATAATTAAAGGCAACCAAAGAGAAAAAAGATGACATCACATGAAAGCAAGTCAGTGAAAGTGAGAGTATTATTTAAGTAAACTTTTGGGGTGTTTTATGCTTTTATTAATAGGAGAGAGACAGTGGATAGACTCTTGTAAGAGAGAGTAAGGGAGGACATTCAAATGGGCCTTTAGTTGGATTTGAACCGTGGCCAGCAGAAGTATATGTGGGATGTGCGTGGTTGCATACCACTCTGCCAAACCTGCACCTCTAAGGCCGCGTTTAAATGGCGCCGAAAACGGTCAAATCCGATACGTTTTCATTGCGTTTTGGCCTCGCGTCTACATGGAAACTCGTTGAAAACGGAAACTTTTGAGAACAGGCTCCAGAGTGGAAAGATTTGAATCCGCTTTCCATTCAGCTCCGTGTAAACCCCTATCAGAGCGTTTCAGGGTGAAACGCCGACGTCACCGCATGTGCAGTACTCTCTCAGATGAAGGCTGCGTGCCCATACCAGGAACAACAACAGCTTCAGCCGTCCGCTGAGTAACATGTGAGCCTCTTCCCGTGCTCGGTTTGTTATCCATTTCAATCCAGACAGATTTGTTGTCCGAACTGATTTGTTGTCCAGAAAAGAAACTCCTGCGTCTCTGTGCGTCTATTCACCATTGTTGTTTGTGAAAGTTTTTCTTCTTCGTTCCTGTATTGTAACAGCGCTGCCTCTCTGCAGACCTACACCGCCATCTGCTGAGCCGGCATACATACTACAGCGGATGAACTCGTCTCCGAGCGTCGTCGTCTGAACGCAGAAGAATTCTAAAACGCAAAGGACCAGTCTTTGCGTCTTTAAGTCAGGAGTTTCCATGTAAACGTAGCCTAAAAGTGAGGTTTTAAAAGTGACTTCAAAGAAATGACATACATGTGGTATTTCCCTGAGCAAGTTGTTCCAAAAGCCCAAGCTCACCTTTAGCTTAAAGCCTTGACTTTGGAACAACCAGGAGGCCTCAACCAAAAATCTGAGGCCACAAGCTTTTTTTTAACACATTAATCCATTTACATCTTTCATCCAGCTCCATTCAAACAAAAGTATACTACCCTTTTTTTTCATGTAAAAAAACATGGAATTTTAAAGGGAATGGTATTCTTTGCTAATGCAGGACAAAATATGATATAACCAAATAAAACATGGAATGGAATGTTCTTCATGTTAGTTCTGAGGCTTAAAAAATTGGTGTATAAAACATGATATTGCTCTGATTGTTTTTATCTTCTTTGAATGACCTCATGTGGCCGAGTCCACCAAAGGCTGCAGTCCACACTTTGAAAGGCACCATATCCTGTGATTAGCTTACCCTGAGCTAATCCTAGTTGACACTGTGTGAGAGGTGGCATGGGCTGGTATATCTCATTATCACAGAAAATTTTCACATTTCCAAACTCACACCCACACCTTCAGATTAGTTAAAGTCACCATTAGATCTAATGAGCTTGTTTTTGGTGTGTGGTAGGAAACTGGAGTGCCAGGGGAGAACCCTCAAAGACAGGAACATAAAACCTCAACACTGAAAGGCCTTGTGCGAAAGTGATTACAAATACAAACCCTCTTACTCTGAGGTTATGTTATTAACTACTGGTTATTTCTAGAAAATATCAGACTGACTGCCCCAAATATCTTCTCAAGCTGGTTGCTCACATGTGATGAGAGACCGGCCCTTTCAAATGGGTGGGGATCCCAGGAGGCAAGACAAGAACAAGATTGTTTGTCAATTGGGGCTGTTGAATGACTCCTAGTATACTTTTCAAGGAGCACTGCGTAGTTTGTCCACAAAAGAGACTCTTATGTATGACAACAGACACAACACACATTTTTAATAATAGGATAAACATAGTTTATTAAGTGAACTATTAAAAGCAAATCTCTCTTCAGTTATTTATTTGTCATGTATTTTATTCAGTGTTTTTTGACCTGACTCTAGAGGTTTTAGAGCAGGTGGAAAAAGATCTGCCCTGCCTGGGTAATTCAGCAATGAGTTACACAGAGTTGAACATCAGGTCAGAAAGAGAGAGAGAGAGCTTCTCTCTCCTGACAGCAAAGAGGAACAAGAGAGACAGAGAGACAGGCAATACAAGAGGGAAAGGAACAAATATAGAGTTGTTATTATCACGATCATTATTACTATGAGAACAATGCAGAATTTGATGACAAATTGCCCAAGGCTGTTTGTTCTGTTTGTCCCATTGTTATGCTATACTGTACAACTTTCAACTATTATTACCACTATCATTTTTTCAAAGACAAATAAATGATGTAAGGCCTTACCAGTGATTTCTCCACAGTATAGACTAAAAGTCAAAGAAAACAGGAGGTCTAAAAATGCCAGCTTTAGTGCAACAGAACCAACTATATATGTTTCTTTCCCTTATGGTGTTGACTTTAATGCACAGATTAATTGAAGCCACTGTAGGTGCATTACAACCAAGACCTTTATCCACTGAAACTTTGTGCAACTTCTGCACCTAATGACCAAAATTTACGGTACATCAAGACGGAGGCTGACTGAAGCTCTCTGGAGATGTCTCACCTAAATTGTTGAGTTTGGTTGGAAATTGTTCCTTTTAAGCCTTCTGTGTAGCATGGATCCAAAAATTTACCAACTGGTTCTATTCACTTACAAGCCATATTTAAACATATGTGCATTTCCTGAAAAACCTGTTTCAAAAAAGTCTTCAGCAACAAATGGTGTATAACATATGGGCAATATGAGTGTGAAGAACGATGAAACTGTAATTCTTTAGAAATAAATGAGTTATCTTAAGCTTTGCTGCCATCACCTTTAAGTAAAACCAGGTCAAACCAATCAAGCATGCAGCCTATTTTTTGTAAACACAGACATGTTAAGTGTACAGAGTCTTGCAAACTGTCAGTGTAATGTTTTAATATAATATTCACTTTACATTTTTTCTGTTATAGATTCACGTTATTTTAATTTAATAATTTACCGTGGGACAAGCCAGTTCACCAAACTCTGCAAAAAACGATTTAGCTGTAATTGGTGCTAATTTACAACTCTGCTCACAAATGGTTAAGTCAATAAATCTTTTTGTGACCTTGAAAACTGTCTGTACATATCAGAGGTTTAATGTGTAGGGCATTGTCAATAGCACAATCAAGGGACACAATTTCAGATGATCAGAGCTAATTTCTGGGTGTTAATGCAGAAAATGTATAAAATCATAACATACTCTTGCTAACTGACCCTGGGTTGATGATTGGGAAGCTTGAATTTCTTGTCACTTCTCATCATAACAATCAAAAGCTAAAAGGGATGAATTTCACACAACTGTTACACATTTAGAGAAGTAGGCTACTGTGGTTGCAAGGAATGCCAATTACCTCCGCCAAGGAGGTTATGTTTTCGGGAGAGTTTGTCCGTCCGTGAACAAAATAACTCAAAAAGTAATGGATGAATTTGGCTGAAATTTTCAGGAAATGTTCAGCACAGGAAAAGGAAGAACTGATTTGATTTTGGTGTCGATCCGGATCAGCGTCTGGCCGCCATGGCGAAAATGTGATTTCTGTGAATAACTACTGAACGAAAATAGATATCATTATGAATCCAGTTGCTAATGGAATGTTTCATGCTCAAGGAATCTAAATATTTAGATGAAATAAAGGTAGGAGTAATATTTACGGTCAAAATTACAATATGGCTGAGGACTGTGGCGCTGGCGAAGGTCTGCGCTCTCCGAGTGCCTTCTAGTTTTTTTGCTACCAGCATCAAATTGCAAAATGAATTTTCCCTAACTTTAGTAGGCACAAACTCTGACAAGTTTGTTGGTTTACCCAGTACATTCTATGATTCTGTGATGCATGCCTTAAGAATAAGTGGGAAACAGATATGTATATACTTCTGTTTATGATGTGACAGAGCTTTTCAGGACTAAAAATGTGACTGAGCATCCTTTACTGTGCCTGACATCAATAGTTTGTGTTTATGGTGGTGTGGCAGCCCAACTGTAAAATTTAAAAACTAATCCAGTACTATCTAGAAGGCCAATGTGGATCCAACCCCAATATTAAACTAATAACCCAAATTTTTATTGTGAGAAAAAATACTGGTAAGCATTTGTGTGTAAAGCATCAAGTTTTATCAGTTTTGTTAAACTCTGAATTAAATTAAAGTTTGTTTGGTTAAAGTTCATACTTCATCAAAGAAATGGAAACTCATCATCACTTTTGAGAGACTACTCATTTCTTTGGTGTGTGACTGACGCACACATGAAGAATTATTTCCACTTGACTGTACTTGGAGAAACAGGAAGTGCTGCAACAGTAACACTGTGTTTGTTACCCATATACTCTATGAAAAAAATCAGCTTCAAAGCTTTGTCAGCAGCCTATTTTGACAAGGTCAACCTTTTCTATATCTTCACTGGGCCTTGTTTGTGCAATGACGGAACAAACTGGAACTTTTTTTTTTTTTTTTTTGCATTCATTTAATTCAAAAATTGATTTACTCAGGGATTTCTTTACTTTGTGAAGATGCACTATGCAGATTCTGGACATGTGACTCAAAATGTGATTAATCTCATATTTAAATCAAAAGTTTAATATTAATTGTGATTTAAATTTTTACTTTCTTGAAAGCAATAGTATAAATACATCAAACAAAATTGTTGTAACAATTTGCCTAACTCTTTGTGACATTTGCAAAAATATGACTCACCCTCTGCTGTTGAAGGGGACTCTCGTTCAGCTGCAGTTTAAGTGCGAAGCAGCTGAAGCTGTGTACTTCTGTTTTTGTTTGTGGCTTTTCCGTGTCCCCAACATTGCCTCCTCGATTGTCACATACTTTAGTAAACTAATATTGCTTTTTCTGTCTGGGAGATGAAACTGAGTTGAAGGTATGTGATGTATGGAATTTTTTTTACCTGTGGCAATGCACTGTGCTGGAACAACAATGCTCCAGGTATCTGTGGTATAACGTGTTACATATAACTTTTACATCCAATAACCCCAATGATAAATGTTGTCAGCTGTTGTTGTAGATGTCAGGCTAAGTACCTCAAGAAATGGTAGTGCTGATAAACTTAGCCCTACTTCAAGTGTCTATTTGCTCTTAAACTTTTATGTGAAGTTTAAGGTTCAGTGACAGTGTTGGCAGTAGCTTGGCCTATAAAGGCTTGGGTTGGGAACTGGAGGATCCCCACAGGATAATGTTTGCATGTGCATGTATTTCAGCCAATGTGTGTGTGAAGCATGTCTGGTAGGAGCAGAAAGTGATTTTCGTTATTAGAGATGTAGTACAAGAATAAAGTATTTGCTCCTCTCCGTCCTTTCTGTTTTGATTGGTTGAACTGTTTCATTCTGTGTTTTAATTTTCTTTTTTGTTTGTTTAAACTTTTAGCTTATTCACCACCCCGTAAAAAAAGAGCTATTCATAGATGTCTTAATTGTAGAATTTGTTGGCATATCAAGTTGGCTTGGTATTTGTTGTATGCTTCCTTTATGTAGTCCTCGGGCTGCAGAGGGCAGTGATGTAGCTCATACATGTGCTTGCAGTTTACATAGAATCACAGAGCTGTGTAGACTGACATCAAGGATCAGCCTCATGTGTGAGCACATTGTCACAGATACTTATATCTAGCTGTTTGCTTGTGGATGTGGATGATATCTGGTACCAGAATCAGATCAATAATTTGAAGGGATGCACAATATTATATGTTTGATATCGGTATCAGCTGATATCAGCCTAAAAAGTTAAGTATCTGTATCGGCCAATATTGATAATTTGGCAGATATTTACAGCCTATATATAAGTCACTCATTTCAGTCATACTGTATTGGCAGAAACATCTGCAAATTACACAAATGTATATTATTGGTGCACCTTCTCATCACTGCATGGGTACATTTAAAAATCAAGTTTTTCTTGTTTTACATCTGTTTCCCCTCAAAAACATACTGAAACAAGCCCATTTTTGAAGTACAAAGCTTGTGGTCTTAACTGAAAATAGCAGGATCAGTATCAGCAATAATGAGTTAAAAAAAAATTGGCATATCGTATCCAAAAATCCAATATTGTCCATCCCTAATATTTTGCCATTATGGCAAATGGGGAATGGGGACTGATAACAGGTTTGGTGTGAGAATCTCTCCAGAACTTGCTTGAAGGATCAGTAGTTTTGTGCTCAATCATCAGAGTTTCTTCTTCTATGTGGCTTACAGCACAACAGTGTTATGCTTAGACAACAGGAGTTAAGGAAGTAATCATAGTGGACAGAATTCTTAAAATGGTCCAAGAATGGGACAAAGCCATGTAACCTCTGGGCTGGACATGTCCTTGGGCAGAGGTTCAAGACCTCTGGACTGACTGTCCACAAACAGACATAAAGGGGACACAAGAGAGTGTATGCTGAGGCTCTGAGGAATACTAGGCCCAGGTACTATTCCGCCATCATCAAAAACGGCCCTGGTAACTCAAAAAAACATTTAACTTTTTAAATTGTTTTTATCTTACCCTGTAGCACTTTGAGATTGCAAAAATTTAAAATTCAATACTAATAAAATGTATTACTATTATTATTATTACTTCAGTTGTTTGATTATTAAAAGAGCCTTTGGAAAGTTGTTGATTAATTTCAGTGGATGCTGCCATACTGTGCATGTCATCTCAACCAAACTTGAAAGTCAGCCTTTTCATACAGAAAAAGCTTACTGAGGCCAGATTGAAGACTTTAAGACCAATAGCATATCCATGTTGGCTTGTAACCATGCCAGTCATGTCTCTAATTTTCAAAAACAGAAATCCTCTATAATATTGAAAAGGGCCATCATATGAAGAGCGCATTTAGGTGTGTAATAGTTTTAGACAAAATACTTTTTTTTCTTTTTTTCTTAACAAAAAAACTGTACATGTGTTTATATTTCAAAGTGTGGAAACATTAGCAGTGTTATACGATCATACAAAAGGCCTGCGTGCTCTCCCAAGCATGTGTTAGTTTTCTGTGGGTACTACGGTTTCCTCCCACTGATTAAACAAACACGCTCATTAGGTTAACCGATGACTCTTAAGTTCCCTATAGTATAAACATCTACGGGAATAGTTGTCTGTCTCTACATAATGACCCTGTGATTGACTGCTTCCCAGTCCAGGTGTACAACCCCCAGTGTCATCTAGGATAAACTCCAGCCCCTAAGCAGTATGGATTAGGGTTGTAACGGTTACCAGTAAAATGGTAAACCGCGATATAATTTCCCACGGTAATTATTACCGTGTCCTGTTAAAATTACCGTTATATCGTGTTTGATTACCACACTGTTTCAACTCACGGTGATGCTGTTCTTTACCTGGAAAAGCCTGAACTATGTGTGTCTGCTCCTCGGTGAAGCAGCTGTCTCTCACAGACGGAGGAGCACTTTGCATTGTTTGGCCTCTGAAAGTCCAGCACCTGGAGCCTCGCTCAGACTCTTACAAGTTTTCACACTCCCCAACTAAAATGTGGGAGTGTTTGTAAATCAGGTTAAAAAATGTTTTTGGCCATCTCAAAACTTTGAACATGTTCATTTACAATTGTTTATAAAGAGAAACCTATTTAAAATACAAATCCATTTTTTTTTCTTGTAATTACATACAGTTTAATCATTTATATTATAATAATGACAAACACTTGCCAGAATTGTTTTTTTCTAATGAAAAAAGTTTTAAAAAATTTACTTAGAGGACAATTTCTGACACAGTTATTGACAAAAAAGACAGAAGTACTGTTAAAATTATATTATTAAAAGGGTTAAATGATTTCAAGACTGTAAAAGTACTTTTTGAACATTTTGAGCACACTGCAACAATACCGCGATAATAATGATAACCGTGATAATTTTGGTCACAATAACCGTGGAATTAAATTTTCATACCGTTACATCCCTAGTATGGATATATAGATGGAAAGAAACACCAGAAGCATGCTTACTTAAGTGTCAAGTTGACACAGAAGTGGAGCTCACTGTCAGCTATCAGTAACCATGTGCCTGACAGTGTTGATAAAGAAAGCCAAAGTAGAAATACTTTTAACACTTAGAATTAGCTGAGTCTATAAATGAATCAACAAAAAACTTAGTTGATAAGTACATTTGATTGTGGCATTGGTACCATTAAAGTCTTAAATGATGCCACCCTATAAGGCAAAATGGAACATGAAAATAAATCAAAGTTTGACATTGGACAACTGCCTGTTACCAAATATATTTTAAAAGTCTAATTAAATGCCTGCACCCTAATTATTTCTATTTGTGTTACTTTTTGCTGTCTCAAATATTTAGACATGCCTTTGTTATGTATTTTTTTCTGCTGAGGGAGATTGTCTTCCAATGTGCTGAAGTAAATCCAGTGCCACAGACTGTTTATTGCATGACAGCATTGAGAAAAGGTGCCAAGACCCTCTCTAATGCGCTCCAGGCAGTGTGGTTTTGATGCATTTCCTGACCCTCTGGATCACCCCAGCCCCCTCCACTGCTGTTGAGAGTATTCCTGATTTACAAGTAAAGCACTCAAGAGAGGCACAGAGATTGTTGTACTAGACGTAGGGGTTGACTGGGGGGTGCACAGAGCCAAGCGAGTGTTGTGGTTTTACCAGTGAACAGGGGGATAGTGGGGGATGGCAGGGAGTGACAGAAAGGAAGAGAGAGAATGATCAGTGTGGTGGGAGGGGGAGAGGAGATGGCAGGGAGTCAGGGAGGAAAGAGAGAGAGTTGTACTTGGAGAAGGGGATTGGATGGCATGGAGTGAAAGGCAGGTTTCCAGGCCAGACTTGAGCTGCAGGAAATTATTTATGAGCCTGAACAAGATGATGCTTCTGCTGCCTATGATGAAAAATCTGTGTGTGAGGGAGAGAGAGAGTGTGAACAGTATTACAGTTATAGAAGCCAGGGGGCAGAAGGCAGAAATCCCCCTTACACACACACAGGCACCCCCCCCCCCCCCCCCCACACACACACATACATGCATACACACATTCAGCAACACAGCCGTGGTGAACTTATTAATGATTTATCACTGTCTTCCACAAAGGAGAGGAGAACAGAGGGTGACTCCACACAGTCATGGGTCTTACCCTTGTTACTCAAACATACGATGACCACTCAGTGCACAACAATATACTCGGCTGACGGTCCAGCATGCACGGTTTTTGCACACGATTTTCAGGTTGGTTTCAACAACTTGGCTATTCAAGTCCTTTTTTAAAAAATATTTTCCATTTTCATCTGTTTTTGAACAATTGAGGAGGAAAAGATAATTTTCCCTTTCTTCATTTTACTATTATGAAAAAAATACATTTTTATGAGCATCTTTGATAAAGATAACATTATAAAAAATGTGAAACCAGACGCCCTATGAGAGCATAAACCTCCTCTAAGGCATTTCCAACATTGTCTTGCAAGTTATTGTCATAAATGTGGAAAACTGCTCTATCTCGTATACTGTAAACAAACCTTAAAACAATTTCTGTAGCCTGTTCTGACTTTGGATCACTACTGAAATCTCATCACTTCGCCCCCGCACCAGTATTCTCAAAACTGCAAGAAAATCTGTTAATGGGGCACAGAAGAGAAAAAGCAACCTTTTTTTTTCAGTGTTAACAGATCCTTTAAAAAAAAATCCCGGATCTGCTTCCTGATTCGAATCAACACCTAAATCTTGGCACCTCTGCGTTGTGCTATCATCAACATTCCCCAAAAGTTAAAATCTGTTCATAACTTGTCGAATCATCTTGCTAGCGGTCAACTAGACATCAGAACAAACTTACAAATGTTGGCAAAAAAAATCTCCTTGGTGGAAGTCCAAATAAACATCTTGAAAAATAACCTTTTCAAGTACCTTTTATCCCAAGTAAACATCTGTAATATCCGTTTAATAAAATTGGAGAAACAAACGTTTAACCTGCAAACGGCTGTAATTATCAACGCTTTTCAGCACTTGACATTTAATTTTATTAATGTACTTGAAAACACATCATGATGACAGTGGGGCCTTTTGTCTTATTGTCAATGCTTCAAACAGCCATTGAAAACATTAAAGATGATTAATTTAATTTATAGCAGTCATCTTGGTGACTTTGCTGTTTAGTTCTAAAAAGAATTAAGAAGGTCCAAGATCAGTCGGAGGTCTTGAGCACCTGTTTGAATTTCATCTTGTACTGGTTCACCAGGTCCAGCTTGCTGTGGAAAAGGTTAGACATGTGCTTAACTGACTGAACAATGCTGATGTACTTTGAGTTTATGTCCCTCCCTGCCTAACTTGATGAATGTTAGTGGTTCAAAAAAATATGTTGTAACATGAGTGTCCATAGTTGAATAGAGCAAGTGTTTTTGACTTCAGGTTTGGTTAGAGCTAGACTGTCTTTTTCCCCAAGCAGGGGTCTCTCACATTTTGAGTATGAGATGGGTGCATATTGCAGCCTCTTCTCTAAAAGCAGTAGAGTGCTCCTAACACTGCTTCTCATGGTAAGAGTTTACCAGCTCTTATTATCTGATTTATGGGCTAAATCACAGAAGTGAAAAGTAATGTACTGTTTACTAACTTTACAGAATTTAAGTAGCTTTGTGTGTAGTTTTGATTAGTGAGAGGATTTCAATATCAGTTCTTTTAATTTAACTTGTGCCATTTCTGTAGAAGACATTGTACTTTGTTACATTTTACATAGCATCTGTGTACTTCATGCTACAAAACAAACACAGAGAAAAGCAGTTAAAGATTTTGAAGCATTGCATTCATTACTGTTGTATTAGTACCAACATTTTTAACTTTAATACGGATGCCAAGTTTCATGATTGGGATAGGAATTAATTACACCTTCCAGTTGAGAATCATGTCCAAGTAGTCTGAGGAAGAAATGTTATTTGCCTTCATGCTTTTCAGTCCCCCTTATTACTTTGTTTTGAGGATGCCACTCTTTAACTAAGTGTAGTCAGCCAACAGTAAAGTCAAGGAGGAAATCTTGACACACAGGAGACAAAGGAGGTCTAACGTACAGCTTAATATTTAACATTATGATGCTAACAGGACAACTTGGAATATCTGTGATTGTGGGATTCAGTAAAGAGTGAAAACAACAGAAACACGCTGAAACAGTCTTGCCCAGCACAGCCTAAGGAATAAGCAGTGTCATGCTTAATGTTGACACAGGTAACCATTATAACCTACTATATCTACATAGAAAATTCACTGGAATTAATAAGAGATTTTGTTGTTTTATTGATCAATAAACAGAACTGATTATGGTACTCATATCAGTAAAATGGCAGATTCATAATATTGGATTTTTGTAGATATCTGATATGCCGATATTTCTGAAGTCATCATCATTAATCATTACTAAAAATTACTTGCTTTTGTGACTGTCTAGTTTAATTCTAAGTTAAATTATAATAATAAATTTAAATGTAAACATACAGTGATGGTTATGTGATGGCATGAAGCCTTTTGGCACGGTTTTGTAATTTGCAGGTATTTCAACCCATATATATATGATATATTGCCCTAATGAATGGCTGCTATATCAGCTGCAAAAATTGGTGAGATTTTTTTCTTTCAGACAATACCAGCAGCCAGCGTTCTAGGCCAATACCTGCCAATCTTGTTCTGATAATGTTGTGCATACCAAGATAATAAATTTCCCTTTCTGATCAAAATATTTTGGATCTAGAGCTGCTCTGATTCCACTTTTTTGGGCCAAGTACAAGTCCTAACATTTTAGTCCTAACTGTCTCAAAATACTTTTTGAAGAATCAGCATTCCTTAACATTATGTAAAAATATTCTTTAAGTCTGTTTTTATCAGATATCTTTCACCATCCTTTTTGTCAGTGTATCAAAGCCTGTTTGCAGTCTGTTTTACTTTTGCTAATCAAATTAATTAAAAAAAAAAATAACAAACTGGTCTTGCTGCTCAAATGTTTACAAGCTTTCATGCTGCACCATAGTTAGAAGCACAGAAGTGGCAATGTCTTAAAGGCATTTGTGCTTATCAGAGCTTAATCTTAGTAATGGTTTAATGCAGTAGTTCCCAAACTTTTTACAGGCTGTATCCCTTCCGAAACTTTACCTCCAGCCATGTCCCTCCTACTCTGACGCACTTATAGCAGCTAGAAAAAGAAATGTGTCTGTAAGCCTGCCTCCACCCCCACCTCCCATGTTTAACATGCATAACATACAAATGAAACCTCTTAAAGTGAATTATTTCTAACAAAATAGATGTATTTGCCAGCAATTCCAGTGGGCAACACAGGCTCACTTTTGAAAAAGAAATTCACATTTCTAGAACATGTTCATCAATGAACTTGAAACTGTGAAGTACAAACTCATAGCAGCTCTAATGAAAAGGCTGTCTGACCGAACTTACTTTTGTATGTTACTATAAGAGTCTTAGACAATTCAGGATGGATTTCCCTCTCCAAGATGCCTCACCAATCCAGCCTTTAGCCTCTCTACCGACGCTTCAGGCCTTTATCAAATCTTACTATAAAAACATCTGCCAGTTTGAACTTTAACTAAGAAACAACTGGTTGAAACCTGACAGGTATTCACGTACCCCCTACGACACTTTGCGTACCCCTGAGGGTACAAGAACCCCAGTTTGGGAATCACTGGTTTAATGGATTCCTATGTGATAATGATATGATACATATACCAAACAAACAAACAAAAACAGCTAATATCCCTAGCAGAAGGCTGGTGTGTGACTTTTGCTTTAAAGCCATCAGACTTCTTTGATCCATGACCTCCTGCCAAAGTTACATGGCCCTTAAATCAGGTGACCGTAGCAATTCTACAATTGAGACACAGTACTGGAATATTGCAGATTTCCAATATGCTGATGTGGCAATATTGACTCATTATTGATGGTCCTGTTGCCCATATGTTATGTTCAAGAATACTGGGTCTCTGTTTGACTGAGATTGACACGTTCCTCTCACCGTGACAGTCTATTTGTAAAAGAAACAAATGTGAGATAAGCAAACAATATCTTATTCAGTAATACATTTTGGTTTTTAAATGAAGCCATTTCATGACATTGAGGTTAAACACCATGGTATATTCATACATTTTGTTGATACTTAAGCCAACTTATGAGAAATATATGAGCTAATATGTGCAGCTGATATACTGGCTGCAAATATTGTCTGAAATTTTCATCTCTGCCTGTACTGATGATCCACTTTTGGAGCTACTATCACCAGACAAAGATATTGTGCTGGTAATATGGTGTATCCTTAAATTGTACTTTTTAAAAGTTTTTTATGTCATTTTTAACTTCTATCAGCTGAGAAGTGAAATTATTTTTTGGAACTTTTTCCTTTAAAGATTAAACTAAACTAACTTTTACATGTTCTGAGTAAAATTGTATCTAAGCAACTGCATCTCCTCTTAAGTAAGATATTTTTGAACTCTTCATCTCTGGTTGGTACATTATCTTTAGCTTATACCTCGACTTGTTGCTCTTTCCTGCTGCTTCGTTCATGTCTGTCCCTCACGTCTCACTGTCTGTCTTTCAGCCAGTTAATCAGACAGTCTGTCTCTGTCTTTGGCTGTTGGGGGTGTTAGATGTGCTCTGTGAGGCTGATAGATGGTGTCTGAGTCCCTGCCATAGGGGCTCATTCAGAACCAGGTGCACTGGCTTCTGAAGAACTTTAATTACAGGGGGAAACCACATCAGACATGTGAACACATGCACTTGTGAGCACACAGGCATTCACACAAATCCTACATCAACTCATGTGATGTATTTTTTGTGATGTGCATCTCTTTCTACGGTAGACTCAGGGGCCAGGTGCTAACATGTTTGGATATAAAACTAATCTGCCGATCGACACTTGAAAACAGACTTAATTGTTCTATATCCTCACAGCCTTCAAAGTCTTTTCATCTGAACACTGAGGTTTTGCCAAGTCCTTCAGCCAGTGGTTCAAAGTGCATAAATCTCATCTGTCGCCCTCTTTCTAAAGAGGGAGAGGAAGACAGTTCATTTTGCAGTGGGTCCTGTTGAAACTTGGAAATAGGAAATCTGTTAAAAAAAAAGATTCTAAAAGGGAAAAATGAAGGGAACTAAATTTCTTATCCAAAAATGCTAATTTAACATTCAGAAAACAGAAACTGACATTCTTTGCCAGAGTTTAAAAGCATGTTTTTTGTCTTAAAATTGGGTCCTTATCTGAATTAGAAAGCAAGGATTTAACAGAGTGGACTTAACTTTTTATTTATTCTGCCCTCAAAATCTTGAACACTGGCCTTTATGCCGTCGACCAGCCTACCCCAAGAAATTTGGTCCTGATCCCAAACAGGAGGCAGGCCCATTTTTATTAGTTAATTGACTGACAAAGTCTTATCTATAATGTTGCTTTTTCATTTGTTGTATCCAATCAAAGCAGCTTGACTTTGTAGATTTTGGATACCACCCACTGTTTTCTAGGGCTGGACAATTAATTGGATTTTGATCGTGATTTCAATTTTACCATTTGACAATCATAAAAACATTATAATCGAAGAAAAACGATTAATATACCACACAGTGTGGAGTGCCGTGTATGCAAGTTCCTGCACTTTATAGCGCCTCTGTGTTCCGAGTGCAGCCACAGCAAGTGTGTGGGACTTATGTAGATCAATAATACTGTATGTGCCACTCGCTGGTTCTTTAAAGTTGTGTTTAAATCAAGACTGAAGTTTAAATAAATGAATAGTTGTTTATATTAATTGTGATTTCAATATCACTTATAATAATCGGGATACTTATTTTTACCTTAATCGTCCAGTCCTACTGTTTTCCATTACAGTAAAGACTTTGATGGGTAGTTGTGGTAGTTATGGTAGTTATGGCAGGCAGAACCATCTAGGCAAAGCTGTGTGAAACAACCAGGGCATCCTCACAACAAGGAAGGAAACAGAGACAATAGAGTCACTGGCCCCTGTGTGGCTTTTTGTCACTGAGGAGATCAAGTTTGCTTCAAAGATGCTTGCAAAACAGTATTTCATGTGGTGCAGAGAAAAGCTTGGGAAGTTATGCATTGTTTAATTTCTGTGTCAGGTAGCCCTGAAACCATTGCAAAACTAACCATTCAGAGGTGTGAATGGTGTCTCCAATACCCCGTTCACACTGGCAAAAAAAAAACTGTTTAAACCTGGTAACAGTCAGCTGCTGTCGGCAGTTTGAGAGGGTCTGATCAGCATTTCGACTTGGGTTGACTGACCCTGCAAGCTACACAGGTTTTATCTGTAACCTCCGATCGGCCTCAGTGGAAATATCACAACCCACTAGTTTATGTCATGTAGTCAGTGTAACATACCCACGGCATAATACCACGCCCATCCCCTCCGTCTGTAACTTACTTGGCTCTTTGCCATCTCAGCAACTAATTCCATCTGCCTTTGTATCATCAGCGCTTTAATGTCGCTCAGTCTGCGCTGGTACGTTTTTAAAGAGAGACAAAAGTACCAAGTACAGAAAACAGTTAACCACCATGTCCACAGCTTCCATTGTGAGAAAAAGAGAGCAAGAGAAGAGATTCATTACTCTAAGTGACACTTGAAACTGAGGCATCAGAATTATCAGAGAAAACATATGACGACAAGTTTTAAAACACTGTCTTGGTCTTTCTGGATGCAGAGGACAGGCTTCAGTGAGTTTAAGGTGTGGAGGGGCAGAAATGAAAGCCAAAAACTACACAGACCGAGGACCCCATAACATTAAGTAAAGTTAAAATTTGAGTTAGTAGTTTAAAGGGTCACCCATTAGTGCACACACACAAAAACACACCTTTAACTCAATTCTGTATGAAACATTAGCATAAATGACAGAAATACTGCATTATGTGACCTCAACATACTTCACATCTTGCAATCAAGCAGGTAAAGAGCAGGTCACTTTGTGTTAACTGTAATTCCTGAATGAAACATGATTAAGTGTTTCACATTGGTATAAGACAAATTAAAGCCAGGGGGTCAAAGCTATGTGTTTGTGATATAACCAAAAGTGATTTAAAGTACAGCACTGAGCATAAAGGATTATGTATTAATCAATATCTAATGTCCAATGTATTAATCAATATCTAAATTAATAAAAGAACAATTTCCAAAGTTTTGACAAAGCTAAGCTTTACTCTTTTTTTTTACCATTAGAAGAACATAAAGGTAATAAGCTTTGCTCCCACCTCTTTGATTTGGGTGTACTCATTTTTGCATCCTGTTCTTAAATTGAGAAAGATACTTCTATGTGTGCAACTTGAAAAATCTTGTTTGAAATCAGTGGCCTACATTTGGGGAGTATTTTGTGGTAGCTTACCATAGAAAATGTAGATTTTGAAAGGAAACTAAAGGTTTTCTGACAGATCTGAAGGAATGTACTCATTTATGCTGAGCACTGCAAATGCTGTCTGTACTGTAGAAACATTTTAATCTTGTATGCTAAAATCTTTACTAGCCTTATTTTAGACATTTATAGAAAAAACAATTCAAAAGTCTCATAGAGTTTAAGATGCAGGAACTGAAAGTGCTTAACGTACCTTTGTTTAGGACTCATTCCCCCAGCTCCACCACTCTGTAGTGTACCTGTTTCAGTTTGTCTTCTTTTAAATCTGCTCCTCCTAATTTAAGAAGAAAAACATTTCTCTCTCTTTTTACCATGATTCTTATGGTATTTTCTCCCCATTTCTTTATTAAAATTTTTTGTTCAAACCAAACATTAAGCGGTATGCTGATCAAACCAAATTGAATGAAAGGCAAGGTTATTTGATAGTTGCAGGTCTCTGCAGACACTGAGCGGTCCTCCAGTTGGCAGAAGTTGCCAGTCAGGGTATCCATCAAACCAAATTGGAACCACAAACCAAGTCATGTTAAGAAGCTGATAAAGACTGACTAAAGGAATCATTGGTCTTTTTGCTCAAGAATACCCTTATTCATGCCCTTCACCAAAGTTCACATCTTTCTGATGAGAGCATGACCTTTTTAAGGTATACAGAACAAAGTGAGAGGAACTGATGAAGACATTTTCAGGCATAAAGACCCATAATATCTGAAAAAGCTGGGTACTGCTGGTCTTAAGGTCACTGTCTTGGTCTTGGTCTCTTAATTGAAGCCCCTGATTGTTTTTCGGGAAATATACGTGATGTTTATGACTCCATGTGTTCTTGTGAGTTGAATACTGACAGTGTCTAAAGTACTGTGTGATGGAAAAAGACACCCTGGTTTTGATTTGATGTGAAGTGACGAGTCTTTGATCATCATTTTGAATTTAAAGTTTTGTGTGTGGAGACAAACCAGGGCTGAATGACCCTGCAGCAAAATAACCCTAACCTGATGCCTCACATTTCAAAGTTGACATTTTCAGGGTTGAAGTGGAACTTGACGTAATGCATCAAGTGTTTTTTTTTTTTTTTAGTGAACTTCTTTCTCATGCTGAAGTATATGGTGGATAAGAATGGCACACAGTTTTCTTCCCCCATCTCCTCATTTTTCTATCTTCATTATAATGATGGAGTCTATTACATGAGCTTCTTATTTCTCACCACATGTAAGAAAATCTCTCTCACCCACCTCTCTCTCTTTCTCTTTCTTTTAGTCTTCCCCTCTTTTGCTTCCTCTGTGTAGTTCCTGGCAGGGCTACAGTCTATTAAACACACAGACAGTGGGGGCTCCCCCGTGGGCTCATTAGTGAGCTGGCCCGCTCAGCATGGGAAATGCTGGAACAGACCATTCTGCTGATTCCCGAAGGGGTGCCGGGGGATTCATTATGTTCTCTCTCTACGTAGTCCCTTGGTGTTGTATGCACAATATGATGTCTTATATTGGATTAATAGATAGGATATTTAAGCAGTTATGATTTGAATCCCTGTGTTGCGCTGAAGAGAAAGAGAGCTTGATTTTTAAATAAATGCTAAATAGTCTGGGATCATGCAAAGACAGGCCATTAGTATATATCGTCAAATGTCAGAGATACATCAATGCTTCAATTAGAGAATCAGATTTTCTTTTCATTTTAAAGGCTTGCGTTGCTTTTGACCTTTTTTAGTCATAGTATAGGGACCTAATTCACTATTGCATTGAACCCATTTAAAGATAATGACTGTGAAATGCTGTTGTAAAAGTAAATGAAGGGTATTTTGGAAGAATGTACTGACAGTCTGTGCTGTTAAAAATATAGCTTTAGTGGGTTTTAGTTAATGTGAATTATGTATATTTGAGATTTAGAGAGCTTATATTTACCTCAGTGTTGATAACTTTTAGTTTTAGAGTATGTTCACAATCACTTATTTTCAAAAAACTCAAGTTCTTACATACTGAGTACCCCTGATCCAGCTCTATTCTCAGTGTATTTGAGACGCTATGTCATAGCTGTTGCCACTTTAAAACCTCTTCGTCCATGCCTGGTCCTCTCTGATTGATGGGCCAGTCTGCTCTTTGTTGATTGGTCAGTTCAGTGTTACATATTTAGTACCATGTTTGCAGTGAATCTGCCTTCTTTCTTGGGTCCATGCTTTGCCCTACTGCAAATGGGCTTAACCTTCAGATAAAACAATGATGGAATATCACATTGGGAGGTCTATTTAGGGATCAGGTAAATGATCCCTCTCAGGCAGTTACTGTCGCTGTAATGAGGGGGAGAGGGAGAAGTCCTGATACCACAGATTTTTTTTTTGTGCCATTAAGTTCCCTATCACTCGAAGAAGACATGTTATACACATTAAAAAATGATATTGGCTCTTTCATACCAGATGTGCATCAAGAGTTATAAAACACTTTTCAAGTAATTGAAGCAACAAAATATGAATCTTCAGTTCAACTGTATTCTGAGCACAATGCTGTGATGTTAGCCATGACTGAGTAGAATAATAAATATATAACAGCTTATTTTATCGTGCTCAGCTTTAACTTTACCCGCTGGCAGAACGCACAGATGGCCAGAAAGTAAGTCTAATCCTGACAGCTTTTAAAACTTTTGGGTTCATTTTCTTTGACTTAATATTGGATGTGTATAAACATACCAAAACTACCAAAACCAAAAATGTACCGATTTTTAGCAGCGTAGAAGTGTTGTGATTGGATCTTACCACAAGTGTGTCATTTGCTAAATGTCATACACTGTATATGTTTACTGATGGAACTGTAATCCAGTATAGATGTGTGTGACATATAACATTTAGGTGTTGTAATACTTTTATTATATGCCAACTTCGCCACTTCTCAAAATAAACATTTTAAACTGTCACTGAACTTAATGTTTCAGCTGTTAATATGAACTGTCACCACATAATACTGCTAACTTCATTTATGAAAGGCTCCATTGTATCTCATATCTAGGGAGACTAGGGTCTGCGTGATGTAACACAGTGAAACACAATAATAACCTGACAGAGGCAATCACTTCTCTCCCTTTCCCCTGTCTTTCTCCACAATGAGTTTTCCTGGGAAAAAAAGCCTCATTTCCTCAGCCGCAGAGATTTCATTAGCCAGGCTCTATTGTCTGAATGCAAACAACTGTTCTCAAGCAAAGGTGCGGGCACATACGGTATACACATAAGCAAACACACATAAACACTTACACACCAGCTCACACTCACACAAGCACACACATACATGAACAACCTCTCTCAGATTTGGTATTGAGGTTATGTTGAGCACAAATCTAATTGTCAGGTTGTGATTGTGTTAGCTCTCTGTTCATTTCTCCCTTTTGGTTTGTGACATTTTTCAGTAATCGACTTTTGAGAGTGTAACCTGACAATGAGCTAGAAAATGTGTTGCTCAGTATTATCTTTATTCTTCAGATATAACTGCTTCAACACGGAGCATTTTAATTTGATTTGCTGGTGGAAAAAACAGTTTTGGTCACATCCAGCAATAAAATACATCCAATACTCAGACGTCCAAATGTTACATATTTGTTTATGCCCTTTGAGAAAAGCATAAAACACTTTTGGCAGATATTTTGGAACATATATTTGTTACCCTCAATATGGTCTAGGGCTGCTGTACTACTATTACTACTACTCTACTAGCTTTTATATGCAGAGTACCAGTGCTCTGTTCTCTATGTGTCTGAGAGCTCTTCCATCCTCAAGGCTCTCCCCCCCAAGTGGGCTCAGTCAGCTCTGACTGGTTTACAGGTAAAGTCTGTGGTGATTGATCAGTTCAGCTGCCCTGTGCAATATTTTGAACAACCCTGCATTCATTCTAATGTCTTTCCTTTGCAATGGGCTTGCGACCATGAGCCAATGGACTTAAACTGATGACAAAACAATGGTAGGCCATCACACTGGTAGGTCTGGGGAACAAGACATTTTAGGCAGCTGCTGGGTCACATAGAAGAGTAGTGTGAGATATCCTAATACGGCAGACTTTTTTTCTTGTTCATAGTCTTGCTCTGTCATACAGAGGAGACATGCTAATACATTAAAGAACACAAAACGTAAAGAAAAAAGTATATGGGCACTTTAAGTGAACCCTCAAATGAACGTTAACACATGGTTACCTTAAAAATAAGAGAGTAAAGTCCCAATGGTTAAAATATTAACCGGGCAACAGTTGAGCAGTGGTCTTAATGTGTTATCTTGATAAAGGTGTTGCCAGCAATGTTTATGCATTAGGCTTTACCATCCTGTTTTATGAACTGTGCTTAACCCTCAATTTTTGTAATCATGATGGATGAAATTGATTTGCTATTTTTCATGGAGGTAGAATGTTGGCTTGTAAAAAAGGAAAGAAAAAAAAGTTATCAGTAACAACAACAATCAATCCTTTCATGTAATAGTTTAGACATTTTGAGATCACCAACGTTTCCTAAATAAGCCTGCCCTCACTGTTTTTGTGTGTCTGTCTTGCAGGATGACTCAGTCGTGCATCACATGGCTGCTAAAGTCATAGAGAACATCTCTACTGTTATCTCTGGCCCCTCACATCCCCTAACTACTGCGGAGACCGGCTCTGCCCTCTGGTACCTGTTTACCCACTCCACTGTGGAGGCAGTCAGAGTCACTGCCATCTCTGTGAGTTTGCATGCATGGAAGCACATTTACATAGACAGTGGTTTGTACAGTTGCATCATATAAATATGAACATCTTCGTGTGGCCAGGAAACACAGAAATGCATCAGACACATATAAACTGCCAAGACCTACGGCTGTTAGCTCAAGCAAAAATATGTTTCAAATATTTTAGTGGGCTTGTCCTTATTTAAATGCCCCATGTGCTGTGGCTGGATTTATAGCTGCATTTGTTGTGGTTTTTTTTTTTTTGTAACCATAGGTTATAGTTCAAGAGCAGCATATTTTTCTTTATTTTAAAATCTCTTTCTTGATAACTGCATCATATTTATCTGTGTCTGTGTCTCCAGTCTCTTTCTAGGCTTACCCGGGTGGTCCCAGCAGTCTTCTTGGCAGTGATTGACACATGTGGCCCTGCAGCTATTTTAGAGGCTATAGGTGGAACAGGGGCTAGGGTGCAGCAGCACCTGCTCACTGCTATGGGTAGTGCCCTGCTCACCTCACGCATCCACACACATCGTGTCACACAGAATAAGGTAATGTGCTTACCATGTAGGAATTTCAAATTATGATGTAAAATTTAAGAATAAATACAGTGTATACAGATTATATCTGGTCCACCAGATACAAACAATCATTCTACTTTAATGTAATGTTTTATTGAAATTACCGCAGAGAAATGTGTATTTTTCACATCATCATATTTTTTATCGTCACAGGGTAGTAAGGTTAGGCCATGTGGACTTAAAAATTATGTCCCAATATTTGTCAGTAAGCGAATATACACATTATAAATCTCTCAATACTTACTTACTGCAAATAAAGAACAAAATATCAGTTTCAATTGAATCCAAGTCAAACACAAAGAAAATGCAGTAGTATGGAAATAGCACATCAAGGGTTTTCTTGATAGCACAAATAACTAGAAAAGCACTCTGAGAATGCAGACCTCCACCAAGCAGCTCAGTTACTCCCATAAATTGTGATCTTCACCCAAGATTAAAGTGCTATATTTATTTTATACACATATTGTGGAATGTAAAATATCAATCAATGATGGCTGTCCCCAGTGTAAACAGTCGTATGTAGTATTCTGTTTATCTGTACTTCTGACTTGTGTTATGGCACTAAATCAGTCGTATACACAGTATTGTTCAACTTGCTGCCATACTGTTATTTAGTTTTTGCATAATCTTGCTAACAGACAAACAAACAGACAGACAGACAGACTCCGGCGAAAACATAACGTCCTTGGTGGAGGTAGTTAATGGACACCTGTGACATAAACTGTTTTTTGCTTTACGCATATTCAACTCACTTTAGTATGCTAGAGGTAAGTGTACCAAAATGGTATAGTCATCTTTACATATTTTTACAAGTGGTCCTGGGTGAAAAAAAGTTGCGACCCCCCTGGTTTGGGCATTTCACTGCAAAAATTACTATAAGTGACATTAGCAATATTAAACATAAAAAATTATATTACTACCAATATTGTGTTATGAAGTTGTTTTATCTGAAAAGTGTAAGTATTGTTCAGTCCTACTATGTAGGGTTAAATTTCGGAGGCTGATGAGGAAAAGCCAATTATGATGAGGTTTTTCTACAACATGGATGAAAATAAAACTGCAGCAGCATGAGCAGCAAATGAAACAAACTCTAGTCTTAAACCATTACTTTGTGCTTCCTCTCTTTCTCTCTCTTACTGTATCCCTCTCTTTCTCCTTTTTTTTCTCTGTCTTTATTCCACACGGTTCATGAACTAATGCTGAACTGTGCATGAACTAATTTGTCAGGAATTACTTAGTTAATTTTTCATAAGACAGCCCATCTAGTGTGTGTGCAAAGTGCTAATCTTGGTGATGCAGAAGGGGCTAAAATTGATTTGAAGGTTTTTAAGTTGGAGTCTGGCATTGGTAATTGACTCTGAACTGAATTTATTTGCATTGAGCATCTCCAATTTAACACCAGAATACAAACTTAGTGCTTCAACTCTGCTCTAATTATACACTGAAATGCATTCGCCCCCCTCCCCCCCTCTGCCTCCCCACTCTCTCTCCCCTGGCACAAAGACAGACAGTCCAAGAGTTTGTTTACACAGAACTCTGTCTGTTTATGCGTGTGTATGTGTGTGTTTGTGCACGTTTATGTGTGAGAGTGATTGTTTGCGTGTTTGTGTGTGTGTGTCTGAAACACGCTAATTTGTGGAGTGTGTCAGTATCTGCGCTAATTGGCTGAATGAATGTGCCGCAGCCTTCTACTTCAGCAAAGCATTATGGGTAGTGGGGAGGGACTTATCAGCCAGGCGCACACTACTGGGCTTTGAAATTAATTAACTTTCTGTGTCTCCCTCATACACACTGAGGCATGCACATTATTTCACATTAAGTCACACTCAGACTGAGTGAGTGTATGTGTGGTGCTGGTGATAATGATAATGGTAATGAATGTTGGCCAGTTATAAATTTTTCCAAACCTCTTCTGCTGCTGAGTTTATGCTGAGTGAATGGATGTCTAAAGTAGCTGTAGGCATACAAGTTTGCTTCTGTGTGTCAGCTCAAGTGTTGTGTGTGTGCCTGTGTTTTTGTGTGTTTTTGTGTGTGTTTGCATGCTGTGATAATGTGGAGTCTGAGCTGATTAAGTTTAAGCCTGTTTGTTGTCGCAGTGACAGAAAATGTACTTTTTTCTGGACACCTTAGGCCAAATGTTAAATTGAATAATTTCGTATTAATTTGAATATATTACATGGATATACTGCTGTTATATCTTTTGATGAGATAAACTTTGAACACAGTGCTGCATACAGTCGGCAAACACTTCCTCTCTTCTTATTTCTTATCAAGCCACCAGTATATGTGTGCTATGGTCCTGCATTAACATTTTTGTGATGTTTTGCAGGGGTAAAGTCTGCACCAAATACCTGACTTGTATTTAAATCATACAAAACACTGTACCTTAGACTATAAAACAGCAGAAACATTCACAACCTGTCGAGAACTTTTGCTTTATTCCTGTGTGTGTTTGTGTCTTGTAGGATTTGGTGTTGAAGGTGCTGCGCTGTCTCGAGAGTCCGTCCACTGTTACAAGAGCCAAAACACTCCTACTGTTACTGCTTCTGATACAAGACAATACACACACGCTGCTGTATTGCTGTCAACACAGGTGAGAACTCACACCAACAAAAATGCCAGAAACGGTGCCAACTGCTTTTAATTTTTTAGCTCATGTGACTTCAAGCTCCTTTCTCTGTGTTGACTTTTTTATTTAATTTTTTTCATAAATGCAATGACTTAATGTTAGTTCCAATTGAATTTATGTTATACTTCACTGTTTCACTTTCTGTCTTTTGTTTCATCTGTGTATATTATGCTGCACTTTTATTTTTAAGCTTCTTTTAAGCCCCTTTTATAGCTTTATCTCCTCTGTATGTTTTTTATTTGTTAATAGTTTTAAATGTATTTTGAGCATTTTGTGCCTTTATTGATAGGAAAGAATGACAGTAGGCGCGCTGGTTTGGTGGAGTGGTTAGCAACCAGGCACCCCGTGTACTTGCTTCTGCCGGTCCAGGTTCGAATCCTGCCTGTGACCAGTTTGCAGAGTGTCTTCCCCTACTCTTTCACCCCCTTTCACAAGCCTATCCACTGTCTCTCTCCTATCAATAAAGGCATTAAATGCCCAAAAATACATTTAAAAAAAAAAAGAATGACAGTAGATAGGCTTGTGAAAGGGGGTGAGAGAGTCAGGGAAGACACTCTGCAAACTGGTCACAGGCTGGATTTGAACCCGGACCTGCAGAAGTATATGTATATAGCACATGCATGATTGCTAGCCACTCCGCCAAACCAGCACCCCAATAGATTTATGTCATTTTATAACTTTTCTTTTTTTCTTGTTTTACTGTTTCCATTGCTTTTTTCTCATTCTTATTGTCTCCTGTCTTCTGCTTCTGTCTCTTTTTTATTGCCTTTTCTCTTTATCTTTTGATTTTGGTCCTTATGGTCTCACTTTATGTTGCTGGATTTTAGTATTATCTGGGTTTTTATGATGCAAGAACAGGTTCCAATTGTAGGGGGGGAGGAGGGAGGAGGGGACCCAGGGAGTTGTCATGGGTGGTCCAGGTGGGGTTTTGGGAATATGGTGGGCCTTGATTGTCATCTGGGACTGCTCCAGGGTGTCGGCACCTTCCTTTGGGGTGTAGTTACGCACTGAGTTACTGCACTTCTCTGTCCTTGCGGCCTGGGGGGACGTAGGCTGATGCCTGTTGGTGTGGTCTCTGGTGTTTCTGGCCCTGTGGGTCCGGGGCCCTTGTATTTTCGATCCATATGACTGGGTCTGGATTGTTGTGCCCACTTTGGGATCAAAGGTTCTCCTCTTGACTCATATTGTGTTTTGTTTATTCTGCTGTTTGTGTATGTTTTTCAGAGTTCTTTGATTCAAATTGTGCTTTTGGTTGGTTAGTTCCTTTTGTCCTAAAGCTCTTGTGCTTTGTCTTCTGTATTTTACTGTCGAAGCACTTAGTAAATCCTTGTTGATAAAAGTGCTATACAAATAATGTCATACTTGTTATTGTTAGTTATTGATGTCTCTTGCAAAGTTGTGTTTAATGAAACAAATGATTTTAAAATCCCCAAGTTAATCAATTTAAAAAGAATCATAAATGATGGTAATGTTTATTGGATGCATCCCTCTCTGCATCCATCAGCCTTTCTTTGCATGCAGGTTTTTTGTACCCATATGCCAGTAGGGGCCAAATTTTAATGTAAATTTTTTTTTTTTTCAGAGCAATATTCCCTAAAACTTTCAGCACAACTTAAACCAAACTGGTCGCATTGCTCTTTGACTTTTTCTTTGTTAGTACAAGAATTTTTACGTTTTTTGAAGACAACACAAAATAATTTGCAGATAATGAAAATACCAGTTATTTTATAATTTAAAATTTTTGCACGGATTTTATTAAGCCAGTGACTAATCATGGCAAATAATCATGATATCAATATCAGTCAAAATAAGCTTGTATATAAATTTTTACATTGTCAAGCAGCCCTAACGTGTACTTCATTTTGGGCCTGATCTACTAAGATCCTAAATATCAAGTGCTAAATTGCGTGTGCAATCACTTGGCGTGTTCTGTGCAATCTACTATGACTGCATGCACAATTGATAACAGGCACAAAAGTGGTGGGGACCGCCCACTTTAAATGAGGATTTTGCACGTGCTACTGGCTATCATGAAGGAGAGTTAGAGAGAGCAGAGTGGCTGTAAATGAAAAATGAAGTTTGAAGCCATGGAGTCAGAGGCAAATAAACACACTTGCAGTACCTTTCTTTGCTGTCTGGCATTTTGACGGGCAATGTTGTCACTTTTCCCTCATGCCATATTTTTAACCACCATATTTAATTTTCCTTTTTGATTACAATTTGACATAAACTAAATGACAACATTCATATAGTTAGACAACTTCATCACCAATAACCAACCGTGTGAAAAGCAGTCTCGTAGTTACGCACACACAAACCACGCAGGTACTCTTGCTTTTTTACGCACTGACAGCGTCACACTCTCCACACACTGACGACCTCTAACTCAATGTCAGTGTGTGGAGAATGTGATGCAGTTCATTCTGAGTGACAAACAGAGCTATGTAGATCTTTTTCACATAGGTTTAATGACCTCCTCCATGTTGTAGAGTACATAACAGAGAGGGTTTACTTTTTGTGTGTGTCTGCATGAGTATGATGGCACACTGGATTGTCCCTCTTTTTCCAGTCCATCATAATGACAGACAACCTCCAAATCTTTCCATCATTCATCAAAAAATGTAGTCAGTGACAGAAAATATTTGGTAAATGTGACCCCTCTTTCTCGCCCCAATGACCGCAGCATTCTGTGTATAACGCTATGCCTTTTTTGAACTTTTCAAATGTACTAAATTTGGACTGAAAAAAACCGACCACATTCAGATAAATCACATTGCTGATGCTAAATGATTACATTTGCATCTCCTCCTCCCAGTATTTTGTGCACTCTAACAATCTGCACGTATTCTGCATATTCATGAAGGTAAACATGCTAAATGGACTGCGCTTGCTATTTTGCTTGTTTGACAGCCACGACACTCAGTGCACCAGGTTAGCAGACCAGCTTTATGTGGGCTAACAGGTTTGGTTATGTTTTTATACATGCAAACCTTTAGTAGGTCTGGCCCCTCATGTCTTATATCTAACCTGACATGCCAGATAGACAGTTCCATATAAAAATATTTCACTAATCCATCTGGGGAGGAGCCCTGCGAATATGTTTTCAGGGGCAGAACCTCCAAAAACAACAGCAGCTTATGATTGTACGATCGTTTGGCTCATCACATTCATCAAGGACCAGTCCATAACAAGCAGCGCTGCTATGATGTAGCATATGTAGCTACCCATTCACAATACAATGGCCTGCATTTTAATTGGACTCATCACTATTTGCTGTCCACTTTTCAAATAAACCATATGCCTATCTGACTGTTAGTTACTGACAGTTAAAACCTGTGCTGGTACACTCACACTGGGGCCAGTAACAGTCCTCTGCTCAAGCAAAGCCCACCTCATCCAGCGTGCCAGAAGAGCCTGTACCTCACATCCCCTCCTCACATCTTCTTTGTTGAAAGATCCATGAGCAGTGCATTTTAAAAGGTTGCTCAAATACTCATGTTTGGGCAGTTTTCAGGGGTGCATGGGGGGCAGAATACCAGGGCCCTTTTTGTAACTCAATCTACTAAGTAGTTTAAAGTAAAAAAAATACTGCATGGCCATTCTTTGAAGTGTCTTTTAGCCCTGTTGCCCATAATTGTGTTGGGTTGAGAGTCCATTGTGATAAATTTATCACCTTGGATAATAGATGTCCTGTTGCCCAATGCATGACTTCACCTCACAGTTTTGGCTAAACCTCAAAGCAGCGTTTGAATACTGTGAAATTGATTTGTCTTAATCTGTTAGACTTTCTTTTTCATCATTGGTAACATGCAGTTGCCCTCTAATCTGTACTTCATTCAGCTGATAATATCTGATCACATGTAACCATCCAGCATCTCTGTTTTCTCCAAAACAGTAAAGACAAGCATTTCTAGATCTGAAGAGAATTTTCGAAAGCTTAAAAATGTGTCCTGTAAAATCAGCATCTTTATGTGGACTGAGAGAAAACAGCTTGAGTGTCAGCAAACGTAATGTAGTGGTTTACAATAAACTGAGGGTAAGATACATTAGAATATTAACCCACACATTTGACCGAACTTGCTTTGTGTTTGATCTTGTAGCAGAGATTTTACATTCTTTTACATCATGGAGAGTTTTCCTTTCAACTCATCTGTCTGATATTTAAGCTGACTCTTAAAGAAGGGGGACTTGCTTCACAAAAAGCTGCTCTGAAAGCGCTTGTACTCTGTGTAACCTTTGCATTAAGTAGCACAGCAGCTGAGGGAATGATAATATAAATGTATGTACCCTGGACATTCAGCTCAGTTTGTGTTGCTCTGTGTTGTAACTTTGCTGGAACTTCAAATGCTTCATTAGCTGGTTGTCCTGTGTTTCACCCCACACAGACTTTCACTGCAGCTGTAAATGTGCAGAGCCCACATGATCAGATGCATATGCATGATATATATTCATATGTACACAGCAGTTCCCTGGTGATTTATGAACATGTGGTGTTTCAGTTTGAGAATAATGACCCATATTACTGACATGTAGATTCTAATTGCTGACTCTCTCACAGCTTTCTTTTTCTAATGCTGTCTCCAAATGTTCTATAGAATTGCTATCTACTTTTTCACTGTCAGCTGTTGTGTTTCGGAGCTGCCAGGCTATACTGATTGAAGGATCATGAAACCAAAATATTTTTTGTGCATTATCTTTAACAATAAAGTGCTAAACCAAACCAAACAAGTTATGACAAAAAGATTTAAAAATGAGTAAAAAATACCTTTAAACTTTGCTGGCTTGGTAGTGGTGTTATTTCTAAACTTACCTACCCCCCTACTGTAGTCCAATAGAAGAAAAATTCTGGACCTAGGTTCATAATTTTTTTACATTTGTAAACCAGTGCTTCCCAACCGTTATTGGACAATGGCCTGGTTTTATGTAATGCATTACAAACAACAAAGATGGTGACAAACAGACTTGTTGTGCATAGTATACCTCACCAAGGGCTTGTTTCTAAGCCCCAATAAAGAGACAGGATCACAGGATTTTTTATCAACTGCTTTAAAGTGACATTTAGGAACCAAGTTGGCTGGAATTCATTAGTTGTCACAGTGACTGATTAAACCACAACTTCTACAACTACTGCTTCAAGTACTTCTGAATGCAGGAGAAAATGCTGTAAACCACATTATACAGTGCTGATAGTGTGTGTTTAGTCATCAGTCCGAGCTGATCAGATGTTTCTATTGATTATTAAAAGGCATTTTCTTTTAGTTCTTACTTTTTTTTATTAGCTCTCACCTCTGAATTTAATTTTTCCACACTATGCACTCATGTTGAGGTGAATACCTTGACTGTCTTCAGGCTACATACACTATGCAGAGTCAAATATGTTTACAGCAAAATTCAAAGCACAGGCAGACAAAAGTTCTTTGCTCATTAAGGTGGTGGAAGGGACAGAAAGTCTGTATGTAAAGTCTGTGCTGTCAGTCTGCACAGACAGTAAGTATCTGGTCATCTTTTCAAAGTAAAACACCATTCGGTCTTCTTTTTCAATAAATAGTAATGAAATTAATACATTTAGGGCTAGATTCTCAAAAGGATTGCACTGCTTTTGCGACTGCTAAACCTGTGCAAATGACAGAAAAAAATAGTGCACGATCCAAAAAGCATACGCAAAGAGTGAAATGCAAGCAAAGTGAACTCAAACTGCACTGCTGCTCCTGGCTGCGCCAGTCCAATTTGCATGCATGTAAATTAGGGAATATTCATGAATTCAGCGCAAAATTACCGCCTCATATGCAAATGAGCCTTGTTGCAAATACAACCTAATCCTCAAAGACCAGCGCTAACTGCCACGTGCAGTTGAGCGGTGCAAATTATCGCCTGTGAGACTCGTTTATTAAATTCATGCAATTTCTCTTTCTCTCTCTCTCTCACTCAAAATGTTATGAAATTGCACTGAGTTGGTGGTAACTGTGGTAACTGTGGAGCAGAGCCTATACAAGGGCCGTCATGCCTGGACTCTCTGGTAATCATGGCAGTAGTGATTGTAGCCAGGCGAAGGTAGCAGGGCTCGCAAGATGGCAGGCGCACACAAGAAAGGATTTATCGGAGGAGAGTATCACTTTTTGATTGAAGTTACAATGAAATAATTTGCAGATAGCTGTTGTCAGGGCAAGATCCTTGCTCCACTAAATGACATCTAGGATGACAGTAATATAGCCTATTGTGTACGTCTCTACAAATATTCCACCATTTTTAAGCAAACATGAGTAATTTGTCTAAATACAGTCTTTAAAAAAGAAATTCAATGACCCCCCCCCCCCCCGACCACTTTTTGGTCATTTGACTTGTATTTTCTGCATTTGTTTTAGCTGTTTCAACAACAAAGGCCAAAAAAAATTTGAAAAACAAACGGGATGAACGAGAGAAAAAAAATGACAAAATTAGACACTTATGGACATATGGTCCTTTGACCACTTTGAAGCACTTTGTGGTCATAATACATAATTTCAATTTTCTTTCTTAAGGGGCACAATTAATCCTTTGATATTTATCCACTTGGCGGCTGTGTCTCAGGTGATAAGGGTCGTCCGCTAAATGCCGAGTGCTTCTCTAAGTAAGGGGATAAATCAGTAATACCCAAAACAAAGCAGAGAAATAAACGCAACTCAGCTTCTCATCCTGACAATAGTAATTCAGGGGCCTCAGTGGTAGGTCAGAGTGGGCTTTATGTTGACCTAAAGACAGGACCAAGAACAGCTCTGCTCTAACATAAATAGTTCAGTCCAAAAGATTTAGGACGATGGACAGCTCCGCGTCGACTTGTTTATATATATATTATGTTTTTTATTTATCATATATTTATATTATTAAAAGATCATGAGGACAATATAATAAATGATAAATAAATCAACATAGAAAGCCTGAACCGTTTCTGGAAACATGTGTTAATCATTAATATTAAAATTATCAAAGATAATTTAAAAAAAAGATGATAAATATCATTATAAAATCAATATTTATAACGGGCCACCACCCTGTTTCCAGGGACCGATAACCAAATTGGCAAAAGTAGGATTTCAGTCTCAGAAGCTGTGAAGAAGTCTAACATAGTTCGAGCACTCTGACTGTTATGAATCCAGCAAATATCACAGTTATACCACAATAAACACAAACAACGACAGATTAAACTATAATAAAGTTTATTTAAAGCAATAATTATTCAGAATAACATTACTTATGATAAACCATTATAATTTAAGTTATAAGCAAACATTAAACTACTAACTACAACTAATAAAAGGCAGTAACAACAACATCAATGACTACAATGACTGCAGCAGCAGTACCCATAACATTACCACAGCAGCAACAGTAAATGCACTCATCAATGATAGAGTTAATGTGTGTGTGTGGGAAGGTGAAGGAGAAAAGGGAGTGGCTAAAGGGGTCACGTGAGAGAGGGCGTACCCTGGACCAAAATGGCGGCAGAGAAAGCTCTAGAGCCAAGAACCAAATGTTCGTAACTGTCCAAACAGTTGCACTGCTTATCTTAGCCCTAGCCATGTTGTTTGGAAGAAGATTGTACCTATGAATTTAAACTTCACAGCCAAACCTGAGCAAGCACAAGTAAGTTTTGGAACTTCTGATTTACTATCTATGAGTAGCCTCAATTCTCAGTGGCCTACAACTGGTAAACAACAGTATCACTACACAATAACAGAACCAGTAAACCGAAGTCTATCTGGTCTGGTATTGGACTTTCAATCAGTGGTACGCTATTTATCGCTGATCACAGGTTAAGGTCCAAAATAAAAGCAGCACAAATAAAACACAAATAAAATAAAACAGGTCTCATGAACACAAAAGCAAATTAAAAACACTCTAAACTAAACTGTCTCTGCCCAGACATAAGCCTCTTACTTTGAGTTGCTCAGACCATAAATTTGCCGGTGAGGAAAGTCCGCTGTAGAAGTCCGCCGTGTGAGCTCTGAGTCCACCGCTGTGTGCTGGATCCGCCGATGTGCGCTTATGTAGTTTATTGCTGTCCAATAAAATCCTTAACTCCTGCACTTAGAGATGGTTACAAACACACCACTGCACCTTTACTGCAGCTCTGCGCTCTCGTCCTCTCTGGGCTGCAGCTGTGCGCTCTGTCCTCTCTGGGCCGCTGTAGTGCGCTCTGGATCCTGGCGGTGCGCTTGCTCTGGGTCAAAAAACATAAACAAGTTCAGGCGGTCAAGTTCAGTATCATTTTCTGGAACAATATTGTGTGATTTTGCCCTTGTTGAAGGGCATTTCTGGTAACAAATGCTGTTATTAGGCCTATCAGGAATACAAATTTTGCTGGACAATAATTGTCCAAAAATTATTGACGATAAAAGCGATATTGTATCAATATTATTTACGATTTTTTTCAGCCTGGGTGGTAAAAGAAAAGCAACAAGCTTGTTGAGTGCTTCCTTTTAGGACAGTTCAGTTACAGCAAGAGCAGCAGCAGCTGTTAACTGAAACAGACTATTGGAAGGTCAAGATCTTTTAAATAAAATAAATTAAATAATATAATACAGTGGGTTTTCCTGGCAGGGACCAATGACAGTGCAGAGTTTTGATTTGAAAAAGTTCACACCTATGAAAATGAAATGGACTCTCTTTTAGTTTGCAGGTTACATGCAGGCCTCGCTATTGTCTTAGGCCCACATGGAGTACAGATCCCAACATAATAAATGATAAATAAATCAACATAGAAAGCCTGAACCATTTCTGGAAACATGTGAAAACAACAACAAAACGTGAATGCCAAATAAGGTCATTATAAATGACAATTATTTTTCTTTCCTGCCTCTTAATTGCCATCATTTGGGAGGCTGCTCAGGCTGATTCCCCCCCTTAAAACAGAAGCATTTCTGGCCTCAAGAGCAGCAGCAGTCCTACTCATAGCCCCATCGTCTCTGCATGACTCGCCTGCATTAGTGCTCCCAAGCCTAAATTTTTTTTATTTTTTATTTTAACTGAACTGTTTTGAACTGAGCAATTCAGCTGACGTGAACTACTTGCTATAGCTGCAAGTTCAGGTCTTGTACATCGCTGTTACTGTTTATTGTTCTTGTGCCGTTTTTTGTTTTTGCTGCTCAGTGTAAAGGAGACGTCAGTCTCGACGTCCCAAAGTTTGCAGGACAAAGACACCTATATGCCATGGGAATTATTGCAGTCAGAGGTGCAAAGTGCGCTCAGATGCCAGACTGTGTGGGCGTGTTTGTGCTGGCAATTTCTTTTGAGGATAAGGTGCTACAACAGGGCAGATTGCGTGAGCTATTTCTGCGCAAATGATGGCGCTATTAGCAGGAGCAATCTTTGTGGACCTGGCCCTTAGTTTTTCTGCTGCCAAGAACCAAATGTTCTGTAACTGTCCAAACAGTTGCACTGCTTATCTTAGCCCTAGCCATGTTGTTTGGAAGAAGATTGTACCTATGAATTTAAACTTCACAGCCAAAACATAGCAAGCACAAGTAAGTTTTGGAACTTCTGATTTACTATCTATGAGTAGCCTCAATTCTCAGTGGCTATGTTAAACCACACACTGTATTTTTTTTACATTCATTCATTTTAAGAGGTTTTGTAGATTTATGCAGTCTTCTGCTTCTCCATTATGAAGGTATACCCATGTAAGTAAGCAGAGTTCACACAATGATGTGAGACACTGGAAAAATTATAGTCACACAAAGTATATTTGGGAGCCATTTTTCGTGGCCTTTAAAAAAAAAAAAAAAAATCATTATTTACATGCACCAGGAAAAAAATTAAAAAGTACATTAAAGAGACATCCATTAGTAAACTCAGACCATAAATTTGCCAATTTAGGTGCAGAACTTTGAGGTAAGAATCAAGCTTCACATGCTGTTATTTCAGACCTTTTCTGTAGTTTATTGCTGTCAATAAAATCCTTAACTCCTGCACTTAGAGATGGTTACAACACACCACTGCATCGACAGTAGGCCTGTGCACACACACATAACTGAATGCTGAATAAAACGTTAAGAAAGACCTTTACTGTAATGTAGGGTCCTTTCTGAGCATACTGCTGATGTATATGTTAAAAAAACATAAACACATAAAAAGCAAACCTGCAGAGAAAATCAAGGGGTCAAACCCACTTGGCACCTCAAACCCTCACCAAGTTCAGTATCATTTTCTGGAACAATATTGTGTGATTTTGCCCTTGTTGAAGGGCATTTCTGGACAAATGCTGTTATTAGGCCTATCAGGAATACAAATTTTGCTGGACAATAATTGTCCAAAAATTATTGACGATAAACGATATTATTGTCAATATTATTTAGATTTTTTTTTTCATTTTTTCATTAATGTAATTATAATATATGTCAGAATAAAGTGAGTACACCATATCAAAAGCAAGAGAGTATTTAAATGTAATTGGAAGGTCAAGATCTTTTAAATAAAATAAATTAAATAATATAATACATTTAACAAACAAAAAAGAGAAAAATAAAAACAATGAAAATGAAATGGACTCTCTTTTAGGAAAAACTGCATGTAAATAAAAATAATTCTACTAATGAAAAACAATAAAAAATAGACCCTGTCTCTGTAAAGAAAAAACGAAACTCCAATAAAAACACACACAAAAATAAAACCAATAAAAGGGAGTTTATACAGTTCCTGAATTGTTTGTTACATGTGCTTTCTTCCAGTCAATCCGTACTGTCTGTCAAACATTTGTAACATTGCTGGCTTTTCAACCGTATTGAAGGGCTGCATTTCTTCATGTTGTGTATGACACTGTCTGTGAGCGCAAATCATTTACTTTGCAGACCAAACGCCTCAGCAAGCGCTGACTGTCAAGGAAGGAGGCTCCCCTACACCTCCCCTTCTCTGTCGCCACTACTTTCAAACAAATGCGACATATTGGCTTGTCTGTGTTCATGGGCTCACACTTTGTTCATTACTCCCGCCAAGGAGGTTGTGTTTTCAGGAGAGTTTGTTTGTCTGTCTGTCTGTGAACAAAATAACTCCAATAGTTATGGATGGATTTTGATGCATTTTTTTGGAAATGTTCAGCATGGGAAAAGGAAGAAGTGATTCAAGTTTGGTGTTGATCCGGATCACCATCTGGGTCCGCCATGACGAAAAATGCAAGTTTTGTGAATAACTACTGAACTAAAATAGATATCATTATGAAACCGATTGCTAATGGTATGTTTTCATGGTCAAGAAATCTAAATATTTGCATGAAATAAAGGTAGGACTAATATTTATGGTAAAAATCACAATATGGGAGAGGACTATGGTGCTGGCGGAGGTCTGTGCTCTCCGAGTGCTTTTCTAGTCCTGTTTAAAAACAAAATATTCTGGGGTGCTGGTTTGGCGCAGTGGTTAGCACCCCATGTACATGCTTCTGCCGGTCCAGGTTCGAATCCCGCCTGTGACCAGTTTGCAGAGTGTCCTCCCCTGCTCTCTCTCCCCCTTTCACAAGCCTATCCACTGTCTCTCTCCTATCAATAAAGGCACAAAATGCCCAAAAAATATACTTTAAAAAAAAAAAAAAAAAATATTCCCTCACTGGGGCTGTGGCAACCGGCTTAAGAACTGTATCTTCCGTGCCATCATTCATATCAGTGTTTATTTCCTCGTTACTCCTCAGGATGCTCACTTCAGCTCTCTCCGTGTGTATGCGCGAGCGGCCCCGCCTCCCCCCCAAAGATTGCATCAGGGACAGATGCTCACTCCGCTATAAATCCGCTATAGAACCGATGCACCCCGGTGTTACGAAAGATGGACAGAGTGAGCCATCTTCTCATTGAGCCTCTTTGGTAGAAAGAGAGAAGGAAAACAATCACCCATGCACGTGTTAGTTTATCGAGGCCGGTAAACTTACCAAGGACATTTTTATTTATCGTTCGGTTAATTAATTTATTGATTATCGTGACAGGCCTAGCTGTTATACAACTCAGCCTTCGCTAACCTCCCTCAAAGCATTCAAACTAATTCCATGATTCACTAACATTTTCCCTGTTCACAGTGCAACACAGCTCTGCAGGATCTTGAGAGAGCATGGTACAGCACAAATAACACACACGCAGTGACACATGCACACAAACACAGTCTTGCTGGCTCTGCAAGTTGTCTTCTCACCTGTATTGAACCCCTGACACCACCTCTCATGACAGAATAAAGAGGGGTCAGTTCATTTCTCCAATTCACTTCTGCAGCATTCACAGTGAAGGTGAAACATCACAGGGGCATAAATATTATGATGTGAAACTGTACTATGAATGCAGCTAATTTCTACCAGTGCCCTCTCTGGATAGTCTCCCCCAGTGGCTACTTACTGCCTGTGGTATCTGGTGTTTGTGTCTCTTATCAGCCCTTTACACAAAAATCCTGCAATGGAGCCCCATCATCATTAAAACTCTTTAATTCTATCAGGATGTAACATCTCTCTATTCATGGTGCAATACAACTGTGATGGGCAACACAGCATATGCTGGAAAAATCCTGGAAGTACTGGAAAACTATCATGGAACCCCTGCACGGCTCAATTCCCCGATCTTTCTATGTATATCTATTCTCCTGTTTTCACTTTGAGTTGCATATGTTGTAGTAAAAGTGCTATATAAATAAACTTGCCTTGCCTTGCCTTCATTGCCGTACTTTTTCATCTGTAATAGTGGCACCAGGAAAATCATTTTTAGGTTTTTGTCACATTCGTACTATCAAGTGTTAAACTGCTTTATCTATATAGTGAGTCCCGTCTGTAGCTTCTGTGCATCGTTGAGAGATTAGAAAAGTAGCAGTTTTATTTTTCAACGAACAATTCTCAAATGGCTGCTTTGAGTCACGTGACTAACATTGAACATATACGTATGTGACTATTGTGAATTGCAATTAAAAGCAATTTATTTTTCAGTCCTATTTAAAATCAGATTTTTTTCCACCATTCATTTTTATTTCTGCGTTTGATGGGTATTCTGGTGGCCAGATGGGAAACTGTTGAGAGCCTGATGGGGCCCTAGGGCCACTGGTCCACACAGATAATTTGTGGGGGCAAATAAAGACATAAATATCAAGGTAAAGGGGTTTAATGACTGAATGCTGGCCTGTCATTTGGGACAAGTATTTTGTGTTATTTTAAAATAAGTCATATGGTACAGAGTAGGTACAGTATCATACTGTTGGAAAAACTTTCTTTGACTGCTATAAAAATGATCGGCATCACTGATAAATCACTGAGTCAACATCTTTAGAGCTGGGAAATACAGAAATAAAGCAGAGTCGTTACCCCATTAAGACTGGACATTTCTTTCTGACACTACCGCTTCATACCAGAGCCTCATCAAATTGATCTCTTGTCTGTACATTCTTATAAATAGATGTGAGTATAACTAATTCTTGAAAGTCACAAAACAGCTCCAGTTTACACATGAAACTAAAACAGGAAAGAGTTATTTTTGTTCTCTTCAGGTCTTTTTCTTTCCATCTCTTTCTCTAGCTCACATGCTCTATCTGTCTTCGAACTTGCTCTCCCTCTTTTCACTGTGTTCAAGCTGTCAGAGTTGACCTGCCTGTCTCTCTCCCACCGAGAACTCTGCATGATTCAACCACACACACATACACACACACGCACTCACACACACACAAGAACACGTCTTTCGCTCAGTCCTGCACTCACCCAGGCACGTTGTGTTTAATTAGCTCCTCAGTGGCATGAAAATATGTGTGTTAGCGTGTGTGTTTTTGTCAGTGGGAGATAACTTTCACAGGCCTCAGCGAGGAAGTGTCAAAATTGCCACTGGGAGTGGAGTGTGACGGCTTTCAACACATGCAGACACACACGCAGAGCTGGCCACTTGTAGGTCAGTCGTGTGTGAGTGCTTTGTGAGTCTCCCACTGCGAGTAACAGAGAGGTGGCGGTTTGTCTCTCTTTATTTAGCAATCAGAAAAAATAGCTGGAGGACTAACCAGAGAACACACAGGCAGAAGTCTAGCAGGGAGACAAATGTGTAGACAGACAGGTAGCAGGCAAACAGCTGGTGAAAGCTGGAGACAGGTAAATCACAACAGTATATAAAAAAACATGCCTTTATAATAGAACTTGATATATGATCAAAAAAGTATTGATTTTGCCAAAAAGGTTAGTTTGTAATTTAGACATGGTTTTGAACACCAGTTTATGTTTCAATCCAAGGCATGCTTGAGAAGAATGCACAGGCCCTTTCATTGAACCTTATCTGACAAATTTGGTCATTTGAGTTTAATTTGCTGTGCTGTTCAGGCTGTTATCATATCCCTAGTCTTCATAATAAATAGAGATGCACTTTGTAAATTCTTTTTTAACCCTCGTATGACCCCTGGACATTTTTGTCCATTTCCAAAATCCAAAACCCACTCACAGACAATCTCCCTCCTCACCGGAGTTGATTTTTGGTAAAGGAGTGTCACTGTGGGTTAAATTTCCAAAGCCCAACTTTCAGTGTGAAAATCAATTATTTGACTACGTAATGCATTTTTAACCTATCCATGAATCTACGTGGACAAAAATGTCCATTTTCTAGAAAGTGGTTAAAAAAAGGATACACATATTTCACATAATTTGAGAAAAATAAGTACACATATCCACAATAACAAATGGCTAAATGACAGGTGGACATTTTTGTCCACGAAGGGTCATGGATGGGATAAAAAGGCATTTCAGGGTCAAATGATGGATTTTCATGCTGAAACTTAGAGTCCTCAAATTTTACCCAAAATGAGCCTCCCTTGCCAGAAATCACACTCCTGTGACCTTTTTTTAGACACTATCCAGAAAATGGACATTTTTGTCCACGAAGGGTCATGGATGGGAGGAAAGTGCATTACACCATCAAATGATGGATTTTCACACTGAAACTTGGCATCCTCAAATTTAACCCCAAATTACCCCCACTTGCCAAAAATCATGTCCCTCTGACCTTTTACTGGACAATCTCTAGAAAATGGACAAAAATGTTCACTTGAAGGGTCAGGCGTGTAACTTTTTTGAAGGGTCACTCAAGGGTTAAGGTTTGGATTCCTGATCGATTGTAAGTAGTTATACATGTGAATGCACACATGAGCTTCCACATACACACATGGACAAAATTGTAAGTACCCTAGCAATAAACAAAAAAAACATGGTGGTCAGTGAAATAACTTGAAACTAACAAAAGTAATCATGAATAAAGTTTACTGAAAATCAACTGATGAAAGTCAATCATTGGTTTTGAAATGTGGTTCAACAGAATCATTTTTAAAAAATAAAACTAATAAAACTGGCCTGATCAAAAATGATGGTACCCCAAGAAAAGATTGAACATGATTTGACCATAGAGACATGTTAAACTAAGGCTGCGTTTACATGGCACCAAAAACGGTCAAATCCGGTAAGTTTTCTTTGCGTTTTGGCCTTGGGTTTACACTGAAACGCGTTGCATTTTGTCTGAAAACAGTAACTTTTGAAACTGGGCTCCGAGGGGAAAGTTTCCAAAACGCTCCCCATACAGCTGCGTGTAAACCCGCATCAGAGCGCAGTACTCTTACACATGAAGGCTGTGCGCGCATACCAAGAACAACAACAGCTTCGGCCATCTGCCGAGTAATGTGTGAGCCTCTTACCGTGCTTGGTTTGTGATCCAGACAAAACTATCCAGACAGATTAGTTGCCCGAACAGATTTGTTGTCCAGAAAAGAAACTTCTGTGTCTCTGTGCGTCTATTCACCATTGTTGTTTGTGAAAAGTTATTCTTCTTCGTTCATGTGTTATAGCAGCGCTGCCTCGCTGTGGACTTACATCGCCACCTACTGAACCTGCATGCACACTACAGCGGGTCCATACATCTGCAGCGTCGTCATCTGAACGCAGAAGAATTTGAAAACGCAAAGGAAAAATCTTTGCGTCTTTAAGTCAGGAGTGTCCATGTTAAAGTAGCCTAAGGTGTGTCCTGTAATTAGAATCACAGGTATCTTCAAACCTGTAATCAGTCAGTCTGCGTATTTTAAAGGTGAAAAGTAGTCACTGTGTTGTTTGGTATCATGGTGTGTACCACACTGAACATGGACCACAGAAAGCTAAGGAGAGAGTTGTCACAGGAGACTAGAAAAAAAATTATAGACAAGCATGTTAAAAGTAAAGGCTGTAAGACCGTCTCCAAGCAGTTTAGTGTTCCTGTGACTACAGTTGCACATATTATTCAGAAGTTTAAGGTCCACAAGACTGTAGCCAACCACCCTGGATGTGGCTGCAAGAGGAAAATTGATGACAAGCTGAAGAGATGGATCATACAAATGGTAACCAAAGAGCCCAGAACAACTTCCAGAGAGATTAGAGGTGAACTCCAAGGTCGAGGTACATCAGTGTCAGATTGCACCATCCGTCACTGTTTTTTTTTTTTAATTTTTTTTAATTGGCTGATTAAAAAAAAAAAAAAAAAAGACAGGGGAACCATAGAGGGGAACTGCCCACTGGGAAGCTTCCTATCTAGCCAAACTTCTTAAGCTGTGCTTTTGGCCATACGTAATACTTCCTTGAAATGACATTTGTCCAAAGAGAGTTAATTTAGCAACTTTCCTATGGTACAAGAGCCTCAAAGTCTAGGCAAACAGAAGCTGTGGGTGTTATCTTTGCATTTAAATAATGTCATGAAAAATCTGGTAGTTACAACATTATCTTTCTGGATTTTATTGGAAACCTAATAGACACACCAAAGATTTCTGTATTCAATGTAAGTGTAAACTCTGGAAACTAATATTTTATGCAGCTGTTTGAGGGAAACATGCTGCATTAGTAATCCTCCACTGCTGCTGCACCATTGCTACTCTGAGCTTAGAATCAATATTTGTTAACTAAAATGACCTTTCTGAATCTCTCTGAATGTGTTTACAATCATACTAATTGTGTGTGTGTGTTTGTGTGAGGGCGTGTTTTTCTATTACAACACATTCATGGGGGTGTTTATGTGTCAGTTTTGTATCAGTTAGCCATGGTAACCTTTCAGTTCTGCTCTGAATTTGTGAATATAATTTTATTGATTACTGTTCAATAAAAGAAGTCTGACAAGAATGAAAATCTTCTCTACCTCAGAGCCTCTCTGGCTGTCTCTATTTGCCTATTAATATATCCTGTCAAAAGTTAAAGCTCATTGACAGAAATCATCATATTCATGGGCCAACAACATTGTATCATTAAATCATTACGTTATTACAATGAATTTCTCATTTTGAGTTCAAGAGTAGAGTGCCCAAAAAAAGTCAGACAAATGATAAAAGCTCAGACATAGTAAAAGGACATCTGAGTATTGTGCAAAGTTTTTAAGATATCAATATGTTTATATTTCAGTATATACTGTAAACCAATATGATTCATTTCAGTAGTATTATCAATTATTGATGTTGAATAAGAAAGAATTTGATGCCAAGCCTGAGGCTAATTCAAAAAGATTGTTTACAGTAAAAATAATAATAATAATAATAATTTTATGCTAAATGAGCAGAAGATCATGAATCTCAAATTCTTACTTTAAATTAGAAACTAGCACGTTCATTACTTTTTAAAAGGAAACCTTTGTATTACAAAATCATTGGAAACAGAATACATTTTATTGACTGACTTGTGCTGTGGGTGAAATTTAGATGTTGTGTTAAAATTGTGTTGCTTTACTTCTGTCTGTACTAAGCTGTATTATTTGGTGATATTTTGAAGGCCAAAAGCTTGAATTATTTAAGTTCATTTTAGGTTTAAAGAGATAGGACTAGATTAGTTCTGTACTTCATCCTACACTCTTTTTTAAGAAAAAAAGGCCTCATCATAACAATTCTGTGATGATCTTAATCTGCTTTAGCTTTCTGCTTTGTTATCTAGTGTATTTCTTTTTTTTTTAAGATATATACAATATGAACAACCATAGGGACTGATTTAAAATTAATAGATAAATAGATTTTAAAAATGCATGTTTGATCTTACCACAGCAAAAGCAGAAGTCTTCAAGTGTCCACATTTTTCCTTAACTCAGGTTCATAAATTCAAATTTTATCAATTAATTGCAGGCAAACTCAAGAACACTCTCTTGTTTTGCACAAATACTGTATGCTGGCATATTTTAACACAAGCGGTTGCAACTTGGAAAAAGCAATGCAATGCAATTCAAACAGTGCCCTCTCCCTGTCTTTTTCTCTTTTGGTTAAATTATCTCTGAAGATTAGGAACTGCTTTTTTATCATTTTAGAACACAGAGTATATGAATTTATAGGCATAATGGATATATTTTTGTACAATTTAGATTGTGTGTAAGAGTATTTTTGCAATATTTCACCTCCTAGCAACGTACCAAAGTTTATGATACTGCTATTGTGATCGCTATTTGTTATTCATGTTTAGTTAGAAAACATTAATAGATATTTTGTGTGTCTAGCTCAAAAATCATCCATATATACGTCCATATCATTGAACCACACCTTAGTATACAAATGTAGTTTCAATGCTTTTAACATTGTTTTAAAATTCAGAACCTATTTCTCTTCCTAGACTTGTGATGTACCTGGAGAGAGATCTGCGCAAAGCCATTCCCCTCAGAGAGAACACCAGCCAGTCGGGATACCTGTCTCAGTGTTTGGATTCACTGACCGTTTATTTGACCTGCTCCGCACCACTGATACTGGGTACAGACAGATGAACACACACAGGCTATACACAGATGCACCTACAGTACTCTATGCACGAAACATCTCCTGGATACACTTGGACACATCTTCAGTGATGTATCCTGGGGTCATAAGGTGTTTTAAATCTCACAATATCATTACACCATCACCCAGGTGACCCAGCTAGGTTTGATCAGGCTCCAAACTGTGTCCCAGTAGTGGAATAGCACTTCTCTGTGACTTCACTGGCAGAATGGGTGGCCCTCTTCTTGGCAGCTCAGCCCCAGCCATGTCAGAACTTTATACAGTGAGCATCCTGCAAGTTCTCTAGCCTCTATCCCTGGGCTCCTCCACCAGGCCCTGGTACTTGGCACGTTTCCTCTAGTTGGCTTTTTCTATATGCTCTTGGAAGCATATAGAATGCTGCAAGATCCAGGCTTAAAATCTACCTGGCAGACCAGACTTGTCAGCCTCTGTGAGCCAAGTTGAAAGCTCTTGGTTAAACTGGATGGCGACAGAGTCTTTCAGGCTTGGGTCGAAGAGCTTCCCCAAACTCTTGACTGGTTGCTCTGTGATAGAGCAACCAGTCAAGGTTGACAGTTTCTGAGATAAAAAAAAAGGGAAGTTGTCAGTCACCTTCCCTTTCCTTAGCATTGCAGACCTTGATTTTGACTTGACTCATTCTTGCCCAGCTGATGAGTTTCTCCAGACTTTGTAGTATCCACCTACACCCTGGGACTGATGCTGTTGTGACCATAAGGTTGTCTATGTGGGCAGGGCTGTAGCAGGGGCTCTTCTGGGGGGCTGTAGTACTCCAGACATGCTCAGGGGCCCTTTGTTCTCCACCTCAGATGACTTGCCCATCATGCTTATGGACAGGGTGAAAAGAATAATACAGATGGTACAACCTGATGTTATTGATCTCTGAGCCTGAAATCATTGTAATAATCCAGAATCAGGTCCTTGATGTTACTGGGAACATGGTGGGGGTGCAGTGTGTGCTCAACCAGTTTGTGAGGTATGGACCCAAAGGAGTTGGCAGGTCCAATCACTGCACTGTTGGGTCACTTCTGTTCTTGTGGTGTGTCGTGAGACTAAGGCTGCGTGTACAGGCGTCAAATCCGATAAGTTTTCGTAGCAGTTTGGCCTTGTGTTTAGATGAAAAAAACTGAAACTTTTGAAAACGGGCTCCAGAGTGGAAAGATTTGAATACGCTCCCCATGCAGCTCTGTGTAAACCCGTATCAGAGCGTTTCAGGGTGAAACGCTGATGTCACCGCATGTGCAGTACTCTTTCACAAGAAGGCTGCGTGCACATACCAGGAAGAACAACAGCTTCGACTGTCCACCGTGTAACATGTGTGCTGCTTTCTGTGCTCGGTTTGTGATCCAGACAAAACTATCCAGACCGATTTGTTTCCCAAACTGATTTGTTGTCCAGAAAAGAAACTCTTGCATCTCTGTGTGTCTATTCGCCATTGTTGTTTGTAAAAAGTTTTCCTTCTTTGTTTGTGTGTTGTAGCAGCGCTGCTTCTCTGCAGACCTACACCGCCATCTACTGAACCGGCATGCACACTACAGTGGATTGACTCGTCTCCAGCATCGCCGTATGAACGCAGAAGAATTTGAAAACGCAAAGTAAAAATCTTTGCGTCTTTAAGTCAGGAGTTTCCATGTAAACGTAGCCTTAGAGTCTTTGGGAATCCCATTCTTCTGCACTGAGAGATCAATGTTGTTCATGAGGGGAAACTCAGTCAGTCTCTGTGACACAACACTGAAGAAAAACTTTCTTCAGCTCTCAATTATAAGATTGGCTGGAACTGGTGGATGTCCTTTGAGTTCTTTTCTTTGGGGATCCAAACTCCCTAAGCATGCCTCCATTGGCCAGCAAGTCTTCCCCTTCACCAAACAACTTTCAGGGTCTTCCACAAGTGTTAGAGAATCTCTGGACAGCTCTTGTGGACCAGGTAGGGTATGCTGCTAGAGCAGGGAGTAGATGCTGGTCCGGCTACCTTGATGACCTCTTCACTCTCTTTCAGGCGTGGCTCCCTCAGATTGAACTCTGATGATGGGGTTGCTGGAATGCAGATTGCTTTGTTGGGCTCAAGTTCCTGAGCTCTCATGGGAGTGCTCAAAGTGTCCTGGAGAAAACATTTTACTTCCTTGTGTGCTCAATATGGCCGCTAGACTTGTCCCCATGTAGTTTTCTAGTAAAGCTAAAGGGGTTGGCAATGAAAGCTGCTTGGCTCTCTCTCTTCCTTGCCTCCTGTGCCACTCTGCTTTGCAAAGGGTCATCAAAGGGTCATAATCAAACTGCATCCACTAACTCTGTTGGCTGACTCATACCAACACAACAACACAAACCTCTAGGTTAACAGTTTCATCTTACTTTGCAAATAAATCATTTAATGCATCTCTTTCTGTTTAATCCCATAGATGACATGTTATGTGCCTTACAAAGTGTGATTGGGAGGAAACACCCCTCTACAGCTCAAACCAAACATCTTAAACACACTTTGCCAGCGATGTCTGTTGTGCTTACACTTGTTTCATCACAGGTAACTTGGAAAAATGTTTTTTTTTATAATGCTCCCTTTTCATCTTTGCATTAAAAAGTCATGCTTGTGTTAATAGTTACTGTGTATTGTATTAAGTGTCTTTCTAGATAGTGTTTTGACACTTCTGAATTTTACATTTGATATACATATTTTATTTCTTTACAGCTCTTGAACTTTTTTTGTTTTCTTCCTTGCTGTCTCATCACCTCACCATGTTTTGTCCATCAGATTGACTATGTCTTTTCACAGGTCTTGAGATCTGAAATCATTAACAAAGATTTTCTCACTAAAATTGGATTGCTATTGGTAAGTGTTTTTTAATACAGAATGACCCATAGTAGTTTTTAGCACAGAACTTCTGATCTCAGTCCAATTGTTTGATTTTTTTAAGTGCACACAGAACTTTGAGACAGGATCTAAAGGAAAGAACCAAGACATGATTGGTCAGTAGCAGAAAACCAGGTTATAAGCACAAAAATGAAAGTGATAAAAAATGTATTTACATTGCTGGCAAAAGTTGCCAGTGAAACTCAGTATTTCAGAAGAAATTATAGTTTCAGTGGCCCTAGTGCAAAAATCCTGATGAATATAAAAATCAAGTACTTTAAATCTATGTATATGGATAATTGTGATTGTTTTCACGTTCTCTGAATGTTAGTTTTTTCTGTGAAAGGGCATGTTTGACCATATCTCCATAAAAATGTATTGAAACATATCATATAAAACACTAAAGCCACACAGGTGAAACAAAAGGATGGTAGTGTAGATATATATCTATATATCTATATCTATATCTATATATATATATATATATATATATATATATATATATATATATATATATATATATATATATATATATATATATATATATATATGTATATATATATATATATATATATATATATATATATACATACATACATATATAAACATAATTTCACAACCAGCCCGTTTGTCAGGATGTGTCCAGGAGAAAAAAAAGTTTTGATCATTTTAGTGCATTGGAACAATTTTGATTTGAATTTTTTTAACTAATTGTAATTTGTCATTTTGATTTTTCTTTTCACATCTGGCAGAAATATATCACTTCTATAGAGTCCAAAGAAGTAAATCTCACCATTGCCTTAGGTAAGATCCTTCCTCAGTAATCAAGATTTAATTTTTTATCACAATGTGTTTAGGAATATGTGCCTACTCATGTTTTGATTATAGCTAAACAATTTAGATTTCTTTTCAGGTGCTGCTGTATGTGAGGAGTGGATAAGGACATCTCTGTCTATTGTAGAAGTTCTGAGTCAGCACCATGCTCTCATCACTCCACATCAGAATATTGTAAGTATGCATGCAAGACGGACTTCCTTTCTTTCTTAATAAGGGTGGTTTTCACAGACTTGATAGTCCTGGTTATGAGCCTTACTGATTTGATTAAATCAGGCGTAGAGTGTTTCAATGCACAGAGAAACCTGGTCACTTATGTTCTTCTATATAAAATAAAACACAAGTGTACTGGTTACTTCTTCCAAGGAGGTTATGTTTTGGCCAATGTCCGTCTGTTTGTTGGTTTGTTTGTCTGTTAGCAAGATTACCTAAAACTACTGGATGGATTTACATGAAGTTTTTCCAGAGTGTGGTTTCAAATTTATATACCTTACTGTGATTCCATGCATTGGTCTACTTTTTTACTCATTGAGAAAAAGGGTACAGTAGCAGTGCAGTTGTAAGGAAAATTTTGTAATTAGAAGGAAAGCTGGGGTATTTGACAATTAGATGTTTTCAACCATAAATACTTCCAGTTTTTCTCTCACATTTATCGGCTGGATTTTATATCTATTGGCTATCTTCCAGTCCACTAAACCTGTATATTACACTGCTATTAGGAAAGACACTAATCAACTATTGAACCAACAGAGACTCATCTGATCAGTGTGAAGGTCTGTGTGTCTGTATGTGTGTATGTACTAGAGAGGGCGATGAGATTGTGTTTAATGACTATTGACATGTGGAAGTGAAGAGCAGCAGGAAGCAGACAGGATAGAGGGAGAGAAAAGAAAAGAAATGAGGAATAGTGGAAAGGAGCAGAGAGGAATCTTGCTGCTACTGATAGTCAATAACACAGGAAGACACTTTAATTACCACCAGCCAGCTCAGATTAACTTTTATTGCCTGCTGGACAAGGACACACACTCCGTACTTAAGTCAATTTACATCTTATCATCCTTGCAGAAAAGTAAAGCTTAAGAAAGTTTTGGCTTCAGGACCCTTTTTTATTTTATCTTTTTCCCTTTTTGTGCATTATGTGAAATATTTACTTATTTAATATTCTAACTATACCTTACATTGTTAAACCAAGTATTAATGGGGTGGAATTCACAAGGTTGAAGTTGATTAAACGTATCATTAAGCCTCAACACTGGAAACAAACTAAAGCACCTGGTCATACAGACCTTTGAAAACTTAAATTGTTAGCCAGCCTCTTATGTGGTCTTTCCAACACTTTTATTGTCTTTTTATGCCTGGAATTGGAACCTGATATGGCTCCTATACCAAGGCATCCAAAACCTACCAAACCAATCGTAACGCAAATTTTGATGCCTCATTTTGGTGGGCCACTGTAATTAGATCTTAAAGGCAAAGAATAGAATGGAGCCTTCTCTGTCTGCTCTACTCAGTGAGTCTTCCAGGATTGCCCTTCAGCCAAAGAAACAGACATGAAATCAAAAAGGGCATTGTCACATGGACCAAAACAAGAGTGAATATTGTCAACACTGTGTTTTCTTAAAAGTGCTGAGTTGTGAATTGGAGAGGCACTGGCACAGTTTTTGAAGCATTGATTTAGCTCAAGCAAAACCCAAGCAACACTCAACCTTTCTTATAACAGAATTCATATACTGAGAAAAATCTGGGTTAAAAAAAAAAAAGAAACATGGGCATTTATGCTTCCAACCAACATTTTGGAAAATGTACTCATTGCATGAAGTTCTTATCCTATTTCAGAGTTTTGTCTAAAACTCTAAAATAAGACAATGTTAAAGTTGCTCTGATACTGCATAAGTAAGAGTGTAATTAATAGAGTATCATTCACGACTGCTCACAATTGTTAGGAGCAGCAGAGATTTGGGATTGCCAAGTATAATTGAATAAAACATTAACCTCTTCTTGAAGTGCGATTAATGCATTTTCATAGTGCGGCGATTATATTCAAACATGCAATGATGCAGTTTTTGTTTAACAGTTTCTCCATCACATTAACCTCAAATAACAGAGTACTCTTTGTCATTTGATTAGTTATTTACTTTTTATTCATTAGTTATTTATAGAGGTTGGACAATTATTTTCTGGGTTATGTTTGCTTGTTAACAATTTGGGATCAGTCAGGGTTGTTATTGATTGATGGGTATGTGGTTGAATATGTTATGATAGATAGAGTTGTGTTTTAGATCTATGGACATCACAAGGAAGAAGCCTTGATTAGCGTAAAAAACTAGTTTAGTAGAAATGCTGTCTGGGCTGTGGTGGAAAAAAGTTGTGGGTTATCAACTTATTTTAATGTATTTACAGTTAAGTAGTGTTTTTGCCTGCATTTAATTTCTATTTATTCAATAGTCTTAGTTCTGCTTCTCTTGTTATTTCCTGTCTGTTTATTTTCTGAAGTATTTCTGCCTTCATGGCTTTATGTTTAAAAGAAGCTTTTTTATAAGAGCCGAAATGGGTTCTGATGTTAGTCGGTCAGATGTGTATGTATCAGCAGAAGAAGGCAAATGTGATTCCTGAAAGCTTGTTATTGTAATTTTGAAAGATTTTGAGGGGAAATTTGATCAACAAATTATCACTCAGTGTGCACACACTTTCCTCATTTGTATTTGACTATCTTTTTCACAAATCAACATAATCAAACTCATACTGTAAAGGTCATTGTGCATACATTTTGATGGATAGAGAGAAACAATCTGGGCTTCACTGCTGCAGTGTCTAAGCCAAGATATATTTAGCATGTCTGATTCCAGGAGCTACAGGCTAACTATAGCATACTTGATGTGGAAATAACGATACACAGTTTCTTCAGTTCAGCAGAGACATTGGGAATAGGTATTTTTGAGCATCAACAATGTACACATGAGGTTTGTTTGTTTGTTTACAAGAAGAAACAGATATAGCGCTTCAGCAGACCCCTTGTTGCTTGTGATTTTTAGAAAGTGAAAAAGGCAAATTAACAAGCCTGCACAACAAGATGCTTTTTTTTAAACTGAAATGTGTGTAGTTTTTGGTTGCGTATCCAACACGGCACAAAAACTGTTAAAGTACAGCCTTTTTCTAACTCTGGCATTTATTGAAGGTCAGGCCCTTTATATCTTTCCAGCAGGTATACAAAATTATTACAATCCACCTTGAGTATTGTAATGTAATATACTTTATTTTTAGTGTAACTGAAGCATCTTTGAATGGTTTGCAACTTGTTTTGAAAGCTGCAGCTTTTTTTTCCTAAAAAACTCAAATAAGAGCACATTCCCCTCATTTAGCTTCCAGAGGTTAAGCTCTCTGTGTGTCTAAAGGCTGATTTTACTTTTTTTTTTTCTTTTTACAGAGCAATAAATCACTAAACAGACAGGCCAAATCATATTGCACTGACCTTTTAAAACCTCATTTTTAATCCAGGTCACTCTGATTCACTGACTCGTTGGTTCTGGCTGCCCCAAAGTTAGGACTAAGGGATGACTGAATTTCTAATTGAAAAGCCCTGCTTTGGAGTTTTTGTACAGCTCTGCCGAGCAAACACTCAACTAGTTGATATTACAATACATAATTGGTATTGGTATAGACTGATGATACTCATAGGTCCATAGCTTTTTCATTGTTGACCTTTTGTAAACATTTTTTTAAACGTTCTTTGTATTTATAAAAAAAAATGCATGCATTTCTAAATTAAGAGTGAATTTAATTCTAACAAATTCAATTTAGTGATGAGAAGGATATCCACTTGTAGACTGGTATGTCAGCTGTCATTCATGGTTTATGTAAATTTCAACAAGCCTTCCTCCCTATCCAGTCCCTGCCCAGTCTTTTGAAGGCTGTGATATTCATACACAGTCCATTAAGTGGTGAACAACGTCCTTTGTAGTTTCTTTTTTCTGGCTTTCAATGTAATGACCTCACACACTCTCCCAGCATTAGTGTTGTTTCTATGGTAATATTAGTAATCATGCAAATTCATGCAACACAGATTCATGCCTAAAAAGGGGCTTTGACAGTTGTTGTACATTTGTTTGTGTGGTTATTATGTGTATGTGTGCATGTGTGTGCATGTATTTGATCAAAGGGACCATTCAGCGGTGCATTTCCAAAGTAATTTGATCCTCTGCTACCGGTCTGTTTGGACAATGTCCACTGAATTAATAGTACAGCTTCTTCTGTTCGGTATAATGTACAAAATATATTCTGCTTTTAAATTTGTTGTATATTAAGTAGACTGGGATTGCTGTATTCATGTACTTTGTTCCCTACAAATGAGAGAATGCAGGGCCAAATTGAGCTATCTGTATTTGTACTGTTAATGTGTTATTGTGGGACTGATTATGAACTTTTGTATATTTAAGCTTTTGGCATATTGACAGGGGATTTATTGGTTAATATTTGGGAAACAAAAAGAAATGGATAGTGTAATCTGCTCATATTGCTATATTAATATGAGTGATCAGATTCACAATGAGCATCCTAATGAAAGACCAATACAGGAACACGTCTGTTTAAATTTCTGCCTGTTCTTGTCTCTTGAAGGTTGGAGATGCCATCCTGCCTCCTCTGACAACAATGGCATTCAGCAGAAATGGTGAGAGAGACGGTCGGTCATTTCTAAGAAAGAGAAAGAAGAACCCGGAGAAAGAGAAGTAGATGTGGAATTAGAAGCAAATGTCAGAGTGAGGGAGGCAGAAGAAATGGCAAATAGGAAAGAGCTGAAGAGGAGAGCACATCTGGGGACTTTGATTGCTTGATGAAGCTTCCCTGCTTTTCCCTTGTTTTTCTATCTGTTGGAAAAACAATCAAAAACAAAAATAAAGATTGTCCCATTTCATGCAATCGAAAATAGCAAGATTTCAATAAAGAACTACAGAAAGAAATAGATAAGACCTGAACCAGATGTCTTAAAATTTGCAGATTACAAAACATTTTGCATTTGTGGAAAGCAGCATTGAGTCAACATTTCATTGTAATAAAGAGCTGTTGTTGAGTCTTGACCCTGCTTGGGATGATTTATTACATTATACCAGAGGTGTCCAAACTTTTTACATCAGGGGTCACATTCAGAAAAATACACGAGTGACAGGGCCACATTGATCTACCTCCTTTAGTGTATCGAAATTTAGGGTTTGAAATGGACTATCAGCGGGCCCTGCTCTGCCCTTGCTACCACATGAGCACAAAAGAACATATTAACCAGTGTGTGCATGATTGAAGACTTTTTCTAAATCAACATGAATGTAACATAATTAGCTCTTGGAAATTTCTTAATGAATACTCTGCCTCTTTTGTCTCTGTGTTTTTTTTGTCTCAGTGGAGTGGTCTGTGTTTGTTTTGAGGGTGTTGTCTGAGCTCAGTCTTGCCCTGCTAGTCCACGAGAGTGATGGAGCTGAGGAAGATGAGGAGAACATAAAGGAGGATGGAGAAGACGGAGGAAGTGCTGCAGAAGGAGGAGAAAATGGACACTCATTCAGTCAGATATCGGCTCTTATCAGTACAACTCTGCTTCCCAGGTTGGTCAGACAACTTAATGTTAGCTAGTTTTTTTCTCTAGTTTCAACTTCTGTTTGTGTTTCTCTAAAATCAGAAACTAGCCTTGTTATTGTACCAGTGGTTTTCGTATTGATTATATTCTAAATATTTAACCAGCTATTCCCTCTTTGTAAAACACATTGCTGTGAGGAACACCATGTTTTTCTTCTTTTAAAGCCCCACATTTTCGATATGTACCATCTGTTCTAGCATTCAAGCCAACTATCTGAAAAAGAGATCAGTCCTGTTTTTTATTAGTGACAGCATTATAGTGTCCCTGGTTTAAAGGAATACTCAGACAATTTTGGACCCACACCCTTTCCCTATCATTGACAAAGTGAGATAAGCTCAAATACCTTTTTTGTGTCTCTGCGTCCAGTGGCTGGCTCCCAGCTGTTAGCTTCGCAGGTAGCTTAGCTCAATGGCTGGAGGTCAATAGGAGTCAAAGCCGGACTGACGAAAGTGGACAAAATACTCCTTACAGTGGTCCAGGGGATGGTGTATTAGCACGTGAAGTCAATCCGAATGGTTATAAAACATTTTAAAAGACGTGTTTTCTTTTCAATCCGTTAAAATAACGTTTTGATACACACAGACCTGCGCATGCGCAGTGCTCCGCGGAACAGCAGTAGCAGCCGGAAGAAGGCGACCCTCGGACGTAACCATGTTTATGTAGCCTCGCAACAGCTGCAAGAGCCACGATGGATGAAGAAGTTGAACGAGAGTTTACTGACACAGGCATGATGTTTTTCCTTTCACCAAAAAAGTCACAGGTCTACAAAACTTTTATATGCTCCTGCTACTTCTTCCGGGTGCTACTGCTGTGCACCGGAAATCCTTCCGCGGAGTACTGCGCATGCGCAAGTCTGTGTGTGTATCAAAACGTTATTTTAACGGATTGAAAAGAAAACACATCTTTTAAAATGTTTTATAACCATTCAGATTTACTTCACATGCTAATACGCCATCCCCTGGACCACTGTAAGGAATATTTTGTCCACTTTCGTCAGTCCGGCTGCCACAGCTGTTCCGCGGAGCACTGCGCATGCGCAGGTCTGTGTGTATCAAAACGTGATTTTAACGGGTTGAAAAGAAAACATTTCTTTTAAAATGTTTTGTAACCATTCTGATTGACTTCACGTGCTAATACGCCATCCCCTGGACCACTGTAAGGAGTATTTTGTCCACTTTCGTCAGTCCGGCTCTGACTCCTATTGACCTCCAGCCATTGAGCTAAGCTACCTACGAAGCTAACAGCTGGGAGACAGCCACTGGACGCAGAGACACAAAAAAGGTATTTTTGAGCTTATCTCACTTTGTCAATGATAGGGAAAGGGCGTGGGTCCAAAATCGTTGAAGTATTCCTTTAATACACCAAAGCTATGAGACCTGGTGGGCCTTCAGCTATGTACTATACATTTAGTTACAAATACCCTGTTTTTGGGGTAGTTCTTCAAAATTACATTTTGAAAAGGTCTGAAAATCTTTTTGTGCAACTAAAATCATCCTGAGTCAAATTTATACACAACCAGACTTAAGCTGCATTCACACCAAAAGCGACTCTGCGATCAAAATCGCATCGCCCACTGTAGTCGCATCGGGTGTCCATAAATACCTCATTGGGTCAGCATTGCCATCGGCCGTGGCTTGATGACATCACGTCCGCTCGAGTTTCAACGGGATCATATCAAACACTGCAGCTGATGCCCTGCAGCAGCATCGTCTGTGAGTTTTCTGTCAAGGCAGAACTAATGTCCTCACTGACCAATGTTTCCTACACGGATATAAATTGCTCCTCTGTAGTCCAGATGAAAAACTGTCTGTCACTGGTTCCATCACACATGCACACACCACTGATTGACTGTTGCCACACAGCCACACATGACATCACCTGAAAGGATCAACTTTTCTGTTTACTTTCACATCGCTTGACAAGTGAAGTCATCACCTTGTACGCAGCAATCGCATCGCGGGAGGGTTATCCCCACCCCATCCCGGCTGTACATTGACTTTGCATGGAGAGTGATCGCCTCAGATGCTCAAGTCCCTGTTGGTGTGTAGTCACCTTCACAGTTGGATATTTGACAAGTAGTCAATATTACATGTATGTGTACATCTCAATCGTCCAGGTCAGGTGAGGTTAGGGAGCCCAAACTGTGTCGTCTCTTTGCTATTCAGCATTCCTGAAGCCTCATCTGCACCACCAGTAACATTGACTCTACTTCACTGATAGGCGTTCACATGCGATAAAGTCCAAGAGCGCAAGGGTGTGAACCATATGCCCCAAGGCTCCAGAGGCAAGGAATGCCAACCCCTTTAGCTGCGGTATCAAACTTTTTAAGACAATCTGCCAAGCTCAAGTATTCACGTTGCCTTTTACCCAGGTTGACAAACATACATGTGTATGAAAGCAGAATTCAAATTGTCATCTGTTGGATATTATCACATCCTGGAGACATCATGTGCTGTGCATCCACCATCCATGATTTATGCTGTCACAGGAGGCAGGTGCCAATCCCAGCTGACACCCTGAACCGGCTATAGAGTGCATGGTGACTACCTACTGTGCAACCATGCAGCTATTGCATTCATGCCAAAAGCAAAGTTTTGAGAGCTTAAAAATGTTTTATGTTGGTCTGTGGTTACACTGTATGACAAACAAGCACTTAAAGGCTCTTTAACTTGGGTGATGGTTTGGCAGAGTGGGCAACAACTATGCATCTATACAAAAAGGTCCTTGCCTTGTGCAGGCAGCCCAGGGTCCACTCCCGCCTTAGGCCTGTTTGCTGTATGTACAAATATCTGCTTCATCCTGCTTCAGGCTTAAAAGTTACGCCCAGATGTAACTCCAGCATAGCTTTGGCCAGCTGGTGCACAAGGTCAGACTCCTAGATTACTTGATACTGGAGAGTTTTTCTAAAACAAGAGGGCATTCCTGAATTGCAGTATGGACAGTTATCACGGTAACTTGTGGCCTTTGGGATCACTGCTGTTGACACAGGCACAAGGTAAAGGACCCTCATTTTGCACACAGAGCTTCTTAACTTTCATATTGTAAGTCTTATCTGTTACGACCTTCATGGTGTATTGATGTCCATGCTGTTTCAAGTTAAAGCATGATTCATTTTGCTGGAAGCTTCCATCTGTGTTATCTGCTTAACTCTGCTTTGCTCTACAAAATGTTGGTACTACGTTCTTTGTTTTCCATCACAATTAAGAGATAATCAATGTCAGTCATCAAAAATGAAACTGTTATTCTGGCAAACAATGGCCTATGTAAAGAGATATTTGGTATAGGCGGTGGGATCATTTTATTATTTGATTCAGAGCACACACAATGAGTTTCAGTTTACATCAAGGAGGGGCACTTTGCCTTGATTAATATTCAAACAGCACCTTTAAAAAAAAACAATACTTCTAGCTAGGGGATAGTTTTTCTACAATCAAGTGATTGAATACTGATACATTGTAAACCCAACTTGTTAGAATGGATGACCGGTGCTCCTGTGGATCTGTCACATCCTTGTGCTTGTGAGATGCAGCTCATTAAAACTCATGTGTCAGTTATTGTGAGCAATAACACTGAATGATATCACAATCTATGGAGAACAGACACAGACAAATGAGGTTTAGTGAAGCTCACAATTCGATGAGGTAACAAATGTGGAAGATAGACTCTGACAACTGAGGTTTGTTTTTCCTTATTCTCACTCAAATTCTCTACACATGTCCGTAACACGTTTTTCTATGGCATTATTATTTCTGTCTCAGTTTCAGAAACGTTGCTCTCTTTTGGGGTTGCCGTATGTGTCACCTCTGGTTCAACTTCAACCCTTGTTTCCCCTCTTTCTCTCCTCATCTCGTCATTTCTCGTCCCCACCCCCACGGCTCCAAATTTTTCCTCTGCGCTCATCCGCCCATATATCCTTTTCTCTCCTTTTCCTATTAAAAACTCTAGTTCTCCCCTCCCCCTCTTCTCCACCTCTCTCTGCAGATCTGTTCCAGTTTACACTCTGTTACTAATGATCAGAACAGTACATTAATTATTAACAGTACGAAAGCCAAACGTTGTACTCCTGCATGTTTGTGTCTAGGTATGAGTCTCTTCTTCGAGCAGCAGAGCCTGTACCGCTCTACGCACTTAAACTCCTGCTATCGCTGACTGAACACAGCACGCAGATGTGCAGGTAAGGTACACACTCTACAGACACACATGAATATTACTCAGAGAAAGAAACACTGTTGGGAAGTCATATTAGTTATCAGACTGGAGTAAAATTTACTGAATCATATCAAGTTAATAAGTTCATGGTATTTACATAGACCTTACCCTCTTATAGTATCTTAGATTTCATGTGAACAGTCAGCACATTACCTTTGTCTGATTTTTGATTTAATTTTAATCCAAGTACAGTCTGTGGTTGTATTTTGCAGTCCTTGCAGGCCAACATGCAGCTACACACATTTAAACACTGTGTGTGTAATGTTTCAATGCCAAGGCCAGTCATTCCCAGACCAGCATTGTGGATCACTAATACTGTATTTTTTCATTCAGAACCACACACAAACACACACTATTAGCAGTGATTTTTTTCACCCCCTGCATGAGATACAAATACACACAGATGATCATTTATTTATTGATGCTGTTGGTTCACATTCAGAGCTAAAAGCACCACCTGCTCAGCTACTGCTAATCTACAGTCAGAAACACCCTTTTCACCTATTTTAGAGAAACTGTTTTTCACAAATACTTTTAACTAACTAAAGTTTTCCCAGATTCATCTGTGGTGTTTGTGGTGGCCTACATGATAATTTATGGTCAGTGTGCCAGTGGGTGCTGTCATTGCAAGACAAAAATAGTTGTATCGCTGTGAAGTTCAAATATATATTTTTTGTTGGTAAGCGGACTTGCTAAACTAGAATTTAAACCTTAATTTGTCATGTTATGGTGCTAATTGAGACCTTTGATGCACATTAATAGAAAACTTTGTCCCTTTGTCTGAGATTTGGGAGATTGGGTTTGGGTGGTGCAAACACCTTTCACAGTGAGTAGTGAGGGAGATATTGGTGTCCAGTGTTATTTTCAATGAGAAGACTTCACATAATGTGCTTAACACGTTATATAGGTCTTGTGTGATTTGTTAAACAGAGTAATATGCTTATGACTTGGTTACATGACAAAAAAATATACATATCTTAATATTTTTGAGATGAAAGTGGTAAATGTTGTAAAAGTAAAAGATTTCTGTAAAAACATTAAATATATTAGTCACAGTACTAGAACCATAACTTTAAGTAGATTTCAGTAAAATTCAGATATAGGTAGTTGTTTATACTACAACAAAAAAATGGCATTGGACACCTGACAATGGGCAACATATGGCCATACACTCTCTTCAAATAAATGACACTGAAATATGTAATAATTGTTCTTACTATTAACAATCTATTTTTGAGTGAAAGGCTAGCAATTTTTCCAAATCAACAACCACTTCACTATACTTGCGTATAAGATTTTGATTTGCCATGTTTGAAAAAAAATCATCACATCTTAAATTTAATACAGTTGAGATGTTTGGCTCTACATTTTCCTCTAAAATGTAATACCAACATCAGATTTAAGGATTTTTGCCCCATAATATTTAAAAAAAATACTATTTAGAATCTCAAATGTCTTCAAAAAGATACATCTGACACCAACATCGGATCAGATCATAATTTGTTTCCTACTTTGTTGATTCCTTTTCTTATCACAAGATGACTCGCCTGAGTATACTTGTGTGTGTGAGGGGAGGGTCCATGCATGTCTGATGTATGTGTGTTTGACAGATGTGTTCTGACAGCTGCTGTCAGTAAGTCTTAATTCCCTGGTCATCTGTCTTCTTCTCTCAGAGGTAGATAGAGACAGAAAGTGAGGGAGAAAAATGGGAGTTGGAGAAAGGATAGAGGGGTGAAAGACAGGATGAAGTAAGATAGAGTTTGGCAGGGAGATCAAGTTAGATAGAAGAGGGGAAAGTTGACCTTTGTGTTAGGGGAAATTTTGACAAAGGTTGGTGAGCTTGTGCAGAATAGATAACATTTAGATTGGGAGGTTAGATGAATCTGTAAGGTTAGATGAATCATTGTGTATCATCTAAAAAGGTTGGCAAAGGAAGGAAGGAGATAAATCTGCACCCTCAAGGAGATGTTACTGCAGTAGATAAGACATTATCCTCCAGCTTTGTGACATGTATTTCATCCATAATCAGTGTAGAACAATAAATCATTTTTTACAAAGCAATTGCAATATGCGCATGTGCAATAGTAACATTGCTGAACATGTAATGTCAGTCACATGACAGAGGGAGTATGTCCTGCTGCCATTTGTGTGCTGCTTTATGGATACGAAACTGTCTTTTTCCCTTCATTTAATCGATTTTCATAAAGGTAAGTATTTAATGATTTCTTCCTGTTCACGCTAACTAGACTGTATGCCACTGCTCTCTATGATCCTCAATGAAAATGAAAATGAAAAACACAGAAACCCAAACATTCACCAGGTTTTGCTTATGTCTGTATGGTGCATTCCAGTTGATCTTGGAAGTTATAAACCCCAAGATCATCAGTATACTGCATTTGATTAACATGTCTTACCTTCTACCAGGGAACTGACCCCAGCAGCTAGAAAAAAAATATCCTCATCTGCTTAAAGGGGACATATCATGCTTGTTTCTCCTTTTCACTATGCCAGATTAGGATGCCTGTAAAGCATTTCTGCCCTCAGTACAAGTAATTTAGTTCCTTCATTGCCCCACAATAGCGTTCTCAAAATCCTCATTTTAGGCCATTATTAAGCGCTTGTTGAAACGCTTGGTCTCAAGGATGACCTAAAGTTACCTCGCAATGTCACAGCCCTTTGTGCTCTGATTGGTCAGTTCTATCGGGGGTAGAGCCAGCCTGTCCTTCTTCTTCTACTGTATTTTCCGGCAGGCTCAAAGCAGCAACCGCATATTGAGTCCCCCTACAGGCCAGAGCTGGTAATGTGGGAGAGTGAGCGAGGGAGTTTTATACCCCTGCTGGTGGATGTGTTCCTCGGTGAGGGTTTGGGGCTAACGGACATCACAGAGGAGGAAGTGTTTTATCAGATTACTCCAATAAAAAGAAAGGTACCTCGTGATGTCACGATGTTTGAAATCTCGCAGACATCTCGCAATGACCTATTTTCAGAGGCATCAAATCTCATTCTAGGATATCAGAAAAAAATACAATATCTCATTTTTTGAAAATTAAGGGGGTGTAAGGTCTTGTTTTCAAATTTATTATATTATATGTAAGTATTAAATCATGCATCAGCATGATATGTCTCCTTTAAAACAGCTTTGAAATGCACATCCAGACTTGTCAAAAGTCCTGTTAGTTAACATTGTGATCCTTATTATAAATATTATAAATAAACACTTGAAACAAATGTAACAGTCTGTAATAGGCCTTACGAAGCAGATGTTATATTGATGGCTATATTATGAAGTGTTCACTGATGGAAATAGAATGACATAAATAAGTAGATCTTCATCGTGATGTGTTTAATATCACACTGAGACAGGAAAATTAAGTGTTTGTCTTAAAAGCTTGACAACTATAGTTGTTTGGAAGTCATGTTTTTGTTTCTCCAGCACTTTAAAATAAATATAACAGATATTCCCTGCAGATAAAAAAGCTCTTGAAAAGGCTTTTTATTCAATTTGTTTATTTTATTAGGTTGTTAAATCATAAACTGCATTAATGATGTTTATGGAAATATCTTATTGTGCATGAAGTAACATGAAGAATTTGTTTAGGATGAAAAAATAGCTTTTGTCCTCAGTAACTCCTTTCTGTTCTAGTGATAAATGACACCTCTGAATTTAAAAAAGGAAAACCATAAAGCTGAACCAAAAAAATGTGAGCGAAAAAACTAAGGCAAGTACCGAAATGTGGGCTAAGTATTACATCCCTACTTAGTACACTTACCTTTTTTGGTCTTATACAATACCCATAGTCCTGAGCATTGGTGTTGACATTTTCAAGGCCAAAAACTTCAGCTTAAGTTATAGTTAAAAATTTCGAATGTCATCAATTAAAAATTATAATTTATTGACTAACTCCCAATTTTTAAGCCTCTGTTGAGTTCTTGAGTCATCTCTTTTCTTCAATCCATCCACTTATTTTAAACTACTTGAGAGAAGTTGCCAACCTCTTATCACTAACATCCCCTCTCCCTCCCTGTTTTTAACCCTCATTCACCCTCGTTGCTGAATACACCCCTTCTGCTCTTATCAGTAATATTACTACTGCTCGTCTCCATCCTTCTCCTCCTCCACCACTCCTCATTCCCCTATTTCCTTGACACAAGTAGAGTGACGTGAACTTTTCAAATTGGTGTCAGCACTCCTCTCTCTACATCTCTCTTTTTTACTCTCTTTTCCTCTGACATTATTAACAATATTTTACATTTATTCCAGTCTCCTTCGTTCTCTTTCTGTCACCATGTCTAATTTATTAACGTTAGTCCACATTTCTCCCTTTTTTCCTTGCCCTCTCTCCACAACTCTCCCTCCATCACTGCGGTTACACAATCAGAAATTAAATTGCCTGGGTCTTGGTTAGATAAGTGTGGCTATGAAGCCGGCCGAGCGGTAATTAGATGGTAAATTGGGGACATTAACGTCAGGAAGGCAGCCTGCTGTTTCTCTCTGCATTATCACAGTGCAGACACACCTTCAAACAACTGCATTTACGATGACCTTTAGCCAAAGAACCTTATGCTGTGCTGTTACGTGTGTATGTGCTCAAGTATGTTTCAGTGTCCTTAAATGTGTCTGTTAGTGTGATGTGTTTGAATGCAGGATAACCATTCAACACAAGCAGCACTTATCACACTGGAGTCAGGTAGGAATTTCTCTCAAGTCTAACTAGGTTCGATATACAGAAGGGCGTCTTATCTTAAACAGCTTAGTTTACATTTTCACTTAATTTCACTCATGCATAATACTGAAACACGTATTTCATTTTGCATCATTAAATAACTGAAATCCTATGGATGCCTTGATACCTGATCTCAAAGAGAAATGCCACCAAAAAAGCAATCACAAGCAAAAAAATATATATATATATATACTATATACATTGTTATGGGAACTGTGTTCTAGTTCCAGATAAAAAGCTGTTGGATCTTGTTTGAGGCATCATTATCATTTGATTTTATGCTGAAAAATTCCCTCATCTGTGCCCTCCCTCTGGTTCTATGTCCCTTGCAAAACAATGATGTCACACATTTTTGAGAGGCAGTCAGCACGGACAACAGCACTGCAATAGTTAAAAAGAAACAGAAACAGGACAAGTGTGGCTTAATTTGACAATAGTCTGTCTTACTTTTTAAAAGAGCCAACAAGTCAAACTATCTCTAATAACATCCAGCCTCTTTTCATTGCCAGTAGCGCCCTTGAACATGTCTGTCACAAAGCAAGTTGGGCTATTATGACATGCAAGACATATCAAGAGAAATCCTTGTGGATCTGCATTACATCATAATTAACCTTTTTTCATATGGTGACATAGTATGCTTAAAAAAACTGTTTCCATCCCATGATTTTATTGCATAAGAAATGTGTCAGATTTGTCACTTATTAAAGCTGTGTAGCTGTACAGACGGCCCCTTTATTTCGAAGCCCAAAACTATTAAACATACAGTATTCAGTGTCATGCTATCCATATAGGCACTTTCGTATTCCAATTCCTCAACAGATTTTTTCCCTGAATCTTTCAATAGTTTTTTTTTTTTTTTTTTTAATCTGATTAGGTGTCAGATCCAAAGTCATCTCTCTAGGTCTGTTGATCATCTCCATAATCAATTTTACAGAACCAGCTTTGGATTGTTTCAATAAAGAACAGAGGTCTGGTCTTCTAAAACAGCTCAACATAGCCACTCTTTTATTTTGACTTTTAAAAAGTGCTTTTAACTGCAAGCAGCTGTATTTGAATGCAGTAAATAAAACATGTTAAGTGTTCCGTCTTTTTGCCCTTAGCCTTGTATGAAGACGTAAAGTCACTGACAGAAATCTTGATTTATTTAAAGATAGTTGAGCTTTTATTTTCTTTAGGTTTGTGATTTCAAGCAAGCAAATCCCAGCTGGGGATGGGAATTGGTAACATTTTATCGATACCAGTGCCATTATTGATTCTGCTTACTGATCCGGTTAATTGTTTTCTGATCATTGTTGTGTGAAGAAAAGTTCACCTTCGTTGATTTTCAGTGTCAACAAAATTAAACACATGATACCCCTGATATCAAATTCCATGCTACATATTAATTCTTACCACAAGTTCTAGATTTTCCACTTACTGAAAGTTCTGCAGGGCAGAGTGTCTTTTTTGTTGAAAATTATGCCACAGCAGCGTAATTGTTGACTTCTTTATCATTTCTACTGAACAGCTTTGATACATACGGAACAAAGAGGGAGGAATTGATAAGGAACTGTTGAACAAAAAGACTTATGTTATCAATTACTTGAGGGAGTTGTAATTGCTGCTGACATTGGTTTTGATTCCCATTCCTAATCCTCATCATTGTCCTTTTTGGCCAAAGCAGCCAATCAAACCAATCAGGAGACATGGTTAACTGCATTAGTTACTACAACTTTCCTGTTTTTGTTTTGTTGCAGGGGAAAATGAAAACCATCAAACCCCTGACAAAAACTTAAGCTTCCATAATGCCAAATCATTCAATTCATTCTCTTTGTGTATTTGACCACGGATTGAGTGTTCCCATAAAATCATTCCAAACACTCTTGTTCTTTGTTAGTTTAGGCAGTCACTGGCATTAATAAATGAATAGTCAATTCAGGTTTTGCACAATAATATTTCCCTGGACAAAGAAATTAGTTGACTAAAAGGTGCTTCTCAAGCAGGTGTGTCTAAATGGGTGGAAGGCTTTGGAACATTGGAAGCAAATTATCCCACAATGATGCAGGAAAGGAGTGACTTGGGTTTTGGAGAATTATGTTTACGGGAACAGAATTTAATATAAGTTGAAGTGACAGTTCCAAACATATTTTGCTTGAGAAACACCAAAGACTCGGCTAGTAACTTTAGGAAAACCTTAATCATATCCATGAAAAAACAGCTGTGTTACAGTACCTTTGTAGTCTTTTCTTGTCTTTTTACATCTAATACCCAGCAACATTTGAGCAGCAACTGCATTACTGTTGAAATTTTATTTAAGGAATTCATTTAAATTTGTTGTCAAATTTTCTGAATCCAGCAACATGTATTTAAACCTGGTAAGTCCCATATTTAAAATTAGATGAATGGATAACTGGGGGTAACAAAAATAGTTATACCTGCCACCCGCTTCACTTCTAAACACATGAATTAGCGTTTTATTATGCTGTCAGTGCCGAAACTAGCTGACTTCTTTTGCACTCCTCGTTTTTAATGGTTGTGTTATTGTTACAAAGTCTGTGATATCCTTTTTACAAGATCCAAATGGCTTTCAAACAGGCAGCTGAATTAGACGACAAACAGAGCACGAGTTAATCAGCCTCACTGGTTCTTTGTAATATCACGTGTCATAAGGCTTATACTGATGATGTATGAAAAATGCAGTGAGGGTTGTCAGATCTGTGTCATATAATAGGCGGTCTGTGCGTCCTTGTTTTTCTGATGTCTGGTGTTGTGCTCTGTGTTTATTGATGTATGGCAGCTAGTTTAAAGGTGGTCCAGTTTATCATGTCCCGCTGGCGTGGTCTGTCCTCTCTCCTTTCTGCCTGTCACCTTCCTAATGGGAGGCCATCCATCACCATGGCAAACACTAACACAGACGTGATTCACTTAGACACACACACCGAAACATTTAACACTTTATCAAAGGTACAAGACACGAAAGAGGGAGAAACATGAATAACATAGTTGAAAAGAGGTCTCAGTTTTCATAGCCAATTTGAAAACAAATAATGGATTTAAGTGTGTGTTTACGATTCAGTGTTTACAGAAGCAATTTTCTTCCATAGACTGAGTTATCAAAATAAAAACACCATATGATAATCAGCAATTTTCATGCATGCGACCCTGAAATTTTCAGGCACTTACCAGGAAAATTTCTTAAAATGCTTGTTCACCCTGGTCCCTCACAGTCAAAAGTTTTCTTTCAGGATCCGGCAGCAATAAAATACAAGGGTGCCAGTCAGGAAATTCCTGGGTAAAGTCTGGGTTAAATAGTATGTTCGATTTATCTTTGAATTCAGGAGGTAGAGCTGGAAAGATATCACACTCAAGCTTATTGTGTTCAAGTAACTAATTCGTAAACTCTTGATTGTCAAGATCCTCTAAATTCCAAAATTGGGATTCAGACTTCAGGGGCATTCTGAGTGTCGGATCCAACTTATAACTCAGATTTTCAGCCTTTGAACTCAGACAGAACACACAAAAACCCAGCTGTTTACATTCACATTTGCAGCTTGTCCAGGAAAATTCAGGAAGCTTGTAGGGTTTTCTGTCAATTTGAATGGGAAATATTTTCAACACAGGAACTTATTGATTTGCAGATTCTTTCATATTTGCTTTGTCAATGCGTCTAAGGAGACAGCATCAGTAAATTAGAATTGATGAGAACATAAAGCCTTTACTGTCATTGTATATGATAAGATCCTTAATGGACCTTAAAATGCTCTTTATTTCCACAGTCAACCCAAGAAAAAAAAAATATTCATAAAGCAATTTAAATGGAACTTCCATTATATGACAGCATCAACACTGAAAACATCTTTTGAATCAGAGGTTATTTATAATTTATCATTTAAAGTAGAACCATTGACAGGTAACCTTGATGGCTAAAAGTTACTATTCTGTTGGGATGCAGGTGGGAGGTGTAAGTATTATAATTATGCTTGGTTTGATAAACTATGTTATCTCCTCAGATGCCAGTGGTTTTGATTTGGTTTGTTTGCATGTGGAAAATTTCTCCAGCATTCCTCATCAGCTGGTGTAATTATGAGTGTTTTTTTTCTGTGTCCAGAGTTATTATATTAACTGTAGCAAAAGAAGTCAGATGGTGAAAAGAATTCATGAATCTCAGCACACATACAGAGAACAAACTGGGCAACTAACATTAGAAAACAATTATTCAAATATGGAGGGATTTTGAGTGGCACAAAATTGTCCAAATATCATCTTGGGTTAACAGCTGCAGTTTGTTTACATCTGTAATTGTTGCACATGCAGAGCTCCTAGAGCTTTTATGACAGATCTTTTGTTGTTGTTCAGCATGATATATGACATAAAATGAAACAACAAATTTTAAAGCTGGCAGCCACAGAGAAACACTATGGCTGTTGAGTCAGGCCATAACTGTACATGAAGTTTGTGGTTGGTATTGGCTTTAGTATATGGTTCAAGGTTCAAGTTTCATATGACCTTAAGTGTGTCCCTACTTGATACAGTGCTTCTATGCACAAGACTGAAAATCAGTAGCATCACCCTCTCACCCTCTGTACAGCTTCAGTAACTACCTAAAACGGCCTCATTCTATGGCACTCAGGAACAGAACTACCCTTTTTACAACCTACCATTGTTAAGGCTAAAGTCAATGTTTTTAAGAAAACTGAGGCACTCAGAGGTACTAATTAAAAAAGCCTTTATTCCATCAGGGCTACAAGATCATACAAAACATGCCAACATGTTTCAGCCATCTAGGCCTTCATCAAGGCTGTTACAAAATGGCTGCCAATCTGCTTCCTTTTATAGGTTTTTGGACAGGTCACATGGTTTTGAATTGTCACATGATCAGACTCAAAGTTATTTCATTCAATGCAGTAAAGCAGCCAGTTAATCAAGCTCAACGATAGTAAAGATCTTTTCAAACTTTACATTAAATACACTTAGGAAGTGTTTTTTTTTTTTTTTATATTTAAAGTAATGGAGCTAGAAAGCTACAAAAAATGAGTCCAGTTCTCCATTCAGACCAGGAAATTGTGTTGCTTTTAATGTATATATCCAGAAAGACTCTCTTTGTAATAGCTTTTTTAATCTATCTCCTCCTCTGATAGAACTTTGTATATATTCAATACCTGATATCTTCAGAGAGTTGCAGCTACCGTGATTTGCCTCTTTATAATGTAATGCCATAGGATATTGTGGATTTCCCGTTCTAATTGCATGTTTATGTTCAGCCAGTCTTGCCTTCAGTTTGCGCTTAGTTCTCCCGATGTAAAAACATCCACAAGGACAGTCAAGTCTGTAAATCACAAAACAAGTATTGCAGTTTATAAAAGACTCAATCTCAAACTTCTGACCTGTTGTAACATCTGTGGAAAAACTAATCCTTGACATATTTTCACAATGATTGCAATTACCACATTTATAATTACCTGTTTTGGAGTCTAACCAGGTCTTTTTTTGGCTTCTCACTAGTTTATCACTTAAGGTAGGAGCTGGTCTCAATGGAGAACTGCACTTCTCTCCTTTTTTGTAGCTTTTCTAGCTCCATTGCTTTAAATATAAAAAAAAAACACTTCCTGAGTGTATTTAATGTAAAGTTTGAAAAGATCTTTACTATCGTTGAGCTTGATTAACTGGCTGCTTTACTGCATTGAATGAAATAACTTTGAGTCTGATCATGTGACAATTCAAAACCATGTGACCTGTCCAAAAACCTATAAAGGAAGCAGATTGGCAGCCATTTTGTAACAGCCTTGATAAAGGCCTAGATGGCTGAAACATGTTGGCATGTTTTTTATGATCTTGTAGCCCTGATGGAATAAAGGCTTTTTTAATTAGTACCTCTGAGTGCCTCAGTTTTCTTTAAAGCTTGAAGTTGGATCCCTTTACTGATGAGCACCAGAGAGATACACATTTTTGTCAAGCAAGTTTTCAACCTTTCCAAAAACCCATGCAGCACTCCATGCAATTGTTTTTAAAGTCAATGTTTGGTGGCTTGGGCTGTCAAGCCCAGTGTAGAGCATAAACTGTAAAACAAATGCAGAGATGTTTACAACATGGTGCTGAGCAGCACTAAATGGACCAATCACCACAGATTAGAAGGGTCGACTTACCAGAGTAGACTGGGCTCATGTGAGAAAGGGAGCCTTAAGTGGAACGAGCTCTAACAAAGTGTCGCCAATAGACTGATAATACTAGTGGATCAGAGGAATTCAGTATATAAAAACTAGTTTATCTTTTTGAAACACTAGTGATTGTGAATATACCATAGTAGTAATCAAAATCAAGTATATGAGCCTGGGTTGAGGCAAAGCATTGGCTCTGTAAAGGCTGCAGTATGAATTTCTGACTTGCTTGACAGGACAAAATCATCTGTGAAGTCAGTCGTGCCAAATTCAACAGGGACTGAAAGCTCCTCCCAGGAGCTTCTGTTCAGCGGCTGAGTGCGTGTTTTGCCAGAATCTTGAAGAGGCACAGCTTGCTCAAACAAAGATCTCTCTAAGTGGTTAACACTCTGCTGGATAAGCTATAAATCATGTTTTAAATGAAGATGAATTCTTCATCAGTGGACAGACTGTTACCTTCAGCATATTAACACAAATCTGACTTTGCCTAGCTTGGTTTCCATTACATACTGAAGGCTTTCTTGCTTTCTTATGCAAATTGACACTCAAAATGAGCTAAGTATGTGTGCAAACATGTTGATACTCTAGCCTCACAGTAATTGGTCTGCATCCAGAGAACCTTAATGAGTAAGTGGACACATGCCATTGCCTATATAAACATCCATCACTCTCTCCTTTCTCTTACACTTTGCCTCCTGGTTTCTACTCATTTCCGTGTGAAATCACCCACAGCTTTCTTTTTTCTGTCTGGCTCTTTGTTTTTCCACTTCTCTTTCCGTGCTTTATACTCATCCACGATCTTCTCTCCTTCTTAGTCTTCCACTTTCTTCCTCCTCAAAATGTTATCTCCTCTTACCTTGCCTTCTCCTTAACTGCCATGTCCTCTCTCCGTGTCCTTCCCTTGCCTCTCTTACCTCCTCTCACTTCATCTGCTCTCATCACGTCTCCTCTTCTTTCCTCTCGTCTCTCCTCAATTCCACTGGTACCAGGCAGGAGTCGTCGTAGCGGAACTCCAACCATAATGAAGATGAAACAGCATAGTGTGTGTGAATGTGTGTGGATGTATGTGTGCATGCCTGAATTGGCCACTGAATTGCCACTAAATTAAATTAATTTCTCACCCAAGTCTCTCTTGCTCTGCTTCAGTATGTATTTTTGTCCTTCCTTTTCAGGTTGATCAAACACAGCAGGATCCTACCAACAGTCCTTCAGCTCATTATGGTAAGAAACCAATCTCACTCAATCAATGAATCAATTTTTTATTCTGCAAATCTTGGTTCCATCAGTTAAAGAATCCGTTAATCAGGTTGACAGACTCACAATCAGCTGATAAAACTCCTTTATCATAATACTGTATGTATTGTTTAAAGGCATCACAGCTGGGTTTTATTGTAGCACAGTCATTCTCTTTCTCCAACCTTCCTCTCCTCAGCTTCATGTAGCCTTTCTCCATGTATTTATGTAAATAAGTCTGAGTGGTGTTGACCTATTAAAGGGCTGGTGTAATTGACTGGCAGGTCAGCCTTAAAGAGGAGGAAGGGTTAATAGAGTGAGAATATGAACTCAGCTATTAAGATCTCACACAAACACACAGCGCTTGTCTGTTATCAGCCGAGCATAACAACGCTCCCAGTAAACAATTTATTTCACCTGACCCTTTTTTGCATACGCACAATCTAATGAACATTCATACAGCACAATCTATTTTCAGCAAATGAACTCACTTGTGCTGCAGCAAACAGTTTAGAGTTTGTACGACAGACACACACACATGTGCACACACACACCTGCTAAATAATCAGTGTTCTGCATGGCTGCCTGTCCAGCCTCAACTAGCTGATGCAGAATGTCAAACACTGCTTTCCACACAGCCTGATTAACTCCACCCCTGATTGTTTACTCCTGTCTGAACCACTCATGTAAGGGTCCATTAGTGCAGTCTGTATTGCTCACGTTTGGATTGATTTATGCTGCCTGAAACACTGTGATCTGGATTGATTTCACCTGTCACTGGTGATCACACTTGTCACAGAGAAAGTCGATTAATTGTATTTGTCTAGATGATGAAGTAGTTCTGCTTCAGACTTGAAAGGACTTCAGGAAGCTCGCTGGACCGGAGTTCTTGAACTGGTTTGTTGTTGTGGATGACGAGGACGAAGACGTTTGCAAAACTTTGCAGAATAGTGTGGTTCAGTGATTAAGCAATTTTGTAGGCCTCCCTGTACGTTAGCAGTGTCCTGTTCCCAAGCCAATGTTTTTTTTTTTTCCAACGGGTTTATGAATTATTTCTGAGAACAAGCTCTGCAGCAAAAAAAAAGTTTAATATACCTACACTTTTTGTTTATTAGGATTATCTTCGCAAATCAACTCTACTCATAAAAGTTAAGGCTTAATTGTAAATGGCAAAGTACTAAGCTTCAGTAAAGCTTTAACAGAACTAAAACAGGACAGATTGATTGCAACAGCACATCTACAAAACTTCCAACTTTTATTTTACACTCTAAACTCTTTTATAAAGGCCTTCTTTTTAGAATGACCTGATCAAGTTATTGGTCATGATTAGAGTCCAAAATAAATAAAGAAATTATGATCTTGATCCTCTGTTGAAGGCTGCCTCAATCAGCTGTTCACCTAGTGAATCTCTTAAGTGTCTGCCTTCATGCAGGCGGGGCTTATAAGAAGACATTTGTGTATTGTACACGTATCGTTTTATTAGTAGGTTTTTTTCAAAGTTCCAAAGTTTTTTAAAACTATTCAAGCAGCCAAGGACCCTGTTGAATCTTCCTGATGTTCTTTCTATTACATTTAAATCTAGGCTCAGCATTGTGTGGTTTTCCTCAACAAAAATAGACTTTGGGCTTTTCAAAGGGGTTTTGGATTCATACACTATTGGAAAAAGGTTTATGACACCAGCTTGGCGTCATAAACCTTTTTTTTTCCTCAGTGATCAAGTAAAGGCATACCTCGAAACCTCATATATCACATCTGCGCAACTGTATACATATCCAAGTTTCATTTGGTCAGCTCTTCAGTCAGCTTTCGGATAAAGCCATAGCACCATCTCTGCAGCCACATAAGTTGTTAATGAGACCCTTGAAGTCTCTTGCTTTTGACACTGTTAGTTATTGTTTTTTTTCTTGTCACCTTAAAGGTTAAGGTTTCAGACAATGCTGTTGGATGGTTTGCAAATGATCTTACAAGTAGAATCCAGGCTCTTCAGTTAGATGGTGTCAAGTCTGATGTTTTTGTTTGTTTGGTTTCAATGTTAAAGCTTTTCTCGATTATTAGAGCAGCTAAGAACTCTACAGATTATTCCCAATGGGCTATATATCGCTGTAAAAGTTGAAGTTATATGAAGAGCAGTGTTAAAAGTAGAAAATCTTCACTTCTTTTGCCAGCTTTCGCCCAATTGTGTGACAGTTATAGTGAGACACCACAGCAGTAATGGTGGCTTTGAAGTATCAATTTTGTCCCTGGATTAATCTATTACATGTCGATGGACAACCAATAGATGATAAACTGTTTTAGGTGTAGATCAGAAAGCCACAAAGTTTAGTTGCTTATTCTCACTGCTCTTTGTAAAATGGTTTGTATTCTGTGATGTGCATAATAGTCCTTTCAGAGCTTATTAGTCCATAAAGATCAAAATAGATTATCTTTGTCATTGGTTGCTATTGACAGGCAGGTTGTCCTAGGTGCAAATTGATGTCATTGTCTTCAGCCTCAGGCTACTGCACATGATGAGCAGCAGGCAGGCTTATCAGCACGTACACAGATCACACTGATGCGCACAGAGCCTGCAGGCAGAGCCGGTGTATCTCAGAGAGGATCAAATAGTGAAATGAGGGCAGGAGGGAGAGGAGACGTGAATAACTGTATGAGGAAGGAAAGACAGATATAGGGAGGAGATACTGAAAAGATAGGAGGAGAATGGAAGGAGGGAAGTGAAGACTGCTACTTTGCTACTTGTTTGTATCAAAACAATCCTATTGTCACAGGTCAGCAGTACACCATCCTCAATTATCCTCTGCTCGTCACTGCTCTTCCAATACTAATTTGACAGCTGTATCAATATGTGACTCACCTTGGATGATACAATACAAATATTTTCAGTAAAATATGGAAATAAATACTTACCTGAAATGACTTTGATTTTTCGAAAACTGTGACACTTGCTTGTTATGCACATAACCTTAAATAACAATAAAAGTGCTATGTGCAAATTGTTTAGAGACTGCTTTAGTCCATAAATATTGAGTGGGTTACCATGTACCCATTGTTTGTCAGTGATGCTCGGTAACTTAACCAATACTCAAGGGTAAGCTTAAAGGGGAACTTCGGTATTTTTCAACCTGGGTCCTATTGCCCCAAGTGTATGTGTGTATACGATTGACGGGTACAACTCGTTTTAAAACTGGCTCAGTATCAAGGGAGCGGATGCAGCCGGCAGCCGTGACGCTAGATAGGGGGGCAACTGCATCCCGTATAAGTTTGAGCATTAAAAGTGTTTATTTCACCACAGACCGGTTGCGATCGCCGGTGCTAGCTCTCTAATTAGCACTGTAAGCATTGTGTTTTCCTTCACGTCCTCTGACCTGTGTGACGTCATCTCCTGTGAGCTTGTTGCCGGAAGAAAACAGAGGAGTCATGCTGCGCGCCGCTCAGAGTGGAGCTGCTTATCCCGGAGGACAGTTTGAAAGTTTTACTGCGTCGGTATCATGGCTGAATATTTACCAGATTTCGAGAGTGAAGACGAGCCTTTTCATTACGACGGCCACCCGTATTTATTTGAGCCAGAGTATACGGACGAGGAGCTGCTATAAATTCAAGAGCTAACGAGGATAGCAAGAGAGGGCCAACGAGCAGACGAGGGTGAAGCAGCGGCTGCACGAACGCGAATTTCTGAGGACTGGTGGTGCTCCTGTGGTTGCTGTGACTCTATGCCCACAGAGGAAGAATGTCTGTGTTGCAACGAGTGGGACCTGTTGGCCAATATTCGTGGTCATGATGTGTCGTGGGGTGATACAGAAAGCACCCGACGCTGTGTAACTACATTAGAGGATTTCCCCCCTCTGATCAACAGAGCAGTGCTGGATACCTTTTTTCATGTACCCAAAATAAATTGGAGGAGGCGACCAAAACCACAGGGACCAAATGGTCAACTATCCATAAAGTAAGTATAACTAATATGTCTCTATGCATAAGTATTGTATGTCTTGTGTAAGTGTTTATTTCGCCACAGACCGGTTGCGATCGCCGGTGCTAGCTTTCTATTTAGCATTGTAACACGATAGGCCACACAAGTCTGTACTGGCTGGACGAGAGGAATAAGTGAAGAGGATTTAGGGCAACAGTAAATATGTGTGTCAGAGACAACGCTGCTTCACCCTCGACTGCTCGTTGGCCCTCTGTTGCTATCCTCGTTAGCTGTTGAATTTGTAGCAGCTCCTCGTCCGTATACTCTGGCTCAAATAAATACGGGTGGCCGTCATAATGAAAAGGCTCATCTTCACTCTCGAAATCTGGTAAATATTCAGCCATGATACCGATGCAGTAAAACTTCCAACCGTCCTCCGGGATAAGCAGCTCCACTCTGAGCGCGCGCAGCATGACTCCTCTGTTTTCTTCCGCAACAAGCTCACAGGAGATGACGTACACAGGTCAGAGGACGTGAAGGAAAACACAATGCTTACAATGCTAATTAGAGAGCTAGCACCGGCGATCGCAACCGGTCTGTGGCGGCAAGTAAACACTTTTAATGCTCAAACTTATACGGGATGCAGTTGTCTCTATCTAGCTTCGCAGCTGTCGGCTGCATCCGCTCCCTTGATACTGAGCCAATTTTAAAACGAGTTGTACCCGTCAATCGTATACACACATACACTTGGGGCAATAGGACCCAGGTTGAAAAATACCGAAGTTCCCCTTTAAGCTGGAGGCTTTCCAAAATGTTTCACTCATAACTTATTTAGGAAAAATGGTAATTTTGTGTGGAGAAAAAAAAAGTTTGTCTAATCAGGGCATGCATGTGAAGCTTTTTCTGCTTGTTGCCTCTGTAATATTACCTACCTGTGCTTTTGACTTTGTGTGTGCCATGATTAATGTGTCTTATTAACAGTTTATGTAAGCCAATCAGCCATAGAGTTGTGATCACCTTCTTGCTTGTGTGGGTAGCCCTCTTTGTATGATCATGAAAAAAAACAAGAACACCCAGAGGTAGTAACAGAGGTGTGATATTGGAGAGAGGGAGGAACTCAAACGTTGTGGTAGACAGGAGTGCGATGAGTGAGCGTCAGTGCCTTTTTGTATGTATGTGGGGGCACCCACCATGTTGCACACATCCAAATGGCATTGCATTGGGAATTGACACCGATGTTATGGCCTGGTGGAATACATGTGAATGTCTCAAGGTGTAAATAAAGCATAGTCTTGTTGCAACACTTTAATGTGAAGGCACAAGGTGTGAATTGGGCAAAAGACAGTAGATCTGTTGTAAAAGCTGTGGTATCTGAAATGAAGACACAGGCAACAGATCCTTTATATCCTGTTAAGGGGTGGGGCTCCAATCACAATATCACATCCCACAGATGCTCATGAGATTGAAATGTTAGTAGTTTTATGGCCATGATAGCTACATAACAACTGTATGTACATTTGTTGTTTAAGGTCCAAGCAAGAGTACCCTAAAAGTCAATCTCTCTTCGTCACATGTCCATGTGTCCTTGGGCAAGACATTTATCTCTAGCTTGTGTGTGTTTGTGTTGATACTAATGGACAGTGTACATTGAAATGATGACTACAGCTGAATGTTCACAGAACAGGTGACAGGTATTTTTGGTCCTAATGACAAGTTTTGGTTAGAAGATGGGCACACAAGTCTAAACAAACGTGAATTAAATCTTCAAAGCTGTCAAAAATGTAGTCAAACAGTATGTGCCTGTACAGTCCTGTCACCTTGGAGAAGTCTAGGGAATGAACTGGCTTTTCGTTCGCAATTTCAAACTTAGTACTGAAGTTACTTTTGGACTTAGACTTTGTGATGAAAGTCTATGACAGATATGTTGCCCTCTTGATAACCATGCTTGCAATGTGTAGAGATTATTACATTCGTCTCAAGCCATTTCAGTTTGGTCTTGTGGGAACAGCATGTTGTTTCCTGACCTATTATCTTTTCTTTTTATTTCTTGTAGGCCAACAGCAGTAATCTTAGCAGTGGGTTGATCCAGAATGCAGTTGCCTTGCTGTGTAATCTTAGCAGTGTGGAGCCCCTTCGACAACAAGGTAGAGTATGTCTGCTAATAGCAGTCCAGAATGAGAATTACCTGTGTGACCTTATAAATTTCAACAAAACTCCAATTTTATCTTTGTCTAATGTAGTGTACTGCCTCTACCACAAGCAAAAAACTAAGTTATATAAATCCTCAAGGCCTGTCTGTCATTGACCCTTCTGTAGACCCTACTCAGCGTCTCTGTATCAGCTCCACAAGCATTAGTTATTGTTATATTACTTGTTGACATCTTGTTCTCCCCAGTCCGCTGTCATGCTGCAGATTTGTGCTTATTCAGGTCAATAACCTTGACAGACTGTGTGTGTCCATGTATGTGTGTGCTTGAGTCAAATGCAATGTTTCTGTCCTTCAGCATGGAGAAGCTCAATAATATTAGAATTTCCTGTCAAATGCTATTGATTGTGGTGGATCCTGAGGGTGAAGTCAAATTTACACACTGTTTAGAATAGGAACAGTTTTCCAGGAATGTGCCTCAGTAAATAATTTTAGAACCCAGTAAAATGAATCTTCTAATTGTGATTAGTTGATCCATGACAAGACACTCTATCTATCTATCTATCTATCTATCTATCTATCTATCTATCTATCTATCTATCTATCTATCTATATATATCTATATCTGTATCTATATCTATATCTATATCTATATCTATATATATATATATATATATATATATATATGTGTGTGTGTGTGTGTATGTATGTATATATGATTACTGCTTTGCACACTTTTGTCTCTCTATTTATGAGCTTCAACAGGTAGCCACCTGAAACGGTTTTCACTTCTCAGGTGTGCCTTGCCAGGGTTAATTAATGGAATTTCTTGCCTTATAAATGG